>CAJQUN010000005.1:19409481-20099817 GCA_907163345.1 Haberlea rhodopensis | reverse complement strand
TTATACCCGTAACAGGGTAAACTATAAAGGCGACTATTGGATACACTACGAATTATGTAGAGGGATGTTGACTGATCGAGATAGGATTTGTCCCTCCTATATAACAGGAGATGTGTTGGCCCTTGATCAAGTGAGAACTAAAATGCATGGCCATGCTCGAATGAGTCGATATGAGATATCGAGCTTATTCGTTTATTCTAGTTCTACTTGGGGATCAAGAAATAAAGATTGGATATACGAGTATGACTATTCCATGACTCGTGTTCAATCTAAACACACAAGGACAAAGGGATTAAGTTACATGGTTAATATTATCACAAGTTCTAAAGGTTATGTCGAGTCATTGACATTCTTGTAATTTGGGTAGCCTTGATGTGTTGCTAGATACCGCTCTTTGCTTGTAAGTAAAATGAGATTTTATGTCACTGCCAACATTACAAGATCCTATCGGGTCGCACAAAAGATTAAATCGAGAAGGGAAATTAAATTCATGGGATGAATTAAATAATTAAGAGGAGTCTTATCTTAATTAATAAAATAATGATTAATTAAATCATGGGCTTAAGCCCATGAGGCTTTATGAAAGCCTTTAATTAATCATATATAATATGATTGCAAGGTATTTAATTGTAAGACAAAATTCATATCATACAAACCTAAAACCAAGAAAGCTCTCGGCCACCAACACTCAAAAAGACTCTCGGCTTCTTCTTCATAGCCGAGAGGTTTGTGTGGTTTTGGGCGATCCTCGATTTAATCGAGTGTCTTCTTGTTCCGGTTTAATAACTTGTCTAGCAACTTGTTATTAAACTATCTCTTCACCCGATTTGATCGTGTGGATACCGTTGAGGCAAACACTTGCTAGAGTTTTGCTATTGACTCGGAGGATGGCGTTGGACGTGGTTCTGCTCCGTGGATTCTGCTTCAAACACGCTACAAGGGTGAGACACTTGTAATTCCTTTATCCGATATGAATCCATATGTATAGATCTGCTGGTTAGTAATCCATAAAAATTTTATTCCGCTGCGTTGTATGCTCTTGGATTACTTACAGTGGTATCAGAGCCGTGTACAAGGCTCATATCGGATTTATGTGGTTAAATAGTTTAATCATATTAGAATTATATTGCATGCTATTAAAACTGCATAAACATATATGATATGTTTATATCGAGTTTGTGAAATTTATCGTAAAATTGATATTGATATAATTGGCGAATAATTGTATACGATACACGAAAGCGTAAAATCGAGGCGTAGGCTCAAGGTGGTTCGACCACTTCATGACTTGACCCTCGGGCTGCCGCTAGGTGAGCTAGGGTTCGGACCCTTGGCTCATGCAAGGGGCCCGCGCCGCCGCTTCCAAAGACTAGGGTTTTGAACCCTAGTCACATAAGCCACTCGGCCCGCCGCTTGGGCTAGGGTTTTTCAAACCCTTGGCTCGAGATGGTTAAGCCGTCACCGTCATGGACCGTCCATGGTTGGACCGTGGCTTGTGGCTCATGAATTCTGGGTTTTCGAACCTAGGTGGCTCAAAAGAAACCAACATGGTGCAAGGCGGCTAGGGTTTGGAACCCTAGCGGCGCCGCACCAAAGCCATCGGCTCGGACCATGTCGTGGGCTAGGGTTTCAAACCCTAGGCCCATAATTGGTCCAGTCGTGGTGTATGGTTGGTTCGAACCATGGTGGTTCGTAGCTAAGTAGCATTAAGTTCGTGGCATGTGATGTCCCGAGCGTACGATAATTTTTCAAAAAAAAATTATTTTACAGTTTTAATTAGAATTAAATTTAAAAATGTTTAGAATTAATTAATTAAATGTTAATGCATGCCTTATGTGTTGTTGAGCATGGTGCGTGGGTTATAGCCATTTGACCTATTAGATAGGATTTGTGGATGTTTGTAATATATAATACGACCTGCGTGTCGTGCCTTCTCTATTCCATTCTAAATGTTATCCCTCCCCTATGTTCCCCTCGAATGTGAATCGAGGAATTCTATATCTTGTAAATAGTGTAGTTTATTTTATTGATGGTGATCAATGAAGATGGAGCATCGTGCCGGGATGAGGAGGCCATTCACAAATTGGAGCCAAAGGAAAGTGCTTGTGAAGTTACCTTAGGTTGACTCTTAGAATTTCTCATTGGCTTGAGAAAATCGTTAGTAGGGGCTATAACCATGTCACGTTTAATTATGTATGTTGATGCATGATTTATCTTATGTTTTAGTATGATAATTGTATTACACATATATGTAGATATGTATACAACTATAAGTAGTGGACATATTTTAAATTATCAAACTAATCATGAGATCAATAAATCCCTCTAAAATATTAAGTTTTAGATGCCTTCCAAAATTAAAAGTACTCGTCAATAACTTCGATTGTACATGTGTGGGTTTGCCAAAGCAAAGCACCGTGGCAATCTTAGTAAGGCGCGAAAGGATAAATGTGATATCCGTTATACTTAAAATTGGGTACGACTTAACTAAGTTATCTCAATAGGATTGGGAACTTAGAGGCATGGGTTGGATTATAATTCATTTGATGAATTGAACAAAGTGTTGTTCGTCCAACTATCCAAGAATTACATGTGATGTAATTGACAAAGTGTTGTCTACCTAAATAACCGAGTCTTGGGCGATTAGCCAAAGCTAACTCAAGATTAGGCGAAATATGGATCTTGGCCCACTAAAGGTTTTGAGGGTTGATATTTTTTAAACAAAATAGTGGGAGTATCATTTAATATAAGACCATGTTAAATAATTAAATCATAAACTATTTTGCATATTTATATTGTAGATATCCATGGCAACTAACAACGTTACTAGCACTTTATCACTGCGATCGGTCCTTGAGAAGGACAAATTAAATGGGACGAATTTCCTAGACTGGCATAGGAACCTGAGGATAGTCCTCAAACAAGAAAAGAAACAATATGTCCTAGAGGAACCCTTACCCGCTGAGGAACCTACCCTAACGGCTACAAGAGCTGAAAAGATGCTTACAAGAAGCATCAAAGTGACGCACTTGATGTTGGGTGCCTTATGCTTGCCACCATGAACTCTGAGCTTCAGAAGCAACATGAGGAAATGGAGGCGTTCGATATGATCGAACACTTAAAGCAATTGTACCAACAGCAAGCAAGACAAGAGAGGTTATGACGTCTCTAAGGCGTTATTCCAGTGCAGGATGGTAGAGGGAAGCCTAGTTGGAACTCATGTGCTCAAGATGATTGGGTACATTGAGAATCTGGAAAAGCTGGGTTTTCCATTGGACCAAGAGTTGGCCACCGATGTGATCTTGCAATCGTTGCCTGAGAGCTTCAGTCAATTTGTAGTAAATTACAATATGACTGACATGGAAAAGACTCTACCACAATTGCTTGGTATGTTGAGAACATATGAAGCAAATACAAAGAAGACTAGGGCCACAAATGTTCTTATTGTGAATAAGGGCAAAGGAAGGGCCAAAGCTAAAGGCAACAAGAAAGCAAAGAAGGTATTTGTTAAATCTAAGCCAAAGTCTTATGCACTAAAGCCAAAGGGGGGATAGCGAAGGAAGGGAACTGTTTCCATTGCGGTGAGACCGGCCATTGGAAAAGAAACTGCAAAGTATATCTGGAGGATCTAAAGAAAGGAAGTGTGACTTCCGCTTCAGGTATTTTTGTTATAGAAGTCAATTTATCTACTTCTTCATCATGGGTATTAGATACTGGATGTGGATCTCACATTTGTGTAATGTGCAGGATCTAAAAAGGAGTAGGACGTTGGCGAAAGGTGAAGTTGATCTCCGAGTTGGAAATGGAGCAAGAGTTGCTGCATTAGCTATAGGAGATTATCATTTAGCTTTACCTTCTGGTTTATCATTGATTTTAAAAGACTGTTATTTTGTGCCATTTATTACTAAAAACATAATTTCTATTTCTTGTTTAGACAAGTATGGTTTTTCATTTATAATAAAGGACAACTGTTGTTCTATTTATTTAAATGATATGTTTTATGCTAGTGCACAAATGGTGAATGGTCTTTATGTATTAAATCTTGATATACCTATCTATAACATAAATACTAAAAGGATTAAAAATAATGATTGTAATCCGACTTATCTCTGGCATTGTCGCTTGGGCCACATAAACGAGAACCGCATATCTAAACTTCATAAGGATGGAGTATTAGATTCATTTGATTTTGAATCATATGAAACATGCGAATCTTGTTTAATGGGCAAGATGACAAAAGCCCCTTTCAAGGGACATGTTGAAAGGGCAAGTGTTTTATTGGGACTAATACATAGTGATGTATGTGGACCAATAAGTACACAAGCTAGAGGTGGTTTTCAATACTTCGTTGCATTTACTGATGACCTCAGTAGATATGGGTATGTGTACCTAATGAAGCATAAGCATGAAACCTTTGAAAAGTTCAAAGATTTCAAGAATGAAGTACAAAACCAACTTGGCAAAAGTATCAAAATCCTTCGATCAGATCGAGGAGGTGAATACCTAAGCCAAGAGTTTCATGACTATCTAAAGGAATGTGGGATAGTCCCACAACTCACTCCTCCGTATACTCCACAATGGAATGGTGTATCCGAGAGGAGAAATCGAACCTTGTTGGACATGGTTAGATCAATGATGAGTCATGCAGATCTTCCGATATCGTTTTGGGGACACGCTCTAGAAACAGCGATTTTCTTACTGAACCGTGTTCCATCTAAATCAGTGGAAAAGACACCATATGAGATATGGACTGGGAAGCGTCCTAGTATGTCGTTTATGAAGATTTGGGGTTGTGAGGCTTTCGTTAGACGTCACGCCACTAACAAACTTGGACCCAAATCTGATAAGTGTTTATTTGTGGGGTATCCTAAGGAAACAAAAGGATACTATTTCTATTATCCCACCGAGAACAAAGTAGTTGTTGCTCGGACTGGTGTATTTCTTGAAAGAGAATTTATTTCTAGAAAAACCAGTGGGAGAAAGATAGAACTTAGTGAAGTTCAACCACAAGAAAACACTGAACCTGAGATTGAGATGGAAACAGAGCAGGCTCCGCAAGCTGTTGTGGAAGAAGCACCTGCTCAAGAGACACAAGCCCAGCGTAGGTCTGTAAGAGAACATCGGGAGCCACAGAGATATGGATTTCTTGTGACTCAACAAGGTGACTTACTACTTATTGATGAGGATGAGCCGTCATCTTATCAACAAGCTATAATGGGCAATGATTCTGAGAAATGGCAAGAGGCCATGAAATCTGAGATGGAATCCATGTATGCAAACCAAGTATGGACTTTGGTTGATCCACCTGAAGGGGTACGACCCATAGGGTGCAAATGGATTTTCAAGAAAAAGACCGATATGGATGGTAACGTACAAACCTATAAAGGTCGGCTGGTTGCAAAAGGATTCAAACAAATTCATGGTATTGACTATGATGAAACCTTTTCACCAGTGGCCATGGTTAAATCCATAAGGATCTTACTTGCAATAGCTGCATTTCATGATTATGAAATCTGGCAGATGGATGTCAAAACAGCTTTCCTTAATGGAAATCTGCTCGAGGATGTGTACATGACACAGCCCGAGGGTTTTGTCAATCCAAAGGATGCTGGAAAGATATGCAAGCTACAACGATCCATTTATGGATTGAAGCAAGCTTCTCGGAGTTGGAATCTTCGTTTTGATGATGCAATCAAAGAGTTTGGTTTTATCAAAAATGAAGATGAACCTTGTGTCTACAAGAAGGTCAGTGGGAGCGTAATCATTTTCCTAGTGTTGTATGTAGATGACATACTTCTTATTGGAAATGATATACCTGCCTTGCAATCTGTAAAGATTTGGCTAGGGAACTGCTTTTCGATGAAAGATTTAGGAGAAGCCACCTATGTATTAGGAATCAAGATCTATAGAGATAGATCAAGAAGGCTTCTTGGTCTAAGTCAAAGTACATACATAGACAAGGTGCTTAAAAGGTTTAGCATGCAAGAATCCAAGAAAGGATTCGTGCCTATGACGCATGGCATTTATCTCTCGAATGAACAGTGTCCTTCAACACCAGATGAGAGACAACGCATGAGTAAGATTCCATACGCGTCAGCTATTGGATCTATCATGTATGCCATGATATGTACTCGTCCCGATGTATCGTATGCTTTGAGCATGACGAGCAGATATCAAGTTGATCCAGGTGAAGGTCACTGGATTGCTGTCAAGAACATCCTGAAGTACTTGAGAAGGACTAAGGATACATTCTTGATTTATGGAGGTGAGGAAGAGCTCAATGTAATGGGTTACACTGATGCAAGCTTCCAAACTGACAAAGATGATTTTCGATCGCAATCTGGATATGTGTATTGCCTAAATGGAGGTGCTGTGAGCTGGAAGAGTTCAAAGCAAGAAACAGTAGCCGATTCTACAACGGAAGCTGAGTATATTGCTGCCTCGGATGCAGCAAAGGAAGCTGTTTGGATGAGGAAGTTCATTTCTGAACTTGGAGTGGTGCCTAGCATTAAAGATCCGATAGAACTCTATTGTGACAACAATGGAGCGATCGCATTGGCTAAGGAACCAAGATCTCACCAAAGATCCAAGCACATACTTAGTCGTTTCCATTTCATTCGAGAAATCGTTGAAAGGGGAGATGTTAAAATATGCAAAGTACCAACAGATGATAATGTATCTGACCCATTGACGAAGCCACTGTCACAGCAGAAGCATGATCGTCATACTAGATCTCTAGGCATTAGGTATATGTCTGAGTGGTCTTAGTGCAAGTGGGAGATTTGTTGGAATATGCCCTAAGACATATCATTAGATGATTGTTTATGACATACAATGTAATATGATTTTATGAATGGCAATTCATTATTATATATTATTCTTTTAACTGTGGCAATGTGAATTAATATAATAAGTTAATGTCCTTAGAATAATATTGTATTATTCTTAAAGATGTCCCTAGTCAAGTATTATCATGAAAGGGATAATGATAATACGTAGAGACTAGTATGTGTTGATCGATGAATTGTTCATTGATATGAGATATCAAATCAACATATGGGTACATGTTAGAGAACGATGTACTGGACAGACCCACCATGAGAATGCAACATGGATAGTTATATGATCGTCATATGCAATTCTCATAGTGATAATAATGTATGTAATCCTTACGACTTGTGATCATCAGAGATCCCAACATAAGGAGTTATGTATTTTGATATCGTCAAACGTTACCCGTAACAGGGTAAACTATAAAGGCGACTATTGGATACACTACGAATTATGTAGAGGGATGTTGACTGATCGAGATAGGATTTGTCCCTCCTATATAACAGGAGATGTGTTTGGCCCTTGATCAAGTGAGAACTAAAATGCATGGCCATGCTCGAATGAGTCGATATGAGATATCGAGCTTATTCGTTTATTCTAGTTCTACTTGGGGATCAAGAAATAAAGATTGGATATACGAGTATGATTATTCCATGACTCGTGTTCAATCTAAACACAAAGGACAAAGGGATTAAGTTACATGGTTAATATTATCACAAGTTCTAAAGGTTATGTCGAGTCAGTGACATTCTTGTAATTTGGGTAGCCTTGATGTGTTGCTAGACACCGCTCTTTGCTTGTAACGTAAAATGAGATTTTATGTCACTACCAACATTACAAGATCCTATCGGGTCGCACAAAAGATTAAATCGAGAAGGGAAATTAAATTCATGGGATGAATTAAATAATTAAGAGGAGTCTTAATTAATAATCATAATGATTAAATTAAATCATGGGCTTAAGCCCATGAGGCTTTATGAAAGCCTTTAATTAATCATATATAATATGATTGCATGGTAATTAATTGGTAACAACGATTCATATCATACTAACCTAAAACCAAGAAACCACACGGCCACCAACACACAAAAGAGCTCTCGGCTTCTTCTTCATAGCCGAAGAGAATTTGTGAAATTTTGGGCGAGCCTTTCGATTTAGAATCGAGTGTCTTTCTTGTTCCAGTTTAATAACTTGTCTAGCAACTTGTTATTAAACTATCCCTTCACCCGATTTGATCGTGTGGATACCGTTGAGGCAAAACTTGCTAAGTTTTGCTAGTGACTCGGAGGAGGCGTTGGACGTGGTGCTGCTCCGTGGATTCTGCTTCAAACACGCTACAAGGGTGAGACACTTGTAATTCCTTTATCCGATATGAATCCCTATGTATAGATCTGCTGGTTAGTAATCCATAAAAATTTTATTCCGCTGCGTTGTATGCTCTTGGATTACTTACACATACATGGATTTCATATGATTGGGATGGATGCCTTGATAGATATGTGTATATGCTTTGGTAAGATCATTGCCTTGATAGATATGCCCGGTTTGGTATATGCTTTGGCTGGGATCGTTGCCACGATAGATATACTACATATGCTTTGGCTTGAGAGATATACGCCTGGTTTGGGTATATGCTCTTGTTATTATCACAGATGAGTACGGTACTATGAATATGAAGATGTGTTGTGGTTCCACTGACATATTGAGCTGAATAGGCATATCATATTGGGCTCGTGATAATAGGGTGATTGATGAGACATGTCATGACATAGTTGCATTTGTTGATGCATGAGACAGAGCATTCACATTGGATATGATTCTTATTGCTTTATCATTGATATTGTGTTTTGATATTGCACTAAGATTGTTGTTATCTATACTCACGTTATGTGAATATTTCTGTAGGGACTCATAGACGTGGGGAGACAGGATGTGAGTCATTTTCCGCTGCGAGCTGAACCACTGCCTAGGAGTTATCTTGTAGTAGGTTGTTGTTTGTACATATGATGTGTAGTGGATAGGTTTTTATAAACCCTGTAACAACTTAACTAGTATGATACTCTAAATCAGTGCCTGTTCTTACTTAATTCAGACTCACATATGTATGTTAACATGATACATAATGGATTAAGTAACGAGGACCCCACATGCATGCAATTAATTAGGAATTGCAAAACGAATTGAGAACGTGTTAGTGTATTACAAGGGTACATGATATGTGAAATGGACTTGGTTTGGGAAAACTGGATATTTAATGGAAGGATGCAAGAAATTTTATAGATGGTATTTTATTCCATAGTTGCATGTAGTCTTTCCCCCGATAACATGATTGTATGCACTAATTGCATGGGTTAATACACCATTAATGGGTTAAGGGCACGGGGGTCCTTACATGTCCACTGCCTACCATCCTCAAACAAGCGAGCAAACCAAAGTTTCCAATAGAGAAATCAAGTCCATTTTGGAGAAGACCGTGAATCCTACTAGGAAGGATTGGAGCTTGAGATTATATGATGCGCTCTAGTCTTATCGTACTGCATATAAGACGCCGATAGGTATGTCTCCTTATAGACTAATCTTTGGTAACCCTTGTCCTTTGCCTGTAGAGTTGGAGCATCGATCATACTGGGCCATCAAGCAATTTAACATGACCATGGACGAAAGCGGTGAGCATAGGAAGCTTCAATTACAAGAGTTGGAAGAGATCCGTAATGAGGCATACGGGAGTTCGAGAATCTACAAAAAAGACGAAGAAATTCATGATAAGATGATCTCGAGGAAGGAGTTTGAAGTTTGGCAAAAAATCCTCCTCTACCATTCTCTCCTTTGACTATTTCCCGGAAAGTTGCGTTCTCGTTGGCATGGACCATTCATCGTTACCTCTGTTTTTCCTCATGGAGCAGTGGAGATACAAAGCCTGGATACAACAAAGACATTCACAGTGAACGGCCACAGAATTAAGCATTACCACGAGGGCATTCCACAAGAGGCAGTAGAAAAGGTGGCTCAAGAGCCACGGAGCACCACGTGAACAAGACTGGCGTCGGCCACCAACGTTAAACAAAGGCAGTGCTTGGGAGGCAACCCAAGGGGAGTTAGTTTTCCCATCTCTTTTATTGCTTTCTTAGTTTTGTATTTTTCTATTTTCTTATATTTTTGCCTTACATTGGGGACAATGTAAGATTTAAGTATGATGGAGGGATTAATAGTGTATTATTGCTTTCTTATTATAAAAATACAAAAAAAATTGAGAAATTTGAAAATTTTAGAGCTCATAGTTAGTGATGAACAAGAACTTTTGAATCGCCCAAGATGAAACCTAATTGATAGCATGCATATTTTTGAACATAGGTTAATTGTTAACCTTGGAACACTTTAAACTCTAATAAAAATTATGCTTTGGCATAGTAATTGAATATATTGAGCACAAATTGTCATAATTTGTGAAGTGTGCATAGCGTAGTGAAGATCGTGTGAATTTTGTGATAATCTTAGGAAGTCTCTGATATATGCTAGAACTTAACTACATGCTATTTGGGGGGTATGCCTAGACTGCTTGCGAACATGAAAATAATATATGCAATCTTTGATGTGTTTGAGCCTTTCAAGCCTACCATGTAAACAAAATCGTCACTAGTACCCTGATGTAAAAGAATGGTTTTATGATAAGCATACAAACAACCACCATTCGACATTCTTTGACTAACTTATCATCTACCCTAATGAGCCTAAATATGATCTTTAAATCCATACCTTTAAATGAATTATGATGTGTTTAGTTCACATGCATTCGTGTTAACTTGAATCATATTTATGAAAGCTTTGTCAAAAGAATGAAATGCATGAAAGAAAAAGGATGCCTTGAGAAAATAGATAAAAATATGACTCCAAGAGAGCCAAGGCTCAAAAGAAAAAAATAAGTGATTAAACCTTGCAAAAATGTACAAGGTTTGAAAAAATCATGCAAGAAGAGAAGTTTTAATTGTGCATATCATCATACTCTCTCGTTTGATACATCATTTCCTTTCTTCCATAAGACAATTACTATGCCAAGCTACAAGCTCATAAAGACCTACTTGATTTGTGTTTGCAAGTGGCTAAGATAGTGGAGAAGAGAGTGCAAGTGAGCTTATACTTGGGTTAGTGTATAACTTGAATATTTGAGTTTATATTGATTGGATCTATAATTTGCACTTGACACTTATTTGTGACCACACATGCACGTCCGCTACTTTGTTGGGTATGAATGTCTAGGGATTGAACTTGTTCCACTGTTAACATTTTGCCACCTTTCATTTGTGCATGTTTAAAATTGCTGAGGCAATATAGTGAGGACAAGCTAGTTTGTTATGATGCTATGAGCCAACAAAAAGATTGTAGTTTGGTCTGATTTACTCGAGGCGAGTAAAGATAAGTATGGTGAAATTTGATGTGACTAGAAATAGACTTCTATTGCGTTTAATTGTCTACGATTTGGTATGTTTTGATGTATAAATTGATACATATACCACCTAACCGTATATTTGTGTAAATGTAGGTGGAATAGAAGAAATCGAGTTATTAAAGGCGAATAAGGATCAAGGAATACATTGGAATTTATAAGGGTTCAAAGTAAACCAAGAAAAATGCATGAAAGTGGACAAAGGACAATGATTGATCGCTACAAAAGCACCGATCGATCGCCGAAGAGCACAGCTAAACCAACAAAATTTAAGTCTCGGCGATTGATTGGCAGATTGCCGCGATCGATCGCCGAGAGACGAATAATAAAAAAAGTCAGATTGTCACGATCGATCGCCAGAGGAGTCTGTTACAACATGGAAACTCGATTTTCTTCTATCTTTTGGAGATTCCTACATATCTTATGATTCCCCTACCTTATAACTTGACCCTAGGCATCATTATCAAAAACTCAGACCTTAGATATCAGTTTTTTTACAATTTTCCATCAACTTTGAAGGCGGCTACGAAGATCGAAGTGAAGGCGGGATTGACAACCTCAACAAGTAACAGTCTACATAGTTTGTCTAGTTTATTTTTATGTTTCTAGGATAAATTTTGGTTGTTTTGCTTTTATTATTAGTGGCTAAATACTTTAGATTTTTGGTATTAGGAAGATAATATAATTGAGTTTTATTATTCTTATGAAATTCATGTTTTTATTTATCAAATTTGAATGAGTGTTGATTGTTTTCCAGATTTTATTAATAAGATTGTTTTGCTCAATTATTGGATCACCTAGTAATTTTACATACAATCTAATGCTTGTTTTATGAAGTACCTAAGATTAATGAACCTTGTGCGTGTGAGATTGCTAATTCTTAGGGAAAACTTTCAACTATATTTTAAATATAGACTCGTGGATTATATTGTCTAGCTTCGTCTTTCTTACTAGTTCATGAATCTATCTTCTTTTAATCTTAATCACATGTATTTTGATTAGTTGATTGATAAGGGTTAGAATAAAACGCGTGGCCTATCCAATTAGGATTAAGGTGAGATATGAATTAAGTTCCAAGGTGAATATTCATATGCAATTTGAATCATTGTTAGAGAGTTGATGATCAAGATGATAAACCTCAATTTTAAAGTCGACCGAATACCAAGAATTGCTTTTCTATCATATTTTACTCCATCTTAGTTAACTTCGCAGATTAGTTTAATTTATATTTTCTAGAGTTAATTTTACAATAGTAGTTTAATTCATTTTCAAATCCCCCTATTTATTTTATTTTCCATAAGTTAACACATAATTCATTCTTCCTCGTGGGCTCGATCTCTACTCACGATACAACATTTTTATATTGATATTAACTTGAGAGGGTTAATTTGGGCGTACACGATAAGCGCAACCAACTATCGTCACGACCGAGACCGCCACGGTCGCCCACACCACCCTCCAAGGTGAAGCCTATGTAAGTAATCCGATACAAGTACGCAGCGAAAATACAAAAAACTATTCGGATTCCAGCCGAGGATGTATACGAAGAAACCATATCGGGTGTTAAGATTTATACCTTTGTAGCTTGTTTGATGCAGAATCCTCGAAGCAGAACTTCCACGAGTCACGAACAAAACTTTACATCTTTGCCTCTACGGTATCCACATGATCGAATTGATAAGGGAAGTTGAAATTATCAAGGTGTTAGACTTGATAATTCAACCGAAAGAAAGAAAGTTGCGGTTGGTTGTTTTTCGAATGGTGTGTTCTTAGTTAATCTAAATTAACCCTTAACCCTAAACCTTAAAGTGCATATATATATATATTATATATTAAATAATAATCATAAAATAAAGGTAGATAAAATTGAGTAGGAAGAGTCATAATCATAAAATAATATGTATATATATATATATATACATATTATTTTATGATTATGACTCTTCCTACTCAATTTAATTTATCCAATGAATTTTATCTACCTTTATCGATTTAATCTTTTGTGGGACCAGTTAGGATCTTGCAGTGTTGACACTGACATAAAATCTTATTTTATGTCACAAGCAATGAACGATATCTAACAACACATCAAGGGTACCCAAGTTACAAAAATGTCATCGACTTGACATTACCTATGACATGTGATAATATTCACCATGTAACTTAATCTTCTTGTCCTAGGTGTTTAGATTAAACACGAGTCATGAAATAAGTCATACTCGTATAATTCAATCTTTTATTTATTGATCCCGAGTAGACTAGAATAAATGAATAAGCTCGATATCACATATCGACTCATTCGAGCATGGCCATCCATTTTACCCTCACTTGATCAAGGGCCCAAACACTTCTCATGTTATATAGGAGGGATAAATCCTATCTTGATCACTCAACTTCCCTCTACATAATTTGTAGTATATCCAATGATTGTCTTTATAGTTTACCCTATTACATGTAACATTTGACAATATCAAGATACACAACTCCTTATGTTGGGATCTCTGGTGATCTCAAATCGTAAGGATTACATACACTATTATCACCATGAGAATTGCTTATGACATTCATAAAACAATCCATGTAGCATTCTCATGGTAAATCTGTCCAGTACATAGTTCTCTAACATGTACCTATGTATTGATTCGATATCTCATATTCATGAACAAATTCATCAATCAATACTTACTAGTTTCAATGCATTATCATTATCCTAATTAATGATAATACTTGACGAGTGAAAATCTTTAAGAATAATACAATATTATTCTAAGGGCATATATATATATATATATATATATATATATATATATTCATACAGATACTGAAATACTATATAATAATAAATTGATATTAATAAAAATCATATTGCAATGTATGACAAAATCAATCATCTAATGAATTGTCTTACGGCATATCCCAACAGCCTACACTCCAGACCAACTTTGAAACCACCACCACACTGGAGACCCTAACAAAGACCACCACCGTGACCAAGTTTGCCTTCCAACACCGGCTTTATCACGTCCACAACCAAGACCGCCACGACCAAACCAACCATCCACTCCACCACCGAGACCACCGCCTACAATGGAACCCCCAACCTCATGGCCAAAAACATAATAGAGTTGTATAAATGCTTGGTTGACGAGCTTTATTCCCACACCCGGAGGTTGGAGGTTGGCAGCATGTTTTATTGACTCCTTGAAATTGGGTATGCGAGTTAATATTTGGCTAGATAAGGAAATTGGGTAACGACATGTCGGCAAGGACCTCTAGCCCGAGGTCGGCTAGAAGGTGTGTTCTATATTCAAGAGATCGTCTGTTTGATATTTAATTGATCTAAGTTTCTCTTACAAAATTGCCAATGATAAGATCTATTCATAAGCTCATGCTCTTAGGGGTATCGAAAAATAAAATAATGACAATTGAAAAGGTTATGGATTAATACTCGATTTTGTGACAATTGAATTTTGTACAACTGATTTGAAATCTAGTATTCACTTTATCACAATGATTGTTTGATTGGACTTTAAATAATAATTTAAAATATATTACTAAGAATTTCTGGTTGTTTTTACGACTTTTTTTGTTCTCGAGGAAATATATGTGTATATATATATATATAAATTTTTTTTATTTCCTATGTAACGCCAAGTTAAGCGCGTGGAGTGCACTATTCTCTTTCCCCTATTTAATATTCGGATTCTCCAGACCTTGGAGCTTGCTTGCCCTATTTCACGCATTTGCAGGCCGGATCGCCCGAAGCAAGCGCAGTAGCTGGTAAGAACTTACATTGCATTCATGCATTGTGTGTCCGATAACGAATTAGGCTTTCGTTTTGAGATTCGCAATTTTATCAATTTCTGTACTTTCATCTTTTTCACCTGCCGCAATCTGCGCAGTTGGAGGGGGTTTCAGTTGTTTAATTTACGAGAGCAAATAGAGTTTCAGAGACTTTTGCTTGCTGTGCTAACTTTGTGTATCTATGTTTCCAAAAATTTTAGGTATTTAGGATTTATGCTTTTTACTGCATTTTATCATTGTGGTGTTTGTTATCTTTCTTTTTGGGGGAGAAAAATTATTATTTTTGTTTAACTTCGTGGCTGCCTTCGTTTGAGTAGGAAAAAACTTATTTGCTTTTTTTCTCCTTTTTTTTTTTTAATAAATAAATTTGAGAATACCTGTGTGACTTTGTGTGCATGTATGGACACACGTGGAGACGCACATTTATGAGGCACATGATTATTATCTGTGTTTATCTTTCTATAAACATGTTTTTTTCTAGATTCTTACAACCTGCCTTCTGTTTTATACGGAGAAGGCTCGTTAGCTCTACCATTGGTTTTGAGTTGGTTTTGAGTTGGAACCATGTATTCTTAACTTGTTTCCTGCCATGGGTAAAATTGTTGTTCTAAAGATGCTTGTTAACGAGAACTGTGCAAGGGGGATCTTGGGGATGTTGTGCTTGATTGTCTTTGGTTGTTTCGTTGTTAAGTTGGTTTTGAAACTACTTTTGCTATTTTGAATTTTTTTTTCAATTTCCTAAACATATGTCTCATCGACTTAATTTAAATTTAAATATTTAATATTGGTAAAACATATTTCTAAGAAATAATAACAAAAAACAAAATGAGATACAGTATAAATATAACAATACGATTACAAATTTATATAAAAAATTATTTGATATGAAATTACACTTCACATTAAAACTTAATTCGTATGCACCCATCGAATGCCAAAAATCACTATTTATTATTATGCATATGGTTGATCCCAATTAAACCAATCACCTTTTTTTACTATTGGTGATGATTGGCCTCCCATCAACTTGCAATTATTTCCTTGGTCACTCTTTGAAAAGCTTACAATTTGATTAACATGTAGTTCTAATACTTGTAGTTATTGTTTTCCAACTATTGTGCTGCTTGATAACAAATGAAGGATCATACGGGCGCTGGAGCATCGGTTTCTGAGTTATAAAATTTGTTGAAATGAGCAAGGAGACAAGAGAAAAAGTTGCAAATGCCTTTCGTGCTATGAAAAGTATTGGGATCTCCGAGGATAAGGTGAAGCCAGTATTGAAAAGTTTGCTAGTATTGTTTGATAAAAATTGGCAGCTTATTGAAGAGGAAAATTATCGAGCCCTTGCCGATGCTATTTTTGAGAGAGATGAAGTAGAGGTAAGTGTTTCAGATAGAATACTCTGCTCCCTTTAATTTCTATCACTTCTAGCAACACCTGATGCGATAGTTCATTTTATGTTTCTTTATTTCGTATTTTATGTGGGAGAGGACCACAAATAGTGGACCTCACTATAAACAAGGATTGTTGCACAAGGCCCAATTGCAGCTCTGAATTATCCTTTTTTTCTCTCAGTTTTCTTCTCTTTTTTCCCTCGTTTCATATTTGCATTATTCTTGTTTAGTTAAAACTTACTGCTGCAGTGCTGCTGATCTTTCTATTTTTTATCAAACTACAGTGACACTGGTTTTCTTATCTTTCAGGCTGCAGAGTGTTCTAGGAATATCATGAATGGTGAAGTACGTGACCAATTTGATAATAATTCTTGCTTAATTGGTTCTCAGTGCTAGCTGTTCAGTTCTAATTAATTTTATTGTTTATTAAACATGTCATTTATATAGAAGAAAAGGTTTGTAAATGCAAATGATTTGATAATTTGATCTGTGCCATTTGCCAGGCAGCAGAGCATCCGAAGAACATTGCGAATGGTGAAGTGAGTGACGTAGTTTTTAACAATTATCATGCAATATAAATCAACTTTAATTGGTTGTAGTGTTTTTATTGCTAATCTCTTTGTTCATTCTTATTTTACTCAATATGTTGACACTTTATGTTGGTGTACTTCTTGATAATAGAAGGAGGATTGCCTGGAGGAAGAAGCTCAGGCTTCTGAAGAGCCTGAACGGCCTTTAAAAAGACTGCGACATAGAAATCGAGATGGTCAAACTTCCACCCCAAATACTTCTAATACTAATATACCCAACACTCCACTTGTCAGGCCGAAAGAAGAACCTGATGAACTACCTGAAGGACATTTGCTAAAGTCAAATGGTTCACACGGTACAGTGGATCCCAATGCTGAAAACGAAAGGCTTAATTCGCAGGCCGACACATGCCAATCACTTGGTGTGAGTAAACAAGAGCAGCATACTTCTCCCAAATTCTTGATTGCCGATGAGAAATGTGATCCCTACCAGCTCAGTGCCATAGGCAGAAGTCAGCAAAATACCTCGTTGGGAACAGAAAGGAGATCACCTTCTCATCCAATGAGGCTGAGAGATAGAGGAAAGGGATCTATCTCTCCTCAATATGTAGAGAAGAGTCCTGTTTCTGGAAGTTCATATGATGCTGCATGCCTTAAAGAGCCAAATAATAAGTGTGGCATTGTTCTATCACCCTCGCCCAAAGTAAAGAGCAATGCCATTCATACTCTGATTAAGCCTAAAGATGAGCCAATCACTGATGACACACCATGCCCAGTGGTTCCTATCTCTGACGTCCATCCAGGTATACCTTTCCTCTTCTGGCTGAAGACAGTGCGTCCAAAAATTTCGTTTCTTTGATTGATTGAAAATTTGAAATTGAATTGTCATTAATAATTTCCATCTGGGAGACCACCTCTTATCTGTGTATATATAATATTTTGTCCACGCAGAAATCTCATATATTTTGGTTCCCAGATTTTCCAGATTGGATTTACTCAAGATGTCATTATATTTTGTGAACATATTGTCATCAAACATACACGTGACACTTTCAGGATTCCATTTGATGTTCTCTAGCACAGCTATTTTATTTTATTACTTGATGTTACAGAATTTTGTATTCTACTAGTCATCCTTAGGATCATTATTCAAAATTCACAGATCCATTAAATGAAGGAGGTCCTTCGAGTATGAATGGTGCCATCCGAGCAGATAACCCCCCTGAACTTTCAGTATCCAATGCTGCTCAAAGAATAAATGCAGCTGATGGGACTGTGAAGAAGATGGCTAATCTAGATTACCATGGATCAACCAGAGAGAACTGTGCTGAAGAAATGAATGATTCGAGCTTGGAGGTTTTCCATCAGCAACTGGTGGCTCCAAAAACTGTCAGCTCAGTTGATGATGTTATCGATATTGCCAAGGGACTGGAAAAGGTTTTAATTACAATAGCGAATGAAGTCAATGATGAGCGTCCACCATCTTTCTTTTACATACCCCAGAATGCAGTTTTTCAGAATGCATACTTGAATTTCTCTCTGGCTCGTATGGGAGATAACAACTGTTGTGGTACTTGTTCTGGGGATTGCCTGTCGTTATCCACTCCCTGTGCCTGTGCACATGAAACTGGAGGTGAATTTGCATACACTACGGACGGCCTTATTAAAGAGGACTTTCTTAATGAGTGTATTTCTATGAATCGTGATCCGAAGAAACACTGCCAGTTCTTCTGTAAGGAATGCGTTCTCGAAAGATCAAAAAATGAAGATGTTATTGAACCTTGCAAAGGGCATCTATTCAGGAAGTTCATCAAAGAATGTTGGTGGAAATGTGGCTGCAGTAAACTGTGTGGCAATCGAGTGGTACAGAGAGGAATAAGTTGCAAGTTACAGGTAGTGAGTTCTGTCTCATCCTAGCTCCAATACATTGAAATTCTTTCATGGGGTTCATTAATTTTTTTGGTGTCTTCCATGTCATTTTCCCTTAGGTGTTTATGACACCTGGAGGTAAAGGGTGGGGTCTACGTACACTGGAGGACCTGCCAGAAGGTGCATTTGTTTGTGAATATGTTGGAGAAGTTTTGACGAACACAGAGCTCTTTGATCGTGTTTCACGCACACCCAAAGGGGAGAAACATTCATATCCTGTTCTTCTTGATGCTGATTGGGGTGCAGAAGAAGTGCTCAAAGACGAAGAAGCTCTTTGTTTGGATGCTACTTATTATGGAAATGTTGCAAGGTTTATCAATCACAGGTATGCTCATTCAATTAAGAATTATGCATTTGATACCGTAATTTTTTCTATTTTTGAAACTTTCAATGGGGCCATCTCTCTTTAATATTGTCACATAGATTGTAGGGTCTGGATTTGGTTTGACAATGCAGCATCCTGATTATTAATTCATAAGAGGTGGCTTGTGTTTTGAATTTTGATGACCATTGGATTCAATTATATCGACTTATATTATGCAAGCTGCCTTAAAAAAATGGTGTATCCTTGTGTCTCTTCCCCTTTCCCCTATCCCAGTAAACTGGAAAAAAACTTTGGTAAAGTTTTCATTTCAAAGATTCAGGTTCTGATATCAATGGCAGACAGTCTTTAATTTCCTCTTACCTTTAGATGTTATGACTCAAACATGGTCGAGATACCCGTGGAGGTGGAGACTCCTGATCACCATTATTATCACGTATGATATCACTTTTTTACTTGTTTTACCTCGTCCCATTATCTATATCAGTTAAAGTAAAGTCTTCACATGAAGTTTAACTGGATCTCTTCTTTCAATGCAGCTTGCATTCTTTACTACAAGAAAGGTGAAAGCCATGGAAGAACTTACTTGGGTAATCACATTTCATTGTTTGGTCAAGCTTTATATATAAAATTTTCAGTTTCAAAGAGGCGTATCTTTAGAATGCTTTTTATTATTATTCATGATAACATTATAAATGAATGATGTATGTAGACTTCTTAATTATTAATATGAGGAAAAAAATGATTTTTTGAATGCCTCCATAACACTGGATCTTTGTAATTGCTGCTATTGTTCTAGTTTTAAGGACCTGTAGAACTTCATATTGGTTGTGGCATATTGGTTGCGGATTTGGATAAACAAATAACCAGTTGGAACCACCATGCGCACAACTTTATTCATTTTGTTGGATAACATGCAACTCTTTAAGTGAACGTACAGAATGTGCTCATGAAAGAAAGTATATTTAGTTTTATGTCATAAAATGGTTCCAAATTATTAAAAGCACCTCAAAGATGTATTTTAGCGAATAAAATATGGAAGACATGATTTATTTGAATGATATGAGGAGATTATGCTGTATGATACGTTTACTGTTCACTGTATGACACTGTAATAATACATGTAACTACAATGGTGCATCATGATACTATTTTAATGCAATCGTCAACTGCTTCCTTTTCAAATGATCGATTGAATGTGGTTAATTTTTGTGAAACCTACGAGAATGTCATACAGAAAATTTATGATGTCAACAAAATCATTTTTTGGTAAATAATTATTTGACTGTTGATTTGGGTTTAATTTAGTGTCCTAGTGTATTTCACTTATTAAACGCGCATAAAAGGTGCATTTTTAATGTTCATAGGGAGGTAGGGTTTAGGGTCTATTTAATTGCCTGCCTCATACCACCAAACTGATCATAATATTTGTTTGCTTAATACCGCACATGAAGGATGTATTTCAACAGGGTAATTACACATTTATGAGCATTCATTAGTATATATTATATGATTTAGTAATTTGTTAGCTAAGAAGGATATGGTATGCTTGCAGGATTATGGTATTGATTTTGATGACCATGGCCATCCTATAAAGGCGTTTCGTTGTCGATGCGGTAGCAGGTTTTGTCGCAACATAAAACGCTTTAGTAGTAAGTTCAACATTTCAGGGAACCTTGTTCATTCAAATGTAGATAGCATTGCTTATTTGAAATGATTTTCCATGCATATGTTGGAGAACATGCTTGTTACCATCTTAATTTGTTTTTCTTGTGTTGCAAGCCCATTTAATTCAGGCCGAATTGTTGTTAGTAATGAAAAGCCCAAAATTAAATTTGTATATGCTAGGAGGAAAGGAAATCCACGTGGGGAAGGGGATAAAATTTGAACGTGGGTGGGTGGTTAGGGCATTCAGATTCAGTTATTTTTTCATTCCAGAGTGAAGAAAACTAGCGTACTGCTAGTGTGAGATTTGAAGAAAGAGTTCTTATATTGTAATCGTTTCTTCACTTCAATCTCTTGCTTTGTTATTCCAATTCATTGTTCGTGATAATTGTTATAGATTGCTCAAATTGAGTTCTATAATTCATAACATTGGTCCGACCTGCCGGATTTCGAGGAAGAGCTAATCCCATGGCAAACCCACGTTCGGAAGCTAAGGTTGAACCGTTGAAGCAGTGGAAAGGACTGTAACTGGGTTACAAGAGAATGTGGCACAAATTCAGGACCGAATGGACAAGATTGATTGTCTGGAGGAAAATTTAATGGCATTACGCGTGTTAGTGGAACAAATCATCAAGAATCAAGAAGCATTCTCTGTGGATCATATCAAATTTAATGATGAACAGAGAAAATAGCCTGGGTTCGAGGAACGGGAGATGGGTATGCATAGTGAAGGAGAATTTGGGCGCGAGCAGATCAACGATGGGGTGAAACAAGCATTGAGGAGGATTGAGTTACCAGGGCTTGAAGGGGAGGATCCTCTGGGGTGGTTAGGAAAAGTAGAACATTATTTCGAAATCCATGGCACTCCTAACGAAGTTAAACTCAAACTCGCATACATCTGTATGGATGAAAGCTAGGATCCCGCATATGATTTGGGATCGATTTGCGTACGAGATAATCGAGCGTTATAGTGGTTGTGATGCAAAGCTGTTTGAGCTGGTGGCTTCGTTGAAACAAGGCCAACAGTGTGGATTGGTACATTGAACAATTTGAGATGATTATTGCTCAAATTGGGAATTTAATAGAAAAAGAATGCTTGGACTATTTATTGAGTGGATTGAGGGGTGAAATTCGCCGGAAGATGTTCGTGCATAGCCCTTGCACGATTCATCAGGCAATGTCCTTGGCTAGGGGGGTTGGAAATGGAACTGTGGTAGATCGTGGGAGGAGCAGAACCAATATGGGTACGAGTTTGGGGTGGGTTAATCAAGCCCAACCTAATGACGAGGATCGTGGGAGGATTGCTTCCAATGGGAATCTGTTACAAGGGGAGACAGTGGGGGAAAGTGGAGAATCGCAGGCCTAATTTTTCAAACAATGCATGGGGGCTTGACAGAAACATTGCTAAAATTCCGGTGATAAGTGGGCATGACCGGAGAACGTAGCACATCATGAGTATTTACATAGAAGGGAAAATTGCCTTTGCTTCAAATGTGCAGAGCGTTACCACCCTCGCACATAGATGCGCCAACAAGACATTGAGGGTTACCATACTATCCAAGGAGGAAGGAGAAGGTGAAGAAGTCGAGAACAACGTTGGGGAGGAAGAAATCGTTCAGGGGAGTGAGGAGGTTGGAGCCAATGAAGAAACTCCTAGCACCGAGTACATTACTTTAGAATTGTCATTGTACTCTGTGCATGGAATCAATCAACCACAAACACTGAAATGAGGGCGAGGATAGCTGATCGTGAGGTGATTGGTCAGCCATAATTTCGTATCAAAAAGCTTGGTTCATGAGTTGGGTTTGAAGGTAGATGGTAGCGTGCATTCCGGTGTGTGTTTAGGTAATGGTGGGCGTGTGTGCAAAGGAGTTTGTAGAGGATTGGAGTTGGATTTGGGACAATGTTGGATTCATATTGAGGGCTATGTTTTTGAGTTAGGGGGAGTGGATCTAATTCTTCGGGTGGATTGGCTATGTACTTTGGGGTACATTGTGCTTTAATTGGAACAAAATGCTCATGGCATTTATGAGGAACGAGCAAGCTATCATTCCACAAGGGGATTCTTCCCTTGGTAGATCAATTGTGTCACTAAAAGCGAATACTAAATTCATTGATATTGAATTCATTGGTGATGTAGTGCTGAAGTGGAGTTCAAATTGTGGAGACGGAGAGAAGAAACAGGCCACTCAACGGGCAGAGGTTAAAAAATTGATTCATAAATTTTTGGGGGTGTTCCAAGAGCCAAAAGGACTACCACCTAGTAGGGGAAAAAACATGTAATCAGCATCAAACATGGCAGCGAGCCTGTGTCAGTAAGACCATACAAGTATGCACATCGACAGAAAGATGAGATTGAGAGAATCGTTGCTGAAATGCTTGAATCTGGAGTTATACGGCCCAAAAACAGTCCATATTCCAGCCCCGTAATTTCGTAAAGAAGAAAGATGGAAGTTGGCGCTTTTGTATTGACTATCGGGCGCTAAATGACGTCACTATAGCTGACAAATATCCCATACCCATTGTGGATGAATTATTCGATGAACTACATGGAGCACAACACTTCTCAAAGCTGGATTTAAAATCAGGATATCATCAAATTCGTGTCAAGGAGGAGGATGTTCCAAAGACAGCTTTCAGGACGCATTATGATTTTAGGGTGATGCCTTTTGGGCTGAAAAACTTGCTGGCCACATTCCAAACAATGATGAATCAGGGTATTCCAACCATATGTACGCAAATTTGTATTGGTTTTCTTTGATGATATTTTGATTCATAGCAAAGAATGGATGAACACATGAAACATCTTGAATTGGTATTGAGTGTGCTGAAGAATAATCAATTGGTGCTGAATGAAAACAAATGTCAATTTGGATTGAGCCAAGTTGATTATCTGGGCCACAGATCACACCACAAAGGGGTAATGGTGGATCCAAAGAAGGTGGAAAACGTGACGCTTTGGCCAAACACGAAGGGCTTGAGAGGGTTTTTGAGTTTGACAGGGTATTACAAAAATTTTATCAAGGATTATGGAAAAATAGCTCGACCCTTGACAGATCAACTCAAGAAAAACAACTTTGCACGGAATGAACAGGCTGGAATGGCGCTTGAGGCATTGAAAGTGGCGTTATGGCAATCCCCGGCTCTGAGGATGTCAGATTTCATCAAGGAACTTGTAGTGGAATGTGATGCGTTGGGAGTGAGGTTGGGTGCCGTATTGATTCAAGAGGAGGTTTGTGGCCTATAACATTAAGGCTCTAGCAGAGAGAGCGCTGGGTAGAACTGCCTATGACAAAGAGTTAATGGCGTTGGTTCTATCCGTACATCATTGGAGGCACTATCTGTTGGGAAAGAAGTTCGTGGTGATAACAGATCGCAAACCGTTGAAAATTTTGTTGCATCAAAGAATTACAACACCTGATCAACGACATTGGTTGGTCAAACTTTTGGGATATGAGTTCGAAATAAAACACAAAGCTGGTTCCGAATGGGGCTGAGGGAGGAAAATGGATGTTTGAATGTGATAACAATATCTAGATGGGTTGGAGCAGCAGAGGAGGTGATGAAAGAACCTAAACTGTTGAAAATCATACAAGAGCTAAATTAGGGGAACGACTATCCTACAGGATTTTCAATGGTTAATGGCTGCCTTTTGTTTAAACGAAGGTTGGTGGTACCCAAGGAGTCTTTGTGGGTTCAGAAGCTGTTAAGAGAATGCCACTCAACTCTTGCAGTTGGTCATTCCGGGGCGTTGCGTACCTACAAGAGGCTGGCTAATGAATTTTTTTGGGAAGGTATGAAAAAAGATGTATGCCGATTTGTAGAACAATGTGAGGTCTGTCAGAAACAAATTATGGAGCTGTCTCCTGCCTGGTTATTACTACCGCTAGCCATACCAGCGGCTATTTGGGAGGACTTATCCATGGAGCTTCCGAAATCCAAGGGCTTTGAGGTGATCTTAGCGGTCATAGACAAACTATCTAAATACGGGCACTTTGTATTGTTGAAGCATCCATATATAGCTACTTCGGTGGCTGAGTCGTTTATTAGAGAAATCATGCGCTTACATGGCATTCCCAAGACATTAGTGATTGACAGGGATGCATTGTTTTTTAGCATATTCTGGAAAGAGTTATTTAAAGCGCAAGGAACAGAACTGAGGATGAGCAAAACCTATCATTCCGGGACAGACGGAAAACTGAGGCGTTGAACAAGTGTTTAGAAACATACATCGATGTTCTGATACCACTAATGTGGGGTCCTCGTTACGTAATCCATTATGTATCAATTAAACATACATACGTGAGTCTGAATTAAATAAAAATAGGCACTGATTAAGAGTTTCTGACTAGTTACGTTGTTACAAGGTTATAAAAACCTAACCAACTATACATCACATGTACAAGTAACAACATAATCCAAGATAACTCCTATGCAGTGGTTCAGCTCGCAGCGGAAATGACTCACATCCCGTCTTCCCACGTCTATGAGTCCCTATAGAAACATTCACACAATATGAGTATAGATAACAACTATCTCAGTGCAATATCAAAACACAATATGAATGATAAAGCACAATAACAATCATCAAATGTGAATGCTCTGTATCATGCATCAACAAATGCATCATGTCATGACATGTCTCAACAATCACCCTATTATCACGAGCCCCATATGATATGTCTAGTTAGCTCAATATGTCAGTGGAACCACATCACATCTTCATATTAGCAGCACATATCATAGTACCATACTCATATGTGATAATAGCCAGAGCATATACCCAAACCAGGCGTATATCTCTCAAGCCAAAGCATATGTAGTATATCTATCGTGGCAACGATCCCAGCCAAAGCATATACCAAACCGGGCATATCTATCAAGGCAATGATCTTACCAAAGCATATACACATATCTATCAAGGCATCCATCCCAATCATATGAAATCCATGTATGTACATGCATATGATACTACCAATCATATGACACAAAGCTAACATAAATCATATGATATCAAAACCATAACATCCTCATCACATAAGATCTATACTCCGTACGTCAACACGTACCTGGTATACGACAATAAAAGCGATAAATCAGGCGTTGATGGCTATTTGGCTCTTTGCCCCGTTCCCTGTGATGATGCTACAAACACATGAACAATATACCATATTATAAGAGGCTTCAAAAATAAATGCTACAAAAATATAACATTTTCATAATTTCCAAGGCACCGATCGATCGCTACAATTGCCGATCGATCGCCAAAACTTTCTGTCTCCTCGCGATCGATCGCAATTACTTGGCGATCGATCGCCAAAATGCCCTGTTCATAGCGATCGATCGCTACAAACTCACCGATCGATCGCCACACATTTTCACCGCCTTATATTTTGGCTGTCCTCGGCGATCGATCGCCACACAAGCACCGATCGATCGCCGATGCCCAGAAAGCTTAGAGCATGGCGATTTTCAAGCATATCTCCATGGTTCTCAACCTACAACTTGAAGCTCAACATTTAAACATGTTTCTATCCTCATACAACTCAAGTGTTTACACTATAACTCATATCAAAGCACACACCACCAAATTACATGCTTCAACTTCACTTCCTCCTTTACTACCATAAACAAGGATACAAAGTACATAAATCTTACCAAGATGTTAAGAATTCACTTATCCTAACTTTCTCTCTTGATTACCAAGTGCAAATCCAAGCAAAGAGTCATGTGAATTTGCTATCAAAGCACATAATACACCACCATTCACCCACAAATCTCTACCCAAGCTCTTCTCTAGCTCCTTTCTTAGGGTTGATTCTTTGCTTGGATTTGCACTTGGTAATCAAGAGAGAAAGTTAGGATAAGTGAATTCTTAACATCTTGGTAAGATTTATGTACTTTGTATCCTTGTTTATGGTAGTAAAGGAGGAAGTGAAGTTGAAGCATGTAATTTGGTGGTGTGTGCTTTGATATGAGTTATAGTGTAAACACTTGAGTTGTATGAGGATAGAAACATGTTTAAATGTTGAGCTTCAAGTTGTAGGTTGAGAACTATGGAGATATGCTTGAAAATCACCATGCTCTAAGCTTTCTGGGCATCGGCGATCGATCGGTGCTTGTGTGGCGATCGATCGCCGAGGACAGCCAAAATATAACGCGGTGAAAATGTGTGGCGATCGATCGGTGAGTTTGTAGCGATCGATCGCTATGAACAGGGCATTTTGGCGATCGATCGCCAAGTAATTGCGATCGATCGCGAGTTGTAGCGATCGATCGGTGCCTTGGAAATTATGAAAAATGTTTTATTTTTGTAGCATTTATTTTGAAGCCTCTTATAATATGGTATATTGTTCATGTGTTTGTAGCATCATCACAGGGAACGGGGCAAATAGCCATCAACGCCTGATTTATCGCTTTTATTGTCGTATACCAGGTACGTGTTGACGTACGGAGTATAGATCTTATGTGATGAGGATGTTATGGTTTTGATATCATATGATTTATATTAGCTTTGTGTCATATGATTGGTAGTATCATATGAATGAACATACATGGATTTCATATGATTGGGATGGATGCCTTGATAGATACGTGTATATGCTTTGGTAAGATCATTGCCTTGATAGATATGCCCGGTTTGGTATATGCTTTGGCTGGGATCGTTGCCACGGTAGATATACTACATATGCTTTGGCTTGAGAGATATACGCCTGGTTTGGGTATATGCTCTGGCTATTATCACATATGAGTATGGTACTATGATATGTGCTGCTAATATGAAGATGTGATGTGGTTCCACTGACATATTGAGCTAACTAGACATATCATATGGGGCTCGTGATAATAGGGTGATTGTTGAGTCATGACATGATGCATGATACAGAGCATTCACATTTGATGATTGTTATTGTGCTTTATCATTCATATTGTGTTTTGATATTGCACTGAGATAGTTGTTATCTATACTCATATTGTGTGAATGTTTCTGTAGGGACTCATAGACGTGGGAAGACGGGATGTGAGTAATTTTCCGCTGCGAGCTGAACAACTGCATAGGAGTTATCTTGGATTAGGTTGTTACTTGTACATGTGATGTATAGTTGGTTAGGTTTTTATAACCTTGTAACAACGTAACTAGTCAGAAACTTTTAATCAGTGCCTATTTTTACTTAATTCAGACTCACGTATGTATGTTTAATTGATACATAATGGATTACGTAACGAGGACCCCACATTAGTGGTATCAGAGCAGTGGTTCGAGAACGGGATGAACAAGGGTAGAGGAAGAGAGTTACCTAATCACTTAAAGGCATGTTATACTTATGATATAGTGTCTGGGAACATGCTTTGTATTTGTATCTGTTATTGTTAACACTTGTTTTGCAGAATGATAGTATGACTTGGTATGAATCCTTATGCGTGGCATAAGTGATGTTGTGAGTGTACCCGTGATTGGTATACCGGATTTCTGTACTATCATTTGGCAGGGGAAAACATGATATATTTCGCGGGAGCTATTCCACTGATTCCGTGGTAATGGTATGTAGTTCGATACCGAATCGGATGAGATTGTGTATCAGACCTAATGATGGACTGGCCACTGACACATGATGTGTGAATGGAAGTGAAGATACAGGTGATATTGCAATCTGTGGTTGCATTGTCAGTTCGACATGTATGGCCTGAATGGGAATGTAATACTTTGCTTTTGCTTTGTGGATAGTATGGCTAACGCAGTGTGTTTACATTAGGAGATGATGCAGACATGGGTTACTTGTGGTACCCAGATGGTACTTGTAGCGAATGTGAGATTCGTGTACAATAATAGTATTCCTTATTTTTGTATTCCACAGCGGTAATTGGTGATTTGTGAGATCACCGTGGTGATGATTATCTTGTCAGGGTATCATCTGTGTATGGTTCTCCAGTGTGTATGTGTGTGTTGAACTTTATGTTTGTTGTCATGGAATTGACAAGGAACATGAAATTGGGAGAGTTCAATGATAGTGACGCTGAGGCGTATTGATGGAGCGGTACAACTGCAGTAACTGTGAGTTATATTGTTTGATTGTTATCAGCCTATGTCGTTTAAGTCACTCGTGTTTTGGTGACTGGTTAACAGACTGTTTGATCATTTCTGTGTATTAGCTTCTTGTGTTCATTCTTATATGAGCATGGAAGTCTTTCAGATTGACAGAAAATGCGTACCGGCGGACATTGCAGTGATGCAATGATCACCGGCAAAGATTGCTGTGATGCCTGCACATGTGATCTTTGTGATGGCTGTACTGGGACATACATGGTGCTATGTGGCCATGTCTTATATCTGGTTAGTGTCTAGTACAGATGGGAATGTATATCATTGTTTTGATGTGAACTCCGTCTGAGCTATAAGGTTGTCCGTATGAGACTCTATGTATGTGGTATGTGTGGCAGCCATGGGTGACTTTGATTGACACGAGATACCTCAAGTGCATACAATTGTGTATGGAATGTTGTATATGAACATCTAGTTCTGTGTTTGTGAACTGTATTTATGAGGTTGAAATTGGTTGGTCTGCTTTGAACAGAGAGTAGGTATCTGTGTTGTTGCTGAGAGCATTGGATGCTTGTATGGCTTCTGGATATAGAAAAGGACGTCATGATAGACATCCGTAAACTGGTTCTGTAGTGGAACTGTGTATGACATCTTGTCATATTCTGGATTATGTGTATGACATTTTGTCATATTCTGGATTATTGCATGACAATAGTGATCTGTACACGTGAGACCAACAGAGAGTGGTTGGCAATGTGAGACCAACAGAGATTGGTTGGCAATGTGAGTATCCGGTAAGCATTGAGTGTGAACTATTGTATGATAGCATAACTTGGTGGCTATGATGTATGGTTCACAAGTCTGATGTTGAATGTCCAAGTTATCCAGATTGATAAGGAAGTTTGAGTTTCCGTCGATTGCTTTATGATTGTAGTACTGATGCAATCAGAGTTTCCGTTGTGTTGTGATTGTACTATGTGTTTGACATGAAATTCATATATTCTTGAGTCAGGATGGGAGATGTATGACTGATGGGATCGTGATTGTGATATGCCGACCTCGTTTGCATAGTTGATTGGTTTGCATTTTGTGCTTGATAGATGTTGGGTTGATATCTATTGATGGACAGTCTGCGAATATGTTTCATGAGGAAACAGTATGGTTGGTATACTAAACCATGTAATGGTTAATGAATGATTGGTATGCTAAACCATGTAATGGTTGATGAATAATGAAACCAGGTAATGGTTGATGAATAGCAGATGGTTATGAGAAGGCTAAAGAAGCTCACACGTATGAAATAGTATGATGGGACTTGAGTTGTCCATAAAATGAATTATCTCTTGAGCTTGTTCATACACATATGTGTATGGCATTGAAGTTTGTGTCATGTTATAGTGGTACGACCAATATGAGACTGATTTGACATATACCAGATGGTGAATGGTCTTTTTGCTATATGGTTGTACTTGAGTATTCTGATATGATATCCTTTGATTGTACACGGAAGGTGTACTAAGGTATCATTGGCAATGCTATATGATATGGAAATTCCTTTGGGTCCGATTGCAGAGTCATAGTGCCAGAATAACCATGAGTGGTATGGTAATTTGATTGTCATTCATGTCAACAATAGTGTGTGGGTTGTGTGATTGCAGTTGAGTTGGAAGTTGTTACCTGCCATGTATTGTTGGATTGACTATTCCTTCATGAACCAGAGGTGATAACGATTTGTTGGGAGCAGTTGTGCTTATCAGGAATGCATTACAATAAAGAAAGATTCAATGATTATGGCGAGGTAAATAACTGTTGGTTTCGATTATGTACTATATGCGATCATATGATATATCTGAGTGATAGATTCGATCATGTGATATAGTCGGGTGATATCTTCGATTGCATGATCTATCCGGGTGATATGATAATCCGTGTAGATAGGTTCTTGAAGCAGAACGGAATGGGTTATCAGGTACCTGTGATGTGTGGGACTTGTTGGCGTAAACCATGTAACAAGTGAATTGCACATGCGTGGAAAACGTGTTGGTTTCCACTGCTACATGATATTTTGTGTTGAGCATTACAGAGAGCAGTGAATAGAACGTAATGAATCGTTGTAAAAGCTTGTCATACTCAAGATGGTAGTCTTGAGGAAACAGTTGATACAAAGAATGATATTTCCGGTACAGGGGTCAGGACAGGGAATAGTGAACCACGCAAATGGTGTGGATAGATACTATGAGAACATAGTCATTGGTTGAGATAACCATATAATCATATGGACATATGTATTGTACATGGCTTTGGTGTACAGTATACATTGATGACATATGAGTGTGATGTGGATTGCTTCTTGTGGTTTGGTCAAGTTCGTGTCCAGTGTTTGTTTTGGACTGGTATCGTATCTAGTGTTTAATCTAGACTGAGAAGTCTGGTGTGGGAGATTAGTATGCAAACGATAGATGGATATGTTGTATCTATCACAATGTGTAATTACATACTATAATACAACTTTGTGAAATGTTAGAGCAGAGATGGCTCTGTGCACATTTGGATGTGTAGAATCTGAATGTGACAAGGACCGAGGTACTTGGTTGAGAGTATCTTGCTGATCTCGATATTCTGCGTAAGCTTACACAGGAGTACAGACGAATGGAAACATTCTAGACCGTTATACAATACACAACGCGGGTATGTGTGTTGCTGTGTATCTAAAGTGTGGCATAATGTGTATGGAAAATGTGTAATACCAGGATTTGAACCATTGACTGTATTACTATATGGTGACTAGTTGTCCAAGGAGGGACGGATGTAGTAGACATTAGATGAACAGATACTCCATTGGGGATCATTTGTATGCATCCAGCAGGAATGGGTGTGGGCAGTGACTTGGTTAAGGGAACCCACCGGTACAATGAGTTGTATGAGATCAAGCCAGTTTGATGGATACTGTTGTGTATAACATGATATGTATATGTGCCAACATCCGGACATGATTTCTTGAGTGTTCACTGATACTAGTGAAATGGTTGTCTGTTGATGGTATTACAACGATGCATACATACTATCTATGCCCGGCTGGTGTAGAGTGTTGTGAGCATATGGCTACGTGGACAAAAGCGAATGGTAACAAGTTGTTATGCGAGAACATGAGTATGCAGTAGAATCCAAAGTGCAATATCTGGTATGTTTTCTTTTGGTTTCTTATACTGCTGGTCTGGTAAGTATCTGCTAGTTGAGCATGTTGAGTATGTAGCAGATTTACTTTTGATTATTTATTCCGGCAAATAATGTTGCATTTATAATGCATGTTTATGCAAAGCTTACTTGTAGTGTTGCTAGTAGGGTTGAAAGCTTATGGCTTTCTGTATGAGATTCATATGATATATGCGATTCATATTATGAATATGGAATTTCGAGGACGAAATTTGATAAGTGGGGGAGAATTGTAATGCCTCGATTTGCTTTATATACGTGTCATATGAATTATGGCGTACTTATGATTAATTACAGTACGATGTGGACTCGGGTTCGGGTTGAACCGAGGGTTAATGCTCACATACATGACATGAATATGTGATATATGGCAAGGAATGAAAAATGATGCACAAAATGTGGTGCAAAGAAATGACTTGAATTAAATCAAGTGTAATGACATATCAAGCAACTTGGACTAGTGGGCATTTGAATTTAATTTCATATGCATGTACATGTAAATTAGCATTTGAATTGCTAGGAATGTCATGTGAATTTGCATCTAAGATGAGGCCAAGTATATCAAGTTGATTTCAGCTATCAAAGCACATAATACACCACAATTCACCCACAAATCTCTACCCAAGCTCCTCTCTAGCTCCTTTCTTAGGGTTGATTCTTTGCTTGGATTTGCACTTGGTAATCAAGAGAGAAAGTTAGGATAAGTGAATTCTTAACATCTTGGTAAGATTTATGTACTTTGTATCCTTGTTTATGGTAGTAAAGGAGGAAGTGAAGTTGAAGCATGTAATTTGGTGGTGTGTGCTTAGATATGAGTTATAGTGTAAACACTTGAGTTGTATGAGGATAGAAACATGTTTAAATGTTGAGCTTCAAGTTGTAGGTTGAGAACCATGGAGATATGCTTGAAAATCGCCATGCTCTAAGCTTTCTGGGCATCGGCGATCCAGCGATCGATCGCCGAGGACAGCCAAAATATAAGGCGGTGAAAATGTGTGGCGATCGATCGGTGAGTTTGTAGCGATCGATCGCTATGAACAGGGCATTTTGGCGATCGATCGTCAAGTAAGCAGCCAAAGAGTTGGGCCATCATTCCTTTCCTACAGGGTGAGTCATCAGTGGCTGCTGTATCACAAGCGTTGGTGGACAGAGACGAACTGTTGAGGCAATTGAAATACAATCTGGAAAGAGCACGGCAGCAGATGGAAAAATTAGCAAACAGGAAGAGAAGGTAAGTGAATTTCGAGATAGGGGAGTTGGTTTGGTTAAAGTTGAGGCCCCGCTGTCAGAATTCTATCTGCTAGAGTGTTTCAAAAGTTAGCGCTTCGTTATTACGGTCCCTTTAAGGTATTAAAAAGATTGGGGAAGGTGGCGTCGAAAGAAGTTTTTACTTGATCCTTATCCATCAAATTTTCTACTTCACGAATAATCATTGAGTCCTCCTCTTTCCATACAACAAATACATGTCTAAAGAAAGTGAGGGGCCAGGTGGAAGAGGAAACAGGGCTGCCAAAGGACTTGGATGAAGATTTATACATGAACCTTGAACCTGCAGAAGTTCTGGTCTATAGGAAGAAACCACATTAGGGAAGGGAGACCACATAAGTACTAATCCGTTGGAAGGGGAGAAATGTAGAAGATGCTACTTGGGAAGCAGCCGAGGAACTAGCACTACAATTTCCAGATTTCCGCCTTGAGGACAAGACGAGTTTTGAAGGGGGTGGAATTGTTAGAAGCCCATTTAATTCAGGCCCAATTGTTGTTAGTAATGAAAAGGCCAAAATTAAATTTGTATATCCTAGAAAGAGGGGTCGGAAATCCACACGCCGGGAGGGGGATAAAATGTGAACGTGGGTAGGTGGTTAGGGCATTCAGTTATTTTTTGATTCCAGAGTGAGAAGAAAACAAACGTACTGCTAGTGTGAGACTTGTAAAGAGAAAGAGTTCTTATATTGTAATCATTTCTTCAATTCAATCTAATACTTTGTTTACTCCAATTCATTGTTCGTGATAATTGTTTATAGATTGTTCAAATTGAGTTCTATAATTCATATCTTGAAAAACTTTTGTTTCATGAAACTGCACGATGTTCATGTTCCCTTCACTTGCTCTTCAAGACCTATTATTATTGTTCCTCCACGAACGATCTTTTTTACGTTCATAGATGCCATTGATATTCCTAACCACTCATTCTGTCTCATAGGATCTAAATCTTCGAGAAGATGATCGCAAGGCTTTCGTTGGGGCACCATTTATGGGCTTGCGCTTTTTCCAAATCAATGAATAGCATAACCATGTGATTAGCATCGAAGTAGTAGCTACAACTTTTGAAGTCACATCGCTCAAATGACGATTTTGGAGGCTTGTAATTCTCTTCTTTGAGTTTGTAACTTAGAAATCATGCTGCGCAAAAAATACTCACAGTTTTTCTCTGATCCATTGGTAGTATTTGTAAGAGTACCTTTGCTTAATTTGCGTGAAAACATCTCTAGGTGACTCATGGCGAATACTAGTTAAGTTGGGCAAGACATCCTTTAACGATTTATTAATTTTTTATGTCTTTCTTAAAACGCAAGTTCTTTTTTGGAAGATATATGCTAAATGTCCTTTGGACATCGATGGGGAAGAGTCCAATTTCATAGGTACCACTGTGTACGTTTTCATATAAAAATTGGAATATTGATTAAGCTATTTTTCTTCGATTTTAGTTGTTTAGAATCATAAATTATTATTGGGTGTGTGGTCCATTTATGCTATTCGTTGTTTTCTTGAGACCATAAGATGACTTATGGTGTAGTTTTTTGAGTTCATTGATGAACAAAATATTATAATTTTTTTTTCTTCAAGTAGAGTGTTTGATGGTGATTGAGTGAGGAAATTTGTGATACTTCGGTTTGTAGAAAGATTAAATCATTAGCCTATCATTAATCTCTGCCAGGAGATTTGTGAATTAGTTTTCCAACAAATTGCAGTTCCCTGCCAGCCGCCAGGAGAGGCAAGATTCATCAACTTTGAGAATCACCATCAGTTAAGAGCATGTGCAAGTGCAATGGTTAAGCCCTTTCCAGGGCTTAATACCACTCATAGTTTGACATGTCACCCCTTCTGACATTCAGCCTCATATTCAATATCATGGTTTTTTTTCTGCAATGGTTTAGCCCATATTTTGGGCCCCATCTACCACATCATTTAGCACTGTTGATTTTCACATCATTACTTATTTATATTTATAAAGTTAATATGTATACCTATTGTAACTATTATTGTAACTATTTAGCACATTTTGCTGACTAGGCAGCTTAGAGAGGAGGCTGATAATCCTTAGCCCCTCAGCCCCCATTGTAAGTGCGTGTATGGGCTGGGGGTGTCACAGCACCCCTTTGCACATGCTCTTACAAAACCAATAATACAATGAATATTATAATTATTACAATAACAACAACAATAATCATACATAATTATAAAATGTAACAAAATAAATAAATTTAAATAATACATGAAGTGATATGAAAATTACGTCAAGCATAGGCTGATGAAAAATTTAGTGTTTGAACGACTGATTTCTACAGATTTAGCTACAGATTTTATTTTTTGGCTATGAGAAAGTTGGTATGGTGGTACTATTACCTTGTTTAAGTTTGATTTCTTCAGATTTTGTTGGGTCTCAATGGTGGAGAAAAGGAGAAACTAGATATGGCAGACGGATTTTAGATCAATTTGCCCTGAATCTAATCTATTTTTTACTATATCTGTTCATTGATTTTGATTAATGATATCAATAAACCTTTTTTCTCCCCTTTTTTCAATTACATGTTGGTATATTCGAGTCAACATGAGCTTAATCAAATGATGAATTTGTTGATGCAAAAAAAAAAAACCAAGTTCAGAATTTATTTTTCAGTTCATCAACTGAAAGGATACTCGCAGTGCACACATGTTACTGTATATTTTTCGGGAGTTCCTCTAACTTTTCGCTTAAAATCATGGACAAGGATTAAGAGAAGAAGTATCAATCCTATGCCAAGAATCTTGAACTAGCAATGCCTGTTGTCTTTGCTGCTAAACTAAAACTATATACTAGTAATATTCGTAAGTATTGTCATAGTAAATGTAATCTTGATTTGAATAGTCAGTCATCATTGGGAAGTTTCCATAGCGAGCATAATTTCTCGAGAAGTTTGCAACTGCTGCACCAGGGAAATTTTTGGCAGCATCTGTATAGATTCCTATTCCATTGTAAGCTTGATGTAAGACGGGACGATGACTAGGAAAATGGAAAACTGGAACATCTGGTACAATATGATTCATTTGAGGACGATAACGCTGTATCCTATGGTAGCTTGGAGGGAAATTAGTGAGGCCTCCTAATGCAGAGATACGACCTATATTTGAACGATTTCTCTGTCCACGATAGCGGGCAGAATTATAAGGTGGATGATCTGTAGCAGGACTTGCTGCAGCAGCCTGGATAATATGCATGTTTCTGGTGTTGTTAACACTTGTGGCAGCCTGTGGTTTCATGTCTATGGTACCATTAACATGGTCAGGACCAAAACTTGCGGCAGCCTCTTCTTGAATATTTATAGTGCGGCTCACATTTGGATTGTGGGCGTCGTAATGATCTCGAGGAATGCGCTTCAATCGGGTTACCTCCAAACGCTTACCGTTGATAATGTAGGAGCGTCGCTGCATGACTCTGTCGGTGCTACGTTTCATCCTAAAGATTATGTGACCAAAACCTATGTCATCCCAGAAATAACAGTCGATCACATTGCCGAAACCTTGAAAATATTTGAGGAATTCGTCATTGGTAATGCCGGAACGTGGCAATCCTTGGACAAATATACGTCTTTTGTCAAAATCTCCAGGCCCTTCAAAATTATCACCAGTTGTGGTCATTCTTTGAGATTCCAAAGTTTGCAGATCTTCTCCTTCTAATGCTCTTGAAACTTCAACCTGAGTTGGAAAAAAATAATGCATCATAAGCATTTCTTGGGTGTAAACCAAGAAAAAATTTGGAGAAAATATTCAAATTTCACGTTCAACTAAAATCTTACAAATTATATCAACATTGCATTCTATCTTCTACCATGCGTACATAAACTATCCAGAAATATGCAGTACAGTGTGAATTATATATAATTCCCAAACGAGTTATGATAAAAAAAAAAAGAAGGAAAAAAAAAAAGATAAAGAAAGAGATATATATTTTAGCTTACTCACGCAACGATCATGAATGCAATGTGGTAGTTGCAGAATGAAAGGAATTCGAAAGGGGTGAGCGAAATTGACGAAGCCGAAACTGTGGGGATTTCCGGTGACACTGTTGTGAGGGACAATGGCATCGGCGACGTCGGCGTATTGCATAAAATAGCGATTTAGATAATCTTGAGTGGTGTTTGGCGCTAAGTCGCGTATCAAAATCTTCCCCGATTCGAACGGCGACTCTTGCTCATCCGCCATTTGCATGCATGCAGAGTGACTTTCTTGATTTTTCAGCATGTCTTGTTGCAAATGACAGTTTATATGGATAAGGAATCCAATTTAAATTATATATATATATAGTTGTATTTTCTAATTAATTGCAATTTTATTCTTCAACGGATTTTAGAAGGGTGAATTATTTATAGATATTCTCTAGCGTGAAAAATAAGGAATTTCACATTTTTAGTTTAAACTATAATGTCTACCTCATATGCTATGTATTTTTAGTCAAATCATATCATGGGGGAGACAGTTGTAATTGTTCAAACTAGAGGTCAAAGTTTAATAAATCTTTTCTATAGGGAGACATGCATTTTTTTTCATTTTAGAATGAGCACTATGTTATAAAATATTATTGCATTTATGTAGATTAACATAATTCAGTTAAATTGAAACAATGAATTTATCTTCCTGATAACATTTAATTGTTATCTAAAAACTAAGCAAACTTTATTTTGTTTAAATATTAAGAGACTTGATCATGCTTACTTAGTTTTATAAATTTTTAAATCGAAATAACTTCCTGTGTGGATAAAATATTCTTAAAAAAAATTAAGAAGATGGTAAACACAAAAAAAAAATTAAGGGTAAAAAAAAATAAATCTAATATATTCAAGCATCTTAATTGGATAGTTTAATTTTATTTTTTTATTCGTGAATGAATATGTTGGATACCCTATTAATCCTAATTTTAATATTAACATAACTTGTTCATGTTATTACTAATCAATCTATCAAGTGTGCATTGAAGTTGTTATCAATCACAAAGTTTCAGCAAAACTGATGAAAGACTCATTCCTGAGAAGACAACTAGCGAACTGATCAGTGACACTGGTCAATTAATTTAAGTCCAGCTGGGGGCTGACAGAACTATCAGTTGAGGATTGGCAGAACCAATCTACGTTATGACAACAAAGAGGCAAGCGAAGCTACAAAGGAAAAGCTAGTTAACTGATTAGTGGTGTCAAAATAAACTAACCTCGCTGAATGAAAGAAATCAGTTGAGTGTTCAACTCAACTAATACAGACAAGGACCAGCTGAGTCAAACAAACTAAAAGACCAGAATAATTTTTTTTAAAGACCGGAATAATCATGTGTGTTCAACTTAACTGAACAAGAGCAGATCAACGAAGTTGTTAACACCGAAGCTGCAAATAGCCTATTTGGAGAAGCCAAAAGAAAGCACGGAGAAGTCAAAGTCGTACTAATACTCTCCCACAAACATGCTTATATGTCTAACGGAGAAGTCAAAGTCTCCATACTTTCTTTCTCTCTCAACAGTCTAGATAGAAAGCTGCTCGGGGAGTTAGCTTTCAGTAACTTGGTGAACGACTTTTCCACCTCTTTGATGAAGGTAAGTCAACTTCATTTTTCCAAAAAAATTTCTAATTAATTTAGTTCTTGCTCTTTACTTTGTTGTATTCTTGTGCAGACCTATATGATGGCGACCGTGAACTTCTAAACCGATTCCGCTCCACTCGAGCAGGGTGCACTGCTCGGCACAAGGAGCATGATCAGTTTCATAACATGTGCGAAGACTTGCAGAAGAATATGGCCCGCCTCCAAGAGGAGCACAATTCCGATAAGAAGGCTCAGGAGGTGGTTCAGAAGGCTCTAGACGGATAGTGAAGAAGGTCCGAGGAGTTGGAGAAAAAGGCGGCTGACCTTGAAGTAATCAACAAAACTCTATCCGAGTAATATGCTCAGGAAAAAGCTTCATTTGAGCTCAGGAAGAAGAAATCTAGTTGAAGAGGAAAGCCGATTTCTGAAATCCGAAGTGTATGGCAATGCGGTGTGTTAGTTCCGAACTTTATCAATGAGATTTTAAAGATGACAAAACATATCAGACCGGATCGAGAGAAATCAGACTGACCAGATCGATCGCCCAAAACAGATCAAGCTGATAAGATGACAAAGCATATCAGACCGGATCGAGGGTAATCAAACTGACCAGATCGATAGCTCAAAACAGAACAAGCTTATAAGGCATATCACATATCAGACCGGATCGATAGATATCAGACTGACTAGATCGAAGCTTCAGATCGATCTCAACCTATATCAGATCAAGAGCAGTCAAGGATGTATAAAGATTGGTTCTTCAGTCCGAATCATTAACGGCTATTTATTGTAGCATTTAATGTTGTTAATGCTACAAAGGACCAAAGACTGAAGATTACCATAAAAGGTAAGAAGACAAAGAAGAGCTTACCTAACAGTCGCCGAAAGCATGAACCAGAACGGCAAGTATCCTGAAAAAGAAGACTGTAGCCTACTCAGAGATTAAGCAGAGTCAAGAGTTGCACATTAAGGGAAATAATGTCGTTGGTACATGCAACTATAAAAGGATGCAACAACAATACAGAAAATGACGACAAAAGACTCAACAATACAGACAAACAAGACTCTCGCTGATCAATCAAAAACAGCACAAGCTTTTAAGCTCAGAAGCTCTCGAGCTGAAATTATTCTTAAGCACGATTACATTGTAATATTTGATCATTTAGGATCACTGTGCGCATCTTGTGTATTCTGTATTGAAAAATAGAAGTGAGAAACAAATTGTAACTGTCAGACAGAGTGTCTGAACAGATCGAGTGACTAGGAGTTTCAGTCTGGTAGTGGGGTAAATCCAGCCTGAATCGGGTTTGTACAACAGGATTGTATAAATCAAAGTCTTCTAGTAGAAACCTTCCTTAATTGGAAGAAGGGGAGACGTAGAAGGATTACACCACCTTCGAACTTCCAGAAACATATTCTGTGTTCTTATCTTTCTGCACTCGTTCTTTCATTCAAGCCATCGAGCCGTTCTTACAAATATATAAACAGACCGTTCCGCACTTATACATTCAGTGGTCTGTTCAATAAAAGAGTTGATTAAGAAACAGATTTCTTTCACAAATCCGAAAGAAATCACAAGGGATTAAATTTTAGAATGAGTGTTCATTCACCCCCCCCCCCCCCTCTAAACACTCCGGACCGATCCTAACAACTGGTATCAGAGCAGGTCATCTTAATCAGCACAAAGACACTTGAGCTGATGGCATCATTCAACAAAATTCCTATGTTCTCAAAAGAAGACTATGATGACTGGAGAATCAGAATGCAAGCTCATCTGGCAGCTCAGGATGACGATATGTGGTTCGTAATCACTGATGGACCAATGAAGATTCTGAAAGTCAATACAGCAGTCTCCATTACTGGTGGAGAACCACAAATGGTAGAGAATGACAGATCCCTCTGGACGAATGAGGAAAGAAAGAAAGCAAATCTCGACAACGTTGCCAAAGACATCTTGTTCAAGACATTGGACAAGAACATGTTCAGCAAAATCAAAATGTGCTCTACTGCCAAAGAAATTTGGGAGAAGATAACACAGCTATGTGAAGGCAACGACCAGACCAAAGAAAACAAGCTGACTGTTGCTCTTCAAAGATTTGAGAGCATAAAGATGAAGAGTGGAGAAACTCTAAATGAGTTTGATGAAAGAGTCACTGGCATCGTTAATGAACTGAATGGCCTGGGCAAGGAATACTCAAACAGAGAGATCGCTCTGAAAATTATGAGAGCCCTGCCAAAAGAATGGGATGTTAAGACCATTGCAATGAGGGAGTCCAAAGATCTGAACAAGGTTGAACTTCATGATCTGTTCGCAGATCTTAAAGCATATGAGTTCGAACTGATAAGCAGAGGTGAAGCAGAGCCATTCATCTCTCAACCAAACAAAGCACTGGCAGCTATTCCAGACCAGATCGCCTCCACATCAGATCGATCTATCGAACAGATAAGTAATGATGCTATGTCATTATTTATCAAGAAATTTGGTAAATTTATGTCTAAAAATAAGAGGAACTTTAAACCCTCTCATTATAAATCAAGAAAGGACGATGTTGTTAATGATCAGGCTTGCTACAATTGTGGTAAGACCGGACATTTCATTGCAGATTGCACCAGACCGAAGAAAGAAGAACGGAAGGAGAAGCATCGCGATGACAGGAAAAAGAAGCATTACAAAGACCGTAAAAATCATGGAAAGTCCCAAAAGGTCCTAGTAGCTGAAGAAGGAAACAGCAAGTGGGCTCAGACTGACTCCGATTCAGAAAGCTCCGAATATTCTTCCAGCGAAAGCGAAGAAGATATTCAATGTCTAATGGCAGACGAAGAGTTGAGTCAGACAGACGAGGTATTTGATTTTGACTCAAATGAATTTACACGTGAAGAGCTCATGTCCGCACTGCAAGACATGGCTAATGATTATAGGATCTTAGCTGAATCATTTGAGAAAAATAAAGCTAAAGTCAATGATCAAATGGATGAGCACAACAAACCAAGCTGCTCTGAGCAGGGTGAGTGCAACAATCTCCAGATCGAGCTGAATAAGCTGAAAATCTCCTATGATCAGCTCCATGAAGAAAATAAGAGAATTAGCACACAAAATGCTAAGCTTTCTCATATATTCAAAACATGGACAAAATCCAGCACATCCTTGGAAGAATTACAAGAGGTACAAAGAAACGTTGGTGATTTCACCGGCATAGGCTTTGACACCAAAGAATCCACCAAAGATGAATCTGAACTGTTGCTGGTAAAGAACAAAATCAAACAAATGACATTTGTTAAATCCAGCACAGTATATGAGACTGAAGCACCTACGATTCAAACGGGAGTCTTGTTCGTGAACCAAGGTTTGAGAAAAGGAATTGGATATGTCAACCAAGCCAAAGAAAAGGCACTAGCAAGCTTTGTGTCTTTCAGACCAAATCTAAGGGTGCAAGATCGAAGGCAAGGAAGACAATACAATTACTATAATTCAAAACCAGTTCAACGAAGATATAGACTACCCCATGAGAATCAAAGGTTTCCATATCGCACACATTATCACACACAACATCGAAACAGACCAGCTCACAGCACACCACACACACACAAGCCATTAAAGCTGATACAGGTGTGGGTTCCCAAAGGGCTAATCCGTTCTGGACCCAAATAGGATTGGGTACCAACAATAAATATGTTTGATGACAGGTACCGAAGAAATCTGCATCAGACTGGTACTTGGACAGCGGGTGTTCTCATCACATGACTGGAAACATCGAGCTGTTGTCTGAAGTTACAGAATGTACTGGACCCAAGATCATTTTCGGGGATAACTCAAAGGGTAAGACCGTGGGCAAGGGTAAGATTGTCCATGGTAACATTATTATCAATGATGTGTTGTTAGTTGAAAATATGTGCTATGATCTGATTAGTATAAGTCAACTTTGTGATAATGGTTATGCTATAGAATTTCATAAACACATTTGCACTGTTAAATCATCAGACGGTATAACCATGCTTGTAGGAATCAGGAATGGAAATACATATAAGATTAACTGGAATCATGCTCAACCTGATAATCCTACTTGCTTCATCGCTAACAATGATAATAAACACTGGCTATGGCATAAACGCTTGAATCATATCAATTTTAAGACTATTTCTAGCCTGTGTAAACATGATTTAGTTATCGGTCTGCCCAAGATCGATTTTGCTAAGGATAAGATCTGCGAAGCTTGCCAAATGGGCAAACAGATCAGATCATCCTTCAAAAACAAGAATGCCAAATCCTCCTCCCGTTGTTTAGAACTATTGCATATGGACTTGTTTGGTCCTATACCAATAACAAGTTTAGGGGGAATGCGGTATACTCTTGTTGTTATTGATGATTACTCACGCTTTACATGGACTATATTTTTGAGCAGTAAAGATCAGACCGGTCCGAAGTTGATCAAGCTGCTGAAACGCACTCAGAATGAGAAATCATCCAGCATAGACAGGATTCGAAGTGACAAAGGCACTGAGTTTTCAAATCAGAATCTTGAATCCTTTCTAGAAGATCATGGAATTAAGCATGAGTTTTCAGCCGCTCGAACTCCTCAACAGAATGGAGTTGCAGAATGAAGAAACAGAACGCTCAAAGAAGCAGCAAGAACAATGCTTGCTGATTCTGGAATTTCACAAAAATTCTGGGCAGAAGCTGTGAATACTGCATGCTACACTCAAAATCGGTCTATGATTAACAAGAAGCTGAATCTCACTCCATATGAAATATGGACTGGTAACAGACCGTCTATCTCTCACCTTCATGTATTTGGCTGTAAATGCTTCGTTCACAACAATGGTAAGAATCATCTTACAGCATTTGAAGCTAAGTCATATAATGGAATATTCTTAGGATATTCATCAACTAGCAAAGCTTATCGAGTTTTTAATAATCGAACCTTAACTGTAGAAGAATCAGTTCATATAGTTTTTGATGAATCTTTGTGTGTTGAGGGTAACAAAGAATCAATTCAAAATCAGATGGAAAACATCCATCTCGAAGCTAACAGTGATGATGAGATTGTAGCTAACAGGTCAAGAGACAATCCACCAGAACCTGAAGTACCAGCCAGATCGGATCAAGCCAATGAAGCTTCTTCAGATCGAGCCGATCCGGATGATCCAAACTCTCATATCAAAGCAGATGCTGATCATACCACTACTACTACTCATCCGGCTGGACCAGACAATCCAGAGTCAAGCTATCGATGGACTAAGAGGCATCCACGTAATCTAGTGATTGGAAGTCCCTCTGCACCGATTAGAACCAGAGGACAGATGATGGATGAGTTCACTCATGCTGCCTTCATCTCAACTCTGGAACCTAAGAAGATCGATGAAGCTCTGACTGATTTCAACTGGATTAAGGCCATGCAAAAAGAGCTTAATCAATTCGAACAAAATCAAGTTTGGAGTCTAACCCCCAGACCAAGCGATCTGCCTGTTATTGGAACCAGATGGTTTTCAGAAACAAGCTGGACGCAGATGGAACTGTGGTTAGAAGCAAGGCCAGACTGGTGGCACAAGGATTCCGACAAGAAGAAGGAATTGACTTCGATGAATCTTTTGCACCAGTCGCCAGACTTGAAGCAATCAGAATCTTTCTTGCATATGCTGCCTTTAAAGACTTCAAGGTATATCAGATGGACGTCAAGAGCGCCTTTCTTAATGGTAAGCTTCAGGAGGAAGTTTACATTGAGCAACCTCCTGGATTTCAGAACCACTCATTCCCTAATCATGTATACCTACTGAATAAAGCAGTATATGGTCTGAAACAAGCACCAAGAGCCTGGTATGACACTTTATCTCAATTTCTGCTGAACCATGATTTTCAGATCGGCTCAGTAGATAAAACTCTCTTTAAATTTATTAAGGGGGAACATACCCTGTTAGTTCAGATTTATGTTGATGATATAATCTTTGGGTCAACTAACCCCAAATTATGCGAGAAATTTTCTAAGTTGATGCAGGGACAGTTTGAGATGAGCATGATGGGAGAACTCTCATTCTTTTTGGGTCTCCAAGTCAAACAGCTCAGCAATAGTATTTTCATCAACCAAACCAAGTATACCAAAGAGCTGCTTAAGAGATTCGGAATGGAAACATGCTCAACTGCATCCACTCCAATGAGTCCTACAATCAAGTTAGACAAAGACGAAGGGGGAACGGCAGTCGAAGTGACTATGTATAGAGGACTAATCGGATCGCTCCTATATCTTACAGCGAGCCGGCCTGATATTATGTTCTCAGTCTGTATGTGCGCCAGATTTCAGTCAGAACCAAAGCAATCACATTTTATTGCTGCTAAGCGTATTCTGAAATACTTGAAAGGATCTCAGAACGTTGGTATTTGGTACTCCAAAGATTCTAACTTCATCTTGATCGGATATTCAGACGCAGACTATGCTGGCTGTAAGATTGATCGTAAAAGCACCAGTGGAACATGTCAATTTCTAGGTGAAGATTGATCTCTTGGTTCAGTAAGAAGCAAACATCAATTGCCACATCTACAGCTGAAGCAAAATATCTTGCCGCTGGAAGCTGTTGCGCTCAAATGCTCTGGATTCAACACCAGCTCAAAGACTATGGCATCCAAGCTGTTGACTCTCCGATATTTTGCGACAACACAAGTGCAATCGCTATCACATATAATCCAGTTCTGCACTCTCGAACAAAGCATATTGATATAAGACATCATTTTATTCGAGATCATGTTGGCAAAAAGGAGATTCGGATCGAGCACATCTCAACAGAGCAGCAAGCAGCAGACATCTTCACCAAACCACTCCCTGAGGCTAAGTTTAATTATTTCCGTCAAATTCTTGGTTTAATTGACTTATCTTGATAGTTTAGATGTTTTCTTCTTTTCGCGTTTAAAGATTTCTGTTGGCACAGATCGATAATACAATGTTCAGAAAGACACAGAACGGTCCGAACTTTCAGACCGATCTATGTCAATCTGATGTTATCCTATGATCTGTCTGGACAATAAATCCTTTATTTTGTAAAACAAAAACAGCCCGGACTGATTGCAAATTTTACCCACCTTATCTTTCTTTTATCCTGACCGTTTATTTTGAATTTTTTATTTATCAGTCTTCGAGTAAAGACACGTGTCTTCTCTCTCTTATTTAGCGGGCTGAACATTTCATTTTCATTCACTTTTTACCATTTACCACAGTCTGTTTTCTAACTCTCTCATAACCTCTCAAAACTCTTCGTATATTCTTCCATCTTACTCCAATGGCTACCATAACTCACAACTCTCTCTCCGTTGAGTTCAATGATATTTACAGGGCTGAAGATGCAGAGATGGTCTCCATTTTCCGAGCTTTGGAATCGTCTGGATTACGGAATTTTCTGGAGTGTGGAACGGTGGTTTACGAATCAGAGATTCGTGAAATGTTTGCAAATGTTGTATCCCAGAAGACATCTATCTCCACCTCTGTAAAGGGCAAAACATTTGAAATCTCGCCGATGACGCTGGCCAAGACCTTTGGTCTTCCCAGCTCCGGACTGACTGAGTTCGGGCAGATTCCTCAAGCTTCTCTCACCGCTCTTCAGGGGAAGATTTCTATATTTGGCCACCGCCTGCAGCCCTCATTCAAAAAGAAGGAAATGCTCTTTCATTTCCAGGTGCTGTGCGAAATTGTGGGCAAGCCATTATTGGGCAAAGCTGGGAGTTTTGACGCCGTCACCGCCGAGAAGTTCAGGGCCATGGCTGCTATTGTTTCCGGACAGAAGATGAACTGGTCCGTGATTCTATTTGGAGTTCTGATGGAAACAGGGATCGCCTCCAAACAGGCCGTCTGCTTTGCTGTTCCTCTCAGCAAGCTACTAGAAACTTTGGACATTGAGCTGGGGAAGCAGTCTGCTCTGAGTCCCTTCAAAATTCTCAACTCCAAAGGGCTAGCACTGCTGAAGTCCAAGAGTGCTCCACCTACTCCTACCGATCTGGTGGCCGTCAAGATTGAGAAGGGAGAAGAACAGGCTGTTGCTCGCAAACCACGGTCAAGCGAAAGTTAACCATCCAGACTGACTCTGAAGAAACTTAGTCTGCTCCCTCGCCACCAGCCAAGCCCCTTCCCAAGAAGCCAAGAACCCAGATTACCAAGCCAATCAAAACCTTACCTCTCAAAGCCTTACCCATATTGCCTCCAACAAAAGCCACTCCTGCACCCCAACCTACAACCCAAATTTCAACCACTTCAACCACTGCACCCACAGTAACTATCCGAGTCCCCTCTGCCATTCCCGTGGTCAAAGGGATTGTTATCACTGAGTTGGGAGACTATACCCAATCAGGGATCAAGTCCCCTCCATCCACCGGCAAGGGCAAAACCATTCTCTCCGAACCACTCCCCTCTAAGCCCAAATCTGCAGCGCAGACAGCAATTGACATTGCTATGGAGGACGTTGAAGAGAAAGTAAAGGAGCTCATTGTGGTTTTTGATGAGTATGTCGAGTACAGAACGATCAACCACATTGAGAAGTTCTTCGGCAAACTCAGACGCCTTCAGAAAATGGAAGAAGAAGTTCTGAAGGGGATAGAGACCGATGATGTTCGGATTGCTGTGCAGTGCAAAGAGCTATTTAAGGCCAATCAAAGATTCAGACTGGCGTCTCTGCTCTTAGCTGCTAAGAAAGCGAATTTTGATCCGAATGTTCCAACTGCCAGAGATGATGGGGCTGTTATTGCTCAATTAGAGATGGATATTCATGCTCTCCATTTAGCTATCCGATTTCAACGACAGAAAATCAGTATATCCACTCCAGTAACCAGCCCGGATCATCCCTCTGCAAGCAAGACTCTGGCAGAACCTTTCATTGAGGTTATTCCCTCTGGAGCAGCAGACCAGACTGCAGATCGCGCAGTAGATCAGACTGCAGAACTAGTAGCAGATCAGACTGCAGAACTAGTAGCCGATCAGACAGCGGAGCAGCCATTGCCTAATGCTCTGTCTGCTACAGAAGATGAACCATTGAATGTCTTGTTGGACTCTCCAACAACATCTATTCATTTGGGATCATCAGTCTCCCACGTTCAAATCAGTCCAACCGCAGAACTTGCAACAGTTGGCGCACCAGAGTTCGTCGATCCGGATCTAGTTGTGTCCACAGTTGTTGCAGCTCTACAAATTGAGGAGCCCTCCAGACCCAGCACTCCTCCAGTCCAATCAGATGAAGATATAGCTTTCATACAAGCATTTTCTTCGGATCTGGTCACCTTGTTCCGGTCCGAAAGTCACCAAGCTGCTGTATCTTCAATTATGCCGATTGCTGAAGAAGATGATCATGCATTGTCATCATCAGATCACTCTCCAAGCCGACTATCTGATGCACCTCCATTCCTGGCAAGGACCCTTCAGCACCTATCTGACAACTGCATGTCACTCTCTCAACGTGTTATCGAAGTTCATCAAGGTCAGAGGCTTACAGCTTTGGACTTTGATTCATTCAAAGAGAAGATGACAGCCAGTATCGGCAGCCTTCAGCGATGACTGAACGATTTGTTCTCTCAGCAAGTCACTTATAAGAACAGCCTGAGAAAAGAGCAGATCGAGCTGGCCACTGAAGTCAGAGCATCCGTCGCCAACTCCCTTCGCGCTCAAGATACTCGTCTTGACGCTATCAGTGCTCAGCTCGCACAAGTTGTAGATTTTCTCCAAGAGATTGCTGCTGACAAAAAGGGGGAAAAGAAAAAAGACTTCAAGCCGCATCAGTCTCAGCCTTCAAGAAAATAGTTTGCTTAAATATTCAGACTGTCTGTATGCAAGATTGTTGGTGATCAATAAAGAAATCCTTCTTTGTTAAGTCCTTGTTCATTTATTTTGAACTAAAATAAAAGGCTTAATAATAAAAGGCTTAATCGATCCAACTTAATAAGGTTCATTTATTTTGAACAAAAAGACGTAATCGATCCGAAAGTATACGCTTCAGAGTTCTTATCAGACTGGTTAAAAAGACTTAGAAGCTAGGTTTTGTCATCATCAAAAAGGGAGAATTTGTTAGTTCCGAACTTTATCGATGAGATTTTAAAGATGACAAAACATATCAGACCGGATCGAGAGAAATCAGACTGACCAGATCGATCGCCCAAAACAAATCAAGCTGATAAGATGACAAAGCATATCAGACCGGATCGAGGGTAATCAGACTGACCAGATCGATAGCTCAAAACAGAACAAGCTGATAAGGCATATCACATATCAGACCGGATCGATAGATATCAGACTGACTAGATCGAAGCTTCAGATCGATCTCAACCTATATCAGATCAAGAGCAGTCAAGGATGTATAAAGATTGGTTCTTCAGTCCGAATCATTAACGGCTATTTATTGTAGCATTTAATGTTGTAATTAATGCTACAAAGGACCAAAGACTGAAGATTACCATAAAAGGTAAGAAGACAAAGAAGAGCTTACCTGACAGTCGCCGAAAGCATGAACCAGAACGGCAAGTATCCTGAAGAAGAAGACTGTAGCTTACTCAGAGATTAAGCAGAGTCAAGAGTTGCACATTAAGGGAAATAATGTCGTTGGTACATGCAACTATAAAAGGATGCAACAACAATACAGAAAAATGACGACAAAAGACTCAACAATACAGACAAACAAGACTCTCGCTGATCAATCAAAAACAGCACAAGCTTTTAAGCTCAGAAGCTCTCGAGCTGAAATTATTCTTAAGCACGATTACATTGTAATATTTGATCATTTAGGATCACTGTGCGCATCTTGTGTATTCTGTATTGAAAAATAGAAGTGAGAAACAAATTGTAACTGTCAGACAGAGAGTGTCTGAACAGATCGAGTGACTAGGAGTTTCAGTCTGGTAGTGGGGTAAATCCAGCCTGAATCGGGTTTGTACAACAGGATTGTATAAATCAAAGTCTTCTAGTAGAAACCTTCCTTAATTGGAAGAAGGGGAGACGTAGAAGGATTACACCACCTTCGAACTTCCAGAAACATATTCTGTGTTCTTATCTTTCTGCACTCGTTCTTTCATTCAAGCCATCGAGCCGTTCTTACAAATATATAAACAGACTGTTCCGCACTTATACATTCAGTGGTCTGTTCAATAAAAGAGTTGATTAAGAAACAGATTTCTTTCACTAATCCGAAAGAAATCACAAGGGATTAAATTTTAGAAGGAGTGTTCATTCACCCCCCTCTAAACACTCCGGACCGATCCTAACACGGTGTCTGGTCGCGCCTCCGTATTTTTCGTGCATTGGTAGCCTGCACTCGTCAATTCGAGGCGAAGTGTTATCCACCAGAAGGCACCTCTTCGGACTTTCTGGACCAAGAAGCAGCTCTGGGCAATCTTCCTGAAGATCATTTTAAATGACAGAGTAGGGTTCTGGACTTCTGTTATTTTCTTTGCCATTGTAATCATTTCTTCTTTAATGAATAAAACTTCTATTATTTCTTTATTCTCTGCATACATAGACAAAAATGATGAACAAGCTCGATCCTCCCGAGCATAAATACTTAAATAGAATAATAAAATTTTGAACACCATTACTTAGGCAATTTTTAGGTTTAAACATGGACCGAATATCCCGATCCCAAGAATAAACTATCCCGAGCGCCAATGATGTGATTCGATAATTTTTCGTGTTCGGTAGAATTAATTGTTTGCGAAAAATAAACGAAAGACATCACAATTTTTACGTGGAAAACCTCCAATTCGAAGGAAAAATCACGGGACCTAGTCCAGTATAAATCTTCACTATAACTTAACTTTGGCTTACAGGACTTAGATGCAAAATAAGAACTTTCGAAACACAGCATAAGAGTAAAAGACCGAACAGAATATGATGTGCTCTCTTCAGAGTCTTTTCTTTCCTAGAAAGTTCAACCTTTTACAATGAAACCATAGGCTTGTATTTATAGTGTTGATCCCGGTGGTTGGCATGCGATAAACTCGGAACACGATCTCCTCTGATCGTGGCATTATTGGCTCAAGACGTGTCCGAGAAATCCACGTTCCATTATTACATGTTTGTTGCACCGGTTAATTTGTCAGTTAAGCTCGGGTCTTTCGCTAGCCTTTGACCACTATGCCAAGCAGGTTTTTATGTTCTTCGGGCAATTTGTGTTTGGGCTTTTTGCTTGGGATATTTCTTGTTCGGCGCTTGCACAGGATTTTACCGAAGAAACTGACTCATCATATGACATCATATTATTTAAAAAATTTAAAAAATATAATAAAATGTACACAATTATAAAGACAAGTATAATAATTATTTTATTATATTTGGAAAGATAAAACTTACGTTTTAAAAATTAAATTATAAAATTTGAATAGTGACACTTCCCGTTAGTTGCCCTTTTTTCTCAATCCAAATTTTTGGACATGCTGATAAGTTAACATGAAAGTTTCCTTTCAACTTCACAACGGCCAACATAACTTCATATTATTAATTTTAAAAAGAATTGAATTGTTTTATTTTTGTTTAATAATAGTATTATAATTCATAGTTTGCTTACATCACAAGGCTTTGTTGACTCTTCAACTTTTTTATAAAAAAAAAAGTTTTGATTTTTTTTAAATTAATAATATTTAATATAGTCTATATGTAGCAATATTTTTGACAGATTCGTGGTCACACACAAATTGAAGTATTCATTGCCATGTAGCAATGATTTTGGTAGACTTTCATTATATATATATATATATATATATATATATATATATATATATATATATATATATAATACTAAAATTCACATTTTTTTAAATTCTAAAACCATGTAAAATCAACAAAAGCATTCTTACCAAATTCAAGAAGCATATAAATAAATACATGTCACTGGAATCATCATAGTATCACTCATACTAACACCAAATACATATTACTTTAATTAACATAAAGTTTAACAAGCACGTTCAAATAAAAGATAACACCAAAAATATTCTTACCAAATTCAAAGTATATCACTCCGAGTTTATTTTTTTTAGAAAATTAACGGCACGCCACGTGGCGTGTCCGACACATGTCCGAGGAGTATTCGACATTGCACCAGGTGATTTTAGGAGTGTCTGTACATCATATGTGACACATGATATATGGCATCTAAAGGAAGATTGACAAAATTGTGGTTAATATACATCAGTGTTGGTTGTCACCTTCAATACCTTCTTTTTTTTTTATCAAGGAGAGGGGTAAATATTTGTTTCCGCCATATGCGAGACTCGGTACTTTCAAAACTTAACAATGAAGAATTTGTCATCCATTTAAGAGTTAATTTGATGTTGTGCCTTTAAGGCATTATCACTATTTAGGTTATGTCAATTCTACATTCATGGGGAATCTAGAACTTCGGGTAATGTGGGGCAAAAAATAGCATCAAAATTTCCCAAGCAATATGACTGTCGTTCATGTATACTATGCAACTCGATCGACTTGACCAATTCTTTCACTTAATTTTGATTGGAATTAAATGATTACAAATCATTTGTTCTGTAACTGATATGAACTCAATTCATCTTTATTTGACGTATATAATGTCACACATAGGGGACGTGTTGAGAGTTGTTATGCCACATTGGGAACTTGAAAACTATATATGCTCCTTATAAAAGATTCTAGGTTAATTCCCTAATAACCAATTGGTTATAAGTTGAAACCCATAAATTCTAACAAATTTTAGTTGTAATAGCTGATAATTTTTTTTTTATAATACCTCACATGCAATATTATGATCTCATTGGTTGACAATATATTATTAAACATTCAACGACCATTGAACCACCACCAACCTATGTCAATACTTTTCTTTATTTTTATTTATGATGAATTCTTAATTTCGAATGGAATAAGGGAAACGTAGTCAAAATTGGAGGTCATGTGAGTTGGTTGGTACTATTTTGATGTTGTGCTAATATTACGCTTGATACATCAACATTTTTCGATACCACATCAATACTTTTTGGTGTTACTTCAATAATCCGACGAAATACGACTAAAACCCAAAAAATCAATTTACAAGATCAAGACCAAAATTTGACTAAAATTATTAAAATTTATAATTGGCAAAAGTTAGAGACAAATTGGGTTTTTTTAAAAAATAATTCAAAAAAAAATATATTTTCAAAAATACTTCAAAAATAAAAACGATGCAAATATACACTAAACCGCCGTTGGAAACGGCGGCTACTTATACATTGAGGGGCCGCTTCTATGTGAAGCGGCCCCTATATCTTTGAGGAGCCGCCCATTGCATGGGCGGCTCCTCTTTTTCTTTTCTTTTTTAATGTATATATATATTATTAATATAATATATTATTATTATTATTATTATATATATTATATACGTATATATATTAATATATATATATTATATTTATTATTATTATATATAATATATACATACATATATATAAATATTATTATTATTATATATTATGATTATTATTATTAGGGCAATTCTTAAATCTTTAAAGACAATCTAAAATTGATCATCAGTCTCTGTGTAAGAAATTTTTTTATGTCAGTCACATATCATAAATTACATTAGTTCTAACTCATTATTCACCTAAAATTACTAAAATACCCTCGCTTTCTCACACGTAAAGTATGAAACATATATAATTTTGGTATTCAATATACATAAAATTAGTATGAAACTTATACAACTTCAGTGCTAAGTATACATAAAATTTGTATGAAACCTATAATAATTTTGGTACTAAATATACATAAAATTGGTAAGAAACATACATGGTAAGAAAAAATTGATAACAGCCACCCAACCCCAACGAGTGGGCGACTGCTAAATGATTTAAGGGCTATGAAACTCATTTTATACCAAATAATTATATAATATTAATTATGTAAAATTATTATAATAAATTAATATTATTAGTTATAGTATATTATAATATATTAATTATGTTATAACATAAAATATTAATTTATTATAATAATTTTAAATAATTATTATTATACTATTATTTGGTATAAAAATGAGTTTAAAAAATATTATGTAGCGGCCCTTAAATCATTTAGCAGCAGCCTACCCGTTTGGCGATCGCTACCAATTTTTTCTTACTGTAAGTTTCTTATCAATTTTATATATACTTCTTACCAATTTTAGGTATATTTAGTATCATAGGTTTCATACCAATTTTATGTATACTTAGTGTTAGGATCGGTCCGGAGTGTTTAGAGGGGGGGGTGAATGAACACTCCTTCTAAAAATTAATCCTTTGTGATTTCTTTCGGATTAGTGAAAGAAATCTGTTTCTTAATCAATTCTTGTACAGAACAGACCACTGAAAGTAAGTGCGGAACGGTCTGTTCTTGTATGTAAGAACGGCTCGATGGCTAGTATGAAAGAACAAGTGCAGAAATAAGATACACAGGATATGTTTCTGGAAGTTCGAAGGTGGTGTAATCCTTCTACGTCTCCCCTTCTTCCAATTAAGGAAGGTTTATACTAGAAGACTTTGATTTATACAATCCTGTTGTACAAACCCGATTCAGACTGGATTTACCTCACTACCAATCTGAAACCCCTAGTCACTCAATCTGCTCAGACACACTCTGTCTGACAGTTACAATATGTTTCTCACTTTCTGATTTTCAATACAGAATAAAATGCGCACAGTGATCCTAAGATGATCAAATGTTACAAGGTAAACGTGCTTAAGAATGATTTCAGCTCGAGAGCTTCTGAGCTTGTAAGCTTGTGCTGTTTTTGCTTTCTTGTGTGTTTTTCAATTGATCAGCGAGAGTCCGTAAGTTCTTTTTGTTGCATCCTTTTATAGTTGAAGGTACCAACGACATTATTTCCCTTAATGTGCAACTTTGACTCTTCTTGAACTCTGAGAAAGCTACAGTCTTCTTCTTCAGGATACTTGCCGTTCTGGTTCATACTTTCGGCGACTGTCAGGTAAGCTACTCTTTGTCTTCTTACCTTTTATGGCAATCTTCAGTCTTTGGTCCTTTGTAGCATTAATTACAACATTAAATGCTACAATAAATAGCCGTTAATGATTCGGACTGAGGAGCCATTCTGTATGTATCCTAAGCTGCTCTGATCTGATAAAGATTGAGATCGATCTGAAGCATCGATCTAGTCAGTCTGAAATCCATCGATCCGGTCTGATAAATAATGTGTCTTATCAGCTTGTTCTGTTGTTGAGCTATCGATCTGGTTAGTCTGATTACCCTCGATCCGGTCTGATATGCTTTGTCATCTTATCAGCTTGATCTGTTTTGGGCGATCGTTCTGGTCAGTCCGATTTCTCTCGATCCGGTCTGATATGTTTTGTCTTTAAAATCTCATCGATAAGATCCGGAACTAACAAATTCCCCCTTTTTGATGATGACAAAACCTAGCTTCTAAGTCTTTTTAACCAGTCTGATGAGAACTCTGAAGCGAAAGCTTTCGGATCGATTATTCTTTCTTGTTCAAAATAAATGAACATCATTAAGTTGGATCGATTAAGCGTTTTATTATTTAGTCTTATATTGTAGTTCAAAATAAATGAACACGGACTTAATCGAAAGAGGATTTTTATTGATCACCAAAAATCCTAAATACAGACAGTCTGAAAATATTATTTTTTAGAAGACTGAGACGAGGCGGCCTGAAGTCTTCCTTCTTTTCCCCCTTTTTGTCAGCAGCAATCTCTTGAAGAAAGTCAACAACTTGTGCTAGCTGCGCGCTGATAGCGTCAAGACGAACGTCTTGAGCGCGGAGGGAATTGGCAACAGATGCTCTGACTTCAGTGGCTAGTTCGATCTGCTCTTTTCTCACTGTTCTTATAAGAGGCTTGTTGAGAAAACAGATCGTTTATGCCTCGCTGAAGGCTTCCGATACTGGCAGTCAACTTCTCTTTGAATGAATCAAAGTCCAAAGCTGTAACCCTCTGACCTTGATGAACTTCAAGAATGCGTTGAGAGAGTGACAGGCAGTTGTCAGAGAGGTGCTGAAGAGTCCTTGCCAGAAATGGAGGTGCATCAGATTGTTGGCTGGGAGAGCGATCTGATGAGGTCACAGCCTGTTCATCGTCTTCAGCAACCGGGACAAGTGAAGATACAGCAGCTTGGTGACTTTCGGACCGGATCAAGGTGACCAGATCCGAAGAAAATGTTTGAATGAAAGCCATATCTTCATCTGATTGGACTGGAGGAGTGCTTGGTCTGGAAGGCTCCTCAATCTGGAGAGCTGCAACAACGGTGGACACCACCAGATCCGGATCGACGAATTCTGGAGCGCCAACTGTTGCCAGTTCTACTGTTGGACTGATTTGTGCACGGGAGGCTGAGGACCCCAAAGGAATGGAGGTTGTTGGAGAGTCCAACAATACATTCAAGGGTTCATCATCTGGCACAGACGGAGCATTAGGCAATGGCTGCTCTGCTGTCTGTTCTGGTATTGGCTCTGCAGTCTGATCTGGTATTTGCTCTGCAGTCTGATCTGCTGCTGGCTCGGCTGTCTGGTCTGCTGCATCAGAAGGAATAACCTCAACGAAAGGTTCTGCCATAGTCTTGCTTGCAGAGGGATGATCCGGGCTGGTTGTGGGAGTGGATACACTGAGCTTCTGTCGTTGAAAACGGACAGCTAAGTGAAGAGCATGAACATCCATCTCGAGTTGAGCAATAACAGCCCCATCATCTCTGGCAGTTGGAGCAAGCGGATCGAAGTTCTGTTTCTTAGCATCTAGGATCAGAGTGGCCAGACTGAATCTTTGATTAGCCGTAAATAGGTCTTTGCGCTGCACGGCAAGCCGAACATCATCAGTCTCTGTTCCTTTCAGAACTTCCTCTTCCATCTTCTTCAGTCTGCTCAACTTACCAAAGAATAACTCAATGTGGTTGATAGTCCGGTACTGGACATATTCATCAAAGACCACAATGAGTGCCTTCACCTTCTCATCAACATCCTCCATAGCGATGTCGATGGCTGTCTGCGCTGCAGATTTGGGTTTAGAGGAGAGGGGTTCGGAGAGGATGGCTTTTCCCTTGCCGGTGGAGGAAGGAGACTTGATCCCTGATTGGGTATAATATCCCAACTCAGTGATAACTATTCCTTTCACCACGGGAATGGTAGAGGGGACTCGGATAGTGACTTTGGGTGCAAGGGTTGAAGCTTGTGAAGGTTGGATGGAAGGTTGGGGTGCAGGGGTGGCTTTAGTTGGAGGCAATATGGGTAAGGCTTTGAGGGGTAATGTTTTGCTGGGCTTGGTAATCTGGGTTCTTGGCTTTTTGGGAAGTGGCTTGGTTGGTGGCGAGGGAGCAGACTGAGTTTCTTCCGAATCAGTCTGGATGGTCAGTTTGCGCTTGACGCGAGGTTTGCGTGCAACAGCTTGTTCTTCGCCCTTCTCAATCTTGACTGCAGCCAGAGTAGCAGGAGTAGGCGGAGCCCTCTTGGACTTCAGCAATGCAAGTCCTTTGGAGTTTAGAATCTTAAAGGGGCTGAGCGCGGACTGCTTTCCCAGCTCGATGTCCAAAGACTCCAGTAGCTTGCTTAGAGGAACAGCAAAGCATACAGCTTGTTTCGATGCAATCACCGTTTCCATCAGAACTCCATATAGAATCACGGACCAGTTCATCTTCTGTCCGGATATTATAGCCGTCATAGCCCTGAACTTCTCTGCGGTTACAGCGTCAAAACTTCCTGCTTTGCCCAACAGAGGTTTGCCAACGATTTCGCACAGCACCTGGAAATGAAAGAGCATTTCCTTCTTCTTAAACGATGGTTGCAGGCGGTGGCCAAGAATAGATATCTTCCCTTGAAGATCTGAGAGTGACGCTTGAGGAATCTGGCCAAATTCCGTCAGTCCGGAATTGGGGAGGCCAAAGGTTTTGGCCAGCGTCATCGGCGATATCTCAAAGGATTTGCCCTTGACAGTAGTGGATATAGAAGTCTTCTGGGAGACGGCATTGGCGAATAGTTCGCGGATTTCTGATTCATAAACAACTGTGCCGCACTCCAGAAAGTTCCTTAAACCAGATGATTCCAAAGCTCTGAAGATGGACACCATCTCTGCATCTTCTGCCCTGTAAATATCATTGAACTCAACGGAGAGGGAGTTATGAGTGATGGTAGCCATTGGAATGAAATTAAATGAATGCGAAGATTTAGGAGAGTGAGAGAATAAGAAAACAGATAGCGGTAATTGTAAAAAGTGAAAGAAGATAAAATGTTCAGCCCGCTAAATAGGAGAGAGAAGACACGTGTCTTTATCTCGATGACTGATAAAAAAGAATTCAAAATGAACGGTCAAGATAACAGATAAAGAAGGCGGTTAAAATGCGATCAGTCCGGGCTGTTTTTGTAAAAGTAAAGTATTGACCAAACAGATTATGGGATAACATCAGATTGACATAGATCGGTCTGAAAGTTCGGACCGGTCTGTGTCTTTCTGAACATTGTATTATCAATCTGTGGTAACAAAAATCTTTAAGTGCGAAAGTAAGAGAACATCTAAACTATTAAGATAAGTCAATTAAACCAAGAATTTGACGGAAATAATTAAACTTAGCCTCTGGGAGTGGTTTGGTGAAGATGTCTGCTGCTTGCTGCTCTGTTGAGATGTGCTCGATCCGAATTTCCTTTTTGCCAACATGATCTCGAATAAAATGATGGCGTATATCAATGTGCTTTGATCGAGAGTGCAAAACTGGATTATACGTTATATTGCACTTGTGTTGTCGCAAAATATCGGAGAGTCAACAGCTTGGATGCCATAGTCTTTGAGCTGCTGTTGAATCCAGAGCATTTGAGCGCAACAGCTTCCAGCGGCGAGATACTCTGCTTCAGCTGTGGATGTGGCAATCGATGTCTGCTTTTTACTGAACCAAGAGATCAATCTTTCACCTAGAAATTGACATGTTCCACTGGTGCTTTTACGATCAATCTTACACCCAGCGTAGTCTGCGTCGGAATATCCGATCAAGCTAAAGTTCGAATCTTTGGAGTACCAAAGACCAACGTTCTGAGATCCTTTTAAGTATTTCAGAATACGCTTGGCAGCAATAAAATGTGATTGCTTTGGTTCGGACTGAAATCTGGCGCACATACAGACTGAAAACATAATATCAGGCCGGCTGCGATCCGATTAGTCCTCTATACATGGTTACTTCAACTGTTGTTCCCCCTTCATCTTTGTCTAACTTGATTGTTGGACTCATAGGAGTTGATGCAGTTGAGCATGTTTCCATTCCAAATCTCTTGAGGAGCTCTTTGGTATACTTGGTCTGATTGATGAAAATACCATTGTTGAGCTGTTTGACTTGGAGACCCAAAAAGAAAGAGAGTTCTCCCATCATGCTCATCTCAAACTGTCCCTGCATTAGCTTAGAAAATTTCTCGCACAATTTGGGGTTAGTTGACCCAAAGATTATGTCATCAACGTAAATCTGAACTAATAGGGTATGTTCCCCCTTAATAAATTTAAAGAGAGTTTTATCTACTGAGCCGATCTGAAAATCATGGTTCAGCAGAAATTGAGATAGAGTGTCATACCAGGCTCTTGGAGCTTGTATCAGACCATACACTGCTTTATTCAGTAGATACACATGATTGGGATGCAAATGGTCCTGAAATCCAGGTGGTTGCTCAATGTAGACTTCTTCCTGAAGCTTTCCATTAAGAAAAGCGCTCTTAACGTCCATCTGATATACTTTGAAGTCTTTAAAGGCAGCATATGCAAGAAAGATTCGGATGGCTTCAAGTCTGGCGACTGGTGCAAATGATTCATCGAAGTCGATTCCTTCTTCTTGTCTGAATCCTTGTGCCACCAGTCTGGCTTTGTTTCTAACCACAGTTCCATCTGCGTCCAGCTTATTTCTGAAAACCCATCTGGTTCCAATGACAGGCAGATCGCTTGGTCTGGGGGTTAGACTCCAAACTTGATTTTGTTCGAATTGATTTAGCTCTTCTTGCATGGCCTTAATCCAGTTGAAATCAGTTAGAGCTTCATCGATCTTCTTAGGTTCCAGAGTAGAGATGAAAGCAGCATGTGTGAATTCATCCATCATCTGTCCTCTGGTTCTGATCGGTGCAGAGGGACTGCCAATCACTAGATTGGGTGGATGCTTTTTAGTCCATCGATAGCTTGACTCTGGATTGTCTGGTCCGGTCGGATGACTAGTAGCAGCATGATCAGCATCTTCTTTAACATTTGAGTGAGGAACATCCGGATCAGCTCGATCTGAAGAAGCTTCAATGGCTTGATCCGGTCTGTCTGGTACTTCTGGTTCTGGTGGATTGTCTCTTGACCTGTTAGCTACAATCTCATCATCACTGTTAGCTTCGAGATGGATATTTTCCATCTGATTTTGAATTGATTCTTTGTTGCCCTCAACACATAACGATTCATCAAAAACTACATGAACAGATTCTTCTACAGTTAAGGTTCGATTATTAAAAATTCGATAAGCTTTGCTAGTTGATGAATATCCTAAAAATATTCCATTATCTGACTTAGCTTCAAATGCTGTAAGATGATTCTTACCATTGTTGTGAACAAAGCATTTACAGCCAAAAATATGAAGGTGAGAAATAGACGGTCTGTTACCAGTCCATATTTCATAAGGGGTGAGATTCAGCTTCTTGTTGATCATGGACCGATTTTGAGTGTAGCAAGCAGTGTTTACAGCTTCTGCCCAGAACTTTTGCGAAATTCCAGAATCAGCAAGCATTGTTCTTGCTGCTTCCTTGAGCGTTCTGTTTCTTCTTTCTGCAACTTCGTTCTGTTGAGGAGTTCGAGCGGCTGAAAACTCATGCTTGATTCCATGATCTTCTAGAAAGGATTCAAGATTCTGATTTGAAAACTCAGTGCCTTTGTCACTATGAATCCTGTCTATGCTGGATGATTTCTCGTTCTGAGTGCGTTTCAGCAGCTTGATCAACTTCGGACCGGTCTGATCTTTACTGCTCAAAAATATAGTCCATGTAAAGCGTGAGTAATCATCAATAACAACAAGAGTATACCGCATTCCCCCTAAACTTGTTATTGGTATAGGACCAAACAAGTCCATATGCAATAATTCTAAACAGCGGGAGGAGGATTTGGCATTCTTGTTTTTGAAGGATGATCTGATCTGTTTGCCCATTTGGCAAGCTTCACAGATCTTATCCTTAGCAAAATCGATCTTGGGCAGACCGATAACTAAATCATGTTTACACTGGCTAGAGATGGTCTTAAAGTTTATATGATTCAAGCGTTTATGCCATAGCCAGTGTTTATTATCATTGTTAGCGATGAAGCAAGTAGGATTGTCAGGTTGAGCATGATTCCAGTTAATCTTATATGTATTTCCATTCCTGATTCCTACGAGCATGGTTATACCGTCTGATGATTTAACGGTGCAAGTGTGTTTGTGAAATTCTACAGCATAACCATTATCACAGAGTTGACTTATACTGATCAGATTATAGCACAGATTTTCAACTAACAGCACATCATTGATAATAATGTTACCATGGACAATCTTACCCTTGCCCACGGTCTTACCCTTTGAGTTATCTCCGAAGATGATCTTGGGTCCAGTACATTCTGTGACTTCAGACAGCAGCTCGATGTTTCCAGTCATGTGACGGGAACACCCACTGTCCAAATACCAGTCTGATGCGAGTTTCTTCGATACCTGTCATCAAATATAATTATTGTTGGTACCCAATCCTATTTGGGTCCAGAACGGATTAGTCCTTTGGGAACCCACACCTGTATCAGCTTCAATGGCTTGTGTGTGTAAGGTGTGCTGTGTGCTGGTCTGTTTTGATGTTGTGTGTGATAATGTGTGCGCTGTGAAAACCTTTGATTCTCATTAGGTAGTCTATATCTTCGTTGAATCGGTTTTGAATTATAGTAATTGTATTGTCTTCCTTGCATTCGATCTTGCACCTTTGGATTTGGTCTGATAGACGCAAATCTTGCTGGTGCCTTTTCTTTGGCTTGGTCAACATAACCAATTCATTTTCTCAGATTTTGATTCACGTAAGAGACTCCTGTTTGAATCTTAGGTGCTTCAGTCTCATATACTGTGCTGGATTTAACAAATGTCATTTGTTTGACTTGGTTCTTTACCAGCAACAGCTCAGATTCATCTTTGGTGCATTCTTTGGTGTCAAAGCCTATTCGGGTGAAATCACCGGCAATTTCTTTGAACCTCTTGTAATTCTTCCAAGGATGTTCTGGATTTTGTCCATGTTTTGAATATATGAGAGAGATTAGCATTTTGTGTACTAATTCTCTTATTTTCTTCATGGAGCTGATCATAAGAGATTTTCAGCTTATTCAGCTCGATCTTTAGACTATTGCACTCACCCTGCTCAGAGCAGCTTGGTTTATTGTGCTCATCTATTTGATCACTGACTTTAGCTTTATTCTTCTCAAATGATTCAGCTAAGATCCTATAATCATTAGCCATGTCTTGCAGTGCGGACATGAGCTCTTCTCGTGTAAATTCATTTGAGTCAAGATCATATACCTCGTCTGTCTGACTCATCTCTTCGTCTGCCATAAGACATTGAATATCTTCTTCGCTTTCGCTGGAAGAATATTCAGAGCTTTCCGAGTCTGAGTCTGTCTGAGCCCATTTGCTGTTTCCTTCTTCAGCTACTAGGACTTTTTGGGATTTCCATGATTCTTGCGGTCTTTGTAGTGCTTCTTCTTCCTATCATCACGATGCTTCTCTTTCCGTTCTTCTTTCTTCGGTCTGGTGCAATCTGCAATAAAATGTCCGGTCTTACCACAATTGTAGCAAGCCTGATCGTTAACAGCATCATCTTTTCTTGATTTATAATGATGAGAGGGTTTGAAGTTCATCTTATTCTTAGACATGAATTTACCGAATTTCTTGATAAATAATGACATAGCATCATTACTTATCTGTTCAACGGATCGGTCTAATGTTGAGGCGATCTGGTCTGGAATGGCTGCCAGGGCCTTGTTTGGTTGAGAGATGAATGGCTCTGCTTCACCACTGCTTATCAGTTCAAACTCATAGGCCTTAAGATCTGCAAACAGATCATGAAGTTCAACCTTGTTAAGATCTTTTGATTCCCTCATGGCAATGGTCTTAACATCCCATTCCTTTGGCAGAGCATAACTTTCAGAGCGATCTCTCTGTTAGAATATTCCTTCCCCAGACCATTCAGTTCATTTATGATGCCAGTGACTCTTTCATCAAACTCATTTAGAGTTTCTCCACTTTTCATCTTTATGCTCTCAAATCTTTGAAGAGCAACAGTTAACTTGTTTTCTTTGGTCTGGTCGTTGCCTTCACATAGCTGTGCTATCTTCTCCCAAATTTCTTTGGCAGTAGAGCACATTTTGATTTTGCTGAACATGTTCTTGTCCAGTGTCTTGAACAAGATGTCTTTGGCAACGTTGTCGAGATTTGCTTTCTTTCTTTCCTCATTCGTCCAGAGGGATCTGTCCTTTTCTACCATTTGTGGTTCTCCATCAGTAATGGCGACTGCTGTATTTATTTTTAGAATCTTCATTGGTCCATCAGTGATGACGAACCACATATCGTCATCCTGAGCTGCCAGATGAGCTTGCATTCTGATTCTCCAGTCATCATAGTCTTCTTTTGAGAACATAGGGATTTTGTTGAATGATGCCATCAGCTCGACTGATTTTGCTGATTAAGATAACCTGGCTCTGATACCACTTGTTAGGATCGGTCCGGAGTGTTTAGAGGGGGGGTGAATGAACACTCCTTCTAAAAATTAATCCTTTGTGATTTCTTTCGGATTAGTGAAAGAAATCTGTTTCTTAATCAATTCTTGTACAGAACAGACCACTGAAAGTAAGTGCGGAACGGTCTGTTCTTGTATGTAAGAACGGCTCGATGGCTAGTATGAAAGAACAAGTGCAGAAATAAGATACACAGGATATGTTTCTGGAAGTTCGAAGGTGGTGTAATCCTTCTACGTCTCCCCTTCTTCCAATTAAGGAAGGTTTATACTAGAAGACTTTGATTTATACAATCCTGTTGTACAAACCCGATTCAGACTGGATTTACCTCACTACCAATCTGAAACTCCTAGTCACTCAATCTGCTCAGACACACTCTGTCTGACAGTTACAATATGTTTCTCACTTTCTGATTTTCAATACAGAATAAAATGCGCACAGTGATCCTAAGATGATCAAATGTTACAAGGTAAACGTGCTTAAAAATGATTTCAGCTCGAGAGCTTCTGAGCTTGTAAGCTTGTGCTGTTTTTGCTTTCTTGTGTGTTTTTCAATTGATCAGCGAGAGTCCGTAAGTTCCTTTTGTTGCATCCTTTTATAGTTGAAGGTACCAACGACATTATTTCCCTTAATGTGCAACTTTGACTCTTCTTGAACTCTGAGAAAGCTACAGTCTTCTTCTTCAGGATACTTGCCGTTCTGGTTCATACTTTCGGCGACTGTCAGGTAAGCTACTCTTTGTCTTCTTACCTTTTATGGCAATCTTCAGTCTTTGGTCCTTTGTAGCATTAATTACAACATTAAATGCTACAATAAATAGCCGTTAATGATTCGGACTGAGGAGCCATTCTGTATGTATCCTAAGCTGCTCTGATCTTATAAAGATTGAGATCGATCTGAAGCATCGATCTAGTCAGTCTGAAATCCATCGATCCGGTCTGATAAGTAATGTGTCTTATCAGCTTGTTCTGTTGTTGAGCTATCGATCTGGTTAGTCTGATTACCCTCGATCCGGTCTGATATGCTTTGTCATCTTATCAGCTTGATCTGTTTTGGGCGATCGTTCTGGTCAGTCCGATTTCTCTCGATCCGGTCTGATATGTTTTGTCATCTTTAAAATCTCATCGATAAGATCCGGAACTAACACTTAGCACTGAAGTTGTATGGTTTCATACTAATTTTATGTATATTGAATACCAAAATTATATATGTTTCATACAAACTTTACGTGTGAGAAAGCGAGGGTATTTTAGTAATTTTAGGTGAATAAGGAGTTAGAACTAATGTAATTTATGATGTGTGGACTGACATAAAAAATTTTCTTACACAGAGACTGATGATCAATTTTAAATTGTCTTTAAAGATTTAAGAATTGCCTTAATAATAATAATCATAATATATAATAATAATAATATTTATATATATGTATGTATATATTATATATAATAATAATAAATATAATATACATATATTAATATATATATACGTATATAATATATAATAATAATAATAATATATTATATTAATAATATATATATACATTAAAAAAAAAGAGAAAGAGGAGCCGCCCATGCAATGGGCGGCTCCTCAAAGATATAGGGACCGTTTCACGTAGAAGCGGCCCCTCAATGCATAAGTAGCCGCCGTTTCCAACGGCGGTTTAGGGTATATTTGCATAGTTTTTATTTTCGAAGTATTTTTGAAAATATTTTTTTTTTGAATTATTTTAAAAAAAAAACCGACAAATTGACCATTTTTCCACGAAATAAATAGAGAAATTTTTTAGCATTAAATAATTCAAGAAAAACTCGAGATATTTTTGTGGTTCATAGATTTCGAGCTTTATAGTTATTGCATCTTGTAAGATGAACTATCAAGGGCTATGCCATAGTTTTGCGACTCATAGATTTCGAGCTTTATAGTTATTGTATCTTGTAAGATGAACTATCAAGGGCTATATCCTAATTGAGCAATATCATCTGAAGGACATAGTTTAACTCTTATCTTGATCAAATCTGTTATGATAAACTAAGCTTTTGTATGAAAACTATTCAAAGAAATCCGCTCAACTAAGGATTTAGAACCGATGGAATCATGCAGATCAACAACAACTAGAGCACAATATAACAACAACAACAACAATTACTACTACTAGAACATAATACAACAACAACTACTAGAGCATGATACAACAAGAACACGAGCCAAATGCACATTTCCAGAATTCCTAGCAGCATCCCACAGTCCCACCAACAATATTTGTAATATTAATTTGTGCACACATAAGAGCCCCAACCACTAACTTTATTTTAATAGCACGAAAACTGCTTTCAACTCTCCCATTCCCATCTTTTGGTTTTGGTCAATCGGAACGCACGATTTCTTTGTGTTTTATAGGGGTCCAGATACACTACAACAAGAGAGCAAGATTATATTTATTACAAGTAGACCACAACTCTTGACAAAACAAAATTCAGGAATCATTACCTTCTTGGACCTATTACCTTGTCTCTTCCACTCATTCTTGACTATGTCGCCAATTGTCTCTAATACCACCTTAAATAGAACAAAGAATGGGAAGAACTCGGTTTGTTACCTTCGAGAAAATAGGCATGATAACATCCCAGAAATCTTTCAGTTTCTTGCTTCATATTCTTCTTTTTACCTTGTTTCCATTAGAGACTGAATCTTCTGCAAGAACAGAAGCAGAAGAATTAGTGAAATGGAAGAGAAACTTGTCGCCATCTTCATCTCTCAGTTCATGGTCATTAAACAATGTAAGAAACCTCTGCAAATGGACAGGGATCAGCTGCAATGCCGGTGGCATGGTTTCTGGCATAAATTTATCAGATGAAAATCTCTCAGGCAGGATTGATGGGATTAATTTTAGTTCTTTTCCAAGTCTCACTACTTTCAATCTCAATGGAAATAATTTCAGCGGTTCCATACCATCTAGTATTGGGAATCTATCCAGGATCACTTTCTTGGACCTCAGCAACAATGTATTTGATGACAGTATTCCACCAGAGATTGGGAATTTGGAAGAGATTCAGTACATTAGCTTGTACAACAACAATCTCAATGGGTCCGTATCAAATTGGCAATCTTCGGAAGGTAAGATACTTGGATTTTGGTCAAAATTACTTGGAGTCTACTGACTGGTCTAGAATCCGGGGGTTCCCTTTCTTGACTCACCTGAGCTTTTTTTACAACTCACTCAAATTGGAATTTCCAGGTTTTACATCCAGTTGTCCAAACCTCACTTTTCTTGATTTGTCAGTGAACAATTTGACTGGCCAAATCCCGGCATCAGTATTCAAGAATCTGGTAAAGCTTGAATATCTGAATCTCACTTCCAATTCATTTAAAGGGTCTTTGTTAGCAAATCTAACCAATCTTTCAAAGTTGAAAGATATTCGGTTAGCAAAAAAACTTCTTATCTGGCTCAATACCTGATTCTATTGACTTGATATCTAATCTCCAAATTCTTGATCTCTTTAACAATTCACTTATTCCATCTTCTTTAGGAAAATTGAGGAATCTTAAACAACTTAGACCTTCGAACGAATGGCTTGAATTCCACAATTCCTTTTGAGCTTGGCCAGTGTACTAACCTTACTTACTTGGCTTTAGCCACTAATTCGCTTACCAGACCTTTGCCATCGTCCTTTTCAAATTTGACCAAATTACAACAGTTGGGATTATCCGATAATAATCTCTCTGGTGATATCTTGCATCGATTCATCGGCCATTGGACTGAATTAACATCATTGCAGCTTCAAAATAATCATTTCACCGGGGAAGTCCCAACCGAAACCGACAAATCTCAAATATCTTTTTCTGAGAAATAATACATATTCAGGTTCAATTTCACAAGAGATTGGAAACCTGCAAAATTTAATGGTCCTCGACCTTTCAAGGAACAATTTTTTTGGCGCAATTCCTGTAACAATCACGAAGCTCACGAATCTTTCAATCCTACACCTTTACTTCAACAATTTTACCGGAACCATTCCACCTGAGATTGGAGATCTAACATTACTTCAAGTTCTCGATCTCAGTACAAACCAATTTAGTGGACGGTTACCAGAATCTATCTCTAACCTCAGTAGTTTGCAGACTCTCTCTTGTTTGATAACCAATTTTCAGGAATCATCCCTGAGGACCTGGGAAAAAAAAGTCTTCAATTGATCAATATTAGCTTTTCAAATAACTTCTTCTCTGGGGAACTGCCACCTGGTCTATGCAGTGGCTTTGTTTTAAATCAATTTACAGTGAGCAACAACAATTTTTCTGGTCCATTGCCAGAATGTTTGAAGAATTGTTCGGGCCTTCAGAGAGTAAGGCTTGAAAACAACCAATTTTCCGGAGACATTTCAGAGGCATTCGGAATTCATCCAGATCTTAAATTCATACTCAGCAGAAACCAGTTCACCGGCCAACTTGCGCAGAAATGGGGACAATACGAACAGCTTACCAATATCCAGATGGATAACAATAAAATTTCTGGAGTTATTCCAGCTGTTCTAGGGAATTTGACGCAGTTGGGTGTTCTTGACTTGGATTCAAATGAATTGACGGGTGAAATTCCTGCTGAACTGGGAAGTTTAGGTCAACTGTTGAAGCTCAATCTGAGTAACAATCAATTGAATGGACCAATTCCTCGAAGTATTGGCCGCTTGACGAAGCTCCAGTTTCTGGATTTGTCAGCAAACACTTTATCAGGAAACATTACAGAAGACCTTGGGAATTGTGAAAACTTGCTAAGCTTGAATTTAAGCAATAACATTTTATCAGGGAATATCCCATCTGAACTTGGAAACTTAGAAACATTACATTTATTTTTGGATCTTAGCAACAATTCATTATCAGGGATGATTCCATCAAGTTTGGGAAAGCTAACCTCTTTGGAGACTCTCAACCTGTCACGTAACTGCATTTCAGGTAGAATTCCTTCATCATTAACTGGAATGTTCAGTCTGAGGAATGTCGATCTCTTACAATAGGCTGTCCGGTCCGATCCCCTCGGGTGGGATTTTCTCAAAAGCACCTGCCACAGCTTATATTGGTAACTCTGGCCTGTGTGGACCTGCTGGAGGATTACCACCTTGTGATGTCATTCCTTCAACTTCCAGGTCACAAAAAAATAGGACGACAAAAATTCTTATCGGTGTCATTGTTCCAGTTGTCAGCATCATAATTTTGGCAACCATTATTGTTGGATGTCTTATCTTTAGGAAGAAAACTGATAAGCATGACAAAGAAAGTAAAACTTCAACCTTCAGAAATATTGAACCACTCATTTGGGGAAAGGAGGGGAGACTCACATTTAGAGATATTGCCAAGGCAACTGAAGATTTTAGCGAGAAGTATTGCATTGGAAGAGGAGGATTTGGAAGTGTTTATAGAGCTGATTTGCCAGATGGACAGGTAGTAGCAGTTAAAAAGATCAATGTATCCGACTCTAGTTCTATACCACCAACAAATCTCCGTAGTTTTGAAAACGAAATTCGAACATTGACAGAAGTAAGGCATAGGAACATAGTTAAGCTTTACGGATATTGCTCTCAGAGAGGGTCAATGTACCTGGTCTACGAGTATGTAGAAAGAGGTAGCTTGCAAAAAATTCTGTACGATGATAAGTGTAAGTAATCCTTAGAGCATACAACGCAGCGGAATTTAAAATTTGGATTACTAAACCGCGGATCTATACTAAGGTTATCATATCGGATAAAGGATTTACGAAGGTCTCACCCTTGTAGCGTGTTTGAGCAGATTCCACGGTGCACCACGTCCAACGATCCCGAGTCACGAGCAACACCTCCTAGGTCTTGCCTCAACGGTATCCACACGATTAAACGAGCAAGGGACGTTCAAGAACAAGTTGCTAGACTTATTCTTGAACCAAAACTCAAAAGCTCGGTTCGAAACCGATCGACCACCACCTTTAAATCACCACGAAACCACACGGCGGCGGCGGTGATGATCACGGCTTGGAGGAGGCGGCCGAGAGCTTGCTTTGCCTAGGTTAAGGTTTTGATATCAAAGTATGATATGAAAGTATGATTAACAATTAATCAAAACCTTGTATTTATATTATAAGGCTTTAATTAAGGTTCAAGACTTTCTTAAAGTCTTATGGGCCCAAACCCATGATTTAATTAAAACCTTTTAATCACTTAATTAAGACTCTTCTTAATTAATTAATTCATCCAATGAATTTAATTTCCCTTCTCGATTTAATCTTTTGTGCGACCCGATAGGTTCTTGTAATGTTGGCAGTGACATAAAATCTCATTTTACGTTACAAGCAAAGAGCGGTGTCTAGCAACACATCAAGGCTACCCAAATTACAAGAATGTCAATGACTCGACATAACCTTTAGAACTTGTGATAATATTAACCATATAACTTAATCCCTTTGTCCTTTGTGTTTAGATTGAACACGAGTCATGGAATAGTCATACTCGTATATTCAATCTCTATTTCTTGATCCCCAAGTAGAACTAGAATAAACGAATAAGCTCGATATCTCGTATCGACTCATTCGAGCATGGCCATGCATTTTAGTTCTCACTTGATCAAGGGCCAAACACATCTCATGTTATATAGGAGGGACAAATCCTATCTCGATCAGTCAACATCCCTCTACATAATTCGTAGTGTATCCAATAGTCGCCTTTATAGATTACCCTGTTACGGGTAACGTTTGACGATATCAAGATACATAACTCCTTATGTTGGGATCTCTGATGATCACAAGTCGTAAGGATTACATACATTATTATCACTACGAGAATTGCATATGACGATCATATAACTATCCATGTTGCATTCTCATGGTGGGTCTGTCCAGTACATCGTTCTCTAACATGTACCCATGTGTTGATTTGATATCTCATATCAATTAACAATTCATCAATCAACACATACTAGTCTCTACATATTATAATTATCCCTATTCATGATAATACTTGACTAAGGACATCTTTAAGAATAATACAATATTATTCTAAGGACATTAACATATATATTAATTCACATTGCACAGTTAAAAGAATAATATATAATAATGAATTGCCATTCAAGAAATCATAAACATTGTATGTCAAAACAATGATTTGTCTTAGGGCATATCCCAACAAATCTCTCACTTGCACTAAGACCACTCAGACATATACCTAATGCCTAGAGATCTAGTATGACGATCATGCTTCTGCTGTGACAGTGGCTTCGTCAATGGGTCAGATACATTATCATCTGTTGGTACTTTGCATATTTTAACATCTCCCCTTTCAACGATTTCTCGAATGAAATGGAAACGCCTAAGTATGTGCTTGGATCTTTGGTGAGATCTTGGTTCCTTAGCCAATGCGATCGCTCCATTGTTGTCACAATAGAGTTCTATCGGATCTTTAATGCTAGGCACCACTCCAAGTTCAGAAATGAACTTCCTCATCCAAACCGCTTCCTTTGCTGCATCCGAGGCAGCAATATACTCAGCTTCCGTTGTAGAATAGGCTACTGTTTCTTGCTTTGAACTCTTCCAGCTCACAGCACCTCCATTTAGGCAATACACATATCCAGATTGCGATCGAAAATCATCTTTGTCAGTTTGGAAGCTTGCATCAGTGTAACCCATTACATTGAGCTCTTCCTCACCTCCATAAATCAAGAATGTATCCTTAGTTCTTCTCAAGTACTTCAGGATATTCTTGACAGCAATCCAGTGACCTTCACCTGGATCAACTTGATATCTGCTCGTCATGCTCAAAGCATACGATACATCGGGACGAGTACATATCATGGCATACATGATAGATCCAATAGCTGACGCATATGGAATCTTACTCATGCGTTGTCTCTCATCTGGTGTTGAAGGACACTGTTCCTTCGAGAGATAAATGCCATGCGTCATAGGCACGAATCCTTTCTTTGATTCTTGCATGCTAAACCTTTTAAGCACTTTGTCTATGTATGTACTTGGACTTAGGCCGAGAAGTCTTCTTGATCTATCTCTATAGATCTTGATTCCTAATACATAGGTGGCTTCTCCCAAGTCTTTCATCGAAAAGCAATTCCTTAGCCAAATCTTTACAGATTGTAAAGCAGGGATATCATTTCCAATGACAAGTATGTCATCTACATACAACACTAGGAAAATGATTACGCTCCCACTGACCTTCTTGTAGACACAAGGTTCATCTTCGTTTTTGATAAAACCAAACTCTTTGATTGCATCATCAAAAAGAAGATTCCAACTCCGAGAAGCTTGTTTCAATCCATAAATGGATCGTTGTAGCTTGCATATCTTTCCAGCATCCTTTGGATCGACAAAACCTTGGGATGTGTCATGTACACATCCTCGAGCAGATTTCCATTAAGGAAAGCTGTTTTGACATCCATCTGCCAGAATTCATAATCATGAAATGCAGCTATTGCAAGTAAGATCCTTATGGATTTAACCATGGCCACTGGTGAAAAGGTTTCATCATAGTCAATACCATGAATTTGTTTGAATCCTTTTGCAACGAGCCGACCTTTATTGGTTTGTACGTTACCATCCATATCGGTCTTTTTCTTGAAAATCCATTTGCACCCTATGGGTCGCACCCCTTCAGGTGGATCAACCAAAGTCCATACTTGGTTTGCATACATGGATTCCATCTCAGATTTCATGGCCTCTTGCCATTTCTCAGAATCAGTGCCCATTATAGCTTGTTGATAAGATGACGGCTCATCCTCATCAATAAGTAGTAAGTCACCTTGTTGAGTCATAAGAAATCCATATCTCTGTGGCTCCCGGTGTTCTCTTACAGACCTACGCTGGGCTTGTGTCTCTTGAGCAGGTACTTCTTCCACAACAGATTGCGGTGCCTGCTCTGTTTCCATCTCAATCTCAGGTTCAGTGTTTTCTTGTGGTTGAACTTCACTAAGTTCTATTTTTCTCCCACTGGTTTTTCTAGAAATAAATTCTCTTTCAAGAAATCCGAGCAACAACTACTTTGTTCTCGGTGGGATAATAGAAATAGTATCCTTTTGTTTCCTTAGGATACCCCACAAATAAACACTTATCAGATTTGGGTCCAAGTTTGTTAGTGGCGTGACGTCTAACGAAAGCCTCACAACCCCAAATCTTCATAAAAGACATCCTAGGACGCTTCCCGGTCCATATCTCATATGGTGTCTTTTCCACTGATTTAGATGGAACACGGTTCAGTAAGAAAATCGCTGTTTCTAGAGCGTGTCCCCAAAACGATATCGGAAGATCTGCATGACTCATCATTGATCTAACCATGTCTAACAAGGTTCGATTTCTCCTCTCGGATACACCATTCCATTGTGGAGTAAACGGAGGAGTGAGTTGTGGGACTATCCCACACTCCTTTAGATAGTCATTAAACTCTTGGCTTAAGTATTCACCTCCTCGATCTGATCGAAGGATCTTGATACTTTTGCCAAGTTGGTTTTGTACTTCATTCTTGAAATCTTTGAACTTTTCAAAGGTTTCATGCTTATGCTTCATTAGGTACACATACCCATATCTACTGAGGTCATCAGTAAATGTAACGAAGTATTGAAAACCACCTCTAGCTTGTGTACTTATTGGTCCACATACATCACTATGTATTAGTCCCAATAAAACATTTGCCCTTTCAACATGTCCCTTGAAAGGGGCTTTAGTCATCTTGCCCATTAAACAAGATTCGCATGTTTCATATGATTCAAAATCAAATGAATCTAATACTCCATCCTTATGAAGTTTAGATATGCGGTTCTCGTTTATGTGGCCCAAGCGACAATGCCAGAGATAAGTCGGATTACAATCACTATTTTTAATCCTTTTAGTATTTATGTTATAGATAGGCATATCAAGATTTAATAAATAAAGACCATTCGTGCACTAGCATAAAACATATCATTTAAATAAATAAAACAACAGTTGTCCTTTATTATAAATGAAAAACCATACTTGTCTAAACAAGAAATAGAAATTATGTTTTTAGTAATAGATGGCACAAAATAACAATCTTTTAAAATCAAAGATAAACCAGAAGGCAAAGATAAATAATAATCTCATATAGCTAATGCAGCAACTCTTGCTCCATTTCCAACTCGGAGATCAACTTCGCCTTTCGCCAATAATCTACTCTTTTGAGGTCCTGCAAATTCTGGAAACTTTCGCCAATAATCACACTTCCTTTCTTTAGATCCTCCAGATATACTTTGCAGTTTCTTTTCCAATGGCCGGTCTCACCGCAATGGAAACAGTTCCCTTCCTTTGCTATCCCTCCCTTTGGTTTCAGTGCATAAGACTTTGGCTTAGATTTAACAAAGACCTTCTTTGCTTTCTTATTGCCTTTAGCTTTGGCCTTTCCTTTGCCCTTATTCACAATAAGAACATTTGTGGCCTTAGTCTTCTTTGTATTTGCTTCATATGTTCTCAACATACCAAGCAATTGTGGTAGAGTCTTTTCCATGTCAGTCATATTGTAATTTACTACGAATTGACTGAAGCTCTCAGGCAACGATTGCAAGATCACATCGGTGGCCAACTCTTGGTCCAGTGGAAAAACGGAGCTTCTCCAGATTCTCAATGTACCCAATCATCTTGAGCACATGAATTCCAACCAGGCTTCCCTCTACCATCCTGCACTGAAATAACGCCTTAGAGACGTCATACCTCTCTTGTCTTGCTTGCTGTTGGTACAATTGCTTTAAGTGTTCGATCATGTGATGACCTGAGATTAGGGATGTTAATCCCGGAGTGTTAATAACCCGTAAAGTTGTTTTACGTGGCAATTGGAGTTTAATCGAAGTGTTGGGCCTTCTGGGCTCGTCTATTTGAGTAGTTGGGATCGTGGGATCCCGAGGTTGAGATCATATTCTCATTTCGGTGAAAACCTGTGAGTTGGGTTTATAGTGTGACTCAGAATCTCGGGTGCTGTGTGTGGGCACCGGTAGGGGATTTTTGAGTTAGAGAGAGAATTTTTGGAAACATATGATTTTTAATGAATCATGATGTATTTGTGGGGATATTAGTATTTCGGGGTATTTTTGCTATAAATACCAATTAAACCCGAGATTTTAATTATCGGAGCCATTTTTCCCCACATTTTCCCGTCAGTCTCTCTCCTCCTCCCGCGTAACCTTCCCGTCGCCCCCTGACCCACGCAGCTTTAAGTGCTTCGCCCGCCGCCGTCCGGCCGCCGATCGGCGCGTCCGACCTGGCGCCGGCTTCGTCTCGTCCAGGCGGTCCTTTCTACACCATCAATTCGAAGTTTCGTCGAGAATCGAGCTCGGATTTCTGCAGAAAAACGCTAGGGTTCGAAACTGGAATTTCTTCGATTTGGGGCTCGATTTTTGGTACGATTTTGGGGCTTTCTTTCAGGTGTTTTTGGGGCGTTTTGGTGCTTGGTTTGGGTCGATTATTTCAGATTTTTGTGGTTCGAAATATTGGTTGCATTTGGTTCGATTTTCAGTTCGATTTTTTGTGGGGTTTATGTTCGAATTTGGGGATTTTTGATAAGGAGTGATGATTCTTGTTAGCAATTGATTTATTTATGTTGTAGATGCATTATGATGCTTGATTGTGTTCGAATTTGAAGAATTATAAGGGTTCGAATTTAAGGGCTTGTTTGGATTCGAATTTTAGGGTATTGAGTTCGAAAATTGGGGGTTTTTGGCAAGGGATGTTGATTCTTGCTTGGATAGCTTAATTCATGTTTTAGATGAATTATGGTAATTATTTGGGTTGGATTTTGTGTTGTGAAGGTTCGAGAATTTGTGGGGTATTCTTGAGCAATTTTCGATATTGGTTATTGTCTTGTGTTGACAATATTTTTGAGGGTTGTGGGTGTGCTTGGGCATGGGTTGCATGTTCGTAATTAATTGTGAATTAATTTATCGTGTTAGCACATCGTTCCTCGGAGCATGGAACTCGAGCAAGGTTTGGCTCGGACTTCGGAGATTTAAGGTACGTGCGACGTACGAGCATTACTTTATGTGATAGAAATTGTGAAATGCATAATGTGTTGTAATTGCATTAGATGGTTGTGGGTATGGCTATATGCATATATATGTTGATATATATGGGGTACTGAGTCTATATGACTATCGTACGGCATTTGAGATGCCTGAGAATGATCGTGGGATCATGTACTCATTATAAGACATGTGAGATGTCTAGGCATTTGAGCTATCTGTGATTGATAGTGAAATTGAGAAATCAGTACTAGATATTGTGATATCTATATTTGTATGTATAATGAACTTGGAAATCATTGATTATTGATACTTGAGAATCAGGCATGCTATGAGTTAAATCAATGTGTTGATTTACTGATTTATGAGATTTGATGAGTTTGATGATTGTGAGAACAGGGACAGTACACGGAATCCCGGATGAGGATGTTGCCATCCAGGGAGTATCATTTAAATTCATTAGTATTTACTTTTGTTGTAAATTATGAATTTCATTATTGTGATTATGGGATTTTGTGTATTGGTATGCTCACCCCGTTGGGGGGCTGTCTCTGTTGGGGCAGGTGAACAGGTGCATCGATGGCTATGGAGCCGGGCTCGAGCTGTTGATTGGATGTACTCACAGGATCGTGGTACCAGGGCTTGATGGAGCACGGTATCGTATAGAGTACTTATATACACCCGAGGGTTTTATACATATTTATGATGCTCGCATGTGAGCACGGTTATGTTTGTATATGGGTTGTATATAAAGGCATGAGCCTTTCTCTCTTTCATTATATGTTGCATGCAATTGTGGTAGAATTGCTAATGATATGAGAGTCGTTAGTGTATTATGTGGGGGTTGAAACCCACTTTTGTCGTCTTATGTGTGGCGTCTTCCCTGGCTGGGAATTTACTTGGTATTGCTGCATTCTGATGAGTATTATGTTTTTCCCTGGCCGGGAATTGTTATGTGTTGTGCTTTTATTTCGGGATAGCTCAATTTACGGGGAGACTCTGCCCAAATTTTTATAAAAGTCCACAATGTAAAAAGTGGCAAAATGGGGATGGTAATGGGCAACTCTATGAGTCTATATGTTAGTAGAGATGATCTTATAACGTTGAATGTTAAGGGAATTTTGTAAGCATCATCTAAGTTTCCCGATTGATTTGTATAGAAGCATGTACCACACATAGTGGTTAATACACTAATCAAGGGTTAAGGGCTTGGGGTCCTTACATTAGTGGTATCAGAGCAGTGGTTAGCTCTTCGGGGCTGTTGAGGGCCTGGAACATGCTGATAGGGATGAGTAGCACATATTTATGCATGATAGTAGCTAGTGTTATGTGACACAACTGTTTTGCTTATGTGCATTTGTGATATGCGATCATAGTGAAACGATTATATGTCATGACATCTATGGAATCATAATATAACCTGTTGATTATGATTGTGAGTTGTGACACAGGGGCAACCAAATGGAGCATTTTGAAATGCATCGGAATATGGGAAGTACTTTGTACTCATGATTTATGCATTTACTCATTATAATCATATTGTGGGAATATGGATTATTGTATGCTCATGGGTTGTGATTGTTCCTGTAGGAACACTATGATGCGAAAGGCTAAGGCCATGGTTGAAAGACACGAAACGGTAACCTGCATTTTATATACATCGTGGATTATGCATTGTTGTTGCATGTGTACATGTAGTGATGATTTTAATGCTTTGCCGCCATTTGTTGAAGCGAGGGGTGGGAGCGCCGCATGTCACATTTGTGCGAGGTGCATTAAAATACACTCATGTTGATGTATATTGGATATGGCATATGCTTTGTGATTGCAGGTGTAAATGGAATACTTGGTGAATATCCCATGAGTCATTGTTATGGATGAGTGATGATTTTAAATGCTTGCCGCTATTTTTTATTTTGTGCCGCAAAAATGTGAAGCGAGGGGTGGGAGCGCCGCATGTCACATTGAAGCGTGGTTAGCATATGAGGCGAGGAAAGAATATTTGCCGCTAAAATGTGAGGCGAGGGGTGGGAGTACCGCATGTCCATTTAAGCGAGGTTATTCTATGCCGCCTATATGTGAAGCGAGGGGTGGGAGTACCGCATGTTTTTACTTGAGCGAGGGGCATTAAAATACACTACCGTGACAATGACTAGGGATCAGCTATATTGACTGGCGATGCTTCTTGCCGCCATGGATATTGATAGCAATGGTTTATGCCGCTATATTGACTGGCGATGATTCTTGCCGCCATGGATATTGATAGCGATGGTTTATGCCGCTATATTGACTGGCGATGATTCTTGCCGCCATTGATATTGATAGCGATGGTTTATGCCGCTATATTGACTGGCGATGATTCTTGCCGCCATGGATATTGATAGCGATGGTTTATGCCGCTATATTGACTGGCGATGATTCTTGCCGCCATGGATATTGATAGCGATGGTTTATGCCGCTATATTGACTGGCGATGATTCTTGCCGCCATGGATATTGATAGCGATGGTTCATGCCGCTATATTGACTGGCGATGATTCTTGCCGCCATGGATATTGATAGCGATGGTTCATGCCGCTATATTGACTGGCGATAGTTCTTGCCGCCATGTGTATTGATAGCGATGGTTCATGCCGCTATATTGACTGGCGATGATTCTTGCCGCCATGGATATTGATAGCGATGGTTCATGCCGCTATATTGACTGGCGATGATTCTTGCCGCCATGGATATTGATAGCGATGGTTCATGCCGCTATATTGATTGGCGATGGTTCTTGCCGCCATGTATATTGATAGCGATGGTTCATGCCGCTATATTGACTGGCGATAGTTCTTGCCGCCATGTGTATTGATAGCGATGCCTCTTTCCGCTATTATGTGGACGATTTTTCATGCTCAGGTGTATAGCGAGGTTTCATACCACTTATTATATGACGAGGTATCATGCCGTCGATTCTATAGCGATGGATTGTGCCGCTATGTACTCAGCACAGGATTTTGCCGCCTTCGAGCGATGGGTGCTGACTACGTACTATTATCGAGCGACGGATACAGGTATTCCGCTATCTTGATAGCGATGAGGTATGGCATATTACTTGTGTTAGCATTATTGTGGATACTATGTGTTGCTATATATATGCCATGTGTTTGACGATGAGATTATGGATGTCGTGTATTGACATGTACCGTTGTATGTTTGACGATGTTAGTTGGATGTCATATGTTGACATATGCCGTCACGAGATGACGATGACATAGTTGATGTTCTATGTAGACGTGTGACGTCGTTTTGATGATTAATACATTTATGTTATGTGTTTAGTCGTATGGTTTGAGTGCCTTGGTGGCACATGGTAGTGTCTGAGTCACTAGTTGACGAGACCATTATGCCGAGCAAGTTGCTCGAGGAACTATTGGGTGCGCCGTATAGGAATTATACCGCAGCACATATTCGAAGTATTTATTTGTCGAGCAATGATACCCTTGGGTATGCTCGTTGGTTTGGCTAGGGCCAAGTGATTGGTGGTAAGAGTAGTCATTGAGGAAACTACTCGTTTGTTGTTGTGATCTACGGTAGGCGTGGTCACGCCCACCCTGAAGGTGTGGGATATGTCCTAATGAATTAAGATGGCTCCGTGGTTGAGCAAGGACACCGGGATGTCCATTATGCTTTGGTTTTAGAGAGATTTTGGGTGATGACCCACTACTCTAAATGGATGTTACGGTATGGCGTACCGAGATGGGACATATGGTTTGTTGGTGGGCTTGATATGAGCCTATGGAGACAGCGCTTTGCTAGCCAGATATCGTGGTGATGACATAGTGTATTGTTGGAGTACCAACGAGAGAGTCATCAGGTCGTTATTGACTCGATCTGAGGGAACCTGTGTATTTGGGATGCAATGGGGGTTATTGTATCCAGTTTTTCCGAACGGTGTTTCGAGACTTGTGGAATCTCGAGTTCGATGGCACTTCCCTTGTGGGGAAGGAGGTAGTATTAGACCTATTTGGGAATCTTTGAAAGATTCGGTGAGTTGGTACGTGTGGTGTTGATTTTGGGAATCACACCGTGTTGTTAATCGTCGATTATCGTCCTCCACTGGATAGGGAATGACTCAGAATTGACGGTCGTGTTTGGGGCTTAGGGGTATGTTGTAGATACCCGAGCCAAGTGCATTGAGTATGCATGTGATGTCGGTGTTTAGGCAGGTATACCGGTGAGTATACGGATGCCAATTAATGATTTCCTTTTTTGTCAAAGCATAGAGTATGCTATTTTGGATGGCTAAATCTCTGATGAGAGATATTGAACACCTTGAGATTGGGAATCTCCATGGCACGATAAGTTATGAGAAACAATCGTGAAGTTAGTTGACTCCCTTTGAGGAGGGAATTATCTTGTGTGGGTTGAGGTGTTCCATTGTTGGTGTTTCCTTCGAGTTATGTGATAGCCTTCCCAAGTTGGATTGTTAAATCCTAGGATTGTCAAGGGATGGCAGGAATTCAGATTTATTGGGTGTCGTTGTCGACACAAGCGTTGAGGATGCAATGTGTTTATTGCATGTCCTTCCAGGATTTGAACTCTGTGGAGTCTCGATGGTTTATTTATGATCAGGATGTGATCCTTGGAATATCCGGAGGTGGACATCTTGTGAGATGTCTTTTGTGTGAATCTGTGGCCGTGAGTTGCCCAAATTGAGTTGCAATGATGCGACTGCTCCTTCGATGGAAAAGGTTTGAAAGTGGAAACCAAGTTTGGTATGTGTACACCGTGGTATCCTAGTGTTTCCCTCGTAACGATGTATGTTAGACATCGTGAGTCTTGATAGAGATGTCATTGGATGATATCTACGATAGAATCGGGAGCGATTTGAATCCTTGCAGTTTCAGTCGACTAACTGCTTTTGGACTGTTAGCGTTGAGTTGTGCTGACGATCTTTGACGTTATGATGGATTTGGGAGTCTATTCCACTCCAGAGTTTGACACGAGGTCAACGTTCTCACGGTTGAGGTGTCATCCAGGATGCGTTCTTACTGGTTGTATTAGAACTAAGGATGACTGTCCGATCTACGGTCGTAAGTATTGGTTGTTTTGCAGTCATGAGGGACTGGCTTTTGGGATGAACCGCATCGAGGTACATTTGCCTCTTGGGTATGTTGGTTTTGGTAAAGTCGCTCTGTTTCAGAGTTTGATGTGAGATAAGTATCCTCGCGTTTATTGAGACGATTCTGATATGGTCAAGAATCGAGGTTATGACTTCATGTTGTTGTGTAGCCTGGGTGTTATGTGATACACCGGTGCTAATTTCGAGGACGAAATTCTTTTAGTGGGGGATATTGTGATGACCTGAGATTAGGGATGTTAATCCCGGAGTGTTAATAACCCGTAAAGTTGTTTTACGTGGCAATTGGAGTTTAATCGAAGTGTTGGGCCTTCTGGGCTCGTCTATTTTAGTAGTTGGGATCGTGAGATCCCGAGGTTGAGATCGTATTCTCATTTCGGTGAAAACCTGTGAGTTGGGTTTATAGTGTGACTCAGAATCTCGGGTGCTGTGTGTGGGCACCGGTAGGGGATTTTTGAGTTAGAGAGAGAATTTTTGGAAACAGATGATTTTTAATGAATCATGATGTATTTGTGGGGATATTAGTATTTCGGGGTATTTTTGCTATAAATACCAATTAAACCCGAGATTTTAATTATCGGAGCCATTTTTCCCCACATTTTCCCGTCAGTCTCTCTCCTCCTCCCGCGTAACCTTCCCGTCGCCCCCTGACCCACGCAGCTTTAAGTACTTCGCCCGCCGCCGTCCGGCCGCCGATCGGCGCGTCCGACCTGGCGCCGGCTTCGTCTCGTCCAGGCGGTCCTTTCTACACCATCAATTCGAAGTTTCGTCGAGAATCGAGCTCGGATTTCTGCAGAAAAACGCTAGGGTTCGAAACTGGAATTTCTTCGATTTGGGGCTCGATTTTTGGTACGATTTTGGGGCTTTCTTTCAGGTGTTTTTGGGGCGTTTTGGTGCTTGGTTTGGGTCGATTATTTCAGATTTTTGTGGTTCGAAATATTGGTTGCATTTGGTTCGATTTTCAGTTCGATTTTTTGTGGGGTTTATGTTCGAATTTGGGGATTTTTGATAAGGAGTGATGATTCTTGTTAGCAATTGATTTATTTATGTTGTAGATGCATTATGATGCTTGATTGTGTTCGAATTTGAAGAATTATAAGGGTTCGAATTTAAGGGCTTGTTTGGATTCGAATTTTAGGGTATTGAGTTCGAAAATTGGGGGTTTTTGGCAAGGGATGTTGATTCTTGCTTGGATAGCTTAATTCATGTTTTAGATGAATTATGGTAATTATTTGGGTTGGATTTTGTGTTGTGAAGGTTCGAGAATTTGTGGGGTATTCTTGAGCAATTTTCGATATTGGTTATTGTCTTGTGTTGACAATATTTTTGAGGGTTGTGGGTGTGCTTGGGCATGGGTTGCATGTTCGTAATTAATTGTGAATTAATTTATCGTGTTAGCACATCGTTCCTCGGAGCATGGAACTCGAGCAAGGTTTGGCTCGGACTTCGGAGATTTAAGGTACGTGCGACGTACGAGCATTACTTTATGTGATAGAAATTGTGAAATGCATAATGTGTTGTAATTGCATTAGATGGTTGTGGGTATGGCTATATGCATATATATGTTGATATATATGGGGTACTGAGTCTATATGACTATCGTACGGCATTTGAGATGCCTGAGAATGATCGTGGGATCATGTACTCATTATAAGACATGTGAGATGTCTAGGCATTTGAGCTATCTGTGATTGATAGTGAAATTGAGAAATCAGTACTAGATATTGTGATATCTATATTTGTATGTATAATGAACTTGGAAATCATTGATTATTGATACTTGAGAATCAGGCATGCTATGAGTTAAATCAATGTGTTGATTTACTGATTTATGAGATTTGATGAGTTTGATGATTGTGAGAACAGGGACAGTACACGGAATCCCGGATGAGGATGTTGCCATCCAGGGAGTATCATTTAAATTCATTAGTATTTACTTTTGTTGTAAATTATGAATTTCATTATTGTGATTATGGGATTTTGTGTATTGGTATGCTCACCCCGTTGGGGGGCTGTCTCTGTTGGGGCAGGTGAACAGGTGCATCGATGGCTATGGAGCCGGGCTCGAGCTGTTGATTGGATGTACTCACAGGATCGTGGTACCAGGGCTTGATGGAGCACGGTATCGTATAGAGTACTTATATACACCCGAGGGTTTTATACATATTTATGATGCTCGCATGTGAGCACGGTTATGTTTGTATATGGGTTGTATATAAAGGCATGAGCCTTTCTCTCTTTCATTATATGTTGCATGCAATTGTGGTAGAATTGCTAATGATATGAGAGTCGTTAGTGTATTATGTGGGGGTTGAAACCCACTTTTGTCGTCTTATGTGTGGCGTCTTCCCTGGCTGGGAATTTACTTGGTATTGCTGCATTCTGATGAGTATTATGTTTTTCACTGGCCGGGAATTGTTATGTGTTGTGCTTTTATTTCGGGATAGCTCAATTTACGGGGAGACTCTGCCCAAATTTTTATAAAAGTCCACAATGTAAAAAGTGGCAAAATGGGGATGGTAATGGGCAACTCTATGAGTCTATATGTTAGTAGAGATGATCTTATAACGTTGAATGTTAAGGGAATTTTGTAAGCATCATCTAAGTTTCCCGATTGATTTGTATAGAAGCATGTACCACACATAGTGGTTAATACACTAATCAAGGGTTAAGGGCTTGGGGTCTTTACAGATCATATCGAACGCCTCCATTTCCTCATGTTGCTTCTGAAGCTCAGAGTTCATGGTGGCAAGCATAAGGCACCCAACATCAAGTGCGTCACTTTGATGCTTCTTGTAAGCATCTTTATCAGCTCTTGTAGCTGTTAGGGGAGGTTCCTCAGCGGGCAAGGGTTCCTCTAGGACATATTGTTTCTTTTCTTGTTTGAGGACTATCCTCAAGTTCCTATGCCAGTCTAGGAATTTGTCCCATTTAATTTGTCCTTCTCAAGGACCGATAGCAGTGATAAAGTGCTTGTTACGTTGTTAGTTGCCATGGATATCTACAATATAAATATGCAAAATAAGTTTATGATTTAATCATTTAACATGGTCTTACATTAAATGATGCTCACACTATTTTGTTTAAAAAAATATCAACCCTCAAAACCTTTAGTGGGCCAAGATCCATATTTCGCATAATCTTGAGTTAGCTTTGGCTAATCGCCCAATACTCGGTTATTTAGGTAGACAACACTTTGTCAATTACATCACATGTAATTCTTGGATAGTTGGACGAACAACACTTTGTTCAATTCATCAAATGAATTATAATCCAACCCATGCCTCTAAGTTCCCAATCCTATTGAGATAACTTAGTTAAGTCGTACCCAATTTTAAGTATAACGGATATCACATTTATCCTTTCGCGTCTTACTAAGATTGCCACGGTGCTTTGCTTTGGCAAACCCACACATGTACAATCGAAGTTTTTGACGAGTACTTTTAATTTTGGAAGGCATCTAAAACTTAATATTTTAGAGGGATTTATTGATCTCATGATTAGTTTGATAATTTAAAATATGTCAACTACATATAGTTGTATACATATCTACATATATGTGTAATACAATTATCAATCTAAAACATAAGATAAATCATGCATCAACATACATAATTAAACGTGACATGGTTATAGCCCCTACTAATGATTTTCTCAAGCCAATGAGAAAATCCTAAGAGTCAACCTAAGGTAACTTCACAAGCACCTTCCTTTGGCTCCAATTTGTGAATGGTCTCCTCATCCCGGCAAGATGCTCCATCTTCATTGATCACCATCAATAAAATAAACTACACTATTTACAAGATATAGAATTCCTCGATTCACATTCGAGGGGAACATAGGGGAGGGATTACATTTAGAATAAAATAGAGAAGGCACGACACGCAGGTCGTATTATAAATTACAAACATTCACAAATCCTATCTAATAGGTCAAAGGGCTATAACCACGCACCATGCTCAAACAACACATAAAGCATGTATTAACATTTAATTAATTAAATTCTAAACATTTTAAATTTAATTCTAATTAAAACTGTAAAATAATTTTTGAAAAATTATGGTACGCTCGGGACATCACATGCCACGAACTAAAGCGATTAAGCCACGAACCACCATGGTTCGAACCACAAAACCGCACGGCTGGACCAATGATGGGCCTAGGGTTCGAAACCCTAGCCCATGGCCGAACCAAGCTCGAGCGGCGGCGGCGCTAGGGTTCCAAACCCTAGCCGCCTCGCAACTTCTTGATTTTTCATCGAGCCATCTTGATTGAAACAATAGAATTTGTTAGCCACGAATCACGGTCAGGCCATGCACGGGGTTGGCTCAACCATCTCGAGCTAAGGGTTCGAAAAACCTTGCTCTCATGTGGTAAAGCTACTAATCCATGCATGCGTGAACCATTATCGAGCCAAAGAGTTCAAAACTCATCCACGTCTCAAAACCTCCATGCATGAACATGAGCCACAACGACTAGGCCATCTCGAGCCAAGGGTTCGAAAACCCTAGCCCTCATGTGGCTAAGCCGTGGGTCAACATGCTAGGGGTGGCCGAAACTTTGATCAAAAATTTGATTATTCGCTTTGTGTATCGTATACATCAAACATCAATTATATCAAATATAATATCATGATAATTTCACAAACTAAATATTAACATATCATATATGTTCATACAGTTTTAAATAGCATGCAATATTAATTCTAATATGATTAAACTATTTAACCACATAAATCCGATATGATAACCTTAGTATAGATCCGCGGTTTAGTAATCATGAGGGGTGCGAGAAGTATTGCATTGGAAGAGGAGGATTTGGAAGTGTTTATAGAGCTGATTTGCCAGATGGACAGGTAGTAGCAGTTAAAAAGATCAATGTATTCGACTCTAGTTCTATACCACCAACAAATCTCCGTAGTTTTGAAAACGAAATTCGAACATTGACAGAAGTAAGGCATAGGAACATAGTTAAGCTTTACGGATATTGCTCTCAGAGAGGGTCAATGTACCTGGTCTACGAGTATGTAGAAAGAGGTAGCTTGCAAAAAATTCTGTACGATGATAAGGAGGTACCGGAATTAGACTGGGCTACAAGAGTGAAAATCATCCATGGAATAGCTCATGCGCTCACCTATCTGCATAATGACTGCTCCGCACCTGTCGTGCACCGTGATGTGTCAATAAACAATATCTTATTGGAGTCAGAATTTGAACCACGACTCTCAGATTTTGGTACAGCAAAACTGCTAAGTCCGGATTCATCCAACTGGACCACAATTGCCGGTACCTATGGCTACATAACACCAGGTAACTGAGAGTCTGAGATTATATGTATTTTCAACTTCTATACGCCATCTTCGTTTACGCAACTTCATCGAAATAAGACATGCTATATTGACAAGTTATTTATTATGAACATGTTAGAGCTGGCACTTACGATGAAAGTCACGGAGAAATCCGATGTTTACAGCTTCGGAGTGGTGGCATTGGAAGTTATGATGGGAAAGCATCCAGGAGAGGTCATATCTAAAATAGCAAAATCAGCAACACACAGCAACTTGGATATGTTTTTGAAGGATTTGCTTGATCAACGTCTTTCACCCCCTACCGGCCATATAGCAGAGGAAGTCGTGTTCGTGGTCACGGTTGCATTAGCATGTGCACGAGATAATCCAGACACACGGCCAAACATGCGTTTCGTTGCGCAAGAATTAGAAGCTCGTACTCAGGCTTACCTTCCCGAGCTTCTAGGATCGATAAAAAAAGGGAAACTGACAAATTTTCTCAAAGTAGGAGATGGTGGTTCTGTTTAGTTGAGTGGAATTGCAAATTGTTTATATACCTAGATTGTACAGCATGTATATACGAGTGAATTTCAATTTCATCATTCCCAAACGAATAAGCAAATATAGATATTCCCATGTTTCTTAAAGAGGATGTCACATTGCATACAAACAAGGGTTGATTCCGGATAAAGGGATTCATACTCTTCCTTCACCCATACTGGTAAAGCACAATTTCACACAAACCAAGAAAACACAATGATACAATTTCAATCAGCACAGGTAAACAGAAGAATCAAGTAAACTGTTTTCGATTGAGGTTTATTCTTATACTAGTTCTTCTTGGCACCGTGTAAGACACGGTGCCAGTAATCAGAATATCGATAAGCTGTTTTCGAGTTTCATTTTTCTTGAAATCTAACATCCATAAGCTCGAGGCTGTCAGTAGCATCAAGCACAAAAGAAACAATCATAAAGGAGCTTGCACCAAAAAGTCAAATAGTACAAGAAGCAAGGGCGAAAAAGGAAACATAGTGTACAACATGACAACATTGCAAATTTTGAAATACGCCTGATGCAATCAGAAACAGGAAAGAACTCAAAGCTAGCTTGGGCAAAACGTGACCAACCCGTTAAAAGTAGGGAACAACCACAAATCCTCCAAACCCCTAGATAGATAAGTGAGAATAAAGAAAAGAACAAGAAATTTCAAGACAAAACTTGAGAAGATAAGACAACTTAAAAACTAACCAAGTTTGAGTCATACATGGAGGCATAGATCCACAAAGCTTACCTATACCATAGTGTAATGACACGATTCGTAAGATTTGCATTTTGATCACTTTAAAATGACCTAGCTAGACCAAAATCTGCAAGCTTCAAGTTTCCTTCATTGTCCACCAAGAGACACCTAATTTTAGCACCGTATATGGGGAATGGAATTTAATCTAAATACTTATTTTGCATAGAACCTTTGATATCACGGTGAAGCACTTGATTTACATGATAGTATTGAAGCCCGATCAAAAGCTATCTCATGCAGCACTAAGAGGAGAGCAAAATGAAAATCATTATTTTGATTGTAATGTTTGAGTTGTTCTGTGTTAAGAAATCCCCACTACACCCTCCTTCCCCTCACTTTACCCTTTCCCTCAAAAATCCCCAATTCATTCCCAAAACCCTTCCCATTTCCCATTTTCGAAATCCTCCAAGGAAGGAGAAGGAAAGTTCCACAAAACTTGTGTTTGTGTGATTCTTGTCAAGATTTGGAGTCTTCAAGAGGTATGGAACCCTTCCTAAAGTTTTTATGAAGTTTGGATTTGAAATGGGATGATTTTGAAGTGATTTATGTGGGTTTGGTTGGGTATGTGTTGTATGTTGTTGGGGTATGATTTTTGAAGTGTTTTATGTGGGTTTTAGTGGGTTATGATGTTGTTGATGTTGTTGGAAAGTTTGGTTTTGTAAGGTATGAAGATGAGCTCGAAAAATGTACAAAAATGGCGAAAAATCGCGCACCAGGGAATTGCGGCGATTTTTCACCACATCGGGGAAAAGCAAGATGAAAAGACAACGACAATGGCTCCCCTCGTTAAACGAGAAAGCAAGACGAAGAGACGTTTGAGGACGGTGTTGATTGGACGAAAGAGATATATCGTATAAAAAAACAAAAAGAAATGTCAACCAAAAATCACTATTCATTACTTTATGAAAACATGACTCAAAACACTATTCATAGTGTTTGCCTCTTATTATATTGGTTAATTTTCACATACAAGGTTTTTAATTTGGCACTTTATCATTTCAAAGATATGTACATTGTTATATTAATATTTTAATTTTAACAAATTATTTAAAATATCACATTATAAAATATTAATAATTGTCATCGATTATATACAGAATTGGGTATAATAATTATCAACTAATTTTGGAACACATGTAAGATTAATAGTGTGGTTTTTAATTTTTTTTTAAACATAAACATAAAATATATTATTAGATTTACCACACAGACAGAATAGATACGACCCAAAAATTCAGTAAAGACGTCCAAACAGACAAATACAACAACAAAAACTTTTGATATTCTTGGGTAATGACGAAGATGTATCGATTAAAAGGCGGACGAGAAGGTGTGATGATAAACCACATAAGCATAATAACTTGACATATTTATAAGAGTTAAATCAGGTTTTCTCAAACCAATCAGTCTAAAATAAGATCGAATTAGGAACTACCTTCCGATATAGTTGAAGGTAAAAATAAAAATGAGATGAACGAGTGATTTTTAATTTTGGATTGGGTGTTTTAACAATTCGATTGGGTTTTTTTATATTCCTCCAACTTAGTCCGTCTTTGGCACGTAACCATAGGTTGATAGGAAATACGTGTCATTTTTTCCACGTTCAGTTCACCTCGTATGCACACGACAAGCATAATTTGGAGAATTTTATATTTTAAAATCCAAATGTAAGAATTATTTGTAAATCGTAAGCCACAGGTAGCTCCGATCAAATCCAAGATATTAAATATACAAAATCAGACCACTCTCCAAACTTTCCGATTCTCCCAAAAAAAGGTCGTTTTATAAAATTTCATCCAGACTTCCATGGGCAACTCCTGGAGCTCCGCCCTGGAGGCGGTCGTGGTTGCCGCCGCCGCATTATCTGCGCTGTTATTGGCCGCAAAGCCTCGTGACCCCACTTTCCGCCTCATCTCCATCGAGCTAACCTCCTTAAAGCTCAATTTTCCAGCCGTCGACGCCGAGGCGATGCTCAACGTTGAAGTCACGAATCCTAACATCGTCCCCATCACTTACGCCGAGACCACCATGTCCATATTCTACGACGGCAACCTCCTGGGCTCGGCTCCCGTGGATGCTGGATCACAGCAGGCTCGTTCCAGTCAGCAGCTCCGCCTCTCGTCTCGGCTGAACGGCCTCAAGCTGGCTAAACACGGGAAGAAATTCCTATCCGATTTGGGTAAACGGGAGATGGTTCTGGACGCGACTGTGGACATTAAAGGAGACGCGAAGGTGATGTGGTGGAATCACAAGTTCAAGGTGCACGTGGATAGTCACGTGATAGTGGATCCTGTGTTTCTTGATGTAAAAAATCAGGATAACAAATCACAGTTAGATCTCTTTAATTTGTGAAATCATGGATCTTGGTGTTTGTAATTTATCAGTTAAGATATTACTTTAATAATATGTAACTGGTAGTTCATAATAATAATAATAATTTATATTATTATTATCTTACTATATTATAATACATAAGCCCCTTATAATAACTACCTTGGTATGGCAAATTTGAATTTACCAAACTACCTCCTCCAATGGTTTGTTGTGGTTTTTTGTTGCATCTTTTGAATTGTAATATTAACCAATGTATAATGTCTCATTTATTCATTACACGAATCAATTTATATGCATTATATATTACGTTACACACGCAACGCATGTGCGTCGTCTACTAGTTATTATTATGAAAGAGCATTATAGAGTATCTTGACGAAGTTTTTTACATAGTTTTAATATTGACATGATGTTTACATCAATGTTTCGTATCTCGAGAATTTACTAGTATTTATATATATATATATATATATATATATATAAAGAAAATATATTTCTTCAACTTCTACGTTTACCTCTATATTTTTATCCGAACTAATAATTTTTTCATATAATATTTTCGTAATAAAATAGTGTGATACTAAACGTATATTGTATATTAAAATAAAAATACTAATAATTAAATTTAATAAGAAAAGTCTCGTAAGGGAAAAGTATTAAATAGAAAAATATATTATCTATATATTGTGGGCATGGAGTAGGTAAAAACATTAGGAGGATAACAAAAATATTGTGGTTTTTAACCCATTTGGCATCTAAGAAGGTAAATATGGAGTCGTGGTTGATTTGGCCCTAACCATTTACTGAGTGTATACATATTGTATCAGGATTTATTTGGGAATTATTTTTGGATTAAGTCGGGCGAAGCTACGACAAATGAGTTATCAAAAATAATACTAAAGTTGTACATGTATAATATTTTTTTGTTTTAATGTTCTGAAATCCAAAGTTGAAACTTTTTTACTAAAATATATAAATTAGAAAGGAATGAAATTTTGTGAAATTTATATCGGCAAATTGGGATAAAATCCACAAATTAAGTTCAGTTTGAACTTTGTGTTCAGTCTTTTGTCAGCAAAATATTTGTTCCAACTCAATAATATATATTATTAGTTTTTATCAACTCCCTAAGTTGTTCTAAAGACACAAATATCATTTCTCTCTCATTTAAATTGCATATTTTATTTCTTCCAACAACAACAGTGGTCTTCATTTTCATCTTATTTTTATGATGACATAAATACCTTGTCTAGCACTGACAGTTTGCCATCGCTGATGTATCCACCTGTTTTTTCAATCAAGAATCACAACGGTGCCACTTCGAATAGCAACCTTAGCTTGGCCTTCGCAGTTGGAGATGCCACATTTGTGAAAATCTTCTCTTTTACAATGATCTAAAAATTCAGTTGAACCCCATAAGATACCTAGGTAACAAAGGTTTCACTCACTCAATTTTTCCTGTGTACTTGAAGTTTTTCGATTGATATCATGGAAGATTAATAGCCACATTAAATTGCATTTTTTTTTTTCTTCCAACAGTAGTGGGTCTTCATTTTCATCGTCATTTTTCTTGAAGTTCTGCAATGCCAAGAAACAAAGTTGTTTTTATCCTAACGAAGTGGGATGCTTTATTGTACATGCATGGGCTTCAGGTGGGTCTTCATTTTCGTCGCCATTGTTTTTGCCATGCCAAGAAACTATTGTTTCTTGAAGTTCTGCAATGCCAAGAACTTCCGAATTTTATGGAGGATGGGTGAATGATATCATGTATATTCATGTAAGAATCGGTAATGAAAACATTTTTTTATCTAGATTCAAGAATTAGCAATGATGAAAAGATGACTGGAAGATTGGATCGAGATACAAGTGTTTCTATGTATGCGGTTAAGTATTTATTGTTCATGTGAAGGAGTACTATACTGTAAACATCACTATGATAAAATTTTCAAGATGATTGTAAGATTATCGAGATACAAGTGTTTCTATTGATTTTCCTAGAGTTTTTGCCTTTTAGTTTTATGTTTTTTATTGTGGATTCTAGATTCAATCACAAGATTATTGTGTTTTTGGTATAATATAACAGGGTTTGAAAGTGTGATGGTTTTGTTGAATGTTTGAAACTTAACATGTGAGTTTTTGGTATAATAAAACAAAGTCATGTTATCCACAAATTATTATATTTGGTACCACAAGCTAGCTTATATAGAACACAGATCAGTATATTTAGTACCACAAATTGTATAATTAGTACCACATATTATGTTATATAATACCATAAATTATAATATTTAGTACCACAAATCAGTTTATTTAGTACGACATATTAGCTTATATAGTACCACAAATCAGTACATTTGGTACCACAAATCAAAATATTTAGTATCGTAAATTATGTTATTTAGTACCAAAAATATGTTATTTAGTACAACATATTAACTTATATAGTACCACAAAACTGTATATTTTGTACCACAAATCAGTTTATTTGGTACCACAGAGTAGCTTATATAGTACCACAAATCAGTATTTTTAGTACTACATATTAGCTTATGTAGTACCACAAATCAGTATCTTTGGTACCACAAATCAGCTTATTTAGTACCACAAAGTAACTTATATAATACCACAATTATGTTATTTAGTACCACATATTAACTTATAGAGTACCACAAATTAGTATATTTGGTACAACAATTCAGTATATTTAGTGCCACATAGTAGCTTATAAAGTATCACAAATTATGTTATTTAGAACCAAAAATATATTATTTAGTACCACAAATCGGTATATATAGTACCACAAATTAGCTTATATAGTACAACAAATCAGTATATTTAGTACCACAAAGTAACTTATATAATACCACAAATTATGTTATTTACTACCAAAAAATTGTTCTTTAGTACACATATTAAATTATATAGTATCACAGATCAGTATATTTAGTACCACAAATCGGTATATTTAGTACCACAAAGTATCTTATATAGTACCATAAATTATATCATTGTATTCAAAATATGTTATTTAGTACCACAAATCAGTATATTTAGTATCGCATATTAACTTATATAGTACCACAAATCAGTATATTGGTATCATAATCAGTATATTTAGTACTACAAAGTAACTTATATAATACCACAAATTATGTTATTTACTACCAAAAATATGTTATTTAGTACCACATATTAACTTATGTAATACCACAAATCATTATGTTTGGTACCATAAATCGGTATATTTAGTACCACATAGTAGATATATAGTACCACAAATTATATTATTAGTACCAAGTTATATATATATATATATATATATATATATATATATATATTAAATGTATGATAATGTGGTACTAAGTAAGATTAGATGTGAACTGTCTATTTCGCATGTTATATAACATAAAATGACATTTTATATATAAATTTATTTGTAAATATATCAACTTATATATATCTTTACCATATATTAAATGTATGATAATGTCGTAATAAGTAAGATTAGATGTGAACTATCTATTTTGCATGCTATATAACATAAAATGACATATTATATATAAATCTATTTGCAAATATATCGACTTATATATATCTTTACCATATAGTAAATGTATGATAACATATTAATCGTACTAAATAACATATTTATGGTACTATATAAGCTACTATGTGGTACTAAATATACTGATTTATGGTACCAATATAATGATTTGTGGTACTATATAAGTTAAACTGTAGTACTAAATATAATGATTTGTGGTGCTAAATAACATATATTTTGCACTAAAAACATAATTTGTGGTACTATATAAGCTACTATGTGGTTCTAAATATGCTGATTTGTGGTACCAAAATACGTGTCACTTTTTCCTCCTCGAAATTATTCATGTTTAAGCCATATTTTGAAAATGTGGTCAACATAAAAGTTGTAAAATTTTCTGTTATATTTGCATGGATAGCTAATTATTTCAATTCAGAGATCGTATGAGAAAGTTATGACCAAAATACTAAATTGTAGTACAAGCTGAAGTTTTCACCTCCAAGGCAGAATCATAGGCGCTCAAGCGCCTGCCAATCTGCCAATAATTATAGTGGGCAGACCATGGGCGCTCGAGCGTGGATTTGTGGTACCAAATATACTGATATGCGGTACTATATAAGCTAATATGTGGTACTAAATATACTCGTTTGTGATACTAAATAACATATTTTTTAGGTGCTAAATAACAATGTGGTATTATATAAGCTACTGTGGTACTAAATATACTGATTTGTGGTACCAAATATACTGATATATGGTACTATATAAGCTTATATGTGGTATTAAATATACTGATTTGTGGTACTAAATAAAATATATTTTTGGTACTAAATAACATAATTGGTTGTACTATATAAGCTATTGTCTGGTACTAGATATACAGATTTGTGGTACTATATATATTAATTGGTGGTACTATATATACTAATTGGTGGTACTACTTAAGGTGATTTTTGGTACTATATAATCTAATTTTTGGTACTAAATAATATAATTTATGGTACTATGTAACATAACTTATGATACTACATATACTAATTGGATGTACTACTTAAGGTGACTTTTGGTACTAAATAATCTAATTTGTGGTACTAAATAATGTAATTCTAATTTGTGGTACTTTATATGCTAATTGGTCTATATAATCTAATTTGGAGTACTAAATAATCTAATTTGTGCTACCATATAATCTAATATGTGGTACTATATATACTAATTTATGGTATTATATTTTTTTTGAAATTGCAAACCTAATAACATGAAAATAATTACAAGAATACTTATGAAGAGTCATTAGCGTATCTCTTGAGTACAAACTCAGAAATCCATGCATACCATTGAAATACGATTACTTCCAAATGAGAAATATAACTCAAAAAAGAAGCTTTTTAAGAAATCTTTTCATGTCATTGAAATATATTATTTACAATTCAACTTTGATTGACATAGAATTCCAAACAATTGAATCAAACAAAATAAAAAATAGCAGCCAAACTTTTGTCACCACTACATCGCCTCCAAAATCCCCGGCTGATCCCATGAGTATCTCGATACATCCGCCACTGCAAGCTGTAATTCAACCCATGAACATCATCTCACCATAGTCCCAACAAATTCAATAATATATCTATTCAAATAACTATACTCACCCACAGATTCAAAAAAAATTACGTTCTGATGAAAAAATCAAACCGTGAATTTTGGGAATTGATCGAGGAAAGATGAGGAAGAAAGACATTTTACGAATTAATCGATGAAAGAGGATGAAGAAAAATGTGTTGCAATGGGTAAATTTTGATAATTTACTTAACTATAGAACTTAGAATAAGTTTTAACAATTATGGGGTGCAAATTTTAAAAGGTTTGGCTAGGGACTGACTTCTAAATAAACAATGGCTTTAGATATTTATAAGCAAGTCTCTCATTTATCATTAAAGATAAATTATAGATGATTTTAGATAAGTTCAAAAACTTTTACTAATTTCATTTTCTTTAAAATAGGATAAAAATTTAAAAGAAATTGAAATTATCTTTTCAAAAAAAAAACTAAAAAACTGTGCCTTGGACGAGATCCAATTATTATGGCACGTATCAAACTTGATCTACATCAAAATTAAGGAAAGTGTATTGGTTATAGACTTTTAATGATTTGTATGGAGTTTAAAAGTTTAAAGATATTCAATCTAAACTTTTATATATTTCACAAAGGTCTAGTGGTATTCAAAACAGATTTTTGTAAAGTTTTTAAAAGTCAGGTGATATTTAAATGACTTTTTCTATAAAAGTCTATAAATATCCAAAATCTCATAGACGTTTGATGATTTCTATTGAAATCTTTAGATATAAACTTTGATGCCCCATGTACATCCCAAAAAAGTTAAAATTATCCACCACTCCTAGTAAAGATTATGAATGACTTTTAATTTCTAATTACATCATCTCTATTTACGTTTATTTTCATTTCCGACACAGTCACCTCCCTATTGGCTTTTCCTTCCCTATTTTTTCATGTACCCTTTCTTTAATTCCTAATGTGCGGCTGTAAGTATGTTTCTGTATATCTATGTGTACTATATAGAAGATGTAACACAGAAATGTGGAATTATGATGAATATCGAAAGAATATTCAATTTTCACATCTTATTTTTTTATCTAGTATAATACTAATATTTGCACAAATATTTTGATAAAATAGCAAGTTAATGTGCTCAATTTTATATTAGATAATATATTTTTAAAACGATTGTATGAGTCTGTATCTATAAACAATTATAATAAATATTTTTCTAAAACAAAAGGTATTTATAATGATATAAATTATCACGTTTAATTTTAAAAGTATGTTTAAAGGATTTATAGTACTCAAATATCATCAAAAAATATTTTAAGTTTATAAAATTTTATTTAATAGAAAACTTTTGTTTTATTATACAAAATTATATATTACAATTATATAGCAACATTGACTGAATCTCCTCAAGGTCGTCATCTTGAAGATGTAAAAAAGTCGTTCATTCTTTGCCATGCAAAAGAATTGAATAGCGATTTTTCACATTTTTGGTCGTTAAATAAGTAAATTTATTTACATTAATAGTGAAAAAATTATTATAAGTTGAATAAGTTATTTATGTTCAATTGATAGTTCAAAGAAATCAATTATAAGTTATAAAATCTATAAAGTCTATAAAATTCTTTTTAAAATTCCGTATAATTCTATAAAAGTTATTAGAAATCTATCAATTTCATAAAAGTTCGTCATTTAAAAAAGTCATTAAAAATCGATAAAGTCCATTAAAATCTATTGAAGAATTCTACGAGATTCTATACACATTTTTATATAACTCTATGAAATTCTATAAAAATCGATATAAATGAACTTCATAAAAATTCATTATTTGAAAAAAATTTATTAACTCAATAAAAATATTGATCGAAAGGACCCGAATACTTTGCCCGTTAGTCTTCTACTTCACGTTACTTTTTCTTTTGCGTCCTGCGATGTAGGAGACGTGAACGAACGGAGGAAGAATATATGCGTCTTTTCTGCTACCGCAAAATTTGAAGCTAGCAATTATCAAAATCCGCAAAATTTTCAGCAGGTCTTTGTTTAATGTACGGGATTTGGCTAAGAGAAATTGGGCTGGTGACGACATGTTTGGATGCAAATGCTTTTATTGGAACAGATGTGCCGATTACCTGCGAACGGAGCCAGAAAATTTCGTTCTGCCTGGTCCAGTTCCCAAATGGTCCCAAGGCATGAAATTATGGCTTTTAATTTGTGTTCTTCTCGGTTTTTGTGCCGCTCAATTGGTTTTATATTATGGATGTGAGAGATGGATTTATGCATGTGTTTTTTGGCTTCAGATTGGTGTTTTAATTGTTTAGTTTTGCTAATGTATCAGAAATATGTGTGCGCTTTCCGGGTTGTTTGGCTGTTTTTAGATTAATTGGGTGTCCGATGATATCGAGTTAAAAGTGAGTTTTTTTCATTGAAATTGGTTCTGAATTTTACTTTTATCAGGTTTGCCCATGAAAAGAGAGCTGTGTATATTTATTGGATTTTTGGCACCTGCTAATGGAAAAAATGGTTTCATGTGGAAGTTTTAGGAGCAGACTGTAGGAACTTACCCCTGTTTTTTCTCCTGTAATTTATCTGGTTCTTGAAAAAGTAGATTTGATTATGTGAAGTATGATTCTTTCAGTTCTTGTTTGAATTATTTTGGATTCAACACTTGTTTCATGAGTGAATTTTTTGGAGTTTTCTTTATGTTTCCCTGCTTTCTGAACAATCAAATATTTCTTTCTTGTGTTGTAATTTCCTCGCCTCTTAACAATATATTTATTCCAACACGAAAGGTACTTCTCTTAAACAAAAGGTTTCTTTTACGTGTTTCATCATATGCTGGTGGTTTAGTGAATGAATACTGTAGGAATCATTCTTTTATATTCTATCTTAAGCAAGGCTGGAGTGTTTGTTTCCAGAAAAAAGTTTAGTTTGTTAACGAGACCTGTCAACCATCTTTATGTAATCTACTGTTTTATCAGAGATGATTTGGCTTGCATTGAAAGTATGGATCATTTTACTTTGGCCTTACTTTAGCCTTCTCTTATTCCTTAGTGGTAATTAGTATTTAAATATACAGGTTCCGGATTTGGCACAGGGATGATTAAATTAGGAGAATTAGAGGTTTGCCAAATTACAAAGTTTCAGTATATATGGGGTTGCAATATGTCTTTGGATGGAAAACAAGGTGTTAGCTTCTACAAACCAATTTATTTGCCAGATGGATTTTTCTGTCTTGGTCATTACTGCCAATCGAATGAGAGGCCTCTACAAAGGTCTGTCCTTGTAGCTCGTGTAGCAGCTAAGATTGAGTCACATGGTAGTTGCAACCATAATTCTAACTATATGCCACCACTCTTGAATCCGGTGGATTATTCATTGATGTGGTGTTCTGATGATGGAGATGATGATAACTATAGTGGAAGCGGATACTTCTGGTTACCCCAACCACCTGAGGGTTATAAAGTGTTAGGGTTTGTGGTGACCAATAAGTCAGAGAAGCCAGATTTGGAGGAGGTCAAATGTGTCCGTGCTGACTTAACGGATGCATGTGAAGCTTACCACTTGATAGTCAACACTCATTCTAAGTTTTTGAAAGTACCATTTATAGTTTTGAGCATGAGACCTCTTCATCGGGGAATATATGGGAGAGGCGTGTCTGTGGGTACGTTTTACTGCAGTAGCTACTGGAGTCTAGGAGAAGAATTACATGTCGTGTGTTTGAAAAATTTAGATCAGAGTTTACATGCGATGCCGAATATTCATCATATTCATGCACTTGTCCGGCACTATGGACCCACGGTCTTCTTCCATCCTGATGAGGTTTATCTGCCATCTTCTGTCTCATGGTTCTTCAGAAATGGAGCACTGTTGTTCAGTAGCCATAACTCTGGGGGTGGGGCCATCGATATTGACGGTTCCAATCTTCCCAGTGGAGAGACAAATGATGGGAAGTATTGGATAGATTTGCCTTCTGATACTAGGAGGGAGAATGCTAAGCGTGGGAACCTGGAAAGTGCAAAACTTTACATACACGTGAAACCGGCTTTAGGCGGGACTTTCACGGATATTGTGATGTGGGTTTTTTGTCCCTTCAATGGACCAGCCACACTGAAGTTGGGGATGATGAATGTTCCTCTTAGCAAGATTGGGCAGCATGTAGGTGACTGGGAACACTTCACTCTCCGGATAAGCAACTTCACCGGAGAACTATGGAACATCTATTTTTCGCAACACAGTAGTGGCAAATGGGTGGACGCCTCTGATCTGGAGTTCATTGGGGGAAACAAAGCCATCGTTTATTCATCAAAAAGTGGCCATGCTAGCTTTCCTCATCCTGGAAACCATATTCAGGGTTCAACAAAACTTGGGATTGGATTAAGGAACGATGCTGGTTTCAGCAATTATTACATCGATTCAAGCAAGAATTATGAAATTATTGCAGCTGAATATCTTGGAGATGGAGTCGTTAAGGAACCATTTTGGCTACAATATATGAGAGAGTGGGGCCCAACTATCGTCTATGACTCAAGAACGGAGCTAGACAAAATCATAAAAATGTTGCCTGTGATGGTTCGATATTCTATGGAGAGCATCTTTAACAAGTTACCATTGGAGTTGTATGGAGAGGAAGGCCCCACAGGGCCAAAGGAGAAGAACAATTGGATTGGAGATGAAAGATGTTAGCCTTTTGCTTCTCAGAAAATGTATACTTTGAGTTTTGACAAGAGCAGAAAGTTGAAATCAAAGCAATAGCAATTTAGTTGTAAGTAGTGTACAGTCAATTGAGACTGTTAAATCATGTAGCTGCTCCGCAAGCCCTGTATCCTGGATACAAGGAAGATATTAAGAGACATGATTTGAGAAATTTTAATCATATCAGTTCCCTTCTGGGAGACTGGAGAGGCATCGATGCAAATAGAAGTCATAGTGATGGTTGGTTATGAGGAGAGATTCTTTTATCTGTTGTTAGGAGAAAGAGAATGTGTCTTAACAAGTTTATCTGTCCAGCAGTTGTATCTGTACTCCATCGCTACATCAAAAACAACAAATTATGTATGAGGTCATCATCCATGATGCAAGATGCCATGTGAAGTGTATGCTTATTGCTTGGGAAGTTTTTGATCTCTATAAACCCTCTACCTAGATAATTGCTCGAGGATTGTTGATGAGTCTGATTTGTGTCGTGGCGATTGAGACACGGCGCCATTCAACTCTTCTCTCTGAGGTAAGAAAGGTCTTTCATGTCTCCCTTTATTTCTCAAGTCCATTGCAGTCTTACATAACCTCGTATTACATTGTGCAAGAGTTTCCCAAGTGATTCAAAGCTTGAACTTGCATGATATTTTCTTTGCCCTCTTGAGCCTTGACGTAATACATGGTTTCTTTTGTAAAAAAAAAAAAAAAAAGAATATTTAAATTATGCGTCGTTTTGTTTGTTCTAGCTTAGTGTGAAGTACCTTCGAGAAAGGTGATTTTTTTGGTGGACCCTTGCTATATTTCTTGGTCTATTAGAGAGAATGGCGATTCTTTTGATTTTTGGTTCTTTTTTTTTGTTTGGCCCTTGAACTGTGAATAAGCGGGCGAGCCATGTTGTGTGGTATAATAATCAATTATGAAGTTATTCTGATATCATAATTGTTTCGTAGAAAGACGAAGGTCCGATAGCTTTGCTTTCCTAGCTTGATTTTGCGTCCTAATCTCTTTAGTTCAATCTAACACCAAAAGAAAATTAAACCATTAATTAATTAATTAATTAATCGGTGTTTACTGATTAAGCAGTAATTAACTGATGGATTTTCATTTAATTGGATTAATTCTCTTTTAATCATCAATGGCTTTGGAATTTTGCATTACAGTTGATTTCAAATTTTGTATATCAGATCGATCTGATATCTGCTTAGTCGCCTATCGAAATTCACCGAATATCCGGTATTATTAGGCTGGCTGGCTACATAAGGGAGAATAAGATCAAAACCTCGGCAAGAGAAAAAAAAGAGCATGTTATAGTCCATTCAAAACAATAGTAAACAACAGATAAAAGGAAACGCAAGTGACGAAAATAACCCAATGAACTGCCATTTCAGACCTAAGCCAAGTAAAAATCTCATAATGAAAGGCAAATATAAGAACCCAAGGCCAAGATATAGCAGCAAGACGACAGTATACCCAAAGAGGCAGAAATCAATAAAGATCCATCTGCAAGCCCGAGCAATCATAAAGTCTGACAGGAGAGGCGTAAGCATCCAGAGAAGCAAAGGACAATAAGAGCAACCACAATCCCAAGCGATCATGGAGCCAACAAAAACCTCCGTAGGGGTCGAATCCAAGAAGCTCACATATGTGATCCCTAACATTGAAGGGGGACCTCCAAGAGAATCACAAAACAAAGAACCCTTGACAACCAGACTCCAAGAAAAGCACCAGCATAGACGACCGAAGATGCAGTACCAGAGAGCAGAGAACATGAGGAAGGCATCCAGAAAGCCACACAAAGCCAATGATGAACCCATATGAGGAGAGGCGAGCCCCACGATGCATCAGGCGGACCATCCGTGAGGCCCAAATGACCTAATAGTTAATGGTACGAGAGATTTGTCTAAATAATTAAATTGAAAAAAGATATTGAAAATGACAACCAACTCATGTAGTAAAAAAAAATGTCAATTTTGGGTAACACTAAGAGGTAATTCACACTAAAATCAACGGAACCTAAAATCAGAACCCTGAGTTCATTTCCCCTAAAATCAGCGCACGAAAAACTCTGAACCAGCGGCCGAAATCTAAGGCTTCCATCGGCACTCTCGTTCTCCTTGGAGTAAATTGAAGGCTTCCATTGGCACACTTGCATTTGACGTTTTGAAATCGACGGCTTCCATCGGCACTTTCATTCTCCGTCAACCAAACATCCCTGTTTTTTTAATATCGATTTGGAGTTGTTCGGTTCCGAAGTTTTTGATTTTTTGATGATGCTTTTGTTTTACTTCTAATTAATATACATGCTCGATTGTAAAACAATTTTTTTATTTATTAATATGGGTTATTCTTGAACTGTAAATGCACACACTTGGTAACTTGAGATATGGTTAAATTTTCCACAATTCACATTTTTTTTCCAGTTTATTGATTTGTTCCTTATGTGTAGTTGTTCGAAAAAAGAATTTGTCTTGTCAAAGAAAAATCGCTATTAAAAAAAAATAAAAATTTAAAAGACAAGAATATAGCGATTGGAATTTAGGGACAAAATGAAGACAATAATATGTTTTGTATGATTGGGAATGATTCAAGTGTGCAAATTCTGGAAACTTTGGTTGATGGGAAGCTTCAATTTCAAGGATTTGTACGATGGTTTTAGGGCTGAAAAGGAGAATGCTAGTGTCGATGGAGGGATTTGTGCGAGGGCAAATGAAATTAGGGTTCTATGTTTGATTTTACATCACCTGGCCTTTTCCGTCTATTCGAAAGATGAGGAATTGAACCGGGAAAATCCTAAAATATCAAGGACTGAATCGATAATTATCCCTCAATTTTGGCAAGCAGACTTTTGAAGTTCTATTTTGCCGGCTACAATTCAATACAATACATTAGCCCTAAGGTTGCAGTTGATTTTTTTACAAGAGAAATCTACATATCAGAACACTACATAATTGTCCCACCAAAATGCTTCTATGGACTCGACGTGGGTTATATATATGGACCAATTCAATATGGTTGTTGTATTAGTTTTTTTATTATACGGGCGAATCTAGGAATTTTATTGAGATTACAAAAATTAATGACAAAAAAGTCATGATAAACATGCGAGTTGATCTTATACATTGGCTCTTAAAATTGTAATATTTACTTTTAAGATATGCATTAATCTTAGCATTCTCTATCTTCTGCTCGCTTCTATTCAATGTCAATGCTAGATGGAGAAATGCCCAAAAAACGCCAAAAAGAAGAAGAAGAAAAAAAGGCAAACTCTTTATTCTCTTATTCAAATTGCACACACTCATACTGTCATACACCAATACTAGATGTATAATGTCCAAAAAATCAACTATTCGAACACAGACATATTGAAGTAGCATAATAACAGTCAGCAAATTTCTCTCGGAATCACATCATTCATTCAGAACCCTTCATTCCTTCCAAGTTCTAACTGTTACCAAATATAATGATATTATCGTGACAATTATTGTTGATGTCATGAAAATAATTATTCTGACAATAATATTTCCTTTTTATCAAAACCAACAATGACGCAAATGTCCACAAGATATGCATTTATCCAATATGACCACAGTGCACGGGTGGACCCATACATTTAGTGAATTTGGCAGATGAGACAGCAACTTGATCGTTTACAAATCACTTCGATCATTCTATAACAAGATTCATACAATTCAAAGAAACCCAATAAATCCGACCAAACGGATGATGGATTAATAAAAAAAATTATTATTGGGTTAATATTTAAGAGTCCAATAATTATGTTTTATTTTGTTAATGAGAATAAAATTATGTTAAATTAATTATGAATAGTCAATTAGGCTAAAGAAATCCCACATTGAGAACTTGAGACACTTATTGTTTGTTTATAATGAGATACAAATCAATAGAGTGTAGTTAAGTAGAAAATATGGGTGCCCCTCGTGCGCCGTCCGCTCGGTTCGCTGCGCTGCGCCGCACCGCGCGTGTCGCTGCCGCTAAGGCAGCCCTATCGTTTTACTATTCGGATTTCTGAAAAAGACTTTTCATCTACCAGACTTTTCATATTCTGCTGAGTATTAAGTTTGAGGCTTTTCACATACCTGCAGAATTGATCTCAGATTTAATTGTGAGACTTAAATCCGTATTAATCTGATGTTAAGTGTTGAGACTTTTCATCTATCCCACTAACATTACATTTAATTATATGCGACCTTTGGAGAAGTCTGCTGCTCAGCTATATAAGATGCACCAGCTCTATGTTTGTTCATTCCGAAATCATTCTTCATTCATACATTGCATACTGTTTGAGAGTACTGCACACTACTAGTATTCGAAGTAGTCTGCTCGGAGTTTTGCTTCAATCCGAACAGAGGTGATTGGACGTTGTAACTTGGAACTCACTTATCCAGGAGGCCAGAAGCTAAGGCGGCCAAATTTGAGTTTACGGGCACACGGCTTGCTGTGGCCTCGTCCAGAATTATTCCAGTTTCCTGTTGTGCAAATTTCAAATAGTATTTATATATTGCTGTAAGTTTACAGTATATTTTATTTTTCGATTATAATTGTAAACTGATTATAATTTAGTTATCAAATAACTTGTGGGAATAACAATCGTAAACTCAAATCTTTTTTGTTGGTTCCTGTTTTGGAACATAATCGGATTTTTGAAAAAATAAAATTGTTGAATTTTCAAACAATCACTGTTTGTTCACTATAAAAGGTTTTTAAAAACCAGTCTGATATTGTTTGTGTTGTATCGTTTGTATTCTGTTTTTAGCTTATGGCTGACCAGATTCCAAACCGAGTTGCTGAGAATACTGAGATTCCAGTGGTGAAAGCTAGTGGCGCTGATGTCGTTATGCCAGTTCTGAGAAACCCAATCCCGTTCTCTCAAATTGAGAAACCGAAAAAGTTCGTTCAAACTTTAAACGTTGGAACAGAAGATGATGTTCTTCTTGACCACTTTGAACTTGACTAGGTTTCTCAAAGAGGAGAAACCAGTGGAGGACAAAGAGGATCCTCAATCTGCTGTGATTGCCGAGTCATGGATAAGTGCCGATTACCTTTGTCGTAACTTCATACTGAATTCTCTTAACGATGCACTTTTTAATGTGTATTCCCCCAAGGAGACTGCTAAGAATCTTTGGGAATCATTAGAGACAAAGTATAAAGTTGACGACGCAGGCGCAAAGAAATTTGTAGCCGGGCGATTTCATGACTATCGAATGGTAGATGGCAAGAGCGTTGTTGAGCAATGCCAAGAGTTGCAGCAAATATATCATGAACTTGCTGCCGAATGTATGGGGCTAAATGATGCTCTCCAAGTGGCGATGATGATTGAAAAATTACCGCCATCTTGGAAGGACTTCAAAGCTACCTAAAGCACAAGTGAAAGACGATGAGTCTCGAGGATCTTATCAGGAGGCTGCGCATCGAGCAAGACAAACGAAAAGTTGACAAGAAATCATTTGGAATGATTTCCAAGGCCAACGTCGTTGAAGTTGGAGACAACTCCCATGGGAATAAGCGCAAGAGTACTTTTGAACCCAAGGGAGATACTCAGACAATGAGATTCACGATGACTGTTATGTGTGTGATAAGCCTAACCATAAGGCAAAGGACTGCACTCAACGTCGAAACAATGATGGTAAGAGGAAGATAGTCCCTTACAAAGGCAAAGGCAAGAGGCCTGCACATGCCCACATTGCTGAGGACAACCAGAGCTCCGACATGGATGACATGCATCTGAGTGCTGTGGTATCGGAGGTGAATCTTGTTGGAGGGATCTCCAAGGAATGGTGGGTAGATACTTGTGAGGGCCCGATCTTAATGTGGTGTTTAATTAATACATAATTATTAATGAACAGTGGAAGATTTATTTCAAAGGTCTTATCAAACGGCCCTAAAAATTTTTCGCTTTTAGGTGATACATATATACTGATACTTAAAATATGTAATGCCGGTTTCCACTTCAGCATGTTGATCATAACATAAATTATCAAGTACATCATCAACCAGTAGTAGAATAATTAAAATACAGATACTCGAGGCATACCCCGGTAATTTAAAATATAAGTAAAAATATTCTAACAACTACTGGGACTCAAAACAGAAAATATAAACCTGAGCTCGCTCTCAAGGAGCTCTGCTATTCATTGATGCTTCATCTCGAGCATCCTCAGTACGTCCACCTGTACCACCTGTCATGCCCATACAACAAAGACATGACAGCCCCCACTACGGGGGTCAGAACCCAGTACGAGAAATAAATAGATCATGTCAAGTATGACAAAGTATCATGCAATGCATACCATGTATGAATGCTATGTATGAATGGGTATAAAGAATCGAATCTCAAGATACCAAATATCGGAGTCCAAAGGAAGGTATCATCAAATAATGTCAGCTCGAGCAGAGGGTGACAACACACGCACATTGCTCTAGGAGACTCATCCTATGTGCTGTGTTCGTCCATCCCTCGTGTCTAGGTCCGGTGACACGCGCGTGACTACAGTCGTACCTATACCACATGTCATCGCCGTGCTCGTCTTCCCCGACACTCAGATGAATCAACTATCAAAGAAATGATAGATCAATATGATATGCCCATGAATCATTTGTGCATCAAATGACATATGCAACACAATATATCATGCAGTCTCATGTGAAAGTATATACATATCATGTAATCCAAGACATTAATCATGTCATATAGTCACATAAAAATCATATAGTGACAATTAAATCATATAAATCAAGTAATAGCATAAAAGGTCATACAGTAGTATCATTACACGCCTTTGTCAGACGTCATGATACAACTCATTTCAACGTACCTCGACCCAAGCTAATCTACCGAGACTTCTCAGATCAACCCAGAATCTATTAACATGGTCATATATACTAAAAATTATCACTAAGTGCTTAAGTAGGCACAATAGCTCAACAAGTTTTAAGGATGGTTCCTACTGGTTTTCCTTCAAAATTCAGACTGGCCAGTTTTCGTACAAAAATCATAATAAATTAATATGATGTCCAAATGACTTGAGGCTAGTGGGAAAATCACGAAAATTCAAAGTACTACAGTTCATATTCGAAGCTCAGAAGCTAGTTCGCTCATCTAGAGGTACATACAAAACAAAGTATGACAGTTTTAAAAATACATATACACTCTGTTTTGACAAAGTGAGCAGTTCTAGGAAAAAGTGCATATCTTGCAGAAATAAACTCCAAATCATGTTAGGCCAGTTTCTAATGCAAGATAACTCAAAGTTTTACAATTTTTATTCAGACACCAAGGTCAAATGCTAGCACATTGTGCCCAGATTTACCAAGAAAACACTGCATGTGCAACCCGCCTACATGCATGTTCCAGATTGTGCACAATGTGGTAAAAACATCATAACTCATTCATTGTAAGTCCAAATCGTCTCCAATTTTAACCACAGGACAAAAACACATATATCTACAACTTTTGTTTGAGGCTCAAAGTCAGATTCCGAATTTACAAAGATCAAAAATATAGAATAATGTACTGCATGCAACCATAGTTTCTGCTGAAACTTATGGCAGCATGAGTTTCACTTCTTATTTCATACTAAAACTCTAAAAATCGACCCAAATTCCATAAATCCAACTAAAAATAAATAAGAGCAAGTACATACCCTTGAAGACCCAAAATTCCACCATGGCTTCTTCCTAGTACCAAATCCTCAAATTTCTTGAGACTTCTAGCTCCTCTACTCAATTCCTCTTCAAACGTATGATTGCGTGTAGGATTCTAGCTAAAATTCTCTTAAGAATTGAGAGGGAATTTTCGAAATTTGGTTGAGGAAAAGGCAAGGAAGAGGTCTGATTGTTTGGGAGAGAAGATGCTAAATTTATGCTAAAAAATTAGCTAAGGGGCGTGAGAAACAAGGTAGAGGGGATGGGATTGTTTGATTCTTTTACAAGCCAAGTGTCCATGTGATGCTTAATAATGTGTTTTGCATGGTGTTGGACAAAATTTACATGCAAACTTGTATAATTTTGATGTATTTTATCTCAGTTAAATATAAGGTGTTGTGATCCGGAACACCTTAATTCGGAATCTCAACTTTTAATCACACGGGTTTTGCTTAAACATCGTTAATCCAAATTAATCATAATTTAATTAGTAACGGGGTCTTACAATACTGGGGCTACTCGCCATATATGCGCCAACAAATGGATGTTTAAGACCTATCAACTAGTCAATGATGAGCACTGCTACATGGGAAATTCAGCAGTCTCAAAAGTTGAAGGCAAAGGGACGGTTGTGCTAAAGATGACTTCCGGCAAAGAGTTGAATCTTACCGAGGTGCTCCACGTGCCAGAGATCCCAAAGAACTCATCTCCGGAGCAGTGCTGAACAAGAAAGGCTTTCGGCTCGTGTTTGAGTCCGACAAAGTCATTCTGTCCAAGGGTGGTATGTTCGTGGGCAAAGGCTACTTGGCCAATAACCTCTTCAAGATGAGTGTAATGACTTTATCTCCTAAGGTTAAGTCTACTATAGAGGTTGTTGTTGATGTTAATGCGGCATATGAGGCCAGCACAAGTAAAAATAATGTAATGATTGTTGCCAATGTGGCTAATAAAACTTTAAAGTTTGATTATTCTTGCGAGTCTTTACATTTGTGGCATGATAGATTAAGACATGTGAATTATAAGTCCTTACAAAGGCTAATGTCTCTTAATCTATTGCCTAAATTCAACATCAATCATAAACACAAGTGTGAGACTTGTGTAGAGGCCAAATTAACCAAGTCTTCATTCCACTCAATTGAGCGAAGCACCGAACCGTTAAACTTGATTCATATGGATGTATGCGATCTAAAGTATGTACAATCTAGAGGCGGTAAAAATTATTTCATAATATTTATTGATGATTGTACAAAATATTGTTATGTCTACTTAATGAGAAGTAAAGACGAAGCAATTGATATGTTCATTCACTATAAGAATGAAGTTGAGAATCAACTTGATAAAAAGATTAAAATTCTTCGAAGTGATCGAGGCGGTGAATATGAGTCACCATTTGCACAAATATGTGCTGAGAGTGGCATTATTCATCAAACCACTGCGCCTTATTCTCCCGAGCAAAATGGTATTGCTGAAAGGAATAATAGAACGCTTAAGGAAATGATGAATGCAATGCTTATAAGTTCCGACTTACCTAGGAATTTATGGGGGAAACTCTGCTTCCGCCAACTATGTACTAAACAGAGTACCACATAAAAAGTTGGATAAAACGCCTTATGAATTTGGGGCTGCCTAGCAAAGGTATCAATTCCTCCTCCTAAACGGACTAGGATAGGACCTAAGACAGTGGATTGTGTATTTATCGGATATGCGCAAGATAGTAGTTGTTGGGATATGCCCTAAGACAAGTCATTAGATGATTGTTTAAGACTTACAATGTTTATGGTTTTATGAATGGCAATTCATTATTATATATTATTCTTTTAACTGTGCATTGTGAATTAATATATATGTTAATGTCCTTAGAATAATATTGTATTATTCTTAAAGATGTCCCTAGTCAAGTATTATCATGAATAGGGATAATGATAATACGTAGAGACTAGTATATGTTGATCGATGAATTGTTCATTGATATGAGATATCAAATCAACATATGGGTACATGTTAGAGAACGCTGTACTGGACAGACCCACCATGAGAATGCAAAATGGATAGTTATATGATCGTCATATGCAATTCTCATAGTGATAATAATGTATGCAATCCTTACGACTTGTGATCATCAGAGATCCCAACATAAGGAGTTATGTATCTTGATATCGTCAAACGTTACCCGTAACAGGGTATACTATAAAGGCGACTATTGGATACACTACGAATTATGTAGAGGGATGTTGACTGATCGAGATAGGATTTGTCCCTCCTATATAACAGGAGATGTGTTTGGCCCTTGATCAAGTGAGAACTAAAATGCATGGCCATGCTCGAATGAGTCGATATGAGATATCGAGCTTATTCATTTATTCTAGTTCTACTTGGGGATCAAGAAATAAAGATTGGATATACGAGTATGACTATTCCATGACTCGTGTTCAATCTAAACACAAAGGACGAAGGGATTAAGTTACATGATTAATATTATCACAAGTTCTAAAGGTTATGTCGAGTCATTGTCATTCTTGTAATTTGGGTAGCATCGATGTGTTGCTAGATACCGCTCAATGCTTGCGACATAAAATGAGATTTTATGTCACTGCCAACATTACAAGATCCTATCGGGTCGCACAAAAGATTAAATCGAGAAGGGAAATTAAATTCATGGGATGAATTAATTAATTAAGAAGAGTCTTAATTAAGTGATTAAAAGGTTTTAATTAAATCATGGGTTTGGGCCCATAAGACTTTAAGAAAGTCTTGAACCTTAATTGAAAGCCTTATAATATAAATACAAGATGATGATTAATTGTAAAAAAATAACTTTGATCATTCCAACCTACACACAAGAGAGGGACTCGGCCGCCTCATCTCTTTCTCTCTCGGTTTCACAATAGCCGAAGGGGGAGTAGTGATTTCGAGCCATCCTCTTCGATTTAGAATCGAGTGTGTTTCTTGTTCCGGTTTAATAACTTGTCTAGCAACTTGTTATTAAACCATCCCTTCACCCGATTTGATCGTGTGGATACCGTTGAGGCAAAACTCATTGAGTTTTGCTATTGACTCGGAGAAGGCGTTGGACGTTTGTGCTGCTCCGTGGATTCTGCTTCAAACACGCTACAAGGGTAAGACCTTCGTATTCCTTAATCCGATATGATAACCTATGTATAGATCTGCTGGTTTGTAATCCTAAAAATTTTATTCCGCTGCGTTGTATGCTCATGGGATTACTTACAGTGGTATCAGAGCCAGGTTTCGATCCTGGGACCTGTGGGTTATGGGCCCACGGTTTGATAAACTAGCTGCGCCGCATGGTCACGTGGGTGACGGCCGAGTCATGGGCTAGGGTTTTGAACCCTTGGCCCATGCATGGTCCAACCTTGTGGCTAGGTTTTTCGAAAACAATCTTGGTTCATTTTAAGTCGCTTAAGTTCGTGGCATGTGATGTCCCGAGCGTACGATAATTTTTCAAAATTCTATTTTACAGTTTTAATTAGAATTAAATTTAAAATGTTTAGAATTTAATTAATTAAATTTTAATGCATGCTTTATGTGTTGTTTGAGCATGGTGCGTGGTTATAGCCCTTTGACCTATTAGATAGGATTTGTGGATGTTTGTAATTTATAATACGACCTGCGTGTCGTGCCTTCTCTATTTCATTCTAATTGTAATCCCTCCCCTATGTTCCCCTCGAATGTGAATCGAGGAATTATATATCTTGTAAATAGTGTAGTTTATTTTATTGATGATGATCAATGAAGATGGAGCATCGTGCCGGGATGAGGAGGCCATTCACAAATTGAAGCCAAAGGAAGGTGCTTGTGAAGTTACCTTAGGTTGACTCATAGGATTTTCTCATTGGCTTGAGAAAATCATTAGTAGGGGCTATAACCATGTCACGTTTAATTATGTATGTTGATGCATGATTTATCTTATGTTTTAGTTTGATAATAGTATTACACATATATGTAGATATGTATACAACTATATGTAGTGGACATATTTTAAATTATCAAATTAATCATGAGATCAATAAATCCCTCTAAAATATTAAGTTTTAGATGCCTTCCAAAATTAAAAGTACTCGTCAATAACTTCGATTGTACATGTGTGGGTTTGCCAAAGCAAAGCACCGTGGCAATCTTAGTAAGGCGCGAAAGGATAAAAGTGATATCCGTTATACTTTAATTGGGTACGACTTAACTAGGTTGTCTCAATAGGATTGGGAACCTAGAGGCATGGGTTGGATTATAATTCATTTGATGAATTGAACAAAGTGTTGTTCGTCCAACTATCCAAGAATTATATGTGATATAATTGACAAAGTGTTGTCTACCTAAATAACCGAGTCTTGGGCGATTAGCCAAAGCTAACTCAAGATTAAGTGAAATATGGATCTTGGCCCACTAAAGGTTTTGAGGGTTGATATTTTTTTAAACAAAATAGTGGGAGTATCATTTAATATAAGACCATGTTAAATGATTTAAATCATAAACTTATTTTGCATATTTATATTGTAGATATCCATGGCAACTAACAACGTTACTAGCACTTTATCACTGCGATCGGTCCTTGAGAAGGACAAATTAAATGGGACGAATTTCCTAGACTGGCATAGGAACTTGAGGATAGTCCTCAAACAAGAAAAGAAACAATATGTCCTAGAGGAACCCTTGCCCGCTGAGGAACCTCCCCTAACAGCTACAAGAGCTGAAAAAGATGCTTACAAGAAGCATCAGAGTGACGCACTTGATGTTGGGTGCCTCATGCTTGCCACCATGAACTCTGAGCTTCAGAAGCAACATGAGGAAATGGAGGCGTTCGATATGATCGAACACTTAAAGCAGTTGTACCAACAGCAAGCAAGACAAGAGAGGTATGACGTCTCTAAGGCGTTATTTCAGTGCAGGATGGTAGAAGGAAGCCTAGTTGGAACTCATGTGCTCAAGATGATTGGGTACATTGAGAATCTGGACAAGCTGGGTTTTCCATTGGACCAAGAGTTGGCTACCGATGTGATCTTGCAATCGTTGCCTGAGAGCTTCAGTCAATTTGTAGTAAATTACAATATGACTGACATGGAAAAGACTCTACCACAGTTGCTTGGTATGTTGAGAACATATGAAGCAAATACTAAGAAGACTAAGGCCACAAATGTCCTTATTGTGAATAAGGGCAAAGGAAGGGCCAAAGCTAAAGGCAACAAGAAAGCAAAGAAAGTCTTTGCTAAATCTAAGCCAAAGTCTTCTGCACTGAAGCCAAAGGGAGGGATAGCAAAGGAAGGGAACTGTTTCCATTGCGGTGAGACCGGCCATTGGAAAAGAAACTGCAAAGTATATCTGGAGGATCTAAAGAAAGGAAGTGTGACTTCCGCTTCAGGTATTTTTGTTATAGAAGTCAATTTATCTACTTCTTCATCATGGGTATTAGATACTGGATGTGGATCTCACATTTGTGTAAATGTGCAGGATCTCAAAAGGAGTAGGACATTGGCGAAAGATGAAGTTGATCTCCGAGTTGGAAATGGAGCAAGAGTTGCTGCATTAGCTATAGGAGATTATCATTTAGCTTTACCTTCTGGTTTATCATTGATTTTAAAAGACTGTTATTTTGTGCCTTCAATTACTAAAAACATAATATCTATTTCTTGTTTAGACAAGTATGGTTTTTCATTTATAATAAAGGACAACTGTTGTTCTATTTATTTGAATGATATGTTTTATGCTAGTGCACAAATGGTGAATGTTCTTTATGTATTAAATCTGGATATGCCTATCTATAACATAAATACTAAAAGGATTAAAAATAATGATTGTAATCCGACTTATCTCTGGCACTGTCGCTTGGGCCACATAAACGAGAACCGCATATCTAAACTTCATAAGGATTGAGTATTAGATTCATTTGATTTTGAATCATATGAAACTTGCGAATCTTGTTTAATGGGCAAGATGACTAAAGCCCCTTTCAAGGGACATGTTGAAAGGGCAAATGTTTTATTGGGACTAATACATAGTGATGTATGTGGACCAATAAGTACACAAGCTAGAGGTGGTTTTCAATACTTCGTTACATTTACTGATGACCTCAGTAGATATGGGTATGTGTACCTAATGAAACATAAACATGAAACCTTTGAAAAGTTCAAAGATTTCAAGAATGAAGTACAAAACCAACTTGGCAAAAGTATCAAAATCCTTCGATCAGATCGAGGAGGTGAATACTTAAGCCAAGAATTTCATGACTATCTAAAGGAGTGTGGGATAGTCCCACAACTCACTCCTCCGTATACTCCACAATGGAATGGTGTATCCGAGAGGAGAAATCGAACCTTGTTAGACATGGTTAGATCAATGATGAGTCATGCAGATCTTCCGATATCGTTTTGGAGACACGCTCTAGAAACAACGATTTTCTTACTGAACCGTGTTCCATCTAAATCAGTGGAAAAGACACCATATGAGATATGGACTGGGAAGCGTCCTAGTATGTCTTTTATGAAGATTTGGGGTTGTGAGGCTTTCGTTAGACGTCACGCCACTAACAAACTTGGACCCAAATATGATAAGTGTTTATTTGTGGGGTATCCTAAGGAAACGAAAGGATACTATTTCTATTATCCCACCGAGAACAAAGTAGTTGTTGCTCGGACTGGTGTATTTCTTGAAAGAGAATTTATTTCTAGAAAAACCAGTGGGAGAAAAATAGAACTTAGTGAAGTTCAACCACAAGAAAACACTGAACCTGAGATTGAGATGGAAACAGAGCAGGCACCGCAAGCTGTTGTGGAAGAAACACCTGCTCAAGAGACACAAGCCCAGCGTAGGTCTGTAAGAGAACACCGGGAGCCACAGAGATATGGATTTCTTGTGACTCAACAAGGTGACTTACTACTTATTGATGAGGATGAGCCGTCATCTTATCAACAAGCTATGATGGGCAATGATTCTGAGAAATGGCAAGAGGCCATGAAATCTGAGATGGAATCCATGTATGCAAACCAAGTATGGACTTTGGTTGATCCACCTGAAGGGGTACGACCCATAGGGTGCAAATGGATTTTCAAGAAAAAGACCGATATGGATGGTAACGTACAAACCTATAAAGGTCGGCTGGTTGCAAAAGGATTCAAACAAATTCATGGTATTGACTATGATGAAACCTTTTCACCAGTGGCCATGGTTAAATCCATAAGGATCTTACTTGCAATAGCTGCATTTCATGATTATGAAATCTGGCAGATGGATGTCAAAACAGCTTTCCTCAATGGAAATCTGCTCGAGGATGTGTACATGACACAGTCCGAGGGTTTTGTCGATCCAAAGGATGCTGGAAAGATATGCAAGCTACAACGATCCATTTATGATTGAAGCAAGCTTCTCGGAGTTGGAATCTTCGTTTTGATGATGCAATCAAAGAGTTTGGTTTTATCAAAAATGAAGATGAACCTTGTGTCTACAAGAAGGTCAGTGGGAGCGTAATCATTTTCCTAGTGTTGTATGTAGATGACATACTTCTTATTGGAAATGATATCCCTGCCTTGCAATCTGTAAAGATTTGGCTAGGGAATTGCTTTTCGATGAAAGACTTGGGAGAAGCCAACTATGTATTAGGAATCAAGATCTATAGAGATAGATCGAGAAGGCTTCTTGGTCTAAGTCAAAGTACATACATAGACAAGGTGCTTAAAAGGTTTAGCATGCAAGAATCCAAGAAAGGATTCGTGCCTATGACACATGGTATTTATCTCTCGAAGGAACAGTGCCCGTCAGCACCAGATGAGAGACAACGCATGAGTAAGATTCCATACGCGTCAGCTATTGAATCTATCATGTATGCCATGATATGTACTCGTCCCGATGTATCGTATGCTTTGAGCATGACGAGCAGATATCAAGTTGATCCAGGTGAAGGTCACTGGATTGCTGTCAAGAACATCCTGAAGTACTTGAGAAGGACTAAAGATACATTCTTGATTTATGGAGGTGAGGAAGAGCTCAATGTAATGGGTTACACTGATGCAAGCTTCCAAACCGACAAAGATGATTTTCGATCGCAATCTGGATATGTGTATTGCCTAAATGGAGGTGCTGTGAGCTGGAAGAGTTCAAAGCAAGAAACAGTAGCCGATTCTACAACGGAAGCTGAGTATATTGCTGCCTCGGATGCAGCAAAGGAAGCTGTTTGGATGAGGAAGTTCATTTCTGAACTTGGAGTGGTGCCTAGCATTAAAGATCCGATAGAACTCTATTGTGACAACAATCGAGCGATCGCATTGGCTAAGGAACCAAGATCTCACCAAAGATCCAAGCACATAGATGTTAAAATATGCAAAGTACCAACAGATGATAATGTATCTGACCCATTGACGAAGCCACTGTCACAGCAGAAGTATGATCGTCATACTAGATCTCTAGGCATTAGGTATATGTCTGACTGGTCTTAGTGCAAGTGGGAGATTTGTTGGGATATGCCCTAAGACAAGTCATTAGATGATTGTTTAAGACTTACAATGTTTATGGTTTTATGAATGGCAATTCATTATTATATATTATTCTTTTACCTATGCATTGTGAATTAATATATATGTTAATGTCCTTAGAATAATATTGTATTATTCTTAAAGATGTCCCTAGTCAAGTATTATCATGAAAAGGGATAATGATAATACGTAGAGACTAGTATATGTTGATCGATGAATTGTTCATTGATATGAGATATCAAATCAACATATGGGTACATGTTAGAGAACGATGTACTGGACAGACCCACCATGAGAATGCAACATGGATAGTTATATGATCGTCATATGCAATTCTCATAGTGATAATAATGTATGCAATCCTTACGACTTGTGATCATCAGAGATCCCAACATAAGGAGTTATGTATCTTGATATAGTCAAAACGTTACCCGTAACAGGGTATACTATAAAGGCGACTATTGGATACACTACGAATTATGTAGAGGGATGTTGACTGATCGAGATAGGATTTGTCCCTCCTATATAACAGGAGATGTGTTTGGCCCTTGATCAAGTGAGAACTAAAATGCATGGCCATGCTCGAATGAGTCTATATGAGATATCGAGCTTATTCGTTTATTCTAGTTCTACTTGGGGATCAAGAAATAAAGATTGGATATACGAGTATGACTATTCCATGACTCGTGTTCAATCTAAACACAAAGGACGAAGGGATTAAGTTACATGATTAATATTATCACAAGTTCTAAAGGTTATGTCGAGTCATTGACATTCTTGTAATTTGGGTAGCATCGATGTGTTGCTAGATACCGCTCAATGCTTGCGACATAAAATAAGATTTTATGTCACTGCCAACATTACAAGATCCTATCGAGTCGCACAAAAGATTAAATCGAGAAGGGAAATTAAATTCATGGGATGAATTAATTAATTAAGAAGAGTCTTAATTAAGTGATTAAAAGGTTTTAATTAAATCATGGGTTTGGGCCCATAAGACTTTAAGAAAGTCTTGAACCTTAATTGAAAGCCTTATAATATAAATACAAGATGATGATTAATTGTAAAAAAATAACTTTGATCATTCCAACCTACACACAAGAGAGGGACTCGGCCGCCTCATCTCTTTCTCTCTCGGTTTCACAATAACCGAAGGGGGAGTAGTGATTTTGAGCCATCCTCTTCGATTTAGAATCGAGTGTGTTTCTTGTTCCGGTTTAATAACTTGTCTAGCAACTTGTTATTAAACCATCCCTTCACCCGATTTGATCGTGTGGATACCGTTGAGGCAAAACTCATTGAGTTTTGCTATTGACTCGGAGAAGGCGTTGGACGTTTGTGCTGCTCCGTGGATTCTGCTTCAAACACGCTACAAGGGTAAGACCTTCGTATTCCTTAATCCGATATGATAACCTATGTATAGATCTGCTGGTTTGTAATCCTAAAAATTTTATTCCGCTGCGTTGTATGCTCATGGGATTACTTATAGTAGTGCCTATCGATTTCTGGTACACTAATCAGATAATGCAGAAATGCATATAAATACTATCATTGAGGCTAGGGATGCTTCATTCTTTGAGGAAATCTTTCCACACAAACCTCAGACAGCGACTGAAACCAATGTCGAGAGATATGTAGAGGATAGAGAATCTCAAGAGAATGTATAATCGTCTAGACGAAGCAAAAGAGAGAGAAAAGAAAAGTCTTTTGGCTCAGATTTTCTAACCTATCTGTTGGAAAAGGATCCCTCTACTTTCAAGGAAGCAATGTCTTCACAAGACTCTGATCTTTGGAAAGAAGCGGTGAACAGTGAGATAGAGCTCTCGGCAGCACCCTCTAATCAGTGACTGCTCCTAAACCCTAGGATCAGCCACTTCCCTATAAGATACTTTAGAGATAGGTTTAATAAGTTAGTGAGTTTAGCTCTTTTTTCGTGTTATTTAGCAGGTATTCTCAGTCGGTGAAGCCTCACAGCCGATTCGAAACCGCTCCTCCCTGAGGATCTGTTCCCGCTAACAGCCATAATAGCGGCTTCTTCCTTATTATACGCTCGTGCTCCCCGACTAGGGAATCTCGAGCTAGCTTTCAGAGGTTTGATTGAATGTTGCCGAGAGCTCCGGGAGGTGAATCGGAAGCTGAGTCATACTTGGGAACTAGTGGATCTTCCTGCAGGTTGTAAACCACTAGGACACAAGTGGATCTTCAAGAGAAGATGAAAGCTGATGGTACTGTAGATAAGTACAAGGCTATACTTGTAGTCAAAGGCTACAGATAAACTGAAGGTGTTGATTATTTCGACACATATGCTCATGTATCCAGGAAAACGTCTATAAGGTTAATAATTGCATTTGCTGCATTATATAACCTAGAGATCCATCAAATGGATGTAAAAACAGCCTTTGTAAATGGAGAGTTAGAAGAGGAGATTTACATGGACCAACCTGAAGGGTTTGTAGTTCCAGGGAAAGAAACAAAGGTGTGTAGACTTGTGAAATCCTTGTATGGATTAAAACAAGCACATCAACAATGGCAGGAAAAATTTGACAACGTCATGCTTTCAAATGGGTTTAAAACAAACCAATGTGATAAATGTGTCTACGTGAAAGGAGACAATACAAACTATGTATAGTATGTCTCTACGTAGATGACATGATAATTGTTGGTAATAACAATAGCATCAATATTACCAAGAAACTGTTGTCACGAAATTTTGAGATGGAAGACCTAGGTCTTGCAGATGTGATTCTTGGGATGAAGATCACAAAACATGCAGATGGATATTCTCTCTCCCAGAGTCATTATGTTGAGAAGATACTTGACAAGTTTGACAAGGGAAATAATACCATCGCGAGAACACCTATGGAGGTGGTGTCAAATCTTTGCAAGAATCACGGAGAAGCTGTGCAACAACTTGAGTACTCTAGGGTCATAGGTAGTCTAATGTATCTCATGGACTGCACTAGACCTGATATAGCTAACTCAGTCAACAGATTGAACAGATATACGAGTACTCCCAGTTTTGAGCACTGGAAGGCAGTAGTTCGAGTTCTTAGATATCTAAGATACACTACTAACTACGGACTACATTATACGAGATATCCAACATTAATTGAAGGGTACTCAGATGCGAATTGGATATCGGACTCCAAGAATATAAAGTCCACGAGTGGATATATCTTTATAATTGGAGATGCAGCTATTTCATGGAAATCATGCAAACAGACGTGCATTGCTAGATCAACTATGGACTCTGAGTTCATAGCTTTAGATCTTGCAGCAAAAGAAGCTGATTGGCTTCGGAGTTTCTTGGAGGATATTCCAATGTGGTCAAAACCTGTGCCACCCATTAGCGTGCACTGTGATAGTCAGTCAGCTATGGGAAGAGCACAAAATAATGCGTATAATGGGAAATCTAGACACATACGTCGGAGACATAAATGTGTGAGAAATCTACTAAAAATCGGTGTTATTTCTCTAGATTATGTGAAGTCTAAAGAAAATATTGCGGACCCATTTACGAAAGGTCTAACGAGAGACCGAGTAGAGATTTCATCGAGGGGAATGAGATTGAAGCCCATGAAATTGATTTCCAACCATGATGGCAACCCAACCTGAATTGTAAAGTCCAATTTGCAGGTTCAATGGGAAAATCGAATTGTGGGGGGATCAAACAAAGCACTTGGGAAATTGAGTTCCTTACCTATTCCTGTGATGAAAGAGTGATAAACCTGTATTTGGGAAGGCTGAGCTCATGCTCTTAATGATTCTTCTATCTCGAGATATTAAAGTGGGGTATGACATGATACTATTTAGGAGAAATCGCCTATATCGAATGTGAAGGGGCCGCTTCTATGAGATGGCCTGAGTGATAAATCTCTAGAGCATTCAATGAAACATCCAAGGCAGTCCAGGATCAAAATGGACAACAACGAAAGAATCAATAATAATGTGGAGATGAAGCTGTGTGAGTATTATTGTCTTGTTATACATAAAACGTCTAACAGTTCAAGACATCACGTCCACTGGTTGACAAGTATATCCGATGATATTTTACTAAGGAAGGTTCAAGGTTAATCACCACCTATCCTGATGCAATGGATTCTCAAAGCACTCTCAAATCTTCATCTAGGTGCATTGTGTAATTTTTTCGCCATATTGCATTCATGTGGGGGATTGTTGGATTAATAAAAAAAATTCATTATTGGGTTAATAATTAAGAGCCCAATAATTATGTTTTATTTTGTTAATGAGAACAAAATTATGTTAAGTTAATTATGAATAGTCAATTAGGCTAAAGAAATCCCACATTGAGAAATTGAGACACTTGTGGTTTGTTTATAATGAGATACAAATCAATAGAGTGTAGTTAAGTAGAAAAGATGGGTGTCCCTCGCACGCAGTCCGTCTGTCTGCGTTGCTCGGCTCGCCTCGCCTCGCCTCGCCGCGTCGCGCATGTCGCTGTCGCGAAGGCAGCCCTATCTTTTTACTACTCGGATTTCTGAAAAATACTTTTCATCTACCTGACTTTTCATATTCTGCCGAGCATTAAGTTTGAGGCTTTTCACCTACCTGCAGAATTGATGTTAGATTTAAGTGTGAGACTTAAATCCGTATTAATCTGATGTTAAGTGTTGAAACTTTTCATCTACCCCACTAACATTACATTTAATTATCTGTGACCTTTGGAGATGTCTGTTGCTCAGCTATATTAGCTGCACCAGCTCTGTGTTTTGTTCATTCCGAAATCATTCTTCATTCATACAGTGCATATTGTTTGAGAGTACTGCACACTACTAGTGTTCGAAGTAGTCTGCTCGGAGTTTTGCTTCAATCCGAACAAAGGTGATTGGACGTTGTACCTTGAAACTCACTTGTCCAGGAGGCCAGAAGCTAAGACGGGCAACTTTGAGTTTACGGGCACACGGCTTGATGTGGCCTTGTCCAGAAATGTTCCAGTTTCCTGTTGTGCAAATTTTGAATAGTATTTATATACTACTGCTGTAAGTTTACAGTATATTTTATTTTTCTATTATAATTGTAATCTGATTATAATTCAGTTATCAAATAACTTGTGGGAATAATAACGGACACAAGAATAAATTCAGTCCACACAAATTCAAAATCAAATATAGAAAATACAATCCACTAAGATTATGCAATTAAATAATTAAATCATGAAAAAACCCACTACTCCAAATAACCCAAGAGCCACGAAAAAGAAAAGGCAAAAGAAATGTAAATATACATTAACTTCAGCCTGGAAAGTTTGTTGGCATGTTCTTCCTTAGCCAAGAACTCATCTTTTTGAGACTTCCCATCTTGATCAGAAGAAACTTCGAAACAAATATCATGCCCCTCTATTACACATAGATTCGCCTGAAATCGGGTATATACAACTATTTTTCAGTGTCCCATATCAAAATCAATTGACGTTGTCTCAAATATTTCTATCATCTATATTATATCTGAAAAATAATATACTCAAAGACACATGGATTTCATATTAATTAATTTAGGAGTCCCACTCAGGGGCGTAGCCAAGAATGTTACATAGGGGGGCTGGAGGTGAAAGTGCAGTGGGGGTTCGGGGGCGAAGCACCCGAAAATTTTTTTGGAGATCCATTGCATGTTGCCCATTCGATCCATTCATTTCCTACTTGGAAAAATAAAAATGGATTCACCAAATTTCTTATTAATTGACCTAAAAAAATTGTTGATAAAAATCGACATGTCAAAATATAAATATTTCAATCTTCCAGTGAATTATCTAGCAAATAATTTTATAATTTTTAAAATCAAATATTTTTTGGCCAATTTTACCTTGATGTTGAAGAAATCTTACTTGACTGACTGGTTATTGGATGGATGATAGCGAGCCGATGAAGATGAGTGAATGACCGATGGTGAAGCCATGAAGGATGATGGATGAATTTTGAATCTATCATTGTAGGGTTTTGAAAGCCATTCAAAAAATAAAAATATTTAGGCCGATCGGTAAATTTAACCTCAATTTATATAAACTACATAAAACTATAAAAAAAAGGCTTGGGGAGGGAGGGCTTGAGCCCCCCAAGCCCCTTAATAACATACGCCCCTGGTCCCACTATTTGTATTTGTTTGGAAAATAATATACTCAAATCCACAAGTCCAGATGGGTGGCCTTGCATTTTTGTATATTAATCGAGTTGCGAGATATGCACACGGTTTAAGCCCCATTATATATATATCAACTCAATATTAAAACATAACATCTTTCAAATAAAGAAAACATAAACTAATACACTAACTAAGTTAGACTTTGATTTTGTTCATGAATGTGGTCTAAATCGGGTTCACAAGTATTTTCATGGAGACACGATCATATGATGACAGATATTTGAGACGTGGAATATTTATTTAATATTTTGATTATCGATATATTAGATCGAAAAATTATTCTAATAATATAGAACATATCAAATTGTTAAAATAGCCTGAGGACCAAGTGTATGAAATTATGACTTGGTATCTTCTCCGTGGGTCCAATGTCTTGTGAATTTGTTTCTTTTAAGCATTTGCCATAAACATGAACACATATATCGATGGAGACATGCAATGGCTCCGCTGTTCCCTCCACTAACCGCACTAAGGAAAATGTTTATATAAATCTGGTGTGAGTTTATTTATAGATCAACTCAATATTATTGGTCTAAATTAATTAATATTGTTGGGGTTCAAATTGTGATCGGTCGAACACATGACCGCTTGTACCAGTGTATGGTTGAAAAGTTTGATGTTGCGACATTACCCTTAACTATAGTTATTGGTAAATGGGTAATCGTTCAATCCTACAATTGGTATCAGAGCCAAGGCCGCGTGTCCGATTCCCACGAGTTGCAGAGAGTGCAATTATTGGGGGATGGGTCGTTGGGGTATCAACAATTGCCTCTGCTTTGTAACACGTGGCGCTTGTGTCTTTGTATGCTTGAAAAGATTGATGTTGCATCATCACTCTTAACTATAGTTATTGCTAAAGTGGTAAGCGTTCGATCCTACAGATATGTTTATGTGTTGTTTTATAAAAAAATGTTGTGTTTTATATTGAGTTAGTGTATAAGTGGGTATAAATCGGGTGCATACAAGTATTTCTCAAGCACTGTACCACACTTAACATCAATAATTTGATGTAAAATTTGGTACATCAGGAAAAAAATGAATAAAAGAAAAGAATTTTATTATTAGATATGAAAATATGTGATCCTAATTAAATATGATATAATTCTTGGGATATAATAAGATATAACTCCAACATATATGCCTATGAATAATTTTGTGAAAAAGTTGCGTGCATGTTATAAATGTTTTATAGATATCGTAAATCGCTAGATTTTCTCGTGCGACTTTAAATATTGTATATAAACGTTATAGACATGACAATAATATTTAAAATATAATAATTTAAATTTATCCATAATTAAAACAGTCGGTATCTTTAATTGAAAATTATTAGCGTAGTTCATTACATCCTAAATGAAACGATCTTATCTGGATTGCTAATAATTAAATTATAGAATGAGAATGTTTTATATTTGATTATATATGACTAAAACATGATTAATTTTGAACCTCTGGTAATTTCCTTCACCAAATTGAGCATCCAATATTAATCAATGATATGAGTCTATCTTAAACTTAAGTAAATAATAGACTCGTGTTTATAATATGTATTTTTTGATCGGGTATTCACACAAATAAAATAGTATCATAATTCTTGGTTTATTGGAAATACAATAGAATAAGTAGACATAATATTAATGTAGAAGTAAAATATATATTTTTTTTTATAGAAGTCAGATGAAAGGTTCACTTAAATTTTAATTCGGGACTTGAATAATAAGAGCCTCAATTTATGATTGGGTGTGTTTAGATCATTCAATATATTATTGATTAGAGAATCAACCGAACTTAACAAAAAAATATAATTAAAGAGGTTAGTCGAAATTACTTAGCTTTAGTCATGAACCATTATGGAGGATCGATTTATATGTAATAACTATATTAATGGATTATTCTTTATTTTATATCTATAATTCAATAGTGTAATTCCAAGTTTATACTGAAGTGACTTTAGAATTAATAATATCGATATACTAATTAAAGAATTGGAGCTTGATATTATACATAGTTCCTCATGTCATCTCGGGATTATTTTGACACATATGATAGAAGCATTAGATTTATTAACTTGGAATTATTGAATTTTAAGTTACTACACATTCTTAATTTAGTGGATAAAATTATAAAGAAAAACAGTTTTATTTTATAAATTTTTGTACCAAAATTTCCCAACAAATGGATTGGGAACTAATTGAACTTAAAGATAATATGATTATATATTATTGTGTGATGAAGATCCAAAATATATTCAATTCACCTACTAATTTTGATCTATTAATATTTACCTTTTAAATATTTAATGGATACATATTTAAATTAACAGAAAATAGTAATTGAATAATGGAGTAGATAATTGTTCAAGCGAATCACCTTCAATCACCTTCTCAAAAGGAGGTAACTAACAAGTCAACGGCATATGACAGCAATAATATATATATATATATTATTGCTGTCATATGATATATATATATTATTGCTGTCATATGATATATTGACTTTCTCGGGTAAAATCCCCCTAAGAGCTGAACAGTAGTATGCCGAACAGAAGAACACCGAACAAGTAACACCGAGCAGGGTTTTACCGAACAGCTGCTAAACCCTCCTCGGTTTTCTAGTCAAAGGCTAGCGAAAGACCCGGAGATAACTAACAAGTCAACGGCGTAATTAATCGTGCAGTAATGGGGCACGGATTTCTCAGGCACATTTGGCCCCAATTAAGTCACGATCAGAGGACGTCGTGTTTCGGATCTCCCGCGAATTAATCACGGGAACAGCGCTATGAATACCCGCGGATGATCACATTGAAAGGGGTTGGATTTTTCTATGCAAAAAAGACTCCGAGAAGAGCATATTTACTTCTTTCGGTCATTTTCATCATTTTTCTGGAATATTTTTATGGAGTCATTTTATAATGGTAAGTCGTGTCCCCAGAGCCCTGTAATCAATAAAAAGTGTGATAGTGAAAATTATACTGTGCTAGGTCCCGTGGTTTTTCTCTCAATTTGAGGGCTTTCCATGTAAAAATCTTGGTGTGCTCATTTTATTTTTCGTAAACACTTAATTCTACAGAACACGTAAAATAACGGATCACATCATTGGCGCTGTCTGTGGAAAGAAGGAGTAAAGACGTTGAAGCAAGAAGATTTCATCAAGAATCCAAGGCAATATGGTTAGAAGCAAGGGACGAGGGCCAATTTCGGGGAGGGATAAACTAACTCCCCCCCCCGAACCAGAAGGAGCAGAGGATGCTGTGTCACCTCAGAATGTTTCAAGGGCATTTCCTACCGGAGGAATAGCCATGGAACATTTAACGAAGGTAATTGCTAAAACTGTAGGAGAAGTTATGAGGCAGTTTATGATTCCCCCCTGTCGAGAAGAGACCAGGGAAGAAGAAGAAGACTCAGCCTCTATAAAGAAATCAGAGGAGGAGGTTAGAGAGAAATGATCTTCCCAATCATTCAGATGTGAAATGGACAAGAATTTGCATCACCAAATGGAGGACTTAAAGTATGAGTTGCAAAAAATGCGCAACAAAATGGAAGGACATATTTACTTAGCAAGGAGGAGCACCCCATTTGCTCTTCAGGTTATTAATGATCCTTTGCCCCCCAATTTCAGAGCTCTAAACGTGGGGAATTATGATAGCAGCATAGATCCAGAGGAATATTTGTCTCGATTTGAAAATGCTTCCCTCCTTCACCAATTGACTGATGGAGTGAAATGTAGAGTTTTCTTGACTACACTCGCTGGCGCTGCTCAATCCTGGTTCAATCAATTACCATCAGGGATAATAGATTCATTTCCTAAATTCAGCTCGCTGTTCCTTCACCAATTTGCGAGCAGTAGGAATTGTAAAAGAACAACACTGAGTCTGTTCGGGCTCAGGCAGATGGAGAAAGAATCTCTTCGAGATTTTTTGAAAAGATTCAATCAAGCATGCCTTGATGTTCCGCATGTTACTTCTGAAATATTAGCCAGCGCCTTCACTCAAGGGCTGAAACAAGGAGATCTATTCAGATCATTGGCAAAGAAGCCACCTTCAGATTATGACGAGTTGGTGGGACGAGCCTCTAAATACGTTAATTTAGAAGAGGCTCAGAGGATGAAGCAGAAGAAAGAAGCAAAAAATGGGGGCGAAATCAACAGGAAGGATAGGCCAATGGCACAGCCTAAAAGGAATTTTGATCAATACCTTCCAATGAGATATCATCGGGAGGTAGCCATGAATCAAATTATGCCGAAGAGTGGTCGGGGAGGACCTTACAGAAGAGGGTTGTTCCGAGGAGGGAACATCCGAGGAGGAAGCATCCGAGGAGGAAGAAGGGAGATAGGGCAAGGAAACAGCAATGGTTTGAGGAACAATACCCATTTTCTTCGGAATAACGCTAATCCTGGAAAAGGGACACCTCAGCCAGTTCCATGGGCTGTTCGGGGAGAAAGATCGGAAGAAGGTAATCAGACCATCGGAGAAAGGACCTTAAATAATGATCATAACCGAGGAACTATACATATGATTTCTGGAGGAATATCATGTGGAGATTCAAACCGAGCAAGGAAAAGTTATGCACGAAAGCTCGAAGTGTTATCCATCGATCCAAATCATGCACCCGAAGGTCCTTCTATTGCTTTCGGGCCCTCAGATTTACAGGGGATTTATCTTCCCCATGAGGACGCATTGGTTATCTCCGCCACAGTAGCCAATTATAACGTACAAAGAATCTTCGTGGATACAGGTAGCTCGGCAGATGTACTCTTCTTTAATACTTTGAAATAGATGGAATTGGGAAGCATAGCCGTGCAGAAAGTGAATACTTCTTTACATGGATTTACGGGGGAGGTCATAAGCCCATTAGGACAAGTGTCTTTACCAGTTACTATGAGTGAAGAATCAAAGATAAAAACAAAGATGATCACTTTCCTCATAGTGGATGCACCTTCCTCTTACAATATAATATTGGGTCGTCCGGCGTTAGCTGCTTTTGAAGCAGTGGCATCTACTTACCACTTGGAAGATAAAATTTCTAGTAGGAGATGAGGTTGGACAAGTAAGGGGGAGTCAAAGCTCCTCAAGAAAATGTTATGTACAAGAATTAAAGCAAGAGAAAGAGAAGAAAAGAGAAGGAGGTGAACGAGGAGACAGTAGTAAGAGGAAACGCGAACAGCTGAAGGCTGAGGAGCGGATAGTTCCCGAAGAAGAATTTCTTAGCATTGAACTAGGTCATCCTACTAAACTACCCGAGTAGGATCCAAATTGGATCCAGAATTACGGAAAAGGGTGATTGATTGTTTGATTCATAATGTGGATGTATTCGCTTGGAGTACTTCTGATTTAATCGGAGTAAAGCCCGAGATTGCTGAGCATCATCTCAATGTTGATCCCACTGTTCGAGCAATTAAGCAGAAGAGAAGGCATTTCGGACCCAAGAAGGATGTCATCATCGCTAAACAAATAGAGGAATTACTGAAAGTGGGCCACATACGGGAGATCAGTTTCCCTACATGGCTCTCGAATATGGTTTTAGTGCCTAACGCAGGAGACAAATGGAGGATGTGTGTAGATTTTCAGGATGTAAATAAAACATGTCCCAAAGATTGTTATTCGTTGCCGAGGATAGATCAACTAGTGGATTCTACTGCTGGACACGAGCTGCTGTGTCTAATGGATGCTTACCAGGATATCATCAAATCCCCTTAGCAAGAGAAGATCAATCAAAGGTCACCTTTGTCACAGCAGGAGGAACTTTTTGTTATGTGGTAATGCCCTTCGGATTAAAAAACGCTGGGGCCACTTATCAAAAGTTGATGGATAAAATGTTCAAAGATCAGATAGGTCGGAATGTGGAACTATATGTGGATGATGTCTTGATTAAAAGCAAGAAGGCACAAGATCTGATCGAAGATATGGAGGAAGTCTTCGCCACCCTGAGAAGGTTTGGCATGAAATTAAATCCTGCAAAATGCACCTTCAGAATTCATAGTGGAAATTTTTTGGGGTACATGGTAACGGAGATAAGCGTGGAAGCCAACCCCGAGAAAATCCGAGCAAGCATTAAGACGAGGAGTGCGATTCGAGTGGAATGATCAATGCCAGAAAGCATTCGATGACTTAAAAGAATATCTGACTTAATTACCATTGATGAATAAACCTGATTGCAATGAAACACTCCTCGTCTATTTGTCGGTAACCGAGGAGGTGATCAGTTCGGTGTTAATTCAAGAAAAGTCAGGGCAGCAGCAGCCGGTATATTATGTCAGCCGAGCTTTACAAGGGGCCGAAAATAGATATCCTAAAATCAAAAAATTAGCATTGGCTCTAGTCACCACTGCGAGAAGGCTTCGGCATACTTTTTATCTCATCCTATCATGGTGGTGACGAGTACTCCCTTGGGAAGGCTCCTGTCCAAAGCATAAATTTCAGGACGAATGGTGAAATGGGCCACTGGATTGAGTGAATTTGATATTTCTTATCAGCCTCGAACTGCCATCAAAGCTCAGGCCTTGTCAGATTTCCTGGTAGAGGTGACTCATACTCCTGAAGAAAAAGATTGGAATTTGTTTGTAGATGGATCATCTACTCAAATAGGAAGCGGTGCAGGAGTTGTACTCATTAGTCCTGAAGGGGAGGAAATTGCCATAGCTATCCAGTTCGGTTTTCATTCCTCAAACAATGAAGCTGAATTCGAAGCTCTCTTCTCAGGTTTAAGGGTAACATTAGACGCCGGAGCTCGAAAAATAAAGGTGTTCATGGATTCAATGCTGGTCATTCAGCAAGTAAATGGGATATACATGGTAAAAGAAGAAAGTTGAAAAAATATGTGGAGAATGCCCGAACATTAATGACTCAGTTCCAGGAGGCAGAATTGAAGCAGATACCGAGAGAAGACAATAACCGAGCCGATGCACTCGCGAAGTTGGCTAGTTCCATTCATGAGTGGAAGAACATTGAAATACTAGTACAAGACCTTTTACCCTCGCACATAGCTATCAACAGTATAATGAATCTGGAGCCCTATATTATATCCGATTCGCGAGAGCATATCATTAAATTCTTGAAAACCAAGGTGTTGCCATCTGATCTGAAGGAGGCTGCTCGGGTGAAGAGAACGGATAGTCGTTTTGTATTAGCAGAAGGCAAACTGTTCAAAAAAGGAGCAACTCCCTTTTTGCAATGCACGTCAATACAAGAAGGAGAGCATTTGCTAAAGGAGATTCACGAAGGCTGTTGTGGAAATCATTTGGGAAGCAACATGTTATATCAGAAGGCTCTTCTAGCTGGATACTATTCGCCCACCATGAAAGAGAATGCCGAAGAGATTGTGAAAAAATGCAACAATTGCCAGAGACATGCAAATTTATCTCATGTGCCCGCAGAGGTCTTAAATAACAGTGTTATTTCCTGTCCCTTCGATCAATGGGGGATGGACATTGTCGAACCTTTTCCTCTTGCCGCTGGACAAAGGAAATTCCTTCTGGTAGCAGTTGAATATTTCACAAAATGGGTGGAAGCTGAGCCTTTAGCAAAGATAACCGAAGAAGAAATCATTAGATTCCTATGGAGAAGCCGATTCGGGATACCGAGGAGAATAATTTCCGATAATGGAAGGCAATTTCATGGGAAGAAAGTGCAGGAGTGGTGCAAATATATGAAAATCAAGCAAGTATTCACGTCAGTGGCCTACCCGCAAGCAAATGGACAAGTCGAAGTTATTAATCGTATTCTATTGCATGGGATTAAGACGAAGCTGGAAGGTGCCCGAGGGGAATGGGTAAACGAACTACCTGGTGTCTTGTGGGCCTACCGAACAACTCCTCGGTATCTACAGGGGAAACTCCATATAGCCTAGTATATGGTTCGGAAGCCCTCATTCCAGCAGAAATTGAAATTGAGTCTCTCCGAGTACAATGCTATGATCCAGAGCAGAATAAGGATATAAGGAAGCAGGAATTAGATGAGATCGATAGGTTGAGAGAACGAGCTGTAGCAAGAACAGAGATATACAAAGTAAGGATCACCAATGCCTATAACCGAAGGGTTCACCCGAGAACATTTCAGGTCGGAGATTTGGTATTGCCAAGAACATATCCTGCTGGGGAGGTGAAGAAACTAGCACCCAAGTGGGAAGGCCCTTACAGAATTAAGGAAGTGATCGGAAGAGGATCGTATAGACTGGAAGATCATGAAGGTCGGGACATTCATAATTTGAAGAAGTATTTTGTGTAATCTTTCCTTATTGTTTTGTTTATGAATTTGTTAGCAATAAAATGAATTATTTGATTCATTTAGCTTGTTCAAAATTTTAATGGTTTACTCGTGGGATCGGGATGTTTGGTCCACGTTTAAACTTAAAATTGCCTAAGTGGTTGTGCTCGGGGTAGCGAGCTTGTTCGGAATTTTAATGGTTTACTCGTGGATCGCGATGTTTGGTCCACGTTTAAACTTAAAATTGCCTAAGTGGTTCTGCTCGGGGTAGCGAGCTTGTTCGGAATTTTAATGGTTTACTCGTGGGATCGTGATGTTTGGTCCACGTTTAAACTTAAAATTGCCTAAGTGGTTGTGCTCGGGGTAGCGAGCTTGTTCGAAATTTTAATGGTTTACCTCGTGGGATCGGGATGTTTGGTCCACGTTTAAACTTAAAATTGCCTAAGTGGTTGTGCTCGGGGTAGCGAGCTTGTTCGAAATTTTAATGGGTTACTCGTGGGATCGGGATGTTTGGTCCACGTTTAAACTTAAAATTGCCTAAGTGGTTGTGCTCGGGGTAGCGAGCTTGTTCGGAATTTTAATGGTTTAGTCATGGGATCGGGATGTTTGGTCCACCTTTAAACTTAAAATTGCCTAAGTGGTTGTGCTCGGGGTAGCGAGCTTGTTCGGAATTTTAATGGTTTACTCGTGGGATCGGGATGTTTGGTCCACGTTTAAACTTAAAATTGCCTAAGTTGTTGTGCTCGAGGTAGCGAGCTTGTTTGGAATTTTAATGGTTTACTCGTGGGATCGGGATGTTTGGTCCACATTTAAACTTAAAATTGCCTAAGTGGTTGTGCTCGGGGTAGCGAGCTTGTTCGGAAATTTAATGGTTTACTCGTGGGATTGGGATGTTTGGTCCACGTTTAAACTTAAAATTGCCTAAGTTGCTGTGCTCGAGGTAGCGAGCTTGTTTGGAATTTTAATGGTTTACTCGTGGGATCGGGATGTTTGGTCCACGTTTAAACTTAAAATGGCCTAAGTGGTTGTGCTCGGGGTAGCGAGCTTGTTCGGAATTTTAATGGTTTACTCGTGGGATCGGGATGTTTGGTCCACGTTTAAACTTAAATTTGCCTAAGTGGTTGTGCTCGGGGTAGCGAGCTTGTTCGAAATTTTAATGGTTTACTCGTGGGATCAGGATGTTTGGTCCACGTTTAAACCTAAAATTACCTAAGTGGTTCTGCCCAGGGTAGCGAGCTTGTTCAGAATTTTAATGGTTTACTCGTGGGATCGGGATGTTTGGTCCACGTTTAAATTTAAAACATTATTGTTGTTTTGTATGAAGGAAAGTAGCCAAGTGAATAAAATAAGTTTATTCATATCGAAAAGTAATACAACGATCATCAACAAGAGAAAGTAAAATCCCTATTCTACGGATGAAACATCTCTTCAGGGAGACTTTCTAATGCAGCCCCCATATCGAGGAAATCTTTTGAAGCTCCTTCGGAGGGTAGCCTTGGGCTTCAAATTGGCTGACACATGCTTCAAATCCATGATCAAAAAATTTAGAAGCACGGTCCGTCACATGTTACCATACTCCGGAGACTTCAAAAATTTAGCCTTCTTGGTGAGCCAAAATTCTTCCATTCGAGTAGTAGTTGAAGATTTCTCTTGAGCAAGTTGCTCAGAGATGGATTGATACTGCTCAGCCATAGATTTGTACTGCTCTGATAAAGTGGAGTTGACACCCTCCAGATCGGCTAATTTTTTCCGTTCTTCCGCAAGGGTTTTCTCCGCTTTATCCCGAGCTGTCACTATGGCCGAGTGCCGATCTTCAAGAAGACTCACAGACTTCTTCAAATCCTCACTCGTGTTTTCCAGCTGCTTGATGCGCTTCTGGTTATTGTCATCGGTTGTTCGCACTGAGTGGAATCGGGTGAGAAGTTCCCCCGCCATCATATGGGCCTGCATCAGAACATAGATAATGAGTATACTAAAAAGGGAAGCTTGGAAGATTGTTAATAACAGTAGTTACCTGGGTGAAGGAAGTGGAGAACTCATTCACCAAGTTGCTGAAGGCTAACCCCCCGAGATATTTGCGGTCGGTGGAGTTGGGAGAATGTCATAAGTTGGATTGGTAGGTTTTAGGATCTGGTTTCTTCAGTAAGGGGATGTTGGGAGAATAAGTCCAAGAGGGCACATGGTACCTCGAGGGGGGCCGAGAAGCACTCGGACCACCAGGAGCAGGTTGGGATGAGGCTCGGGCTTCAGAAGGAATGAGGGAAGAAAAAGTCTTCTTAAGGGGAGGGGCTTTTGGGGAAGAACCTGGACCCTCGGGCGTGGACCTTTTTCGGCGTTGGAGAGTCTGAGTCCCCTCGGGAGAAGCTCTCTCATCGGGGGGAGTCATAATCTCAACAGAAGGGGGAGGGGCCGGAGCAATAATAGCTGCCGAAGTTTGGCCTGATGTTTTTCCTTTAACTTCTCGGTCATCCTAGCTTTCATCATCTTCGTTTCTGAAAAGAGTAGAAGGAATATTAGTCCAAGCATAACAAGTTGAAAGCAAAAACGAATGGACTGCTAAAAAGCACTCACCGAGGGGCATTTTCAAGGATGCACCCTTCGGGCTCAGCTGGAACAAGTACAGCAGTCCATCGTCAATCAGCTCCATTAAGTTAAAACACTGATCGCCAAGTGTACGACGAACTGACAAATACGGTTCCTCCTCAAGGTGACCCTTGATTGACTTGCCCCTCGGGAGATTTTCCCTCCACTCCATGTGGCAATCCCAAGGTTGGAGCGGACGAGCAAAAAAGTAGGAGTTTTTCCAATTTTTTATAGACGAGGGGTATTTTTTGAGGAAACCAACCCCTGTCCGAGAAGAAAAATAAAAGAGCCCAATCTCTTTCTTGTTTAATTGAAAAAAGCAATGAAAAGGTTCGGGAGTAGGGGTAAAACCCAGAAAAGAAAGAACTATGAAAAAGCCCGCCAATAACCTATAACTATTGGGGAACAGTTGACTAAGAGAAACAGAAAAGTATGAGGCTACTTCGATAAAGAAAGGGGGAATAGGAAAGCGAAGGCCTTCTCGGAGTTGGTCTATGTAAAAAGGAAAAAACCCCTTAGGCGGCAAGTGGGGACGAGATCTGGAAGGGGGAGCAATAATAGAAGTCCCCTCAGAAATCCCCCATTTGGTTCGAATATTACTTAAATGCTGAGTCGATTTGACCTCAGATTCAAAGATCTCAAACCAAGGAACGCGGGTTTTCACTAAATCCCACTCTGTAGCGATTATCTGCTCGTTTATTCGGGCAGCCAAAGAAGCAGAAGAGCTTAAAGTCTCTTCGCTGTCGGAAGAAGAAGAGGATCGAGGAGAGGGGCTAATAGCGTCCCCCTCATTGAACATCTCTATTGCCCGCAGTGAGGAATCAGCCGAAGAGGAAGCCATACTTGGTGAGTAGAAGCTGGAGAAAAGTTGATCGTCCGTTTGATGTTAGCTCGGAAACAGAATGCAGTAAGGTAAGGTAAGTGAGTAAAGTGGCAGGGGTATTTATAGATGGGACCATGTGAACAGTCATCTAATCCACGCCGTCCAAAGATAATTGAATGAATAGCTATAAAGGTACCTCGGGAAACGAAACGTCGCGCGGCATTTGAAATTTTTAAGCGGGAAAAAAGGGTGGCAAAAAATCCCGAGCAGGTTAAGGTTGGGATTTTACTCGAAGACAATAAAACAAGACTTCAAAAGTCTCGTCTTGCTTTACTTTAGGGGGGGTGAGGTGATGGTCATATGACATATTGACTTCCTCGGGTAAAATCCCCCTAAGAGCCGAACAGTAGTATACCGAACAGAAGAACACCGAACAAGTAACACCCGAGCAGGGTTTTACCGAACAACTGCTAAACCCTCCTCGGTTTTCTAGTCAAAGGCTAGCGGAAGACCCGGAGATAACTAACAAGTCAACCGGTGTAATTAAGCGTGCAGTAATGGGGCACGGATTTCTCGGACACGTTTGGCCCCAATTAAGCCACGATCAGAGGACATCGTGTTTGGATCTCCCGCGAATTAATCATGGGAACAACCCTATAAATACGCGCGGATGATCTCATTGAAAAGGGGTTGGATTTTTCTATGCAAAAAAGACTCCGAGAAGAGCATATTTACTTCTGTTCGGTCATTTTCATCATTTTTCTGAATATTTTTATAGAGTCATTTTATAATTGTAAGTCGTGTCCCCAGAGTCTTGTAATCAAAAAAGTGTGATAGTGAAAATTATACTGGACTAGGTCCCGTGGTTTTTCTCTCAATTTGAGGGCTTTCCACGTAAAAATCTTAGTGTGTTCATTTTATTTTTCGTAAACACTTAATTCTACCGAACACGTAAAATAACGGATCACACACACACACACGTATATATATATATATATCAAAGTAACAGATATATGTATCCAGTAAAAGGAAGATTGATAAGATTGTGGAGTAGATCCATGATTCAAGTTAATCATTTATCTCGAAAGAGAGGCAAATCTTTGATTTGTATCAATATAAACAAATCTATGACATGTTATATATAATTGTATATAACATGTCATTTGTACATAATTTGTACTAGCGATCAACACACACGTGTTTTGTGTGTGTAATGAAATTTTAAATTTTATATACTGTATATGTATATTAAATTATTATATTTGAAATATCTGATTTTAAATATGATATTTTATGGGAAGAGAAAGAATTGCGGTACATATTTTCTGAAGGAAAAAAAAACTGATGAAAAATTGGGAAATAAGTTGGGAAGTTAATAGGTGATCTTTCGATATTATCCATTTATCTAATGGTCTCATTACTATTACTAAAGCAAATAGATGGTATTTTTGGAATTTCATAATGGTCATACCAAAGTGATTACTATAAGATGCTCACACATTACAATATATTATAGATAATATAGATATAACACAAATTAGATTATATAGTATCACAAATCAGTATATTTAGTATCACACGTCAGTATATTTAGTATCACAGAGTAACATATACAATACAACAAATTGTTATTTAGTACAACAAATATTTTATTTAGTATCACATATTAGCTTATATAGTTCCACAAATCAGTATATTTAGTACCATAAATCAGTATATTTGGAACCACGGAGTAGCTTATATAGTACCATATTGTTATTTAGTACCAAAAAATATGTTATTTAGTACCACAAATCAATATATTTAATAACACATATTTGCTTATATAGTACCACAGATCAATATATTTGGTACCATAAATCAGTATATTTAATACCAGCGCCCAAAAGAGGAAAAAGATGCATCACATGGCAGAATGTGCAGCACGGGTGGCGCCGCAACGCTGCTAACTCTGAATTTTGGTTAAAAAATCGGATTTAGTACCACAAATCAGTATATTTAGTACCACATATTAGCTTATAGAGTACCACAAATTAGTATATATGGTACCACAAATCAGTATATTTAGTACCATATAGTAGCTTTGTTGGAACCGAAGAGGGGGTGTGAATGAGGTTCCTTGGCTACTTTAGCGTTTTAAAACGAATTTGCAAAAAATGTCGAGTTTGCGTTGCGGAAGACTTCAAGTCAATCGAACAATGAATAAAATGAAGTAATAATAAAATGCATAAATTAAATAAAGATAGAGAACACGAGAATTTGTTATAGAAGTTCGGCGATAAATCGCCTACGTCTCCTCTTCCCGGTTAGAAAACGTTTAACCGAGGTTCCACTAGAACGAAAATGATCTTGGCCTTAAGGGCTCCATGTTAGCCACAACACACTCTTCACGAGTAAAACAGCTCTTCACGAGCACCACACTCTTCATGAGTTTTCTTGGCCTTAAGGGCTCCAAGGATAGCCACACAAAACTCTTCCCGAGTTACCCACACTCTTCACGAGTCTTCTTGGCCTTAAGGGCTCCAAGGATAGCCACACACTTGCACCAACTTTACTTGTTGATGACTTTTACAATTTCCAACTTGCGTCGTTGTTGGAGGACCTTACAATAAATCAAAAACACCTTCACGGTGTAACAACACGAAGAACACAAGACTCTCACACAAGAAATGAATCACAAACTCCAATACAACACAAATATATGAAGTTTGCAATGCTAGATAGAATTTGAATAAGCAAAGCTATCTTGTAGTTTATAGACTTGTTTCTTGTCTTCAAAATGCTCCAACACATCCATATTTATAGTGTAGGAGGCCCCCAAGGGTCCTACTAGCCGTTGCTACACTCAAGGCTTGAATCACTCCAAGATCGCATCGGACATCGCCTCGGGCGATCACCATCGCCGCGCCCCAACGTTCGCCAATTGTCACAGATCGCCTCAGGTGATGTATGGATCGCCTCAGACGATCACCACCAAAAATCAATCATGTAGCTTTGGTTGCTCAGAAAAATTCATCGCCTCAAACGATGCACCCATCGCCTTAGGCGTTCAAGACATCGCCTCAGGCGATCAAGCCATCGCCTCAGGTGAACTCGCCCTACGCTCGGGCCTCGGCGTCGCTTCAGTCGATGTGCGTGGCGAAGTCTCTCATGGCTGCCATCGCCTGGGGCGATCCTGCCCAGACTTTGCACAATTGATTTTCTTCAAACAATCCACTTTTCAACCATTAAACCTGTACACTAAGTAGACACATTAGTATAACAAACACAAGTTTTGTTGATCATCAAAACTCATAAATAATCCGGAGATAAATTAAGCATTAAACTCAACAATGAGTTTAAGGATCAACAATCTCCCACTTTTTGATGATCACAAACTTGATAAACTTGAATATGTAATATCCATGAAATGTGAGTAAACAGACTCCCCATTAACAATTGAATAACACATACAAGATTACCAAGTAAAGCATAAAAAGCTCTCCCCCTCAAATCATGCATAATTCTACCCCTCAAACCATGCATACAAAAACTCTCCCCCTCAAACTTTGCATGTATTAAACTTCAAGTTTATCACAAAATTCTCCCCCTTTATGTGATAATCAAAAAGCACAAAATTCAAATAATCATATCACAAGTATATGTTGACACGTAGCCATATTTTAACAATTTACACATGTTCCTCATCAAGCATGTAATAGCCATAACAAGCATAAGATTAAATCATTTAGAGGAAGACAAACATGCGTTTAAGGCAATCACCAATGAATTATAAATATTGCAAAGTGCGCATATGTTCATGCACTCATGCCCAATAGACATTAAATTTCTCAATGTATCATTATAAACATTTGATAAGATATAATCATTGAGGCCATAGAAACCATACATGAAATTCTTAGGTCATATTTCTATGATCCAAGATAGAGCATTTAAACAGTTATAGCATGCTTAATCACATTTAATTGCACATTTTCACATTGCATATTCAAAATTTGAACTCAAGGTACATCAAGATAATTGCTATAAAGAGATAAGCATAAATCATGCATCAAAACAATTTAGATGTCCATATGCAAAGGTGAAATTCTTTTTACTATCAATGAATATTGAGCTTCATTAATTTACTGGTCACAATTAATTTGTGCCAATGAAAATTTGAATTGCTCTTTTTAAATGCACAAAATAAATTTACCTTTGATGACAAGAGTACGTTCTTGTCATTGGTCCTATACCTCGCACTTCTTCTATTGTGGTGCATAATATGATTTTCTCCCTTGAGGTGCTTGTGCCTTCATCCGCTCCCTTTGTTGTTCCTACAAAACAAGTTCATGATTGGAGGATCTTTGGTACCAATTTGATTTTTGGGTCCTTGCGGGTTAGCTTTCATCGTTGCCTTTGGAATCCATTTCCACCTCTTGTTAGGTTGGTATTAGATTTTAGCAAATCTACATTTATTCTTTGTATGACCATTTTTACAACAATAAGTGCAAGTAGGTGAATTATGCTTAGCTTTAGCCAACAAGCTTGAAAATGTTTTAGATTTGCTTGAAAAGCCTAGTCCGGCTTTATCAAAGCTACAACGTTTCAAGCCAAGCAATTCATTCATCTTTAAACTACTATCACTAAATTTGCAAAAAGATTTCTTCAAAGAACTTAATTCATTTTTCAATGAATTGTTTTCTTCATCTCTCTTGGTTATCTCAAGTTTGAGCAATTTGTTACTCATTTTGTTTTTGTCAAGAACATCAATAAGCTCATTATATGATTCTAATAACTCATCAAAAGATGGTACCTCATCGTCGCTTTCATCTCCTTCATCATTTGTGTCATCTTTGGCCATGAGACAAAGGTTTGTTGTTTCTTCTTCATCGGAGTCACTACCACTCCATGTGGCTATAAGAGCTTTCTTCTTCCCTTTATCCTCATTCTTCTTCCTAGGACATTTATTAGCATAATGACCTTTATCTTGACAATTATAGCATGTTACCTCTTGTTTGGAATCATGTTTGATAGCACCGGAGGTCTTTGGCCTATTGTATTTGTTGAAGAATTTCTTGAACTTTCTTGTGAACAAGATCATCTCTTCATCATCTTCATCATCGGATTGATCTTTCCTCCCGACCAAGGCTGTATCATTTCTTATGGATCTATCATCCTCATTTATTCCCTTCCGGATTGACACTTCAAGCTCATGGGTCACCAAGGTACCATGAAGTTCATCAAGGTCATATGATGCACATTCTCATTTGTTGGATTCGATGATGCCCGTCCTCTTTGCATCACATTCCATTGGCAAGGCTCTTAGTGCTCTTCTCCATATTTGCTTTGGAAGGTACTTCTCACCAAGTTGTGCAAGCTCATTTATGATTTGGGTGAGCCTTCTAAACATCGAGTCAACGTCTTCTCCGAATTCCATCTCAAATGTTTCATACTTGAGTTGTAGTAGATCTATCTTTGTCACCTTCACTTGATTTGTGCCCTCATGACAAATTTGCAATTTGTCCCATATTTCCTTTGAGGTTGAGCACATCGAGATCCGGTTGTACTCCTTCATATCTAAAGCACAATGCAAAATATTAATAGCTTTAGCATTTTGAGAAATTAAAATCATATCCGCTCTTGTAAAATCGTCAATTTCTTTGGGAATACTTATTCCCCCAACTTCATTCAAAGGAATATGTGGACCTTTTACAATGATTTTCCATAGGTCATAATCTACGGATTGGATGTATAGAGAAATTCTATTTTTCCAATATCCGTGGTTATCTCCTGTGAAGAGCGGATGTCGATTTGTCAATTGACCTTGAGCAAACTCATTTGCTAGATTAGCCATATAAAAATTTTGATTTAAAACAAAAATCAAATGACTCTGATACCACTTGTTGGAACCGAAGAGGGGGGTGAATGAGGTTCCTTGGCTACTTTAGCGTTTTAAAATGAATTTACAAAAATGTCGAGTTTGCGTTGCGGAAGACTTCAAGTCAATCGAACAATGAATAAAATGAAGTAATAAATAAATGCGTTAATTAAATAAAGATAAATAACACGAGAATTTGTTATAGAAGTTCGGCGATGAATCGCCTACATCTCCTCTTCCCGGTTAGAAAACGTTTAACCAAGGTTCCACTAGAACGAAAATGATCTTGGCCTTAAGGGCTCCAAGTTAGCCACATCACACTCTTCACGAGTAAAACAGCTCTTCACGAGCACCACACTCTTCACGAGTCTTCTTGGCCTTAAGGGCTCTAAGGATAGCCACACAAAACTCTTCCCGAGTTACCCACACTCTTCACGAGTCTTGTTGGCCTTAAGGGCTCCAAGGATAGCCACACACTTGCACCAACTTTACTTGTTGATGACTTTTACAATTTCCAACTTGCGTCGGTGTTGGAGGACCTTACAATAAATCAAAAACACCTTCACGGTGTAACAACACGAAGAACATAAGACTCGCACACAAGAAATGAATCAAAAACTCCAATACAACACACATGTATGAAGTTTGCAATGCTAGATAGAATTTGATTAAGCAAAGCTATCTTGTAGTTTATAGACTTGTTTCTTGTCTTCAAAATGCTCCAAAACATCCATATTTATAGTGTAGGAGGCCCCCAAGGGTCCTACTAGCCGTTGCTACACTCAAGGCTTGAATCACTCCAAGATCGCATCGGACATCGCCTCGGGCGATCACCATCGCCGCGCTCCAACGGTCGCCAATTGTCACAGATCGCCTCAGGTGATGTATGGATCACCTCAGGCGATCACCACCAAAAATCAATGCCGTAGCTTTGGTTGCTCAGAAAAATTCATTGCCTCAAACGATGCACCCATCGCCTCAGGCGATCAAGCCATCGCCTCAGGCGATCAAGCCCTGCGCACGGGTCTCGTCGTCGCTTCAGTCGATGTGCGTGGTGAAGTCCCTCATGGCTGCCATCGCCTGGGGCGATCCTGCCCAAACTTTGCACAATTGATTTTCTTCAAATAATCCACTTTTCAACCATTAAACATATACACTAAGTAGGCACATTAGTATAACAAACACAAGTTTTGTTGATCATCAAAACTCATAAATAATTCGGAGATAAATTAAGCATTAAACTCGACAATGCGTTTAAGGCTCAACAAGCTTATATAATACCACAAATTATGTTATTTAATACCAAAAATATGTTATTTAGTACTGCAAAGCAGTATATTTAGTATCACGTATTAGCTTATATAGTACAATAAATCATTATATTTGGTACCACAGATCAGTATAGTTGGTACAAAAGATTAGCTTAGATGTGAACTATCTATTTTGCATGTTATGTACAATTCTACTATATGGTACGAAATATACTGATTTGTATACCAAATTATATAATTTGTGTATTATTTAAGCTATTTTGTAATAAATATATTGATTTGTGGTATAAAATTATATAATATATTGTACAATATAAGTTAATATGTGGTACTATATAAGTGAATATGTGATACTAAAATTATATATTTTGTAGCATTATATAAAATACTCTACGGTAATAAATATACTGATTTATTGTACCAAAATATGACTTTTGGTACTTTATAAGTTAATTTGTGTATACCATCTATTTAACATTTATCGTAGTATAGTGGTTAGTGTAGTGCAACAGCTGTTTGTGAGACCCGAGTTCGGTATTCAGCCACAACAATTTTGACATTTTTCATAAAAATGGTCATTATGTTGAATTTGTGGGCCTTGAAATTGTGGGCCGAAATCAAAACAAAATACATAATTTTCTCAATTTTTAACAATCAAAATTATAAATGGGTCAATAAATCAAAAAAATAATGAGTGCTTATTCAATAAAATTTAGGGTTATATATACATTTTCTTACCACAATTCCTAAAAAAGTTATAGTAACAAAGCATCATTATTCGATTGAATTATGTTATACGATTTTATTCTGTTGCTAGAAAATTAATCATCATTATTATATAATAATAATAATAACAATAACATGATCATAAGTAGATGAGTATATGTTAATATTTGTTTGCTACTTGAATTTAGTACTCACAAAAGTCAATGTTATTATTCACCCGTTTTCAAAGCCAAGCAAGATGATTGATTTATGTGATCATGGATGATTGTTTTCAATTTTTGATTTAGCTTTTTGGTTGATTGAAACGATGTCTTTGAAGCCGGGTGCTAAGGCGGAGGTACGACGAAACCAATGCAAAATGTAACCGAATTTTTTCACCTCCCTACTTAATTTTTTTGGTTCCACCCTTGGAAGAAAGTACATGATTGAAAAATTAGTTATTGAGAATTAAATTGATAAATGTTTTGAGGATTTTATTTATTTATTTATTTATCAAATCTCCCTTATTTTAATTTTAAATACATTTTCACTTACTTATTTATTTATAATATAATATAATATATATGTGCTTAGGACCACATATTTGTAAATTAAATAATGGATGGGTGGGGTTGGATTTTTAGTATTAATAAAGGTAAGGACTGAGGTAGTAAGGCGATAGAGGTTCGAAGTCCCCACATGTTGTCGGGTTGTCTTTTGGCGTTGTAAAGTCTTTTTTGTCCCTACTCCCTTACCTACTACCTCAAACACTTCTTTACCCATCACCAAATATCTCGATATTTTCAACTTATCGCGAAAGATATATTACCTTGGAGTCTGGTCCGGGTCACAACCCAACGCAAACAATATTTAATTATATATATATATTTTTCCAGTTTAATTTTTAGCCAAAGTTTTATTTCTCAAGGTATAGTGTCACACTCTGGCAATAGTCGGAGCTGATTGCCCTTGCGCCAAATCTCACGGTATAAGTTGTCTTTTGGTGTAAGTTGAAAAATTTTGCTACCTTAAATTATAATCGTGGTTTCATTCTTAAATTATAATCGTGATTTCATCACCGTTTAAAAGTTTTGATGTTCTACATGAATATATATTTATATGTATGTATAACTTATTCATGTGTTAGCAGTGGCGACCCATGATTTTGGGAATGGGAAAATTTTAAAACAAAAAAAATTTAAGTGTCAAAATATAATTTAAGAGGGTGCAAAATATTTTTTTGGAGTAAATTTTAAAATTTTTTTAAACAAATTTTAAAGTAATTTTTTTTTGTGACAACCTTGCCCCGTAGTAGCTCCTCCTCCAGTGTGTTAGTGTATATCAAAATCGGATGCGTGTAAGAATTTCACAGTATTTCGGGTTTTTTTTAAAAATAATTCAAAAAAAAAAAATATTTTCAAAAATACACCGAAAATAAAAATGTTGCAAATATACCATAAACCGCCCTTGGAAAGGGCGGCTGCTAATACATTGAGGGGCCGCTTCTACATGAAGCGGCCCCTATATATTTGAGGAGCCGCCCATTGATATAATATATTATTATTATATATATTATATACGTATATATATTCATATATATGTTTATTATTATTATATATAATATATACGTGCATATATATATATAAATATTATTATTATTATTATTATATATTATTATTATTATTATTATTATTAGGGCAATTCTTAAATCTTTAAAGGCAATCTAAAATTGATCATCAGTCTTTGTGTAAGAAAATTTTTTGATGTCATTCGACATATTATCAATTACATTAGTTCTAACTCCTTATTCACCTAAAATTACTAAAATACCCTCGCTTTCTCACACGTAAAGTTTGTATGAAACATATATAATTTTGGTATTCAATATACATAAAATTAATATGAAACCTATACAACTTCAGTGCTAAGTATACATAAAATTGGTATGAAACCTATAATAACTCCCCATCACTTAAAAATACTAAAGTACCATTGCTTTCTCATAGGAAAAGTTGATCATAAATTGTTATGAAACCTATAATAATTTTGGTACTAAGTATATATAAAATTGATAAGAAACTTACAGTAAGAAAAAATTGGTAGCGACCGCCAAACTGGTAGGCTGCTGCTAAATGATTTAAGGGCCGCTACATAATATTTTTGAGAAGCGGCTGCTAATATAATATAATATATTAATAATATTATATATACGTATATAATATTATTAATATTATATAATATATTATTAATATTATATATATTATATATAAAATAAAAAAATAATATTGAGGAGCCGCTTCATGGTGAAGCGGCTCCTCAATATTTATTTATATATATATATATATATATTATTATTAACATAATATTATATATATATACGTATATAATATATATAATAATAATATATTGTATTTATTATTATTATATATATATATGTACATATATATTATGATTATTATTATTAGGGTAAATTCTTAAATCCTTAAAGGCAATTTAAAATTAATCATCAGTATCTGTGTAAGAGAATTTTTGATGTCAGTTCACATGTCATAAATTACATTAGTTCTAACTCCATATTCACCTAAAATTACATTGATGTCAATGGTACTTTAGTATTTTTAGGTGAATATGGAGTTAGAACTAATGTAATTTATGACATGTGAACTGACATCAAAAATTCTCTTACATAGATACTGATGATCAATTTTAAATTGCCTTTAAGGATTTAAGAATTTACCCTAATAATAATAATCATAATATATATGTACATATATATATATATAATAATAATAAATATAATATATTATTATATATATTATATACGTATATATATATAATATTATGTTAATAATATATATATATATATAAATAAATATTGAGGAGCCGCTTCACCATGAAGCGGCTCCTCAATATTTTTTTTTTATTTTATATATAATATTAATAATATATTATATATAATATTAATAATATATTATATATATATGTATATAATTATATTATATATATAATATTAATAATATTATATATATAATATTAATAATATTATATATAATATTAATAATATTATATATAATATTAATAATATATTATAATATATTGGCAGCCGCTTCTCAAAAATATTATGTAACGGCCCTTAAATCATTTAGCAGCAGCCTACCAGTTTGGCGGCCGCTACCAATTTTTTCTTACTGTAAGTTTCTTATCAATTTTATATATACTTAGTACCAAAATTATTATAGGTTTCATAGCAATTTATGTTCAACTTTGCCTATGAGAAAGCAATGGTACTTTAGTATTTTTAAGTGATGGGGAGTTATTATAGGTTTCATACCAATTTTATGTATACTTAGCACTGAAGTTGTATAGGTTTCATATTAATTTTATGTATATTGAATACCAAAATTATATATGTTTCATACAAACTTTACGTGTGAGAAAGCGAGGGTATTTTAGTAATTTTAGATGAATAAGTAGTTAGAACCAATGTAATTGATAATATGTCGAATGACATCAAAAATTTTCTTACACAAATACTGATGATCAATTTTAGATTGCCTTTAAAGATTTAAGAATTGCCCTAATAATAATAATAATAATATATAATAATAATAATAATAATATATATATATATATATGCACGTATATATTATATATAATAATAATAAACATATATATTAATATATATACGTATATAATATATATAATAATAATAATAATATATTATATTAATAATATATATATATATATATATATATAATTATATAATTAAAAAAAAAAATAAGAGGAGCCGCCCATTCAATGGGCGGCTCCTCAAATATATAGGGGCCGCTTCTACGAGCGGCCCCTCAATGTATTAGCAGCCGCCCTTTCCAAGGGCGGTTTAGGGTATATTTTCAACATTTTTATTTTCGATGTATTTTTGAAAATATTTTTTTTTTTGAATTATTTTTAAAAAAAACCCAGTATTTCCATTAGATGCTTCTGAAGTTGTTTGGTACAATTAAAGAAAACAAAAGTTGGACATTGGGTGGGGTGGGGTGGGGTGGGGTGGGGTGGGGGGGCCTTGGAGTTGGTTTATTTGATGATGCCCTTAAGGGCAGTGTTCTTAGGCACATCATCACCGTTCATCTGGAATCTTTTTTTTTAATTTTAAAAGAAAAAAAGATTTTATATTTATGTTGGATGATGGCCCTTAGGGCAGTGTCCTTCAAAGCAGCAACAAACAAACCCTTGGACTTGGACTTGGAGTTGGAGTTGGAGTTGGGAGAAATCTATAATGCTGTTTGTTGAGCAAAAAGCCGACATATGGGCCCTACCTATCCCATCAACACCAACTCTCCCGACTTTTTCTTCACCTCTCCGTCTCTTTGCTCCAAAATTTATTTTAATCCCGACAAAAAACCCAAAGCAAACCCCATTAATTTCTCTATTCCAGCCCTTCCTGTTGCATTTACAGAAATTTTCACAAAAAATCGAATCTTTGATGCAGAAAGCGTTTATTCCCGGTACCGGAGCCGGTGGTGGTGTAATTTCAGGTGGGTCGATGTCGACTTTGTCCGAGGAAGCTTCTTCTCGCCCGGATGAGTCTGAGTTGGAGTTGGGACTCGGCCTCAGTCTCGGTGGTGGTGGAAAGGTGAAGTGTAAGACGCTGTCCGTGGCGACGGTGGGAGGATCTTGGGGTCAGTACTCTAGAATCTTGACGGCCGAAGATTTTCCTTCGGTGGTCTCTGATAAATATTCTTCATCGTCATCTTCTACTGTTAAAGCTAAAAACAATAGTTGCTGTGGTTCAAAGAGAACTGCGGAGCCCTCTTCCCCTCCCGGCCATTCTGGAGTTAGGTATAAATTATGCACTTCTATTTTCATCCTTTAATTTGTTTTTTTAACTATGTTTTCTTTTTTTTCTTTTTTTCACTTTTTTTAAGGAGTGGTGTTTTTATTTTCATTTTTGTTGATCTGTTTATGTTTTGGTCTGATTCCTCGTTCTTGCTTAGATAGAACTGCAGAAAAATGTTTTGTATATTTTTGTTCAAAAAGTTTCGTGACATCCTTGAAATTTTGGTGGAAATTTGCAAAAAAAACTAAAAAGTTAAATTTCATTTCCGTGGGCTGAGAAACCAAAGTTTTACCGAGATTTTAAGTGTGTTTGGTTTTATTTCGGGTTCTTTTGGGGGTTTGTTTTATAATTACAAGATACATGACCACTCAACTCATTGCAAATTGGCTTTGAATTGGAACCCACATAATCTTGACATGTATTCTCATGGCTACTCCGCCTATGCGATTGGCTACTCCGCCTATATGCTCACACGTTTGACTTGTATAATGCCAGAAACGATGCTATCATGGTTACTCTTTTGAGTTGTTTTTTGAGTAAATAATTTGTTTGAAAATGTGTTGATAAATTAAAGGAATGTTTGGTTTTGTATTTAGAGAACCAAAATTTGCTACGGCAGTAAAATCGTATAATTGATTAATATCACTTATCTAGGAAGATTTTAATAATATCATTTAACCACCCATCAGTATCAAAGATTTAATATCACTTAACTAGGAAGCCTCTTACATATTTGTTTTTCGACGTAGTGATATTCGTTTTTTACTCTAATTTTTCACTTATATGTGATTTGTGAACAAAATGTGATGATATTGGGAGTGTATGTGGTTAAAAGAAAGGTCAGGAATCTTTTGAAAATATGAAATGGAAAAGAATGAGTAAAATTGAAATTATATGCTTGATAAGGGAAGGTTCTTAAAAGCGCAATGGGGTATTGAAACACTGAGGTTATGTATTGAGTATTACAATTTTAACCAAGCTTAGTAGGCGTTTAAGCGGAAAAAACGTTTCAACTTTTAATGTAATTTTATTTATCTGAAGCTAAATTATTGGTAAAATAAGACATATACATGAAGATTTAAGACTACATGCATTAATTTTAAGTCTCAAAAACAACAAATTCTCAATTACGGTTATTTATAGCTTTCTTAATACAAATCTACTCAAATTGTTTGGCTAATTTTGAAAATGCATGGATTTCAAATTCACTCTCTTCAATTTTACGACATTTTTTAAAATATATCAAGGTATTTCAATTTCCTAATTATTGAAGTCATTTTAAATCCAAATTTATTGTTGAAAACAAATCCTTCCATCCAAATGCAAACTAAGGTTTTGTTTGGATTGAAAGATTTTGAAACGAGTAGATTTCAAATTCACCACTAAAATCCATCATTTATGTTTGGTTAAGATATTGAAGTAGGTATTTCAAATTTCTCTTTCTTTTTCAATGCATCTTACTCTGCATTTTGGAAGGATTTGTAATGATAGTATACTATATGTCATTTTAAATCCATTCAGATCCATGAATTATAAATGGTTAGTTTTCAAATCCTTTCCTCTAAATCAAATCCTTCCATTCAAATGTTTCATAAAAGTATATTTGATATGTAGAGATATCTACTGACTTTGTTAAGATTCATATTGTCTCATGAAAATAATTTATATAATAAATGTATTTTTCGATAAAAAGAACTTCAATTCAACTGCTTAAATAATGGCTCAAATGATTTATCCAATGGAGTTTTGACCTTTCCCCCTTGTGCAATTTATTGAAGCAGTCAGGTTGTTGGGTGGCCTCCTATCAGAGCTTACAGAATGAACAGCTTGGTAAACCATTCAAAAACACCAGTCGTCGAAGAATTCACCTCAACCATTGATAAATGTAAAAACAAGAATAAAAACATTGGAATTGAAAAAAGACTTCCCAGAACCTCTTTCTTTATTAAGGTGAATATGGAGGGAATCCAGATTGGGCGAAAGGTGGATCTGAATGCTCATAGCTGCTACGAGACTTTGGCTCGTAAATTGGATGACATGTTTAGACCTGGTGCAGCAGTTGGCCCGAGAAGTAATTTTCTATCCTCTTACTTTTGTGTTTCTTTCAAAGAACTAGCATAAAATCTAATGGTATTCGAAAAATGAGGGTTAAGTTTATGTCGATTTTCCACTTTCACCCCAAAAACTGATGCTCTACCTAACATAAAGTGATTAACCTCTGTACTTAAAACCACTGCTAATACACTCATATTTGCTGTATGTCACAATTCCTCTTGGTAAGAAGCGAAGGTTGTGCTTGGATACTAAAGAAATTGGTAACAAGAACTAATATTTTTTATGGTGCTTCTTCTTTAAATCCTAGTTGGAATAAAACTAAGTTGGAAATCTTTACATAATTGTGGAGTTTGTGCCTTGGAAGCTTGCTTAATTGCCAATTCTGATTTATTACAGGATCAAGCCTGGAAGAGCAAGTCACCGTGGCTGATACGAGATTCCCTATGAGATTATTGGATGATTCATCTGAATTTGTTCTCGTATATGAAGACAAAGAAGGAGACTGGATGCTCGTCGGAGATGTCCCTTGGGAGTACGTGTCTATCACACTTTGTCACCATTCTTAAAATGTCATGTTTTTTAACCGCCTCTTGGCTCGACTATATCTGCAACTTGTTTTCGTTGTTTGCCCTATATGGAAAACTTTACTCAGCCCCAACTAGTTTCAGGACTAAAACTTGTCTGACGAACTTTGCAACTTCTTGTTGATTCGAGGCATGTCAAGCAACATTTGGGATGTTGTTTACGTCGAAGTCGAAACCATACTCGAAGAATAAACTATATTTACAGCTGCTGGGTCATAATTTTCACTACATATATTTGCATTGACAGGATGTTTCTGAGCTCAGTTAGAAGACTTAAAATCATGAAAACATCCGAGGTTAATGGACTTGGTACGTCAACTCCCGAGGTCGCTTTTTGTGGAAAGCTTAAATGCACATGTAATATTTTCATCATTTTTAAGCACCCTTTTATTCATTAATTTCTGGTTGCAGCTCCAAGTGGACATGAAAGAAAAAGAAGACAATCGACAACGCCCATTTGACAATAACCCAAGATTGTCGAAACAGAATGGAACACAGCCTATAGAAACTCTATGACTGAAGAATTTTGGCGCATCGGGCAGGATTTTGATCACTCAAGTATCTTACTAAATACTATTTTGACGTATCATACGGTGTCCAGGAGAGCACTACCATTTCATGTATTGTAATTATTGGGTGTATTTTTTTTTATACGACGAAGGAACTCGCAACCGCTAGCCTCAAACCACGTCAACCTGGTAAACTGTAATAGGCAATCCCAATGCAACATGGTCAGAGGGTCAGACGGGGAAAATGTTGATAGGGGGAATCGAATCCATGATCTTACGGTCTCAATCTCACACTGCTTCACCAACTTGGACTCCCCATTGAGGGCATAAGTATGGGTGTATCAGTTGTGTTCTGGTTTGCTGCACCACAAGCAGGTAAATTTTGTGTGTTAACGAAGGAGCTGTTTTCGTCTTGTTGCTATATCTTAGGTTGTTGGTTCTGTTTTTATTAAATCCTGTTTTTTTAGTTATCTTATGATATGTTCTGGTATTTCATTTCATTGTGGTGTTTATGAGATATTTAATAAAAAAATTCCGCAATTCGCCAAATTAGAATGTTTTCTTATCGAAAGAATCATATATTTTAATCTGATAGTGCACACAAGGTTTCTAAGTTGCATATGTACTCCTATGTGAGGATGAAAAGACTAAAATCTCATGCGGATGATCAATGAGTTAAAACTAATATTCTAATTTCGATACTTGAAATGAATTCAAAAATATCAAAAAATATAATAAAAAGATGAAATGTGTTTCTTGTAGAAGACCAAGTTTGGGATCGTCAAATGATATGAATGTGATTCTTGGGGTGAGATGTGGCAAGTGCATGTTACTCGTCGTGTGGATATAATCAGTTCACATCATTCAATGGTTCAAGCTTAATAGAGAATTAACACTTTATGTAGGATGTAATTTTCCGTTTCATTTGATAGTATGTAAGAGAGAGAGAGAGAGAGAGAGGGGACATCTCACAATTCATATGTATTATATTATTCATAATTAAAGAACATTTCTTTATAATCGAAAACTGATTTATTATATCCACTCTTTTTCATTTCTTCTTTTTTTTCATATAATAATAATGCTAATAATATATAATATTTACTTCGTGTTATTGTGATTGTAATGTATAGGGATGTCAATAGGACGGGTCCAAACCCGGACCCCCATTGAACCCGCCCTGTCTTGGTGGGTCTGGATCAGCTTCACCCGGGTTTGATATATGGTGTGTTTGGTACGTAGGATGAGATAAATAAATGATAAATAATAAGAGTAATTAGAAAAATAAAGTTGATGATAAATGATATAATGTGATAAGTTATATGATTTTGGTATGATTTTTAAAATGATGGATTGATTTTGTGTATTGTATTGCAATTACCAAAATACCCCATCATGTATTAACAATTACTAAGACATATAAAGACCAAAAATAATAATATTTTTTATATTAGTTGGATAAAGAATTAAAATTGTACAAAGATATTTAATAAAATATTATATTTCTAAAAATATTAAATTGATAAATTCAAAAATATCATTTTAGACATTAAATAGAATTTATAAAGTACTTATTTTAATAATAATAATAAAATATAATATAAAAAAACTATTAGAAATAATAATAATAATTAATATGAAATATACTAAAAAAGAAAAAAATATGAACTATAATATAAATAATAAGGTAATAGTAAATAATAAGAAATAAAGTTATTGTAATTATGAAATCTTATATTAACTAATAACCTAATGATAAATAATTTAAATTGTTTTCCTTATTTAAAATTATTTAATAATAAATTTAAATATATTATATGAATATTTAAATTTTCACTGATTTTTTAAATATCCAAAATACAAACAAAAAATTTAATTATTGTAACAATTAAATAATAATACAAATTTAAATATTAATTTTAATAATAATAAATATTACTAATAATTATAATATTACTCATATTATAATTATTTATAAATATTATTAAATTTGATAATTTATAATTATTTTAAACTTATAGAATTATAGGAAAAAAAATATAATCCACCTTTATCGCTCAATCCACCATGATATTAGCTAACCACCAAATTAAGGATTATAATGTGTACAATGTTGGCTAGTGCGGGATGGATGAGGGCCGAACGGACTATCCCAATATTTATCATGCATACCAAACACGTGATAAGAGATGTATTAAAATGTTAATTATTTGTTTTCATGCATATCAAACATAGCCATATAGTATAAAAGAATTAAAATGATGATAATAGTTTTTTTATATCATTATTATAACTACAATTTGGAGGCATAGGTGACTCGATCTCTCGTCAATATGGGGAGAGTCGTGTGACAAACTACCGGATTAGCCATGAATTGTCAAAATGATGATAGTAGTTTTAAATGCAGAGGTTTATCGATATTAGAAACATGTCATGCTCTCGACTCTTTTGGTTATAAATTGATGCAATTATTGAGAGACCAATAATTGCCCAAATGTAATTGTTACGCCACGTTAAAATATTTAAATTGTACTGGTAACACTAGTTATAATTTTTAATATATAAATAGGCATTTAAGTCCTAATAGGTAGCAATATCGGGTTATGATACAGACGAGATGTGCAAAGGCCAGACTGTTATATGGAAATATTTATCATAACCAATTTGTTAAAATCTTGACAATATAAAATGATCGACAAATTCTAACGAGATGTTACCTTCTACAGTTCCACACGAGTTTAGTATATTTTTCTACACGAGGTGTGTTGGGTCACTGAATGGTCAGAATGAGAATCACAACTGTCATGATAAAGTTCAATGCTAAAACGGATAAGTTTCACGGTCGTCGCGGAATGGAACAACTATTTTGCGGCACAGAATGACCGTCGTGGAACAAATTTAGATTTTCCAACATAAAGTTTATATAATTATATATTTACATCGTAACATTACTCTTAACAATTTATGATGTGAAACACAGTACATCGTACCACTTCAAACCAATGAACGAAATCAGCATCCCTGAGACGAGGCATTACTCCAATTCTTGCATATTTTTTTTTCGAATTTTATAATAAACAAATGTTAAGTAAAATTGAAAAATATGGACGCGATTTTTGCAATTGATCTGATAAGGTGAGACATAATTTTTAATATATTAATTTTAATTTTTGAGTTTATTTTTAAAAAAAAATTTAAAAAAAAAAGAGTTTTGCGTGTCCAACTAGTTGGACACACCAACTTGGTTCAAAGTTGGACACGCAATGTAAGACCTCACTACCTTAAATGAGATTTAAGAGCATAAAAGAGCTATCCATTCATTAGAGTAAAAAGGTTTATGTTGAGGTATTGAGCTTTGCGAGCTATCGTACAAAATAAAATCCCATCACACCAAAATAATTACATTCCCAACTGATAAAATGAATGTAATCACTAATAGATTTACACTACACATACGTAGAGACTAAACAAAATAATTTCTTATTTTTCTAGACCGATAGCTCTAGTCCTCACACAGTTCACCACGTCAACCCTTGTTGTGAGCACCATGTGCTCTTAATCCACTGTTAGTGTATTAGCCCATGTATTTAGTGCCTACAATCATGTAATCAGGGGAAAAACCATATGCTACCATAGCATAATATACTGACAATAAAATTTCTTGCATTATTTCATGTAATGTCCAATTTCCCTCAACCATGTCCACTTACATAGCATGCACCCTTCTAATACGCCAACATGTTCTCAAATCATTTTGCAATTCATTAATTAATTGCATGCAACACATGAATGAAAATAGAAAGACTCTTTGCATATTTATACAAACCATATACACATATAGTAGTGCTCACATGCGAGCGTCAAATGAGTGAATATGTATTTAATGTATAAAGTACCCTACTCAATACCTATATCGATACCTTATTTTCTGGAAGTACCTCCAATCCATAAATCGATCTCAACTCCGGAGCTACAGTTGTACCTGTTCCACCTGCCTCAACATAAACAACCCCCACACGGGGTGAGCATACCAATACCACCAATCCAATAATCACAATATCACATTACATAAGTTACAGAATGTAAATCGGTGAATTTAAAAGACACTCCCTGAATAGTGTCATCCTCATACGGGATCCCCTGTGCTGTTCCTGTACTCAAAATAACCGAAACCATCAAATTTCCAAAAGTCAGTTAATCATTTCATTGATTAACTAATTCCGATCACTAATTGCCAATTTCCATAATCAATAAAATCCAATCATTTACAATGTTTATAGATATCGCATGTATCTAAACAATAGTTCCACAATCCCATTTCCTCGCTTGCTCAATAGCAGCGGTATTCATAACCGATGTTCGCTCTATAGCGACAACATCTCAACTGTTGCTCGCTTCATAGCGGCACCATATAGTTCACAATACATATCCATTTATTGCAATTATAATATACCATGCATTCAACAATTGCGATAAGATATAAGGTTATGCTCGTACGTTATACGTACCTTAGAATTCTATAGTACGTATCAAACCTTGCCTTAGCCCCGTGACCCGATGAATCATGTGCTAACACATAAAATAACTCACAATTATTAATGAGCATGCAACCACGTGCCCAAGCACATTCACAATCCCCAATTATATCGTCAATCCATGACGATTAACCATTTTAAAAGCCGGGCGAAGCATACGTCGAAACCACGACACAAAATAATTTACCAAAACCTCCGACCTACCGATCGATCGGTCGTCCCACCGATCGATCGGTAAAAACCTAAAAATTACATTTTGGCTACGGCATTGCACCGATCGATCGGTAGCCTCTACCGATCGATCGCTAGTTGCCACCGATCGATCGGTAAAACGTCTGAATTTTACCCATCGCTACGCACTTGCACCAATCGACCGGTGAGGTGTTACCGATCGATCGGTCGCTGCACAAACCCGAAAACCACCAATTTTTAAAAGCTTCCAAAACCTCAAACAAACCAACCACAACTCCTCCAACACGATTTTAACCCCAAATAAACACCCTAGGACACTCAACAAGGGTTAAAACACATTTTAAAACAAGAACCAAGATTCTTCAAAATCTCCCAAAATCCAAACCCAACTCTAAACATGCCCAAACTTAGCATTACCACAATCAAAACGAAGATAAATGCAAGGGGAATGAGATTACCAAGTTATCTTCACGTAACTTCGCTCCCAAGTCGAGCCTTGCTCGATTTTTGCTTCCAAGGAGAAAGAAGGGAAAAGGATTGGGGATTGGAGGAGGAAGACGTGAGAGAGAAAGAAATGCAAAGTCAAAATGATTGAACACCGAGTCCACTTTGTATATATAGTATCAAGGCTCAAAAATCCCGAGTCCTCCACAAATACATCACTACTCATTAAAAATCATATGTGTTCAATAAATACCTCTCAATCTCAATTTTCATTACCAGCCCCAACACAAAGCACTCCAGACCCCAGATCCCACCAAAAACCCAATTCCAAGGTATATCACCAAGAGGAGAATATAATCCCAACGGCATTTACAATACCCATCACTTCGACATATTAGCGACATTAATAATATCCCTCACTTCAATATGACATCGGCATTATCCTCGCTTCGACATATTAGCGGTCATCGGCAAGCATTCTATTACTCGCTTTGATATGACAACGACAAGCATTATAATCATCACTCGATATAACGACTCACAACATACTCAAAGCATCCGTTCATACATCAACAAATGCATCATTCAATATTAAATATACATTTTATTGTCTATGCTCGTACGTCTCTCTACGTACATTTTTTTCCAAAAGTAGGGATGTCTTCAGAAAACTATCCTCTGAGCTGTGCCACCGCTTGGGAAAGCTCTACACAATTGCAACAATTCACTATTAGAAGCCATATAAGGTTTCATCACAAAAATTCCCAAGCCCCGTGATCGATCGCGAGGGCTATCGATCGCGAGGCATCACTGCCTTTGGTGCCCAAAATCTTTCATTCTGCGATCGATCGCGAAGTCCTTGCCGATCGATCGCGGAGCTCGCCGATCGATCACACAAACTCGCGATCGATCGCGGAATCTTTTTGCTCCGAGGTTTGCTTACTCGCGATCGATCGCGAAAACTTGCCGATCAATCGCCGAGGTCTCTAGGTGCGAAAAACGTCATTTTCACACACTACCTTCCTTCCAACCCACATTTTGCCATACACCTACATTCCTTCAACACCAAAACTCCATAACCTTCACAACACACATTAATAACCAGTTAAACTTCAAAACCCAACAAATAATTCAACAAAACTAAAAACAAGATATTTTCCCCCAATCATAAACTCAAAACTCAACCCCAAATGTTCAAACACTTAACAATATACATTCCCTTACCTCTTTAACCTCAATCCAAGCAAAATACAAGAATTTCAATCTTTTCCAAGTCTCCTTTCTTCTTCCTTTTTGGGCGATGAGTGTGAGTGGTTTGGGGAAGAGATTTTAGGCGATAAGTGAAGTGAGGGTGGTGGGGAATGAAAGAGGTTAGGGGAAAAAAGTAATTATTTAGAGTGGGTAGCATATACGAAGACATGACACGATGTAGTAACTAGAATTATTTAATTCAAGGCATTTATCAACACAAAATGCACCACAATGATCAATTAGACATGCTTTTGCAGACTACCTAGAACAAATCTTAATTGAACCATGTCAATTCATTAATTCCATTTAATTCATTACATGCACCCTGAAACATATTACCAGTTCATGCACATCGTATACCCATCTCATTTCCAACCCATATATAATTACAATCTTGTAATCACCCCATAATCACCATTAACAAATCATAAGGCCCATAATAAATTAAGGATATCACCCACCAACTCTGTTGGTGTCTTTAGTTGGATAAGCCAACTCGGTTGGTGTTTCGGGTCCGATTGTATATTTTTCTATTTCAGGTTATTTTGTCCATTTTTTTATAAAAAAAAATAGTTATTTTATTAATGGAATAACAATTATACAATGAGGAGATTGCAGGTGTATTCTCTCTCTCTCTCTATATATATATATATATTTGTGAATTGCCGTAAATTGAAATTATGTTACCAAACTACCGCAATTCGTTTGTTTAAGTAACGACTGCAGATTTTTTTAAAAGAATTTAGGTTAATTTGTTACTTAAAATAACGAATTAATGATATAAAATAATATATTATATTATATTAATAATATAATATAATATAATTTATTAAATTAATAATTATAATATACAATACACATATATTAAAATATAATTATAATAATTAATATTATTATACAATGAATTCACCATGTATAATTATATAATTTAATTTTTATTATAAAGTATAATAATTATAATTATTAGTACAATAATAATAGTAATAATAATAATTAATAATAATATAATTCTACGTATAAATTATAAATATATATATAATTCTAATTCTATAAAATAATAATAATAATTATTATTATTATTATTGACCACGTGGAAGAGACCATTGCATCATCCAACACTCTACGTGTTCAACAGACTGGAATAAACAGATCCGACTCAAAACCGGACCAATTCAATTTGGTCCGGAACTGAAACTGGACCTATAACCGGTTAAACCAGTTATGGGGGCGGTTCCACGTTGGTTCCATTGGAACCGGAATCACCGGTCCGATTCCGGTTCCATTGGAACTGGAACCAGTTGCCTCATAATTTTTTAAAAAATAAATATATTGTTTCTTGGTTGCCCAACGGCTAAATAACAGTTGGGCAACAAAAATCCATGATAGAGCCGTTGGGCATGAAAGAAATAAAAATAATTTTAATTTTTTTAAAATTTTTATTCTATAAATACCCCATAACCCCCTAAAAATATTACAACTCTCAATCTCATACAATCTCTTAATCATACAACTCTCATATCATATTTTTAACACTTTTTTGGAATTGTAAAATTTATAATATTTTCCCAAAAATATTATGACATCTTCTTCTGCTGGTCGCGGTGGTCCCTCTAATCCACCACATATATTCGATGTAGAAGACGATTTTTTTCTGACATCGACGATATTCTTGAAGAAGCGCAAGCTGCGGAAGATGAGGAAATGATTCCTGAACCCGTCGCTAGAGAAATCCTGTTGCTAGAGAAAATCCCGTCGCTTCATCCGCAACTACTACCGCTGCCTCTAGTCATCCGAGTAACCGTCCCAAACGTAGTAAAGTGTGGTATCATTTTCGTATTGTCACCAACCTAGGTACGAACGACTCTTCAGTTGTTTGTAAAACAACTTATAATTATAAAATCGGAAATTCTTTCGGGGATATAGAACTTTTAAAAAACATTTAGTAAAAAAACATAGTTTTGATGAGGTTACTCTACTACCTATAGGTAGGGCACAACTTCAAATTAAAACTCAAACTGGATCTAATTTTGTTTTAACATCGGCTAGTTTGTTTAATTGTTAGATGTGAACTTGCTTTTTTGTTTGCCGAGCATGATGGTTTTGTTGAATATAATTCTTTAGTCCAACCTCTTATTAAAAATTTTTCGAGACACACTTTAAAAAGAAATTGTATGAATGTTTATGTTGAATATCGACAATCTTTAATTAACCATCTTTCATTTTTAAACTGTAGATTTAGTTTAACTACTGATATTCGAACAAACATTAAACAATTATCATTTCTTGTTGTTACATGTCATTGGATAGATGATAATTGGTGCATGCAAAAATGTATATTGTCACTTGATGCATGACATGTATCATATACATGAGCTACAATTGTTAAATTTATTCATAATATTTGTAAATTTTATGGAATTGCTGAAAAGATATTTTCTATTACACTTGATACTGCATCTAATAATATAACGTCAATACGTGATCTAAAAATACTATTAAAACCAATGCTTGGAGGTGTTTTTTCGATGTTAGATGTCCATGTCATATAATTAACTTAGATGTAAAAGTTGGCTATAAAGATACAGATTGTCAAAGTATTGCCAAACTAAAAAATTTATGTCAATGGTCAATCTAGAATTAAACGTGTGCTAGTCAAAGTCTTAGGTATACTATTTTTCACCACCCATTGAAACTCGGTGGAATTCTTTGCATAGCATGTTAGCTGCTATGTTACCTTATCAGGAAGCTTTAACTTCTTTCTATAATAGATATCAAATGACTGACAACGATGATAGTATTTTATTGACTACTAATGATTGGGAATTTGTTACTAGATGTACTGCTTTGTTATCCACATTTAAAGATGCAACTGAACGTTTTTCCGGTGTTTTTATCATACTTCACATTATTTTTTCTACTTGTACTTAAAACGTTTTATAAATTTATTGAATGTAGAGAAGATGAGGATTTCGCGGAATTTGTTAATCTAATGGAAATAAAATTTAAAAAAATATTGGGAAAATATACCACATGCGCATTGCGTATCTACTTTTTAGATCCTAGTCAAGGCATCGCCTCATTTGACGCTTTTTTTTAATATTACCAAAAAAAAATTGGATGAGGATGTCGACGATCAAAAGACGTCAATCAGATATTCTCTCCAAAACATGTTGCTTTGTATCATTCTGAACAGGTACAAGGATCATCATCACATAGAGTAGCGGAGCAAGAAGACACTACTCAATCAAGAAGTTCAGGGATTAATTTGCTGAGAAGTATAGGGAGAAAAAAATTGAGAGGAACTTGATCGGCAACAACCACGTCGAATGAGTTACAGTTCTTTTGGGTAAAAGTTTCATAACAGATGAGAATTTTGACGTCTTGGAGTGGTGGAAGGCAAACGCTCGACAATATCCTATCTTAGCCAAATGGCTATAGATGTTTTTGTTGTTCAAACATCTAATGTCGCATCTGAGTCGGCGTTCTCAACTTGTGGCCGAATAATTGGAGACCAGAGAACTTCTCTTAAAGCAGATTCATTATGCATGCTAACATTGCTCAAAGATTGGTTCGATGCTGAGTGAAGAAATAAAAATGAAGGAGGAGTTGACGAGTTCGGCAACCAAAGTTCCGAAGAAGAAGAAGAATTTGCGAAGACAATATTAATAAATTATGATGAATAATGTATTTCCTTTTTAAGTAAGTTTCAAATGTTTATTATTTTACCTTATTCACTTTTCGAATTCAATAAATTATTTATTTTTTCATTGCAATTCATCTATTATTTCATCATATTTTTGAAATATTGGCTAAATAAAAAAAACACCGTAATAAGGACGGACCGGTTCCGGTTTGGAACCGGTCCAATCCATAACAACAGACCAATGGACCGGAGGGAACCGATTCAATCCGGTTGGCCACCAAATTAAACAAGTTCCTAATGTTATGGAACCGGGACCGATGTAATCCGGTCCCAATTCGATCCGGTCCGGTCCATGACCACCTTGATCCAACACGGGGTAACATGTCCGAAATTTTCAAGTCAAATTGCCATAGTTTCGCAAATGATTTTCGTTTTACGTTTTTATAATCATACTTTATTTTTTTAAAGTGTTATTATTATGCCAATTATTTTATTGCGTTGAATTAAAACATTACAATAAGGCGGAGTAGGCCAAACTTTCTGTAATGTAAAACATGAGTTGCATCCTTACAACATGTTACATTAATGCAGAATAATAATTTTAAATCCTGGGAATGATATACCCACAATCATGACCAGTCCAACTGGTAACTTGAGTTCGGTGTACACAATCTTCCCCCAAATCAAATTATAATAATATATAATATACAATATGACAGAATAATAATAATAATAATAATAATCTTATTATTAATTATAATTAATAATAATAATAAATCCCAATAATAATTATTAATTATAATAAAAAATATTATAATTATAATTTTTAATTATTATAATCTACAATTGTAACTATAATAATTATAATTACATATAATTATATATAAATATAATATTCATCATTTTTTAAATACATTATAATTATTATTGCATAATCAAAATTATTGTATAAGACCTGACATGTTACCAGCTCGTCGGATCATGATGGTGGACAGATCATGCCCAAGATTTATTATTATTATTAGAAAAAAATTGTATAATTATATATATTATATTATAGGATAATGATTATTATTATACTTATAATATATACAAAGTTGAATTTGTTATATTGAGTAACGAATTCAACTTTCAGTTTCACCTTTTGTTAAATTTCTTTTTTTAAATTTTTTTGTTGGAAACTAATTTTTTGATCAGAAATCGTTCGTTCAAGAAACGAGCCCCTTTATAGAGGAAATTATAAAAATGTACCACTTATAAAATATTTATTCAATTAAATCTGGGCACAAAATAACTTTCCTTGACCGTCAATTTTTTTAAAAACTTTATTAACATAGATTCATTTTTTAAACCTCTTATCTTATGAGCATGGTTCGCTGCCGCGGTAACGGTGCCCGGAACGGTGGCTATCGTTTCAGTTTCAATGACATTTCCCGGAATGGGAACAGACGGAAATTTTAATAAAATTATTTAAAAAATTGAATATTTTAGGGAAAAATATACATCAAAATAAATATTAACATAGAAAAATACAGGTAAATGTCATACCACTACGGCTAATATTATGAGGAGTGACGTGAAGGAATAAAATCATCAGTGTACTCTCCCTCAGCATCCCTTTGAGAAAATTGATCCCCAACAAATTGTTGTTGATATAAATCATGGTTAAATTGTCCACCTTGATATGGGTTGAATCGGGCATTTGAAGTGGAATAGTTGTGGGGTAATGAATATGGATTTAATAATATTTCGTTACGACGATGGTAATCTCTGAATTCTCGCTGCCCAAAAGAACTAATAGCCCCACTTGAAGACCCATAATCACAGCATGATGTCTAATACCACTTGTTCCGGACGATTGATGGTAATGATATCTATTTATCATTCCACTTGCATTAGATGATGAATTTTGAGAGCCTCAGTCATCACTACCCGATGTATAATCATTTCCAAGCTGAAAATATTGTTCATCCCCAAAGCTAATGCTTTTCATTTGTTCTTCAACACCCATATATGCATGCGAAAGTCCACTGAAATATTAATTATCCTCGGCGCTTGAGAACTCTGGCAAACTTGCTAAATAGCGACGTTGTTCCTCTATCCCAGGGAGATACCCATGATCAGTGTCTTGCATGGCATAATAATTATCTTTCCCTTATGCCCATCATGTTGATGGTTTTGATCATCGTCTTGGTGCTTTCCACCACTTTCTTGATTGTTCCCATCATTGCTATCAGGACTATAATCGCCATCGTCACTTTCATCACTATCACTTGAAATGATTTCTTTGCCTTTTGATAACCTCGAGTTGCTCTCACTATTTTTCTTCTTAGAATGACTTTGACCACTAGCTGTAATGTTTTGGTCTTCATCTAACCATTCCAAGTCATTATCTTGCAATACAAGAGGGTCATTATCTCTTGTCCATTCATTTAGAATATCATCATCTTTGAATATATAATCGAGATCTATAGGGCTATAATAGTCACCATCTTCTTTTTTATGCATCAAATTTCTTACTCTTAGTCGCATATTATAATTGACATATACCAATTTATGCAACTTTTCGATAGCCAAACGGTTGCGAAGCTTAGTATGTATTAGAGACCATGTACTCCACTTTCTCTCACAACTAGAAGATGAACATGTTTGGCTTAGGATTTTAATTGCAATTTTTCACACGTGTGGAGCTTCTTCACTATAATCATTCCACCATTCAGCTGGAAAAAAAGTTTTATGATACATAACGTATAAACGTTTATAAAATACATAAAGAAGTTCAAACCTGGAAGACTTTGTTTAACGGCTATTTTTGCGAGTGGACTCTCCAATTTGTTCCGTGAATAATTTAATCTGTAAAAATATTACATAAAAAAACTATTGCATATTGTATATGAAATATGTTGTCGAAATTTTATAAATATTGTACCTCAGTGATTGTTGAAGCTTATACATTTAAATCAGGTTCAAGTCTCTTGATTACAGTCTTTAAGCCTCTTTTGACTTCATCGTCATAAACACAGGTTCCAGAATATTGCAGTATTGGATTGCGAAAATATGCTAAAACACAAAAATATACAAAAAAAATGATGATAACTATATATGAGTAAATCCATACTTATTTTAAAACATGTAAATATCATTAAATTTTACCTGCAGCACGTAAATGTTGGTGTAACTGATTATACCAACGCACATCAAACACATCCAGTATAATTGCCAATCTTTCACACTCTCTCTTATGAACAACTTCGCTCTATCCATTACTTCATAGATAACTGATAGAGTTGGCTTGTTGTCTTGGTCAACCAATTTTAAACCTTTCACAAATGGTTCTAATGCTGCACAAATGTCACGAGCCCTCTTCCAAAACCTCGTATCCATAATGTTTTGTGCAATTTTTCGGCATCTTTTCTTCTCCTGCTTGTATTATTGTACTCTTGCCACTCAATTGAAGTACACAATCTCTTCAAATCTTGAGAATATCGAACAAGACTTTCTAAAGATATAATTCTGTAGCAAAGCGGGTGATTCCAGGTCTAAGTAATTCACGATCATTTGTGTAGATTTTCATTAATTTAACAAATTTATCATTGTTGTATATAAAACTTGTTATTTGCTTTAATTGTCAATGCACCTTTTCACATCTTACCGATATCTTCAAGCATGAGATCAATGCAGTGTGCATCACAAGGTGACCAAAACAAGTTAGGTCTTTCAATCATCATTTTCTGACCAGCAGCTTTATTTCCACTTTCACTATCTGTAGCCACATGCACAGTATTTTCCTCCCCAACCTCTTTGTTCAAAAGAGATAAAAGAAAATCAGCTTTTTTTTTGTTGTTGGTGCAATCCACTGAATTATGAAATATCATGTTATGATCGCAATATATCATAAAGTTAATAATAGGATGCTGTTTTTATGCTCCAACCATCGCACATTATTGTACATCCATATTTCGGCCATTTTGATTTTAAAGTATGTAAATATCCAGTAATATCTCCCACCTCCTCCTGCAAAAAAAAAAAAATACCCACCTATTTGACGTCCTGAAGGACCTTGTATTCCAGGTCCAGCCTCTGCAATGGTATTAATCATTGATTGGTAGTATGGACCGCTATCCACTGCATGAAAAGGAATGACATTGTATAGAGATGTCAAACGGAGCGGGCGACACGAGGCACGACACTGGCACGGCACGACACGTTTTGCTACAGTGTCGTGCCGTGCCAAGCACGGCCCGGAATATGGGCCGTGCCGGGCCAAGCCATGCCAGCCCGTGGGTTGGCACGGCACGTCACGACACTGTTTGTAATTTTTTATTTTTTTTAAACCAGGCGATCGATCGCCACATAAATGGCGATCGATCGCCTAGAGGCAGTAAGCTAATACAGGGGGTTGGCGATCGATCGCCACATAAATGGCGATCGATTGCCTAGAGGCAGTAAGCTAATACAGGGGGTGGCGATCGATCGCCACAAAAATGGCGATCGATTGCCAATGTCCAACGGTCAGAAAATAGACGTACAACGGCTTTTTTAAAAGAAAATTTTTTTTTGGTTGTTATATATATGTGTGTATTGAGGAAACATTTTGTCCTCTTAATCTGTAAGCTCTATATACTTGAGACGCTATACTCTCAATTTGTTCACAAGAAAAAAGAAAGTCGTCTTACGTTTGCCAAGACAAGCACAAGCAACAAAGCCAACACTCCTCCTAGTAAATATTTGGTAACTTTTATATTTGTTGCATTAGATAATTGTAGTCTATATACATAATGGCCGATTCATCTTATAATGTGAATTATGATGATGAAATCGATCAATTCCAAGAAAATGAAGAAAGCACACCAAATATTCAATCATCAAGTAGAAGAACTTCAAAAAAAAAAGAACTAGCAATGTATGTCAACTATTCGATGTAGAAAATGTTGAGGGAAAAGGATCAAGGGCAGTTTGTAAAAAATGTAAAAAAGATTATGCATATGCTTCTTCTGGTGGTACAGGTCATTTATTAAGACACATGGCTAAACATGAAAAAGAACCAACTGATGGTAACCAAACTACTCTTTCACAATTCGGTACTGGTAGTAGTTGTTCAAGTTTAGGTATTTTCACTTATAATGTTGAAAGAGATAGGAGAGAACTAGCTAAATACATCGTATGTGCGGAGAAACCTTTTTCAATGGGGGCGGATGCCAAATTCACTAATTATATTCATTTAGGTTTGCAACCTCAACATAAACGATTTTCAAGGAATACTATTAAATCGGATGCATTCACAATTTTTAATGAATATAAAGCAAATTTAATTACGTATTTAGGTAATCTTTCATCGAAAGTAGGACTAACAAGTGATATTTGGACAACTTATCTTGGTAATTCATCATATCTCGGTGTTACAGGACATTGGATTGACGATAACTGGGTGTTACATAAAAAAAATTTAGGTTTCACAAAAATTGATTTGCCTCATACGGGTGGAGTTATTTCCAATGCCATTATGCAAGTTACTAATGAATATAATATTAGTAATAAAATCTTCTCTATTTCATTTGATAATGCAACTAATAATACTGCTGCAATTATTATATTAAAAACTTATTTGAAACCAATTTTAAATGGTGATATTTTTCATATTCGTTGTGCATGTCATATTTTAAATTTGTGTGTGCAAGATGGATTGAAACCACATGAGCTTCATTTAGAAAAAATAAAGACTACTCTTAAATTTCTTAATGGTTCAGTTGCTACAAAACAAGACTTCAAAAGTTTATGTATTTCTCATGGTATGAATTATAAAGATTTTCCTTATGATGTTCCTAATATGTGGCATTCTACATATTTAATGTTGCAAGCATGTTTACCTTATAGAAATGTGATCACTTTATTTTTTAATGAAATGATGGCCGAACATTTTTCATATTGAAGAAACTGATTGGGAAATTGCTTCTAATATTTGTAATTTTTTAGAACCGTTTTATGATGCTACCAAATTATTTTCGGGCTGTTATTATCCAACTTCTTCAATATTTTTGAATAAAATTTATGAAATTAGTGAATGTTTTGCATTACATAGATATGATCCGTTTTTTTACAGGTATTGTCGAACCAATGGAGTATAAATTTAAAAATACTGGAAAACTATTCCTATGTTGAATTGCTTGGCATCAATTCTGGATCCTAGATTAAAATTATATAGTGTAGAAATTATAATAGAATCTTATTACACCAACATGGCTTATGAAAATATTAATATTATTCAAGAGAAAGAGCGCATTAATAAATGTTTGTTTGCTTTGTTTTCTTTATATGATTCGTTACATAATTCTAGAGCAACTCCAGTAAGAGAAGTGGTAGTAGTGGTGCTAGTAGTAGTAAGGGTTCTGTGTGGACAATGTTAAGAAGAAGACAAGACACTACTTCCGCTTCTTCTAGTTCTAGTTCTAATACATCTTCATTTACTGAGCTTCAGTTATATATAAACCAAGTCATAAATTTCAGTGAACAAGAATTAGAAACTTTTGATGTTTTGGCATGGTGGAAAGACAATGCTAGACTTTGGCCAGTACTTTCCATAATGTCACGTGATCTACTAACTCCTCCGATATCCACAGTTCCATCGGAGTCTTGTTTTAGTGCAGGTGGAAGAGTCATTGATGAAAAAAGAAGTAGAATGAAACCAAACACTGTGGAGATGTGTATTCTTTTAAAGGATTGGTTGGATGCTGATAGCCGCTTACAAGATTTGGGAGGACATGATGTTTCTTCGGATGAAAATGAAGAAACCTAGCATATGTTTTAAACTCTTTTGCAATTTATTATTTACTTTTGTTCAATGTAATTTGTAGTTTTCAATTTGTAGTCAATAAATTTTTATTTTACAAGTATATTGTAACAATCTATATTTTTATAATATTATTATATTTATATAATTAAAATTAAACAAAAAATAAATAAAAAATAACAAAAAAAAAAAAAAATTTGATTTGGGTCATGCCAGCACGGCACGACCCGGGGTACGGCCCGAGGCACGGCCCAGAGGCCAGCCAAATAACGAGACGGACCGTGCCTGGCATGGCCCGTCTCGTTAGAGGGTCGTGCCGGCCCGGCACGGAACAGTGCCGGGCGGCACGGATTTGCGGGCCGTGTCGGGCCGGCACGACCCGTTTGACATCTATAACATTGTATATAAACCATTTTGGAATAGCTTTACCAACTTCTTTGACATTTTCAGGAGCAAACCAAGTGTTTATACTTTTTTGTTTTGATGGAAACATATAAGAATCAATCCCTTACGATGGTTTCCGAGCTCCCTCATTTACACTAAAGCTATGAGGCATCTGTTTTCTTAAATTAAGCAATCCACCAAGTGATGAAGCAGCACTAGTATTTCCAGAACCAAATCCGTTACACATTTCGTCCTCGAATGCTCTTGTTTTACGACTTTCTTTCATGGCTTTTAGCAGTGCCGTATTTTCCATATTCTCCAAAGCTTATTCATTAGTAACATTTCTACCATATCGATAGTCATCTTTGTTTTCACTGTCACTGTAAAGTTCATGCATGCTTTGTTGAATTGCATTTACTGCAATTCTTATTTCTTTTTTATTACATTTCTCTCAGACTTAGAATCTTGAAGATGTTTCCATACCATTATTGATATCTCCTTTGGAGCTTTACAACATGACTCAATATTTCCAGCAACATGTGCAATAGGTTGTTTAAATCTTGTACCTCCTCCGCTTACAACTTTTCCACAAAATTATTGTCTTTCGATTGTCTCCGATGGATTTACCAAACTCCCAACCAATATCAACTTTTGGAGCCATTCTTCTAAATACTCAGTGATTCAAGATTTTTTGCTTTCAAAATTTAAAAAGAATAATGATTAATACAAGCTACTCCTTTGTTTTTCATTATAAACAACAGATTTTACAAGCAGCGATCGATCTAGGCATTTGCCTTGATCGTTCGCGGCTTGCAGTGGTTCGTGGGGCAAAATAACAGGAGTGATAGATCGCGCTTTTCGCGATCAATCGCGCTAAGTGCATATCAGCCCCCCCCCCCCCCCCCCCCCCCCACTTCAGAACGCTCCGTTCCACTGTTCTTTGCCAATTTAAACCGTTATGCAACCGATTTGTGTAAAAAAAAAACAGCTTTAGAGGACATACTCCTTTACATGATGGTTCTTCGGACATGTTAGGGGCTATCCGCTTATGGAACGTCTTCCGATACCAAATCTGCGAACCATGGTTATGAGGTATATTTTTGTTGACTAAAACACTGTAAGGACCCCACGCCTTTAACCCGCTATTAGTGCATTATCACATATATTAGTGCATAATTTTATGCCATTAGGGATTATTACACGTGCTTTTATAGCGTGAACATGTCATCTATACAAATTTTGACATTAATTCTTTTAGTGTTCAATTCCCAATACAACTCAACTAGCATAAGTAAACACTTCATAACACACTAACATGTTCTAATTCATTATGCAATTCCCCTTAATTAATTGAATGCAATCATAAATGAAAAGAGAAATCTCAAAACCCTTATACAATCCATATACACATAAGGATGCTCACATGCGAGCATTGAATAAGTAAATGTGTATCTATTGTATAAATACGTCACCCAACACCAAAATTGGTACCTCGGTCCCGGGAGCATTTTCAATCAACAGCTCGAACTCAACTCCAGAGCCAATGATGTGCCTGTTCTACCTGTTCCAACAGAAACAACCTCCACACGGGGTGAGCATACCAATAACACCATCTCCATATCATTAATCTCACAATTTATAATTTACAGAATTTAAAGCTGTAAAGTCAAAAAGTACTCACTGTGTGTACCATTACCATATGAGATCTTTCATGATGTTCCTGTTCTCACAATAACCAAAATCATCAAACTCCCAAATTCAGTTAATCATTACATTGATTAACTATTCACATGCTCAAACCGTCACTTTCGTAATCAATTATAGTTAAATCATTCAATAATGATTGACAGAAATCAAATATATTTTATTATTGATTTCAATATTCCATCACATTGTATCACATCGCTCGCTCAACAGCGGCGGCACTCTAACCTCTCGCTCGCTCAACAATGGCGGCATCATAACCATTGCTCGCTCAACAGCGACATCATCTTACCCATTGCTCGCTCAACGGCGACATTACCACAATTCTTAATGCATATCAATAGATTGCAACAATAATATATTATACATAAACATGACCATAATATATCTAATTATGTTCGTACGTCTCGTACCTTATAATCCAATAGCAAGAGCTAATCCTTGCCTTTGCCCCGAGATCCAATGAATTATTCGTTATACACAGTTAATAACTCATATCAATTATAAGGACATAACCACATGCTCAAGCATGTACTCAACCTCCAAATACATCATCCTACCACGATGAATAATCACAATTACTGAACTCTGTATACTACCCAAGGCATACCATTAATTCTATGTTCAATGAGTTATCAATTAACTCAAACAAGTAGTACACCCTACTAAAGTTCAACTCAAGCCACTTCATTTTAACATGTAATATTTCCAATGGAATGTAGAAAATCTACCATAAATATTACATCTCCAAAATCCCAACTTTTATCAAATTTCAAAAACAACAAAACAGGGGCTGTGATCGATTGCCTTTTTCTCGCGATCGATCGCGAAATCTTACTGCCAAAATTCACTCTTCCGTGATAGATCACAGTGTCTTCCGTGATCGATCGCCGTGACTGTTCATCGCCATAAAAAATCAGTGTTATGTCGCGATCGATCGGCGCCATCGCCGTGATCGATCGCGACCTGCGCTTTTCTGAATTTTTTTTTGCTTCAATGGCGTTTTTTCTCATCCAAATTCAAAACCAACACCCCCCACACCTTCAACATTTCAATTACTCCATTTAAACTCAATAAAAACACTATAAACACAACTTAACAATTTCTTCAAAATCCCTAAAACTCATACCCAACACAAAAATTGAGCAAAACTTGCAAAAAATACTATCAAAACTTATATAAAGTAGAGGGGAAGAAGATTAACAACTATTTGGTCGAGATTCCCGCTCCAACACCGAGCCTCATCGATTTTCCTTCATGGAAAAGGGTAGGAAAAGAGGGAGATAAAGAGACGGGGAGAGGGGAAACGGGGAGTAGGAGAGAGGGAGTGAAGTGAGGAATGGCTAACACCGAGTCCACTTGGTATATATAGTACCAAGGCTCCAAAAACCCAAGTCTCAAATACTCGCACCATAACTCATCAAAAATCACGAGTGTTCAATAATTATCTCTAACTCACTAATTACATCACAAACCTCAATCCAAAGCTCCCCAAACTCCAAATCCCACTACCACTACAATTCAAAGATTTAACACCTCAATGAGAATAAATATCAACCATTGGATCCAACAACCCCTGATATCGGATTAAAATCCTCGGGAGTCTCAACACCATAATTATCTCATAATTACCATAATTAAAATCCATTAACAATCATAATCACTCTGGGATACAATCGATATAGTAGTGTTATCACACTAACCATATCCCACAATTCCGGTTACGGTTCACCATTGCATTCTCAATACAAAAACACTCAAATATAGATAAAAATAACTTGTTGACACTCACGTTGGTACTCCCAACAAATCTGAGCTGTCACAATACCTGTTCCTATATCCTACCTCAAACTCAAAAGCATTATAGTGACTACAATAGTGCACTACAACCACTCATCGTATCATTATACGACTCACCATACTTGGTTCCGACAAGCAGTATAGTGGTTACAGCAAGAGAAAATCGCTGCCTCCTTAAGTTTATACAAAACCTGCCAACGTGTCTTATGTTCAACCCCGGTATACAATACCGTACCATCCTCATACTGCAATCACTCTCCCAATTCATGAATCACATCATAAGTTACTCATCGTAACGCAACCATTAGAGATAGTAGATCACAATCTAACATTTCTCTAATACCGATACACGAGGGACATTCCAATGTCCTCACTCAATCACATTTCAATCCTATCTCATTAGGATTTATCTACATATTCACGTGTATATGCGATCATATGCATTATACACAACATCGTTATACATATATAGGTTACTCGACCACTACATACACCACAAGTCGCTTGGCCATAGCCAACTGAATGAGTATACTCAAAGGTACCACTACTCGTAACACATTTACCTCAATACATAATGCAGTACATTTAATGTACGGCACGACCATTTATCCATCGAGCAAACCTGCTCGACATAATGGTCTCGTGTCAACCTGTGAAACACACACCATCTAGTGCCAACCAATACACACATCCATATATGTATTATTCAGTGCAATGGCGGCACAAGTCAATTCTCGCCCCCCATATCGTATCATCGTAAAATACCTCGTCAACATGTGATGGTACATGTCCACACGTGAGATTCACAATATCCTCGTCAACTCGTGACGGTACATGTCAACACATGACATCCACATTATCCTCGTCAACTCGTGATGGTACATGTCAACACATGACATACACAATATCCTCGTCAACTCATGACGGTACATGTCAACACATGACATCCACAATATCCTCGTCAACTCGTGACGGTACATGTCAACACATGACATTCACAATATCGCTAATACAATAGCAACACATCAATGTTCATCGCCCAACGACAGTACACAATCCACATTCATCGCTCAATGACGATATAATCCCTCGCTACGTATACATCGACACAATCCATCGCTACGTATACAACGTCATAATCCATCGCTATGTATACATCGACATAATCCATCGCTATGTATACAACGGCATACTCCATCGCTACGTATACAGCGGCATAAGCCATCACTACGTATAAACGACATAACCCATCGCTATGTTTACAGCGGCCTAATCCATCGTAGCTCACATGTATGTAGCACTTTGTTTCTTTCGGACTCAAGAGGTGACTCACATGTATATAGCACTTTGTTCCTTTCGGACTCAAGAGGTGACTCACATCACACGCAGCACTTTGTTCCTAATCTTACCTCTTCGATGTGACAACGGTATAATAATATCACTCGCTTTAAGTTATCGGCGGCTCAATGATATCCCTCGCTTCGACATATCACCGTCCCGCGCTACGATATGATAGCGGCAAATACCTGATTCATCATCCGATAAAGCGACGGCAAATATCCTGCACATCAGCGGCTCAATAATATCCCTCGCTTCGAATTATCAGCGGCTCAATGATACCCCTCGCTTTAACATATCAGCGACCCGCGCTACTATATGACACCGGTAAATATCCTGATCCAGCGCTTCATAAGACAATGGCAAATATTCTGATCCATAGCTAATCAACACATGTGCATCATTACAATGATCTTAATATAAACAAATCAATATCTCCCTACTACGTTATATCAGTGGCTCAATGGAATCCCTCGCTTCGATATATTAGCATCCCGTACTACGATATGACAGCGGCAAATATCCTGATCCAGCGCTAATCGATATAACCCTAGCAGTTACATAATTTTAATACATTCGTACGCACAATATGTGAGGACCCGTTTCTAATCAAGTGTTTAATTATCACATAATGATTATTTAACTGTAAACAACGGAAGATTATTTAAAAATCCTGCCAACAAGTGGCTCTAAAAATTTCGGCATAACCTTCGCGCACGAGGGACATACAAAAAAAAATGAAAACACCATAATAATATCCCAGTGCAGCAAGTAAATACATAATACCATAGCGTGCATCATAGGTACTCAGCACATAATCCGTACTAAAAATATTTACATCATACCATAGCATGCACAATAAGTCTCCAACACACATTTCATACTTAAAATATTTACATAATAACATCAGCAGTAAGTACACCGAATACTAACAAATATTCAAGACTGAACTGAAGTAAACTTTATTTACATAATTATATATTCCAGGACACACCTTGGTAAAATTAAACGATCCTACGACTAGGAAAAGGACAAAAGAAACAACCTCAGGTAAGACTTCAACGAGTATTCCCTCTTTGGGATCCTGATTACCTGTAATACCTGCCATTTTCCACACACAAAGACAACAACAACCCACTTGGGGGTGAGCCAAATCTCAATATGAAACTATCAAGTAATTACAACATGCATCTATAAAAAGTGATATATGATGTAATGCAGTGCAATGTAATGCAATGCATGTAATGTACAATGGATCCAAATCTCAAGATACCAAAATATCAGAGTCCAAAGAAAGGTATCATCAATCAATATCAAGCTCGAGCAGAGGATGACAACACACACATTTTGTGCTAGGAGAATAATCATGTGTTGTGCTCGTCAGCCCTCTTGTCTAGGTCTGATAGCAGCGCGCGTGACTACAGTCGCTACCTAAGCTGCCTGTCATCGATGTGCCCATCGTCCCCGACACTCAGAGTAAGTCAACTCAGTCATCATCATGGATATCAAAAAGAGATCAATATGATATGCCCATGTGTATGTCATATATCAATGTATATTTATCAAAATGATGTGTGTTAACAAAACATTTATTTTCATACATCGATATGCCAAATAGTATGCTCTGAATGCTCATAACTCAATTAAAATCACATAGCCAAGTAGTTTCACATAGCCACGTAGTTTCACGTAATTCATGTAAGGTCACCAATTCATGTATCAAATATTACAGATATCTGTCGTATGTTACCGATTGCAACATACCTATTATTCCTTGTTTTAGAAGCTGAAAATCGACATCAAAGTTCGTGGAGCTCCAGTGTCATATGTTAATCTATCAAATTTATACAACACCATTTCATTCTTCTTTATCGTTAAAGTTACATCAACATACATATAATCTATTCTTTAACTTGAGGCAATTAGTCAGATCTAAGCTATGTGGAATAGAAATATTCTGATTCTCCTAAAACAGTAGCAGATGCGAATCGACGTAGCAACAGGGAAAGAACGCACATGCTGTTAACAACTAATAATGATTCCAACAAATGACCTACTTAGCTAAGACTCAAAGCCATAAAGCCATAATTGACATTACAGGAAGCTCAACTCCTTAGACATCAGAACCATAACGACAACAACAAGAATCCCCAGCAATATCCAAACATAACTGCAGATTATGGGACATGCAGCAAGATCTTTGAACTCAATGAATAACGACATTGCAACTTTATAAAATTCTCTCCTATAAGATTCATCAAAGTTAAAACATGAATAAAACTAGTTAATACTTGACTAACTAATAACTTAGAACCTTCACTCTAAAATCCTTGGAATTCGATCGGTAATTCCTATACATGCAGCAAAATCCAATCAAGCTCTATCCCAAAATGACAATGAAAATTTCATGCGATCCTCTTACATGGTTAATCCAGCTAAAACATGATTAAGCGAAATCCAAATCGATCAAGGCAAGGAATTTATAACTTTCACCCTAAAGCCAAACGACCGATCGATATTCCCCAACATGCTACAAGAAATCGATCCAACCAACAACAAGACAAACTTGAAGGAAAATCTATAAAATCTCCAACACAAGATTTTTCTAGCTAAAACATGGTTTAAATGAGGTAAAATCAACCAAGACATGGTTTAAACATTGCCACCCACAACCACTGAAAATCGGACAAAAAATCCCTAAACATGCATCGACTGCAATCGGACATGCATCGGCTAAATTGAACAAAACTCCACAAGCAATGCAACTAACATCAATACTTAAGCCCAAAATTTCGAATTAAAAACTGACTATAAACTACCCTATTCGTCAAGCAAGAATCCGACGGCTTCTGGGAATTTTCGGCGAGCCACTTGTCTAGGTGAGGGGAAGAGATTAGACAACAATAATCGAACTAATTCAAGACCAAGACGAAGAAATCGAACAAAAACCTCAGAACCCTAAAAATAACGAGCTCACCTTTTTCTGGGAAAAACCGACGGAATCAGCAACTGGAACCTCAAATTCTTGGTATGGAAACGTGTGTGGTTGAGTGAGGAAGGTGGTGGTGGGTCGACCTCGGCGAATGGTGGTCAGACGGCGGCGTGCGCACGACTTTAGCGGCGAGTGGTTGAGGTGGTGCGGGAGAGATGCAGAGAGGAAAAATAGAGAATCGGGTTGTGTGCATGTGTTTACACATGTTTAGTATGTGTAGCGAAATTTAACATATTAAACATTAATAGTTGTGTTCCGGTCCAGTTATTTACATCGGAGTGTCGCCGGTGTACTGATATAAAATTTAAAATTGATACTTGGGATTTATATCCACTACTATAACACAAAATTAAATTCTTTTCATTTTAATAATTTATTTTTAAAATATTATTGGAGTTTATTTTACCATTTCAAAAATGTGTCATGTTCTGATTAAATTGTCAGTTGACATTCATCTTGTCAATTTCACTTTTAATTAATTAATTCCAAATTAATTATTAAAAATTCCCAAATTATATTTAATTAACATTAATCAAACATCGGGGTCTTACACAATAACAATAACAAGTATTCATGCATCACAATAATAAATCAATTTTAATGCATGCATATACATGCATCCTCATAATCATAACCCAACTATACCTGGTCATCACATCATCTGCCGTCACCTATTGATGGCACAACATTGTCTACCTTCCATGTACTTAGACATCACATCACGTTTTTCATTCTCTTATTTTCCTACAAAATCAGATTTCTTAACACTTATTACATAAGGTGCAAATCATTTCAATCAATATCATTTTCATCATATTACATACGATCATGCAACCAAAATGGTTAGCAATAACACATTTCATTTATGATCTCATGTCATAGATGCACATAAGTGTATAAAATTATGTCACACTGACATAAAACCGCAATCATGCGTAAACTTTGTGCTATTCATTTCTATTAACACATCACTTGGCCCTCAACAGCCCAAAAGAGCAAACCACTGCTCTGATACAACTAATGTAAGGATCTCACGCCCTTAACCCACTATTAGTGCATTATCACATATATTAGTGCATATTTTCATGCCATTAGGAAATTCTTACATATATTTCTATAGCATGAACATGCCATCTATAAAAAAATTGACATTAATTCTCTCAATGTTCAATTCCCAATACAGCTCAACTAGCATAATTAAACACTTCGTAACACACTAACATGTTCTCGATTCATTATGCAATTCCCCTTAATTAACTGCATGCAAACATAAAGAAAAGAGAAATCTCAAAACTCTTATACAATCCATATACACATAAGAATGCTCACATGCGAGCATTGAATAAGTAATGTGTATCTACTGTAACACGTCACCCACTACCAATATTGGTACCAAGTGTTGTGAGCATTTCCAATCAACAGCTCGAACTCAACTCCAGAGCCAATGTTGTACCTGTTCTACATGTTCCAACAGAAACAACCCACACACGGGGTGAGCATACCAATAACACCATCTCGATATCATTAATCTCACAATTCATAATTTAATGTATTTAAAGCTGTAAAGTCAGAAAGTACTCCATGTGTGTACCATTACGATATGAGATCACTCATGATGTTCCTGTTCTCACAATAACCAAAATCATCAAACTCCCAAATTCAGTTAATCATTACATTGATTAACTATTCACATGCTCATACCGTCACTTTCATAATCAATTATAGTTAAATCATTCAATAATGATTTATAGAAATCAAATATATTTTATTTAATGATTTCACTATTCCATCACATCGTATCACATTGTTCGCTCAACAGCGGGGCACTTTAACCTCTCGTTCGCTCAACAACATTTGCATCATAACCATTGCTCGCTCAATAACGTTTTTCTTATCCAAACTCAAAACTAACACCCCAACACATTCAACACTTCAATTACTCCATTTAAACTCAATAAAAAAACACAACTTAACAATTTATTCAAAATCTCTAAAACTCTACCCAACGCAAATCTTGACCAAAACTTGCAAAAATACTATCAAAACTTAGATAAAGTAGAGGGAAGAAGATTACCCAACTATTTGGTCGAGATTTCCGCTCCAACATCGAGCCCCATCGATTTTCCTTCATGGAGAAGGGTATGAAAAGAGGGAGAGAAAGAGATGGGGAGAGGGGAAACGTGGAGGAGGAGAGGAGGAGTGAAGTGTGGAATTGTTGAACACCGAGTCCACTTGGTATATATAATTCCAAGGCTCCAAAAACCCGAGTCTCAAATACTCGCACCATAACTCATTAAAAATCACGCGTGTTCAATAATTATCTCCAACTCACTAATTATATCACAAACCTCAATTCAAAGCTCCCCACACTCCAAATCCCACTACCACTACAATTCCAAGATTTAACACCTCAATGAGAATAAATTTCAATCCTTGGATCCAACAAACCGATATCGGATTAAAATTCCCAGGAGTCTCAACACCGTAATTATCTCATAACTACCCCAATTAAATTCCATTAAGAATCATAATTACTCCGTGATTAACATAATAATTTCCGGATCTCACAAAAACCTTTTAATTCAAAATACCATTCTTCACGGATTCTTCCTTCCATGCGATCAATTTCTGCAACTACTGTTCTGCTCTCCATTCGACTCGTCCTGCCCATCGCCGGTGACGTGCTGGTCTCCGTGCCGACCACCAGAGATTCACCGGCGTTCGTCGGCCCGCCAATCATCACAAACCCAGAGGGCGGAAATCAGCCGATTTGATTCAAAGCACAGAACCTTAAATCGTGATTTTCCACCCAAATCTGGTCGTCACAATCGTCGAACACCGGCCTCATGTCACGGGCTATTCCTCAATCGTTGTTGACCATCAAGCTCGTTGTTGCAGATATCCGTGCACCGAGATGTTTAGATGTTTGGGGTGCTGAGATGCGTGCACAGGGGTGTTGAGATGCTTGAATCGGTGTGATAATAAGCATACACAGGTGGTTCATCTTTGTTTGTTCTTCCGAACATTGTTTTGGCCGAGGAAGGTAGCAGTGCACGTTCAATCTCCAATATTTCTTCTTCACAAAGGACCACATGCTATATTTCTTCATCGCTCAGCCTCATTATTCTACCCAATCATCTTCTGGAAGTCTTGGAATATCCAATATGAAGAGATGGAGAATTGTATTTTTAATCATTTCGATTGGGTTTTTGCTTTATTTGATTGATGCACTAAAAATGAACATTGATGCACTAACATTGGACATGGGTGCACAAAAATTGGACATTGGTGCATTAGAAATGGACATTTGATGCACTGACATTGGACATGAGTGTACAAAAATTGGACATTTGATGCACTAAAATTGGACATTGGTACACTAAAATTAGACATTGATGCACTAAAATTGGATATTGGATGCACTAAAATTGGTTTTGGTGCACGATTGGTTTTGGCCTGTGGGTGCACGATTGGTTTTGGCCTGTGGGTGCGCGATTGGTGTTGGCATGTGGGTGCACGATTGTTTTTGGCATGTGGGTGCACGTGCTACAATAATGGCGAGAGGTTATTAATGTCGTTTCAACAGAAAATAGACCTAAGTGAATTGATATTTTTTTGGTAGACTAGATTGAATTATCAAGTAATATCGGCTTGTAAATGCCCTATTTTTATAATAAACTCGCTAAGAGGTAGACATGACCACGGTTCGTGAACCGTCGGTTGACGGTTCGGAACCGCCGGTTCGACGGTTCAAAAGAGCTCGACCCTTAACCTTAACTTTCGTAGACGGTTTCGGTTATGGTTACGGTTAACCGCCGGTTACGGTTATAGTTCGACCCTTATATTTTTAAATTAAAAAAATTAAAATTTAATTTTTATTTAAAAAAAATTAAAAATTACTATAAAAGAATCATAAAAAAAACAAAGGAAATGTATAGGGGGGAGGGTTTTAGCTTTTTAAGTTGCCATTAACTCTCTATATTCATATGAATCATTTAACAATTTATATGTTGAGTTCTAACGTATGGTCGCATGCCATTAACCTCACAAAATTTACCCCATTTTTCATCAAACTCGATGGGACCAAAATTAAGATAATGTCATTTTTTGATTGAATGAATCTGATTATCTAACTATACTAATTACATATGAAATTGATATGCAACATATACAATTTTGGTACTAATTACAAATGATATCGGTATGAAACATTTACAGTTATGATACTAATTACATATAAAATTGGTATAAAACATATACAACTTTGGTACTAATTACAAAAGAGATTGGTGTGAAACATTTACAATTATGATATTAGTTACATATGAATTGGTATGAAAAATATATGTTGAAATCGAAGAGGTGGGGTGAATGAGGTTCCTGGCTACTTTAGCTTTTTAAAATGAATTTGCAAAATAAACGAGTTTGCGCTGCGGAAGACTTAAGTCAATCGATAAATAAATAAAATGAAGAAGTAAATAAATGCGTAAATTAAATAAAGCAATAAAAGACAAGAGAATTTGTTATAGAAGTCCGGCGATGAATCGCCTAAGTCGCCTCTTCCCGGTTAGAAAACGTTTAACCGAGGTTCCACTAGAACGAAAATGATCTTGGCCTTAAGGGCTCCAAGTAAACAGCTCTTCACGAGCACCACACTCTTCACGAGTCTTCTTGGCCTTAAGGGCTCCAAGGATAGCCACACAAAACTCTTCCTGAGTTACCCACACTCTTCACGAGTCTTCTTGGCCTTAAGGGCTCCAATGATAGCCACAACACATGCACCAACTTTACTTGTTGATGACTTTTACAATTTCCAACTTGCGTCGCTGTTGGAGGACCTTACAATAAATCAAAAACACCTTCACTGTGATATTCCCGAAAGGGCACTAATTATGTTTACATGATTAATTATGGTGATAATTGAATTATGTGTTGGAATTAATTATCATGTAGAAATGCTTAGTCACATGGTAGGCGTGACCCGGTGGTGCATTTCGGGATTGTTGTGCATGTTGGGAAAACTGGGTATTAACATGGTTTATTCATGTTGGTTGTTAATTATTTGGAAATCATGAATTTAATTGAGATTTTGGGTGCATTTTGGTAAAATGCTTTTAAAATAACATGTTGGGGTATTTTATACATCATGTTAATTGTTGGGGTACAATTTTAATTAACCCTTATAACCCATTACCCCACCTTTACACATCACTTTATAAAATCCCCAATTCCACTCCCAACCCTAACATCCCATCCCATTTTCGTCCAAGCCAAGGAGGAGGAGGAGAAATCCTTGCAAACTCTCCATTTGTTGGAATCTTGATGAGATTTGAGGTCCAATAGAGGTATTAACCCCTCCTTGTTAATTTCTTGAAGATTTTTTTTGAAATAGGTTGGTATTTGAGTTTTTATATGAGTTTGTTTTTGGGAATGTGTTGTATGTGGTTGGGTTGTGATTTGTGAGGTGTTTCATGTGGGTTTTATGGAGTTATTATGGTATTTGAGTTGTTGGAATGTTTGGGTTTGAAGTGTATGTAGTGGAACTTGGTTTATGCTAAAAAATGGTGCAGAATCGCGCACACAACAGGTGGCGATCGATCGCTACAAATGCAGCGATCGCTCGCCGAAGGGCCGTAGCAAAAATCGTTGCGGGCGATCGATCGCTGGAAATGTCGCGATCGATTGCCGCGAGGCAGTAAGGTCTGGAGATCGATCGCTATATCGAAGCGATCGATCGGTAAGGCTCGCGATCGATCACCTCGATGTAGCGATCGATCGCCAGCAGCAGAATAGTGGGAAATTATATTTTTTATTGGATTTTTGGTATTTGGCTATTATTTGGCTTCTAATATTGGGTCGTGTAATTGTGTAGAACCATCCCAGGTGGCGACGCAACCAAGGAAGTAAAGTCATACCAAATCCCACTTTTGGAAAGGTACGTAAAGAGACGTACGGGCACCCAACGGTACATGTATCTATTATACTCATTGATTATACATTGTGGATGCGAGTATATGTGGAATTCTGCATTGTGGATGCAAATACATGTTGAATTATGCATGATGATTGTATATGCATATGATGATTGTTGGTGCACATCCCATGGGTCATGGTTATAATAGTAATGATTTTAATGCTTTGCCGCTGTCACTTGGAACGATGATAGAATACTTGCCGCTGTCATATTGTAGCGAGGAAAGAATATTTGCCGCCAAATGTTGAAGCGAGGGTGTTGCCGCATGTCGCATTTGCGCGAGGTTATTCAATGCTGCTAATATGTCGAAGCGAGGGGTATTAATGCCGTTGTCATGACAAGTGACTAAGTGAGGTGCATTAAAATACACTATTATAACAGACTATGGATTGGTAATTGGTGAATATGGAATGGTGTTATGTCATGACATGTGTGGACCATTAAATAATCTATTGATTATACTCATGAGTTATAGTACAGGGACAACCAAAAGGGAGCGTTTAAAATGCATGGGAAAAACAGGAAGTGTTTTATTACGGTTTATGCATTTACGCCTTATATTCATATTGTGTTGAATATGGATTATTATATGCTCATGTTTTGGGGGTTGTCCTTGTAGGTACATTTTGTTATGATAAAGGGGCTAAGGCGGGTTGAGGCGGTGAGCTCGTGAAGAACGCTTTTGATAGACGAAGGACAGAGTTATTTTGTATAGTGTCTACTCTAGGAGTAGTGTAAAGCTATAGTGAATAACATTCATTTGATTTGTGGATGTAACTAGTCCATTTGATAGTCCTTAACTTGGCATATAATTCTTAAGGCTCAAAGTCTCAACACGAACTTTTGTACTCTGATAATGCATGTTAGCTCTAATTATGCATTTAATCCGCACTTAAGGAACTAAGGTCCTTACATTAGTGGTATCAGAGCAATGGTTAGAGAACCCGGGAACGAGTGAAGGGTAGCCTTAGCATGATTGGCTAGGTGTTTATATTTGGGCGTGTTCATGCATGTAGTGCATATTGATGTATATACTGTTATACTAACATGCTTATTATTGTTTATGTTATCTAACGGTATCACATATGTATTGTTTTGGAATTGTTGTTAACCCTTGTGTTACGGCATGCCGGCTATGAATTTGGGGAACCTCAATGAAGAGGTAGGAGATGTTGGGAGTGTTAATGCAAGCATAGGCCAGACAAATCATTTACCACCACCAGTTGTGGGAGTAGAACCGGTAGCTTAGCTATTATTGCCAGGTGAGCTCAGTCTTACTCAGTTTCTGACTTTCCACCCGCCCCGGTTTGAAGGGACAGAGACAGGGGAAGAGGCTGAGGAGTGGCTTGAGAGGCTGGAACAGATTTTTGTGTTCGCTCCTTGTGTAAGGACATCATGGCTGAGGTTGGCGGAGTTCCAGCTAGCAAAGAAACCTTCCATGTGGTGGAAGACCATGGTGATGGAATTGAGGGCTCATGGTATGTTAATCGATTGGACTCTCTTCAGAACCCGGTTTCTGAACCGGTATTTTTCTGCGGCTACGAGACATATAAAGGAAGATGAGTTCACAAACTTGAAGCAAGGAGGCATGACAGTATCAGACTATGCTATGCACTATTCTTCATTGCTGAGGTATGTCCCTCATATTGCCACAAACGGACATGCAAAAATGAGGCATTTTTTGAAGGGGTTACGGCCGGAATTGTTTGACCGGGTTATCACCAACAACCCCACTTCTTTCGATGATGCTCTTACTAGAGAAGAACTTGCGGAGATCGGAGTTGGGGCCTATCATAATGCTGTACCCCCACATGTGCCACAACAGAGGTAAGTTACTGATAGCTTGAGGCCACGAGGGGAGTCATTTAAGCCTCGTGGTGCTTCTTCATCCTCTTGGTTCAACGGGAAGAATCCTTCAACCGGAAACAGGAAAATAGGAAGGGCAATCTATCGGCCAACCAGGGACCTATGCAAGTGAATAGAGCGAGGGAAACTAGATGTGACAACTGTGGAGGGCCACACTCTTCGATCAACTGCCCAGCTTGTTACAGTTGTGGTAAGATGGGCCACATTTCTTGGTATTGCCCCACTCGGGGAGGACAGTCGGATTTCCAAGGGAATAGGCCGAGATTTGATGACAGGACAGTGCATCAGAGGCAGCAGATTATGCCTCGACCATCGGGAGGTCAGACAGTGGGACCGTCCCAGGGACAGGTATATGCGCTGACTAGAGAGCAGGCACAGGCACCCCCGGAGGAGGTGATCGCTGGTACATGTCATTTATTTACGTACCCTGCTTTTATTTTGATAGATACAGGTGCTTCGCACTCTTTTGTATCTGTTGGCTTTGTGGAGAGACACCATATGCGCACGTCTTCATTACCCACGCCTCTCATGGTCTCGACACCTACTGGAAGAAATGTTATTGCCGACCAGTTTCTTGCGGATTGCCTCATTTATTTTGAGGGCAACAAGTTGAAGGCAGATTTGATCGTGTTGGGTATGTCAGACTTCGATTGCATTGTGGGCATCGACATTCTTAACAGATATCAGGCAGTGGTAGATTGTCAGCAGAGAACAGTACGGTTCAGATCTGATTTGGGGATTCAGTGGACTTTCTATGGCAACGGTTCTCGTGCGAAGATTCTGTTGATATCAGCAATCAAAATGTCCCAATTGTTGGAACGTGGTCACACGGGCTATCTTATCTATGCCGTGGACACGATGGGAAAGAACAAAGAATTGAGGGTGGAGGATGTACCCGTGGTAGCAGAATTTGCTGATGTGTTCCCGGCGGAGATCCCAGGATTCCCACTGGCTAGAGAAGTCGAGTTTGGGATTGAGTTATTATCGAGGACATCCGCTATCTCTCGTGCACCTTACAGGATGGCACCGGCGGAGTTAAGAGAATTGAAGGAACAGTTGCATGAACTCCTTGACAAAGGATATATACGCCCTAGCGTATCGCCATGGGGCGCACCGGTTCTTTTTATGAAGAAGAAGGATGGTTCGATGCGGTTGTGCATCGATTACCGGCAACTGAATAAGGCCACAGTGAAGAACAAGTATCCTCTCCCAAGGATTGACGATTTGTTTGATCAGCTGCAAGGTACAAAACTGTATAGCAAGATTGATTTGAGATCCAGGTACCACCAGATACGGGTCAGAGAGGAAGATGTGCAGAAGACAACATTTCGGACTCGATATGGGCACTATGAGTTCCTGGTGATGCCGTTCGGTGTGACGAACGCCCGCCCCAACTGTCTTTATGAGCTTGATGAACAGAGTGTTTCAACCATACCTTGATCAGTTCGTCATAGTGTTCATTGACGACATACTCATCTACTCCCGGAGCGAGGAAGAGCATGTGAAACACTTGAGGACAGTACTCCAGATTCTCAGAGATCACCAGTTATACGCCAAGCTCAGCAAATGTGAGTTTTGGTTGAGCAGTGTAGTGTTTCTGGGGCATGTCATATCTAGCAGTGGGCTATCGGTGGATCCCAGGAAGATTGAGGTTGTGCTGAAGTGGGCTGCACCCACTTCTGTGCCCGAGATACGGAGCTTCCTTGGTTTGGCCGGTTATTACCGACGCTTCGTCGAGGGATTTTCAAAGATCGCCAAGCCATTGACACAGTTGACCCAAAAAGGGGTACCGTTCTTTTGGTCTGAGGCTTGTGAGGAAAGCTTCCAAGAGTTGAAACACCAGTTGACGACGGCACCTGTGTTGGTGATTCCTACGGAGAACACGAGGTTTGTTCTTTATAACGATGCATCGCTTCAGGGCCTTGGGTGTGTATTGATGCAAGTTAAGCATGTGGTAGCTTATGCATCGAGGCAGTTGAAGCCCCATGAGAGTAGATATCCAGTCCATGACTTGGAATTGGAGGCTATTATCTTCGCCCTGAAGATTTGGAGGCATTATTTGTATGGTACGACGTTTACCATTTACACGGACCACAAGTGCCTGAAGTTCTTATTCACTCAGGTAGAACTGAATATGAGGCAGAGAAGACGGATGGACTTACTCAAGGACTATGATTGTGAGATTGAGTACCATCCTGGAAAAGCTAACTTGACAGCAGACGCCTTGAGCCGGAAAGTGAGGAGTACTGCTGAGGAGGTCATACATTTGTCAGCCATGATGACTTCCTATTGCCATCTGGGCTACGACTTCGGCATAGATACATCACCAGTGTATGTATCGACCTTATTAGCTGAGCCCGATATCTATGAGAATATCAGGAGAGCTCAGAGGTCAGATGATGAGATTCAGAGATGGTTATCATTAGTACATCTTGGTCAGCCATCGAAGTTCAGAGTGGCTGAGGACGGATCCTTGAGATTGGGTAGCCGTTGGGTGGTTTCGAGTACGCCGGAATTGCGTAGAGGAATCTTGGAGCGAGCTCATAGCAGCAGGTTTAGTATTCACCCATGCGGGAAAAAGATGTACAAGGATCTATGTGATCAGTTTTGGTGGAAGAGAATGAAGCGTGATGTTATCGTCTTCGTTAAGAGATGCTTGATCTGCCAGCAGTTTAAGGCAGAGAGGCAGAGGCCTGGTGGTGAGTTGAAAAGTTTAAAGGTACCAAAGTGGAAGTGGGAACACATTTACATGGACTTTGTGACTCACTTGCCGAGGAGTGCCTCGGGTTTTGATGCCATTTGGGTGCTTGTAGACAGATTGACCAAAGTAGCTCATTTCATCCCCTATGGCATGACCTTCACCTATCTTAGGATGGCTCAGTTATATGTTAGATGTGGTGAGATTGCATGGGATTCCTGTTTCTATAGTGTAGGATCGAGATCCGCGATTCACATCTCATTTTTGGGAGGGTCTTCAGTCAGGTTTGGGAATTGAAGTTAGGTTGAGCACTGCATATCATCCTCAAACGGATGGCCAGACCGAGCGTACTATCCAAACGCTCGAGGACATGTTGAGGGCCTGTGTATTGGAGTTTGATGCTTCTTGGCAGGATTCAGTGGCCTTGGTAGAGTTTTCTTATAACAATAGCTAACATGCAAGCATTCAGATGGCTCTTTTTGAGGCCCTTTATGGCAGACGATGTAGATCACCCTTGTGTTGGGATGACTTGGATCGTAATCGGTCGGAGGACCGGAACTGGTTCGAGAAATGGAAGAGAAGATAAAGGTGATAAGGCAGAAAATGAAAGCAGCTGATAAGTGCATAATTGCACTTATATTTTATTCTCTTTTCTTATACTTATATTTTGGTATTCGGGTAGAATTAAGCATTTTGTTGTTGTTTTTGATATTTTGTAGGAATCCAAGGAATTTAACATTTTATTATTAAAAGATTATCAAAAGTGCATAAATATAACAAGGACCCGACAACACACAAAAGATAATATTTTGGAGATACAATATCAGATTTCACGTGAAGATACTATCATGGGATTGATGAAGATAGCATTATAAGGAAAGAAAATATTATTTTATTGACAATTCAATCCAAGATTATATTATATTATATTATATTATATTATATTATATTATAATATATATATACATATGACTCAATAAGGAAATAAAGAAAGACGGAAGGAGGATTTTTCGTTTGACAAAAGAGGTACATGCTGGAGAAACGTGAGATAGGGGAGATATTTTATTAAAGGGATTTTTAAGATTTTACGGAAAGAAAGGACGTGAGAAGACGCGAGACGTGCGAGAGCAGTACACAACCGAAGGAAAAAATTCAGAAATAAACGTGAGAGCAGCAGCCGAGGAACGACCGAGAGTGAACCAAGAAGGGGAGGAGATCAATCGAGGCGGTGCGCTTACAACGAAGGGTAGAGATTTTGACAACGGAGAAGAAGACGGCGACTACCGGGGACGGAGGGCCATCATCCAATTCGTTTGATTATCTCTTCCTTTATGTTTATGATGATTAAGAACATGTCTATGTGTTTATTTAATGTATTCATGAACTAATTTATTATTCTAGAGTTAGACGGATATTGACTTGAACCTGTGTCGTTGATTATTGATTGAATATATTTTGGTTTTTCGTTTGGTTTATTTGTGATTCCTGATTTGAATGCGTTTCAATTAATTGATCACTAGTTGATTAGTCATATTATTTAGAATCTATCACTCGGGAGAGAAGGTTTTGAATAGGACCGTAGGAATTTACATCGTTGGAAGTTTATATAGTCGGGAGACATATAACTCCAACGAAGCCATAGAACGAATCTAGCGCTATTGAAATTGTTTAATAATTTATCTTAGGTGGGCACATCAAGATGATTGTTGAATGATTATTTCTATTTAACACTCGGCAGAGGTAATAGATAACATATGATTCGTGGTTAATAAATTAGAAGAACACGACATAGTGGATGGTTGAGTGAAGTCGAACCTCTAGAATCCGTTCTCATTGATTTTCTCCACTTAAATTTTCATCTTGTTCTTTTATTATTTTATTTTAGTAGATTAATATAATAATTATGCTATCGATTGTCTATATAAAGTCGAGATTATTCTAATTACAGTACTTGGTGTAACTTAATTTTCAATCCCTGTGGGTTCGACAACCGTACTTTCAAATTCCTATACTAAAACTTGACACCGTACACTTGCGGTACGTTCAACACGCAACAAGTTTTTGGCGCCGTTGCCGGGGATTGATATAATTTTGTTTACTGATACTGTTACCAAGTAGTCTTGATTTTAATTTAGAATTTTATTTTTTGTTTTAATTTTATTTTTATGATGTTTTTCTTGTGAGGTACTTGGAGATGTTTAATCATCAAGTTTCCACAAGCTTTGCCCAACAACCGTATGAACCGTTCTATGCAGCTTGGGAGAGATTCAACCACGACTTTTCAAACTACGCTCATCTTCAATCTTTCTACAGTGGATTGGATGCATACACACAAGAATGTGTATTTAATGGAGCTTTGGCAACTTGTCTTCCCATATATTGTAGAGATGATAACAGGGTGCACCTGTTTAACGATATGGCGAATTTCGACTACCAGTGGCATTGTGATCCTTCACTGCAGGGTTGGAGTCACCAATATCCACCAGAGCATCATTACCCTTGTTTTACACACCAACCATTCGAGCATCAAGGAGAGGATGAGTATAGTTCTGATAAAGTCTCTCAGTTGGAGGATATTTTGCGCAAATTCGGGGCATCATCTGAACCAAAGATCGAAAATCACACCATCTCCAGAAGTAGCATTGAGCAGCAGATAGAGACATTTTTAGCGAGATGCAAAGAGGTTGAGATGAGATATACTAATCAAGGGGTGACAAATCAGGTGTGGTCACATGATGATGATCACTCAACCAACCAAGTTTGGGAGAGTGATCCTACTCATGCGGAAGATTCAAGGGAATATGAGCATCTTCAAGTGGTTGAGCCTACTGTGGAAAAGTTATCTGATGAAGTCCCGTGTCAAGATGACCCGAGCGTGATGTTGGAGATTGAGGAAATTCTCGAGAAATTGATGAGCATCCATCGATGGTGATGTCTTATATGCCATATGTTGATCCATTCTTCTCATCGATGCCAACATCGCCATATTACGTCCTCCACGAGATGAAGCCAAGTTTAGAATCTTTCTCCCATGCTTATCAATTTTTGAAGGACGCTGTTGGAGCGACGAGCGTTAACTGCCACTATCTCGCCAAGCTTGAGGGCATACAAAACCAAGACCCATATGGGAGATAAGGTCTTCTTGAAGATCTCACCTTTCAGAGGTGTGGTGCGATTTGGGATGCGCGGGAAACTGTCTCCGAGGTATGTTGGGCCGTACGAGATCTTGCAGCGCATTGGCACCTTAGCTTACGACTGGCCTTGCCACCTTCTTTGTCTGGTCACATGATGTGTTCCATGTGTCTATGTTGCGGAAGTATGAGCCGGATCCGTCGCATGTGTTGCAGCCTTCCGAGGTTCAGTTAGAATCCGATGTATCTTATTTGGAACGGCCTGTTAGGATCCTGGATCGAGCAGACCGCAGACTTCGGAACAAAGTGATACTTATGATCAAGGTTCAGTGGGATTGCAGGGGTGTCGATGAGGCCACGTGGGAGACGAAGCGGCATATGGTGCAGCACTACCCGGAACTGTTTTCTGGTATGTGATTTATGTTTAGTTTCATTTTGGGTAAGTGCATGCGATTTCGAGGACGAAATCTTATAAGTATGAGAGTATTGTGATATCCCCGAAATGATTAATTGCAATTTGGGCATTAATTATGTTTACATGATTAATTATGGTGATAATTGAATTATGTGTTGGAATTAATTATCATGTAGAAATGCTTAGTCACATGATAGGCATGACCCGGTGGTGCATTTCGGGATGCATGTTGCGCATGTTGGGAAAATTGGGTATTAACATGGTTTATTCATGTTGGTTGTTAATTATTTGGAAAGCATGAATTTAATTGAGGTTTTGGGTGCATTTTGGTAAAATGCTTTTTGTTAGGATCGGTCCGGAGTGTTAGAGGGGGGGGGGGGGGGGGGGGGGGGGGGGGGGGGGGGGGGGGGTGAATGAACACTCCTTGTAAAATTTAATCCCTTGTGATTTCTTTCAGATTAGTGAAAGAAATCTGTTTCTTAATCAACTTTTGTACAGAACAAACCACTGAAAGTATAAGAGCGGAACGATCTGTTCTTGTATATGTAAGAACGGCTCGATGGCTAGTATGAAAGAACAAGTGCAGAAAGATAATACACAGGATATGTTTCTGGAAGTTCGAAGGTGGTGTAATCCTTCTACGTCTCTCCTTCTTCCAATTAAGGAAGGTTTATGCTAGAAGACTTTGATTTATACAATCCTGTTGTACAAACCCGATTCAGGCTGGATTTACCTCACTACCAGTCTGAAACTCCTAGTCACTCGATCTGCTCAGACACACTTTGTCTGACAGTTACAATATGTTTCTCACTTCTATTTTTCAACACAGAAAACACAAGATGCGCACAGTGATCCTAAATGATCAAATGTTACAAAGTAAACGTGCTTAAGAATAATTTCAGCTCGAGAGCTTCTGAGCTTGTAAGCTTGTGCTGTTTTGCTTTCTTGTGCGTTTTTCAATTGATCAGCGAGAGTCACTATATTCCTTTTGTTGCATCATTTTATAGTTGTAAGTACCAACGACATTATTTCCCTTAATGTGCAACTTTGACTCTGCTTAAACTCTGAGTAGGCTACAGTCTTCTTCTTCAGGACACTTGCCGTTCTGGTTCATACTTTCGGCGACTGTCAGGTAAGCTCTTCTTTGTCTTATTACCTCTTATGACAATCTTCAGTCTTTGGTCCTTTGTAGCATTAATTACGACATTAAATGCTACAATAAATAGCCGTTAATGATTCGGACTGAGGAGCCATTCTTTATGTATCCTATATTGCTCTGATCTGATAGAGATTGAGATCGATCTGAAGCATCGATTTAGTCAGTCTGAAATCCATCGATCCGGTCTGATAAGTAATGTGCCTTATCAGCTTGTTCTGTTTTGAGCCATCGATCTGGTCAGTCTGATTACCCTCGATCCGGTCTGATATTCTTTGTCATCTTATCAGCTTAATCTGTTTTGGGCGATCGTTCTGGTTAGTCTGATTTCTCTTGATCCGGTCTGATATGTTTTGTCATCTTTAAAATCTCATTGATAAGGTCTGGAACTAACAAATTCCCCCTTTTTGATGATGACAAAACCTAGCTTCTAAGTCTGTTTAACTAGTCTGATAAGAACTCTGAAGCGAAAACTTTCGGATCGATTACTTCTTCTTTGTTCAAAATAAATGAATATTATTAAGTTGGATCAATTGAGCCTTTATTAAAGTTCAAAATAAATGAACAAGGACTTAATAAAGAAAGATTTTTATTGATAAAAAATCTCGCATACAGTCAGTCTAAAAGTTTAATCAACGAGACTGCTATCTTCTTGAAGTTTGAGGCGGCTTGAAGTCTTTCTTCTTTTCCCCCTTTTTGTCAGCAGCAATCTCTTGAAGAAAATCAACAACTTGTGCGAGCTGCGTGCTGATAGCGTCAAGACGAACGTCTTGAGCGCGGAGGGAATTGGCAACAGATGCTCGGACTTCAGTGGCCAGCTCGATCTGCTCTTTTCTCAGGCTGTTCTTATAAGTGGCTTGCTGAGAAAACAGATCATTCAGTCCTCGCTGAAGGCTGCTTATACTGGCTGTCATCTTCTCTTTGAATGAATCAAAGTCCAAAGCTGTAAGCCTCTGACCTTGATGAACTTCTAGAACACGTTGAGAGAGTGACATGCAGTTGTCAGAGAAATGCTGGAGAGTCCGTGCCAGTGATGGAGGTGCATCAGATAGCCGGCTGGGAGAGTGATCTGATGATGACAGTGCAGGATCATCTTCTTCAGCAATCGGCATAATGGAAGATATGGCAGCCTGATGACTTTCGGATCGGATCAGGGTGACCAAATCCGAAGAAAATTCTTGAATGAAGGCCAGATCTTCATCTGATTGTCCCGGAGGAGTGCTGGGACTGAGAGGCTCCTCAATCTGTAAAGCTGCAACAACTGTAGACACCACTAAATCCGGATCGACGAAGTCTGGTGCGTCAATTGATGCAAGTGCTGCGGTTGGACTGATTTGTGCACGGGAGGCTGATGACCCCAAAGGGATAGATGTTGTTGGAGAGTCCAACAACACAGTCAATGGTTCATCATCTGTAGCAGACGGAGCATTAGGCAATGGCTGCTCCGCTGTCTGTTCTGCTGGCTGATCTGATACTAGCTCTGCAGTCTGAGCTGCTGCTTGATCTGCAGGCTGATCTGCGGCTGGTTCTGCAGGTTGCGCTGCTGGCTGATCTTTAGTCTGGTCTGCTGCCCCAGAGGGAATAACTTCAACAAAAGGTTCTGCCAGAGATTTGCTTGCAGAAGGATGATCCGGGCTGGTTGCTGGAGTGGATATACTGATCTTCTGTCGTTGAAAACGGACAGCTAAGTGAAGAGCATGAACATCCATCTCTAATTGAGCAATAACTGCCCCATCATTTCTGGCAGTTGGAGCATTTGGATCGAAGTTCTCTTTCTTAGCAGTTAGGAGCAGAGTGGCCAGTCTGAATCTTTGAATTGCCGTAAATAGCTCTTTGCGCTGCACAGCAAGCCGAACATCATCGGTCTCTGTTCCTTTCAGAACTTCCTCTTCCATCTTCTTCAGTCTGCTCAACTTTCCGAAGAACATCTCAATGTGGTTGATAGTCCGGTACTGGACGTATTCATCAAAGACCACAATGAGTCCCTTCACCTTCTCATCAACATCCTCCATAGCAATGTCGATGGCTGTCTGCGCTGCAGATTTGGGTTTAGAGGAGAGGGGTTCGGAGAGAATGGCTTTTCCCTTGCCGGTGGAGGAAGGGGACTTGATTCCTGATTGGGTATAATCTCCCAACACAGTGATAACTATCCATTTGACCACGGGAATGGCAGAGGGAAGTCTAACGGTGACTTTGGGTGCAGGGGTTGAAGTGGTTGAAATTTGTTTTGAAGGTTGGGGTGCAGGGGTGGCTTTAGTTGGTGGCAAAATGGGTAGGGGTAGAGTTTTGATTGGTTTGGTAATCTGGGTTCTGGGCTTCTTGGGAAGTGGCTTGGTTGGTGGCGAGGGAGCAGACTGAGTTTCTTCAGAATCAGTCTGGATGGTCAGCTTTCGCTTGACCCGAGGTTTGCGCGCAACAGCTTGTTCTTCGCCCTTCTCAATCTTGACTGCAGCCAGAGTGGCAGGAGTAGGCGGAGCACTCTTGGACTTCAGCAGTGCGAGCCCTTTGGAGTTTAGAATCTTGAAGGGACTGAGAGCGGACTGCTTTCCCAGCTCGATGTCTAAGGACTCCAGTAGCTTGCTAAGAGGAACAGCAAAGCATACGGCCTGTTTGGATGCAATCACCGTTTCCATCAGAACTCCAAAAAGAATCACGGACCAGTTCATCTTCTGTCCGGATACAATAGCCGCCATAGCCCTGAACTTCTCTGCGGTTACAGCGTCAAAACTTCCTGCCTTGCCCAAAAGAGGTTTGCCAACGATTTCGCACAGCACCTGGAAATGAAAGAGCATTTCCTTCTTCTTAAACGAGGGTTGCAGGCGGTGGCCAAAAATAGAGATCTTTCCTTGAAGATCTGAGAGTGACGCTTGAGGAATCTGTCCAAATTCTGTCAATCCGGAATTGGGGAGGCCAAAGGTTTTGGCCAGCGTCATCGGCGAGATCTCAAAAGATTTGCCCTTGACAATAGTGGATATTGATGTCTTCTGGGAGACGGCATTGGCGAATAGTTCACGGATTTCTGATTCATAAACAACTGTGCCGCACTCCAGAAAGTTTCTCAGACCAGATGATTCCAAAGCTCGGAAGATGGACACCATCTCTGCATCTTCTGCCCTGTAACTATCATTAAACTCAACGGAGAGAGAGTTGTGAGTAATGGTAGCCATTGGAGTGAAGGTAAACGAGTGCGAAGATTTAGGAGAGTGAGAGAATAAGAAAACAGATAGTGGTAAATTGTAAAAAGTGAAAGAACATGAAATGTTCAGCCCGCTAAATAGGAGAGAGAAGACACGTGTCTTTATCTCAATGACTGATAAAAAGAAATTCAAAATAAACGGTCAGGATAACAGATAGATAAGGCGGTTAAAATGCGATCAGCCCGGGCTGTTTTTGTACAAAAGATGTATTGATCAGACAGATCATGGGATAACATCAGATTGACATGGATCTGTCTGAAAGTTCGGACCGGTCTGTGTCTTTCTGAACATTGTATTATCGATCTGTGGCAACAAAAATCTTTAAGTGCGAAAGTAAGAGAACATCTAAACTATTAAGATACGTCAATTAAACCAAGAATTTGACGGAAATAATTAAACTTAGCCTCTGGGAGCGGTTTGGTGAAGATGTCTGCTGCTTGCTGCTCTGTTGAGATGTGCTCGATCCGAATTTCCTTTTTGCCAACATGATCTCGAATAAAATGATGGCGTATATCAATGTGCTTTGTTCGAGAGTGCAGAACTGGATTATACGTTATAGCGATTGCACTTGTGTTGTCGCAAAATATCGGAGAGTCAACAGCTTGGATGCCATAGTCTTTGAGCTGGTGTTGAATCCAGAGCATTTAAGCGCAACAGCTTCCAGCGGCTAGATACTCTGCTTCAGCTGTAGATGTGGCAATCGATGTCTGCTTTTTACTGAACCAAGAGATCAACCTTTCACCTAGAAATTGACATGTTCCACTGGTGCTTTTACGATCAATCTTACACCCAGCGTAGTCTGCGTCTGAATATCCGATCAAGCTGAAGTTTGAATCTTTGGAGTACCAAAGACCAACGTTCTGAGATCCTTTTAAGTATTTCAGAATACGCTTGGCAGCAATAAAATGTGATTGCTTTGGTTCTGACTGAAATCTGGCGCACATACAGAGTGAGAACATAATATCAGGTCGGCTCGCTGTAAGATACAATAGCGATCCGATTAGTCCTCTATACATGGTTACTTCAACTGCCGTTCCCCCTTCATCTTTGTCTAACTTGATTGATGGACTCATTGGAGTTGATGCAGTTGAGCATGTTTCCATTCCAAATCTCCTGAGGAGCTCTTTGGTATACTTGGTCTGGTTGATGAAAATACCATTGTTGAGCTGTTTTACTTGGAGACCCAAAAAGAATGAAAGTTCTCCCATCATGCTCATCTCAAACTGTCCCTGCATTAACTTAGAAAATTTCTCGCACAATTTGGGGTTAGTTGACCCAAAGATTATGTCATCAACGTAAATCTGAACTAATAGGGTATGTTCCCCCTTAATAAATTTAAAGAGAGTTTTATCTACTGAGCCGATCTGAAAATCATGGTTCAGCAGAAATTGAGATAGAGTGTCATACCAGGCTCTTGGAGCTTGTTTCAGACCATACACTGCTTTATTCAGTAGGTATACATGATTGGGATACAAATGGTTCTGAAATCCAGGTGGTTGCTCAATATAGACTTCTTCCTGAAGCTTTCCATTAAGAAAGGCGCTCTTAACATCCATCTGATATACTTTGAAGTCTTTAAAGGCAGCATATGCAAGAAAAATTCGGATGGCTTCAAGTCTGGCGACTGGTGCAAATGATTCATCGAAGTCGATTCCTTCTTCTTGTCTGAATCCTTGTGCCACCAGTCTGGCTTTGTTTCTAACCACAGTTCCATCTGCGTCCAGCTTATTTCTGAAAACCCATCTGGTTCCAATAACAGGCAGATCGCTTGGTCTGGGGGTTAGACTCCAAACTTGATTTTGTTCGAATTGATTTAGCTCTTCTTGCATGGCCTTAATCCAATTGAAATCAGTTAGAGCTTCATCGATCTTCTTAGGTTCCAGAGTTGAGTTGAAACAACATGTGTGAATTCATCCATCATCTGTCCTCTGGTTCTCATCGGTGCAGAGGGACTACCAATTACTAGATTAGGTGGATGCTTCTTAGTCCATCGATAGCTTGACTCTGGATTGTCTGGTCCGGTCAGATGAGTAGTAGCAGCATAATCAGCATCTGCTTTGATATTTGAGTGAAGAACATCCGGATCAGCTCGATCTGAAGAAGCTTCAATGCCTTGATCCGGTCTGTCTGGTACTTCTGGTTCTGGTGGATTGTCTCTTGACCTGTTAGCTACAATCTCATCATCACTGTTAGCTTCGAGATGGATATTTTCCATCTGATTTTGAATTGATTCTTTGTTGCCCTCAACACATAAAGATTCATCAAAAACTACATGAACAGATTCTTCTACAGTTAAGGTACGATTATTGAAAATTCTATAAGCTTTACTAGTTGATGAATATCCCAATAATATTCCATTATCTGACTTAGCTTCAAATGCTGTAAGATGATTCTTACCATTGTTATGAACGAAGCATTTGCAGCCAAAAATATGAAAGTGAGAAATAGATGGTCTGTTACCAGTCCATATTTCATATGGGGTAAGGTTCAGCTTCTTGTTGATCATAGACCGATTTTGAGTGTAGCAAGCAGTGTTTACAGCTTCTGCCCAGAACTTTTGCGAAATACCAGAATCAGCAAGCATTGTTCTTGCTGCTTCCTTGAGCGTTCTGTTTCTTCGTTCTGCAACTCCATTCTGTTGAGGAGTTCGAGCGGCTGAAAACTCATGCTTGATTCCATGATCTTCTAGAAAGGATTCAAGATTCTGATTTGAAAATTCAGTGCCTTTGTCACTGTGAATCCTGTCTATGCTGGATGATTTCTCATTCTGAGTGCATTTCAGCAGCTTGATCAACTTCGGACCGGTCTGATATTTACTGGTCAAAAATATAGTCCATGTAAAGCGTGAGTAATCATCAATAACAACAAGAGTATACCGCATTCCCCCTAAACTTGTTATTGGTATAGGACCAAACAAATTCATATGCAATAATTCTAAACAGCAGGAGGAGGATTTGGCATTCTTGTTTTTGAAGGATGATCTGATATGTTTGCCCATTTGGCAAGCTTCGCAGATCTTATCCTTAGCAAAATCGATCTTGGGCAGACCGATAACTAAATCATGTTTACACAGGCTGGAAATAGTCTTAAAGTTTATATGATTCAAGCGCTTATGCCACAGCCAATGTTTATTATCATTGTTAGCGATGAAGCAAGTACGATTATCAGGTTGAGCATGATTCCAGTTAATCTTATATGTATTTTCATTCCTGATTCCTACAAGCAAGGTTATACCGTCTGATGATTTAACAGTGCAAGTGTGTTTGTGAAATTCTACAGCATAACCATTATCACAAAGTTGACTTATACTAATCAGATTATAGCACAGATTTTCAACTAACAGCACATCATTGATAATAATGTTACCATGGACAATCTTACCCTTGCCCACGGTCTTACCCTTTGAGTTATCTCCGAATATGATCTTGGATCCAGTACATCTGTGACTTTAGACAGCAGCTCGATGTTTCCAGTCATGTGACGGAACACCCACTGTCCAAATACCAGTCTGATGCGAGTTCCTTCGGTACCTGTCATCAAATATAATTATTGTTGGTACCCAATCCTATTTGGGTCCAGAACGGATTAGCCCTTTGGGAACCCACATCTGTATCAGCTTCAATGGCTTGTGTGTGTAAGGTGTGCTGTGTGATGGTCTGTTTCGATGTTGTGTGTGATAATGTGTGCGCTGTGGAAACCTTTAATTCTCATAAGGTAGTCTATATCTTCGTTGAATCGGTTTTGAATTATAGTAATTGTATTGTCTTCCTTGCCTTCGATCTTGCACCTTTGGATTTGGTCTGATAGACGCAAATCTTGCTGGTGCCTTTTCTTTGGGTTGGTCAACATAACCAATCCCTTTTCTCAGATTTTGATTCACGTAAGAGACTCCTTTTTGAATCTTAGGTGCTTCAGTCTCATATACTGTGCTGGATTTAACAAATGTCATTTGTTTGACTTGGTTCTTTACCAGCAACAGCTCAGATTCATCTTTGGTGCATTCTTTGGTGTCAAAGCCTATGCCGGTGAAATCACCGACGTTTCTTTGAACCTCTTGTAATTCTTCCAAAGATGTTCTGGATTTTGTCCATGTTTTGAATATATGAGAAAGCTTAGCATTTTGTGTGCTAATTATCTTATTTTCTTCATGGAGCTGATCATAGGAGATTTTCAGCTTATTCAACTCGATCTTTAGATTATTGCACTCACCCTGCTCAGAGCAGCTTGGTTTATTGTGCTCATCTATTTGATTACTGGCTTTAGCTTTATTTTTCTCAAATGATTCAGCTAAGATCCTATAATCATTAGCCATGTATTGCAGTGCGGACATGAGCTCTTCTCGTGTAAATTCATTTGAGTCAAGATCATATACCTCGTCTGTCTGACTCATCTCTTCGTCTGCCATGAGACATTGAATATCTTCTTCGCTTTCGCTGGAAGAATATTCAGAGCTTTCCGAGTCTGAGTCTGTCTGAGCCCATTTGTTGTTTCCTTCTTCAGCTACTAGGACTTTTTGGGATTTTCCATGATTCTTGCGGTCTTTGTAGTGCTTCTTCTTCCTATCATCACGATGCTTCTCTTTCCGTTCTTCTTTCTTCGGTCTGGTGCAATCTGCAATAAAATGTCCGATCTTACCACAATTGTAGCAAGCCTGATCGTTAACAGCATCATCTTTTCTTGATTTATAATGATGAGAGGGTTTGAAGTTCCTCTTATTCTTAGACATGAATTTACCGAATTTCTTGATAAATAATGACATAGCATCATTACTTATATGTTCAGCGGATCGGTCTGATGTTGAGGCGATCTGGTCTGGAATGGCTGACAGGGCCTTGTTTGGTTGAGAGATGAATGTCTCTGCTTCACCTCTGCTTATCAGTTCAAACTCATAGGCCTTAAGATCTGCAAACAGATCATGAAGTTCAACCTTGTTAAGATTTTTTGATTCCCTCATGGCAATGGTCTTAACATCCCATTCCTTTGGCAGAGCTCTCATAACTTTCAGAGCGATCTCTCTGTTAGAATATTCATTCCCCAGACCATTCAGTTCATTTATGATGACAGTGACTCTTTCATCAAACTCATTTAGAGTTCTCCACTCTTCATCTTTATGCCCTCAAATCTTTGAAGATCAACAGTCAGCTTGTTTTCTTTGGTCTGGTCGTTGCCTTCGCATAGCTGTGCTATCTTCTCCCAAATTTCTTTGGCAGTAGAGCACATTTTGATTTTGCTGAACATGTTCTTGTCCAATGTCTTGAACAAGATGTCTTTGGCAACGTTGTCGAGATTTGCTTTCTTTCTTTCCTCATTCGTCCAGAGGGATCTGTCTTTCTCTACCATTTGTGATTCACCACCAGTAATGGCGACTGCTATATTTATTTTTAGAATCTTCATTGGTCCATCAGTGATGACGAACCACATATCGTCATCCTGAGCTGCCAGATGAGCTTGCATTCTGATTCTCCAGTCATCATAGTCTTCTTTTGAGAACATAGGAATTTTGTTGAAAGATGCCATCAGCTCAAGTGTCTTTGTGCTGATTAAGATGACCTGGCTCTGATACCACTTGTTAGGATCGGTCCGGAGTGTTTAGAGCGGGGGGTGAATGAACACTCCTTGTAAAATTTAATCCCTTGTGATTTCTTTCGGATTAGTGAAAGAAATCTGTTTCTTAATCAACTTTTGTACAGAACAAACCACTAAAAGTATAAGTGCGGAACGGTCTGTTCTTGTATATGTAAGAACGGCTCGATGGCTAGTATGAAAGAACAAGTGCAGAAAGATAATACACAGGATATGTTTCTGGAAGTTCGAAGGTGGTGTAATCCTTCTACGTCTCCCCTTCTTCCAATTAAGGAAGGTTTATGCTAGAAGACTTTGATTTATACAATCCTGTTGTACAAACCCGATTCAGGCTGGATTTACCTCACTACCAGTCTGAAACTCCTAGTCACTCGATCTGCTCAGACACACTTTGTCTGACAGTTACAATATGTTTCTCACTTCTATTTTTCAACACAGAAAACACAAGATGCGCACAGTGATCCTAAATGGTCAAATTTTACAAAGTAAACGTGCTTAAGAATAATTTCAGCTCGAGAGCTTCTGAGCTTGTAAGCTTGTGCTGTTTTGCTTTCTTGTGCGTTTTTCAATTGATCAGCGAGAGTCACTATATTCCTTTTGTTGCATCATTTTATAGTTGTAAGTACCAACGACATTATTTCCCTTAATGTGCAACTTTGACTCTGCTTAAACTCTGAGTAGGCTACAGTCTTCTTCTTCAGGACACTTGCCGTTCTGGTTCATACTTTCGGCGACTGTCAGGTAAGCTCTTCTTTGTCTTCTTACCTCTTATGGCAATCTTCAGTCTTTGGTCCTTTGTAGCATTAATTACGACATTAAATGCTACAATAAATAGCCGTTAATGATTCGGACTGAGGAGCCATTCTTTATGTATCCTAGACTGCTCTGATCTGATAGAGATTGAGATCGATCTGAAGCATCGATTTAGTCAGTCTGAAATCCATCGATCCGGTCTGATAAGTAATGTGCCTTATCAGCTTGTTCTGTTTTGAGCCATCGATCTGGTCAGTCTGATTACCCTCGATCCGGTCTGATATTCTTTGTCATCTTATCAGCTTAATCTGTTTTGGGCGATCGTTCTGGTTAGTCTGATTTCTCTTGATCCGGTCTGATATGTTTTGTCATATTTAAAATCTCATTGATAAGGTCCGGAACTAACACTTTTAAAATACCATGTTGGGGTCTTTTATACATCATGTTAATTGTTGGGGTACAATTTTAATTAACCCTTATAACCCATTACCCCACCTTTACACATCACTTTATAAAATCCCCAATTCCACTCCCAACCCTAACCTCTCATCCCATTTTCGTCCAAGCCAAGGAGGAGGAGGAGAAATCCTTACAAACTCTCCATTTGTTGGAATCTTGATGAGATTTGAGGTCTAATAGAGGTATTAACCCCTCCTTGTTAATTCTTGAAGATTTGTTTTGAAATGGGTTGGTATTTGAGTTTTTATATGGGTTTGTTTTTGGGTATGTGTTGTATGTGGTTGGGTTGTGATTTTTGAGGTGTTTCATGTGGGTTTTATGGAGTTATTATGGTATTTGAGTTGTTGGAATGTTTGGGTTTGAAGTGTATGTAGTGGAACTTGGTTTATGCTCAAAAATTGTGCAGAATCGCGCACACAGCAGGTGGCGATCGATCGCTACAAATGCAGCGATCGCTCGCCGAAGAGCCGTAGCGAAAATCGTTGCGGGCGATCGATCGCTGGAAATGTCGCGATCGATTACCGCGAGGCAGTAAGGTCTGGAGATCGATCGCTATATCGAAGCGATCGATCGGTAAGGCTCGCGATCGATCGCCTCGATGTAGCGATCGATCGCCAGCAGCAGAATAGTGGGAAATTATATTTTTTATTGGATTTTTGGTATTTGGCTATTATTTAGCTTCTAATATTGGGTCGTGTGATTGTGTAGCCCATCCCAGGTGGCGACGCAATCAAGGAAGTAAAGTCATACCAAATCCCACTTTTGGAAAGGTACGTAAAGAGACGTACGGGACCAATGGTACATGTATCTATTATACTCATTGATTATGCATTGTGGATGCGAGTATATGTGGAATTATGCATTGTGGATGCAAATACATGTTGAATTATGCATGATGATTGTATATGCATATGATGATTGTTGGTGCACATCCATGGGTCATGGTTATAATAGTGATGATTTTAATGCTTTGCCGCTGTCACTTGAAACAATGATAGAATACTTGCCGCTGTCATATTGTAGCGAGGAAAGAATATTTGCCGCCAAATGTTGAAGCGAGGGTGTTGCCGCATGTCGCATTTGCGCGAGGTTATTCAATGCCGCTAATATGTCGAAGCAAGGGGTATTAATGCCGTTGTCATGACAAGCGAGGTGCATTAAAATACACTATTATAACAGACTAGGGATTGATAATTGGTGAATATGGAATGGTGTTATGTCATGACATGTGTGGACCATTAAATAATCTATTGATTATACTCATGAGTTATGGTACAGGGACAACCAAAAGGGAGCGTTTAAATGCATGGGAAAAACAGGAAGTGTTTTATTACGGTTTATGCATTTACGCCTTATATTCATATTGTGTTGAATATGGATTATTATATGATCATGTTTTGGGGGTTGTCCTTGTAGGTACATTTTGGCATGATAAAGGGGCTAAGGCGGGTTGAGGCGGTGAGCTCGTGAAGAACGCTTTTGATAGACGAAGGACAGGGTTATTTTGTATAGTGTCTACTCTAGGAGTAGTATAAAGCTATAGTGAATAACATTCATTTGATTTGAGGATGTAACTAACCATTTGATAGTCCTTAACTTGGCATGTAATTCTTAAGGCTCAAAGTCTCAACACGAACTTTTGTACTCTGATAATGCATGTTAGCTCTAATTATGCCTTTAATCCGCACTTAAGGAACTAAGGTCCTTACATTCACGGTGTAACAACACGAAGAACACAAGACTCTCACACAAGAAGTGAATCACAAACTCCAATACAACACAAATATATGAAGTTTGTAATGCTAGATATAATTTGAATAAGCAAAGCTTTCTTGTAGTTTATAGACTTGTTTCTTGTCTTCAAAATGCTCCAAAACATCCATATTTATAGTGTAGGAGGCCCCCAAGGCTCCTATTAGCCGTGGCTACACTCAAGGCTTGAATCACTCCAAGATCGCCTCGGACATCGCCTCGGGCGATTACCATCCCCGCGCCCCAACGGTCACAATCTAGCACACATCGCCTCAGGCGATCAATACCACAAATCAATGACGTAGCCTCGGTTGCTCAAAAACTTACATCGCCTCAGGCGATCAGGCCATCGCCTTAGGCGTTCAGGCCATCGCCTCGGGCGTTCGTGCCATACGCGTGGGCCTCGGCGTCGCTCCAGTCGATGTGCTTGGCGATGCCCTTCTGAAATTCATCGCCTGGGGCGATGATCACCATCGCCTGGGGATATCTGCCCTATGTCTTGCAGACTTGATTTTTTTCAATCAATCCACTTTTTAACCATTAAACATGTACACTAAGTAGACATATTAGTATAACAAACATAAGTTTTGTTGATCATCAAAACTCATAAATAATCCGGAGATAAATTAAGCATTAAACTCAACCATGCGTTTAATGCTCAACAATATACAACTTTGGTACTATTTACAAATGATATTGGTATGAAACATTTACCATTATGATACTAATTATATATGAAATTGGTATGAAACATATACAACTTTGGTACTAATTACAAATGATATTGGTATGAAACATTTAACATTATGATACTAATTATATATGAAATTGGTATAAAACATATATAACTTTGGAACTAATTACAAAAGAGATTGGTATGAAACATTACAATTACGATACAATTACATATGAAATTGGTATGAAAAATATACAACTTTGATACTAATTACAAATGATATTGATACGAAATATTTAATATTATAGTACTAATTATATATGAAATTGTTACGAAACATATACAACGTTGGTAATTATAAATGATATTGGTATGAAACATTTATAATTATGATACTAATTACATATGAAATTCGTATAAAACCTATACAACTTTGGTACTAATTACAAAAGAGCTTGGTATGAAACATTTACAATTACGATACTAATTATATATGAAATTTGTATGAAAAATATATAATTTTCGTACTAATTACAAATGATATTGGTGTGAAACATTTACCATTATGGTACTAGTTATATGTGAAATTGGTATGAAACATATAAAACTTTGGTACTAACAAAGTACTAATTACAAAAGAGATTGGTATGAAACATTTACAATTATGATACTAATTACATATGACATTGGTATGAAACCTATACAATTTGGTACTAATTGCAAAAGAGATTGGTATGAAACATTTATAATTTTGGTACTAATTACATATGAAATTGGTATGAAACTTATACAACTTTGGTACTAATTGCAAATGATATTAGTATGAAACATTTACAATTATGGTACTAATCACATATGAAATGACGAGTATAACATTGAATTATTTGTTATTTATCTATAAAAAATAACACAAAAGTTCTTGTTATGTTAAAAAAAGTCAGTAATGAGATTTGTTACTATCAATTTAAATTAAAAGCAATGTCAGTAAAGTTATTTTTACGATGATTTCATTGAGTAATCATAAATATATTAAGTTAGAAGTTATTAATTTATATAATATAAAGTTAGTGAATTATCAATTCAATACGTTGTTCCCAAATCAGTATAAGTAAATTATTAAAAGATTTTATTAATTAATCAAATATTACATTATCAAGTTTCTTTGTAAGTCATATTGTGATAAACTAAGATATATTTATTTAATTATTATTATATATAATGTAAATCAAATAATGAACATAAAGTGCTTGTACAATAATTAAAATGTGTATAATATACTTATTTTATAATAATTTGCTTCATTATTATAATATTTATTGTATTACACATATAATTTTTATTTAAAAGTATAACATATTTTTTTAGATAATTTTTATTTGTCAATATATAATAAGTATTATTGTATTACACATAATATATATTGTCTTTTAGTATATATAATTATATTATCTAAAATAAAACAATCAAGACTGTAGCTTAGTGGTAAGAAGCTTTATATACATGATAGAGGTCAAGGGTTTGAATCTTCATCAACACACATTAATTTCAAATAATAAATAATTTAAATAAAAAAACCGTGCGAGGTTCCACGGGTTTCCGGTCCATGAACCGTAACCGACCTATATAGTGACAGGCTGGTTACGGTTCGGAACAGTCGAACCGGGTCAACGGTTAATCGGCCTGTAATCCCGTTGACCCGATTATGGTCCGAGCTGAGCCGCGATCATGTCTACTAAGAGGATGTTTTCAAGTGAATGGCTGTCGTTATTACACAACACTATCTCTTCACTCTCCAAAAATCAAACGTTTGTCAGTATCTTCACTCTCACATGTTTCTCTCTCTAAGACATTTCCTGTTCTCTCTCTAGAATCTTGAATGGCGACTCTGAAGGCGATGGCTTTCTCTTTTCCTATGTCTCATCGTTTGAACAACCAATGTCGCTCAATTCCAGGTACCTTTTAATTTGATACGTTGTTCTTTTGTTCTAGAATTTAAAGATTCTGTATGTTTCTTTATTGGAAAATGGGTTGCGGTGATTAGTGAATTGGAATGAAATGTACTGTCTCAGGTACAAATAGTTTGAACTAAAGTTTCTTGGAATGTTAATGGGAAAAAGTAGAAGCAACTGGATAATAATCGAATGAAGCAGCATAATTATTTCTTTCAAAGTAAAAGGAATAGTTTTTGTTTGATAACAAATTTTTTGTTCAATTTATATTCAATTTGGCGTAGTAAAGATTTTTATAAATTGAGCAAATTATTTGTAATCATACATAAATGAATTTTTTTTTATTGGAAAGAGATAGCAATTCTATGTCATTCTATTATTTCTTTATGAATCTTAAATTTTATTTATTTGATGATTTTACTACGCCAAATTGTGAGAGTTAATAATCATGCTAACACAATCTAATATAAGCAATGAATGAAATTGGATTTTACAAATATGACTTTCTTACAAGTGTTTTATTGAGCTGACCTAGGGCAATTTTGCATATTTAGAAGTATAAAACTTGAATACATATTATCATATGCACTTAGAGCCCATGAATTTACAACTACAAACTCGATGTTATATGAACTCATGCTTTAAAAACATAGGGATTAAATGCCTATTAATATTTTACAGGGGTTTTAAGCAACTTTAATTTTTCGCGGGGGACATGGGTGGCTGGGTGCAATTTACAGGTAGAAGCGAAGGGCTTTTTTTTTTGTGGCTAATTTTAAAAATAACTCTGATGAAACAAATCTAATTTCATGTTTTTTAAAAAAATATAGCTTCTGTTTGAAATTTCTGCTAATTTTCTTTGTTCTTTGGGTTATGCCACAATTTCTGCAACTATTTGATGATAGACTACTCTTGTTGTGGAATCATCTGTGTTGTTGGTGCACCAGTAATGTTTCCAAGTTAATAATGCATATAAAAAGTTAACGATTTTTTTAAAGGTTCTGCTATGCATTATTAAACTTCATAAATTTCCTCCATACTGAAAAAAACTTCCCCGTAGAAGCCTGAATGTGACTCTAGATGCCCTATGCAGAGAAGGAATGTGGTTAAATTCGTCTAGATGACAAGAAAAACACACACGGCCAGCACCCTCACGCCACAACCACACACTGCCAGAACCACCAGTCACCAGAAAAAGCACAAAGCTCACAGTCAGGTAACCACCGCACCCACACGGCCAGCTACCTCCACTCACCCAGTGCACCCACACAGCACAAAGCCACGCACAGCACAAAGCCACGCACAGCACTCAATCGCACAGCACAAAGCCACGCCTAACACTCCTTGCACGACCCACTCAGCCACGCACAACAGGAGCAGGAAGAAAAACGAGAGTGAAGAGTGGTGAAGGAGGCGCACGTACTGGTTAAGGAATTGTGAGGCGGACGACTGAGACTCAAAATCAGATTGGAGAATGGGGCGCACGTCTATCGCTTTTTTGAATGAAGGAGGCGAACAAAACGTGAGAGGCGCTTATCTCAGACTTCATTAGGCTTAGGGTTACTAAATGGGGGGATTAGTTTAGGTTAAATAAAGGGTTAAGGATAATGGGCTTGGTTAATGTTTGGGCCACAATACCCAACAAATCTCCACCTTGGCCCAATACCGGTTTCTCTTCAGACGTAGGGAAAACATACAAGCAGACATCATCATCGCCTTATGGTCCCCACAATACACAAAGTAATTGTGTGGACCAAGTTCCTGTCAAAACACAAAGTAAAGACAAGGAAAACAATAACAAGCACACAGCAAGTTAAAGTGGGAAAGTAACCAGGGTAACAGTTTTATAACGAGCACACAGCAGGTTATAAAACACTAACCAAGGGACTAAACATGCATCAATTACCAGTATCAAATTTTAAAATTTTTAAATATGATTGAAATTTACTAAGGGATAAACACTTAGTACACTTATCAGCATGATTAAACACATAATCTTTGAGTTTAACAACTACAGACAACAGCCATTTAACAGCATTCCAATGCAACATGCCAGGGTTAGACACATACCTACTTAAGCAACTAACAGCAGAAGATATAGCATGCCAAATACTAACCATCAAATACATAACATATCTTATATCATTTGAATAAGGCACAATCTTCATAGAATCAAAGTCAAAATCAGATTTAGGACATTGATCTTTACTCAACACAAAATGAGCAGCTAATGGCACATTAACAGGCTTAGCATCAGTGAAAACTACACCTTCTTTTTCAGTAAAACCTTTAACTACAAGTCTAGCTTTGAACCTAACAGAATCATTTTCATTCTTAACCTTAAACAACCATTTGCAGTCAACATAGCAATTAACATGTTTAGGAACAAGAATACAAGTATGATTCACAATCAAAGAATGCATTTCCTCTTTCATAGCACATAGCCAGTCATTATGGATTTCAAAGCTTCATTGTAGGTTTTAAGTTCACAGTTATCAATTGATTCAAACACATTGAACACATAAGAAGCAAGGTCAAAGTCACTTAGCTTAGCAGGTTGTCTTATGTTTCTCCTAGCCCTATCTCTGGTCAATTGATAATCATGCAAATCTTCATGTTCGTTAGCAACCAATTCATCATGCACAACATGTTCATGTTCAACAACAATATCATGATTTTCAGGCATTCCATGAATTTCAGGTTCATTAACAGGCAAGTTCACATGATTTTCAGCAAAAGGCACATTGTTATCATTAACAGGAAGCACACCAGGCAAATGCTCCACCTTGCTAGGAGTAGCACTGGACTCAGACTCATCAACAGGCACAGAAGGAAGCAAGCAAGGCATTTCAAACTCATTGAAAATTACATCCCTACTTATAATGCTTTTAAAACCAGGTTCACTTCTTAGCCATATTCTATAACCCTTAACTCCCTCGGGATAACCTAGAAAGACACACTTAGTAGATCTAGGTTCAAGTTTATCACCTTTCCTATGCACAAAAGCAGAACAACCAAACACTTTAAGATTAGAAAAATCAAGTTCTTTACTAACAAACACAGATTCAGGACACAAACCATTTAAAGGCACAGAAGGAGATCTATTTATCAAGTAAGCAGCTGTCACAACAGCTTCACCCCAAAACTTCTTTGAGAGGCCAGAAGATGCAAGCATACTTCTAACTTTCTCAAGGAGAGTCCTATTCATCCTCTCAGCCACACCATTTTGCTGAGGGGTATAGGGAACAGTCTTGTGCCTTTGAATCCCAGATTCATTGCACAGATTGTCAAACAAAGAATTACAGAACTCCAAGCCATTATCAGTCCTAAGTTTCTTAATCTTTTCACCAGTTTGGTTCTCAATTAAAATCTTCCAATTTTGAAACTTTTCAAAAGCATCTGATTTATTTTTCATTAGAAAAACCCATATTTTTCTAGAAAAGTCATCAATAACAGATAGGAAATAGCTATTACCACATTGTGTAGGAACAATAGAGGACCCCACACATCAGCATGCAAGTACTCTAGAATCACAGAACTCTTAGTCACATTAGGGGAAGGGAAAACCGGGAATTTAACTCTTTGTTGTTTGCCATAAACACAAGAATCACATAAAGGCATGCAAGACAACTTGTCTTTACCAAAACAACCTTTTTTATGCAAAATCTCTAGACCTTTAGCGCTCATATGACCTAATATTCTATGCCACAGATTAGTCAAGTCATCAGTCACAGAATTCACATTATCATACACAGATCCGTTTTGCAAACATAAAGATTTCTTTTCTTTTCAGCTTTGAAAACTACCAAAGAACCCTTTAAGATTTTCATAACTCCATTTCCCCATCTACCCTCAAAACCACCAGATTCTAAAGCAGCACAAGACATCAAATTATTGCACAAAGCAGGAACATGTCTCACATCTTTTAGAGCCATAGAATAACCAGAATCAAATTTCAAATAAACATCACCAATACCAGCAACTTTACAAAGTTTCTCATCAGCCATAGAAACAGAACCATTTTCAATTTATTTTATAATTAGAAAACAAATTTCTAAAAGGTGACATGTGATAAGAGCAACCAGAATCAATTAGCCATTCATTTTCACACACAGTAGATGAATGCACATAATTCACAGCATCACATAAATCAGTCACCATAAAGATATCATCCGAGTTTTCACCGGATGAGGAAGCATGATTCACTTGTTCATAAGATTGGTTGTTATCATTTTGTTTCTGGTTTTTCTTTTTAGGACAGTCTTTAATAAAGTGATTAGGATCACCACAGTTAAAGCACTTTCTGTTCTTATGCCTAGACTTAGACCTAGTCTTGTTATACCTATGTTGAGACCTACCTCTAACATGCATAACTTCATCTGAATTTTGCTTACTACCTTTGTTCACTTTTAAATCTAGTTCTTTACTCTTAAGACCACTAATCACAGTGTCAAGCGTAATAGAATCTCTACCATACTTAATAGCAGATTTGACATCACTATATGTCTCAGGAATAGCATTTAAAAGCACAATAGGAATATAATCATCAATATTCCTATCTCCAGTTAACTTAATATCTTGAATCAATTTAGTAAACACATCAAGATTCTCATCAACATCTTTGTTCAAGTCAAGCTTGAATCTGAAAATTTTTTCAAGTAAAAACAATTTACTAGGCAAAGAGGTTTCCGTATAAAGCTCTTCTAATTTTTCCCAAAGAAGTTTAGCAGAATTAAGTTTACACATTTTCTGAGCACAGAGTCAGATAAGTTCAAGATTATGGAAGAGTAAGCAACTTCATCATCTTCGGCTTTCTTAGCAGGGGTAATATCATCAGCATAATTACCACCTATAGCCTTAAACACTTTCTGTTGAATTAAAATTTCTTTCATTTTCTGTTGCCAAATAGAAAAATCTGATTTTCCATTAAAAGGTTCCATGTTATAGCCAGAAATAGAAGCCATTGCACACAAGCAAAATTATGCACATTAAATCACAGGCTACCAAGTTACACAAAGTAAGCAGCAGAAGCAGGACCACACAAAACAGGCACAGATAATGAAAAAACTGAAAGTTTTAAACATTTTAAAATTTCAGTGAGCCACACTGAAAAACACAGAAAACACAGAATCACACAAATTCCTAGTTTTCTACAGCAAGCAAGCCTCAGAACCTAAGACCTAGACGCTCAACAAAGCAGTAAAAGTTTTAGGGTTCAAGCCAATCACTTACAACCCAGAGGCCAACGCTCTGGGGTTTTTTCCACCGAAAAGCCGAACTGGCGCAGAATCTGAACCGCCGAACAGCCGCTGCCCGAGCGTCGCTGTTCACCCACCAGGCGCGGATAGCCGCTCTGATACCACTGTTAGGAGGGTATCCGCCTTGACATCGCCTGTGTACCTGCAAAATCCAAATACAAATACACACAATATACGAATATAATACTAAATCCAAAAGGATATAGATTCCGGCTCAGATCTGTTGTTCCCCAATCTACGTCACGGAGAGAAACCTCGGCAAAGACCGAAAGGTTTGGACAACACCCCACACCCACGTTCTGCCCGAAAGCACAAAGCACACGACAAGAACACACACGGCCAGCACCCTCACGCCACAACCACACACTGCCAGAACCACCAGTCACCAGAAAAAGCACAAAACTCACGGCCAGGTAACCACCGCACCCACACGGCCAGCTACCTTCACTCACCCAGTGCACCCACACAGCACAAAGCCACGCACAGCACTCAATCGCACAGCACAAAGCCACGCCTAACACTCCTTGCACGACCCACTCAGCCACGCACAACAGGAGCAGGAAGAAAAACGAGAGTGAAGAGTGGTGAAGGAGGCGCACGTACTGGTTAAGGAATTGTGAGGCGGACGACTGAGACTCAAAATCAGATTGGAGAATGGTGCGCACGTCTATCGCTTTTCAGAATGAAGGAGGCGAACAAAACGTGAGAGGCGCTTATCTCAGACTTCATTAGGCTTAGGGTTACTAAATGGGGGGATTAGTTTAGGTTAAATAAAGGGTTAAGGATAATGGGCTTGGTTAATGTTTGGGCCACAATACCCAACAATATCATTGTGGGCTTATTTTGAAGGTGAATTAATCAGAAAAATTAATTAACTTGTAGATGGGGTTGTTCTCCGGGGAAATACCAGCTGAAATATGATGCACAAGAGAAATGTTATTTAGTGCGTGGAAGAGTGAAAGTTTACCCCAAAAATTCACATAAAGATGAAGAAGCTGTGGAATTGGTGCGGGTGATCTTGTGATTATACCAAAGGGTTTGAGTTGCACTTGGGATGTATCTGTTGCTGTTGATAAACACTACACTTTTGATGCATCTTCTCTTTCATCTTCTTCTTCCTAAAAACAATAATATTAATATATTAATTAATTAATGCATGTAACAGTATTTTTTAATTAAAAAAACATATTGATATATATTTTTCTTGATATCATAATATAATTTTTGTCAGGTGTTTTATGCAGAATCAGTGGAGGGGTTTGAAAGTAGATGTATGTTTAGCTAGTTTCTTTGTCTGATTGATTTTAACTAATTAACCATGTTTATATATATATATATATATATATATATATATATATATATATATATAAAGATGAAACCAGTATTTTGTAGTCGGGTAGGCTAAATATAATATTAAAAATTATTAATTAAAAACTAATGTACTCAGTATGCATAATAATCTAACATGTCATAATAGATAATATTTCAATCAAATTAAAAAATGAATAAGATTAAAAAACAATAAGAAACATATAATAGTAAATCGTTGTATTCAAAAACACAAAAAATAAAAATCAATTAAAATTAAAATTAGCAAGGATTTTAGATTGTGTTTGGATTGAGTTATTTGATATGGTTTGGAGAGTTATTTGAATAATAGATTGAAATATCACTCATCTTGAGTGTATTTCAAATTCACCATAATTCTCATTACATCTACATAAATTAAGAAGTGAATCCACGCTACTGCAATTCAATGTATGCAGTGTTATTGTCATGCTATTGTTGAGGTGTTTGGGGAGCAGTATCTACGATCACCTACCGACAACGATGTCACTAGACTACTACATATTGGTAAACAATGTGGCTTTCCTGGAATGTTGGGAAGCCTCGATTGTATGCATTGGAGGTGGAAAAATTATCCCACTGCTTGGGCGGGACAATATGCAGGTCGTAGTGGATTTTCTACCATTATTTTAGAAGCAGTCGCTGATTATGATCTCTGGATATGGCATGCATATTTTGGTATGCCAGGGTCCAACAATGACATTAACATATTGGAGGCATCTAGCTTGTTTTCGAATATCACACAAGGTATTGCCCCTCCAGCAAATTATATTATTTGAGGTCGAGAATATGATACAGGTTGTTATCTAGCTGATAGTATGTATATCCGAAATGGTCAACTATTGTGCAAACTATCCATGATCCACGTGGCCCGGAAAAGAAATATTTTGCAATGAAACAGGAGTCTTATAGAAAAGACGTAGAACGTGCATTTGGAGTTCTTCAATCTCGATTTGCAATAGTGGCATCACCTGCACGTTCTTGGCGGAAAATCATTTGCATGATATAATGACTGTGTGCATCATAATGCACAATATGATTATCAAGGATGAACGTAACCTCGATGCACCAATCCAATCTGCAATGAAAGCACCAGCTCCGGACATAGAAATGGTTGGAGATGAAAATTTAAGATTTCAACAATTTCTCTCTGGGCATAGACGGATGAAGAATAAAGAAGCTCATATCGAATTACGTGATGAATTGATTGATCATTATGGGATGAATATAGTAAATTCAAATAATTAAATTTGTATTTATTTTATGTTTTATCATCAAGTATAGTTATGTATAATATTTAATTTGTGTTAATATTTTGTTATGTAAATAAATGATCAACTGTATTAAAGTAATTAAATAATTAAATTGAATTAACGATTAAATTATAACGATTTAATTATTAAATTTAAAATTTAATTATGTTAGTAAATATAAAAATATATTTATAATAGATAATTGACTGAATAAAATATAGATGAAATTAAAAGAAATATTGTAATCAATATTTTTTTTGAAGTAAAGTTTGGAATAGATGGGTTGGAGATATGTTTTGTATTTGGTGTAAAAATTGAAAATGTAAAATTTGTGATAAAATAAAATTTTGGATTGAAGAGGTGTTTAGCTAGAAAATGAAAAATGGCAGCAATTCCAATGCTACACGCAAATCCTTGCGTCAAATCTTCATTTTCCTTTCCCTCTGCAAGTCATTCTGCGTACTGTGCCAGGTATTTTTCAAACTCTTTGCTTTCATTCCAAGGACCTCCAATTGTGGTGAATTCCTAGTCATAGGCTTGCTAATCACGAAAATATTTACTTAATTGTTTGTTATTTAAGTTTTTGCAGGTTCCAAAATGTCGTCGGCGCTGCGCCGGTGCCCCCTCTCGCGTAAAATCGCATTATTGTAAGTTACGAGCTATTACTCTCTCTTTATATTGTTGAAAATTGTTTAGTTTATTCATTTATGTGTGTGTGATGGAGTTGGTTGTGCTTGATTAAGTAGTTGGGTGTCGGATCAGTGGCAGCGGATTTCTTGGCGTCGGTGGCTTCTTATCCACGGCCAGATGATAAGATTAGAAGCTCTAGTGCCATGGTAATGTTTATTGTTACGAAGTGTTGTTGATCAATGCGAAACTAGTAGATTTTCTTCCTTTTTCAATAAAATGATAATGCTAACGACATGTTGAATTTGAAAGGGATGATTTTTATTTCCTTTGAGTAAACGTGTTTCTCTCTCTTTTGCTGTGATCAATTGCTGCCACAATTGTCTGAATGGAATGGTTTGGCCTTTTTGTGTTGCTGGATAGGTTCAAGGTGGTGGAAATGCAGGGAATGTATTAACTTGTGCTGCTCGTTTGGGGTTAAAACCAAGGCTGATTTCCAAGTCTCTTGATTTCAGTGATTGCTCATCTGTTATGGTCAGGAGATGGGCAGTTTGAATGTGCTTTTTGGTTAGGTTGCAGATGACTCTCAAGGTAAAGGAATATTGGAGGAACTAGAGGCTGATGGTGTATATGTTGTAGTAAGCTTTCAAGACAAGTCCTCTTTGTTCTATAGATAGTACTCGTTTTCTGGCTACGATTACAAAATATGGAGTTTGCTGACAATTTGCCATAGTTGATAATTATTTTGAAGGGTAAAACAGATCTCAACACAAAAAATTGAAGAATTTGGTTTTCATTGGTCAAGTTTCACTCACTTCTACAGAAGTATAATTGAAAAGGGTATCTAACATGTGAAAGACGCTCTTTCTGGTGATTGTAACTAAAAAGGGCATCTAACATGTGAAAAGACGCTCTTTCTGGTGATTGTACTTTGGCCTTAAACTCTGAAGATGTCATAGTAGCTTTGTAATGTTGCAAACAACATACTCCTTTATTCATGCTCAAATAACACTCCTTTAACAAATCTCCACGTCTTTAAGTTTGTTTATTTGTATGGGTGAGACACTAATTTATGACAATACACTGGAAATTGAATCCACAAACTAGGAAATGGCAATGTGTATCTTGTAATGCTTTTTCTAATAATTATTAACTTGTATAGCCAAAATTATTGAACAACATCCACATGGTTTCAATCTTTGATAATTGATATCTTATTTTTTTCCTTCAGGTTTCTGAGGGGGGCAACTCACCATTTACCTATATCATTGTGGACAATCAAACGTGAGTATTTCTCCATTGTTTGCCTAGTTTAATATTTTGTTGGGCCCTTTTAGGTACTTCATATTTGTATTTCTTTACTCATTGAAATTCTCTCTTTTTAGTCTCTTGTAAACTAGATTTTAAGTTCATTCCTGAATTTGTAAAATCATACTAAGTATCATTACGAGAAACTAATTAGTATGTCATAATATTTGTCATGAATTTCTGGTTTGAGCCCTGTTACAACTGTTAATTGCTCATGAAATGGTCTGACCACTAGTAAAACAGTGTGATTGCTCTACCTTGACCTAAAAGTCACAGGTTTGTGGTGCATTAAGTTGAATTATAATTTCACTTTCATTTTTTTTATTGAATTAGTTATGGAGTGAAGGCATTATCACCTAGTACCCCCCTCCCCCCCACCCCCACTGATAGGCTTAAGTTGAATAGAATTCTATTTTCATTGGGTGTTTGTTGAAGCAATTAATATACTCACTTAAGAGAATGCATTTGTACACAAACACTATCAGAGTTATTGTTCTCCATGTTTCAGGTAAATACACACTTGTATTATGTTATGGACTAAAGTTGTCCAACCCAAACCAATGATGGGCCCTAGTAATAAATAGAGGGGGAATGAGGGGTAGAGGATACGTGATTTTAGTTGTGAGTTGCTAGCTTTTGCTAGGACAAGAAGGTTCATCCTTCTTGGGTTTGAGTGAGTGAGGAGTGTTTTCCTTTTCATTGTATTTCTGTTCCAGTTAGCAGTATAAGAAAAATAACAGCAATACAATTGTGTTCTTATTTCATTCCAGAAATTCTATCGTACCTTGCCCTTGGATTTCAACTTCTTGTGTGTTTGAGAATTTATGTTCCTAACAATTGGTCAGACCTGGCGACGAGAGAGTCCGTCAGTTGCAGGTTTTCCTGTCATCATATGACTCACTTGTCTCCTTGTTTAGCCTCAAAGTCGACTACCCACGGGATTATTCGGATCTTTCGATAGAGGATCAGAAAGATCTTAAGCGAACTAGATATGTTGTTTTCGATGTCCTTATTGATGCACCTCTAGTTTTAGGTAGGGATGCTTCCCTGAGAATTCTTTACATGAAGCTTATTGAGACAGTGAGTAGTTGTGTCCATGGTGAGAACATTGATTGGCGTCTAGCATAAGCTGCTTTGTACAGCATAAGAGCAATATAAGATTATGTATCTGTTGTTGAGGAAGAAGATTGGAATAAAATCGACATTCCATTGAAGTTTGTTGCTTCCATGGGCGTCCATGAGTTGGCTTGTTGGTTGTATGTATAATTCAATGGGAGCACCATGCAAATGTGGCTTATAGTAATGGGGGATGTACTAGATCTCAATAGGACTTGGGATAGAGGAATAAAGTTACTCATTGTCTTTGTTGTTGGTTGGAAGGATGCGGACTTTGTAGAAAATCAAGCTTCGAGTCTCAGCTTTGAGGACAATGCTGGTTCTGATGGGGAGGTATTGTTACTCTAAAGTTGCCCAACCCAAACAATAATGGGCCCTAGTAGAAGCCCAAGTAGTTACAAGTTCATCACGTGGGAAAGGGGTTTAGTTTGTTAGTGATGTGGTGCTAGCTTTTGCTAGGACAAGAAGGTTCATCCTTCTTGAGTTTGAGTGAGTGAGGAGTGTTTTCCTTTTCACTTAGCAATATATAAGAAAATCCTCTATCTGTGAAGCTGATGATCTATCATTCAAAGAACATTTTGCTGGTTTCCAAATTAAGAGAATAATGCTCACTTTTCTTGTGCCGTTTGCGAGGGTTCGGTTGAATTCAAATTAATCTTGCAGTATATTACTTTGTGACTTTTTTCATGACTCTGCTTTAGATTTTTAATTTGTGGCAGCATGAGCATTAACTGAAAAGTATTCGTTGCAGGCAAGAAGTCAGAACTTGATTAGGTTGGGTCAAGTGTTCTTATTCCTTTTAGGTTCTTCACTGCAACCTTGTGGAAAATGAGTAATTCCCTAAACAGCACAATCATTATAATTGGACCGAAACATTCTGAGATGCATAAATAAAGATTTGCGTGAAACCAGTGAGTGGGTTTGCAAGATCCTGAAACTACAAATCATTAACTTTTTTGTTACAAATTCAATGATTTTGTTTGTAATGATATAGCAGAAGGTTGGCATTCTCTTCTCTGATTTTTTCCCTCTCATGCTTGGACAGGTGCACCATCCGTTCAAAGCGCACTTGTTTTCATGCTTCTAAAGTTGCCAACTATCAAGTTCATAGTAGTCACAGTAGGGGAGGATGGGTGCATCATGCTGGAAAGGTCTGTAAGTGGTATGTGAGTATTTCTTTATTCTGTTGATTATAGGTTGTGTGGTAGGTAGTGAGAATTGATCTTATCGATGATTTCTTGTGTATTTGACTTATCTTCCATTTAATCGTTCGTAGAAGATGTTCATTCTGAAAAAATGGATGTAGATGATGTACTGGAGACACTGAAGCAGAAAAAGGATTGTGACACGACTATGGCAACATATGTAGCATCAGTAAATTCACTTTTCCAAAAATCCTCTTGTTCTTTAGATAATACTACTTTCCAGCATTGTTTGATCTATTAGTCTACTTTGTAATTGCTGCCTATCATTTGTCTATGAAAGAAGTCACTCGAGCCTTCTATACAACAGCTTAGAAGTAAAAAATGATTACTGAACCATTTGATGCATAAGTAAGCTTGGTCGTATGTGGTGGTTAGGCGGGAAAGACTAGAACATACACCGCTGTTTTTTTCTGATCACCAAAAGAGTATTTATCACCATATAGCTACAAATGTGAGCGCTCGTGTCTTTCGCTGAACCCATGAAAATTGGATTTGTATATGCACCTTACTTTTGTGCATTGATTTTGTTTCCTATGCAATATAACTTTTACAGTGAGGCGAAACTGATGGCAGAAGGGATTGGTACTATGTCTGGCAGGCTTCTCATAGGAACAGCTGAGAAGATTCCACCCTCGGAACTTGTTGATACGACAGGTGCTGGTGATTTGTTCATAGGAAGAGTCCTATATGGTTAGTATCATTGTTTATTCTGCACTCTTAGTTTCTACAGTTTCTTGGGTCTATATACACACGGACCTTCATTGCATACTTTCCTATCACTGTCATTTTTCGCATGTTGTCTCCATTTAATCTCCAGTCACCTTTTCCCATGAACTGCACTCCCCACAAAAAAAGACTACTCTGTACCAATTAAAATTATTGTTCTCTTTTGATTTCTGCTGGTGGGAAACTGAATTGTTACCTGAAAGAGTGTTTTTGGCTTTGTTTTTGGCCTTGGTTTTCGGCCATTATTATTTGTACCCAGTTGGTTTTTAGTTTTGGGGACCATTGAATCTTTGTTTATCTTACTTAAGTTTGTAGCTCTTTGCACCAACATGGTGCCGGAGAAGATGCTTCCTTTTGCCTCTCAAGTGGTTAGTTTAACTTGTTATGCGCAAATAATTATATTTCTAATAGATATCATCTGATGACTGCAAGGGAAACAAGTTACACCAAGATTTGCATCAATTTTACAGGCTGCTATCGGCTGCAGAGCCTTGGGGGCCAGAACCGGTCTTCCACAATACACAGATCCCAGCTTGACTACTTTTTTTAATATAGAGAACCCAAGTGATGGCTGACATAAAAAGAGTATCCGGACATCAGCTTGGGCGGTTCTTTTCAGTATTATTGACAGGGTTTTTTTGGATTGATATCCTGATGATACCTGCTGGAAAACTTGCCTTGAGGATACACTTATTATGTCATTCTTGAGTACAGACTTTGAATTATATTTTTACCACCCGAAGAAGGCATTGGTTCCCTTTTGTTCTAGACAAACAGGATCCGATTTCAGGGAAGTAGCATTTCTGTTCGTAATATACATGTAGTGCACATGCAAAAGGTAACAATTTTCTACTATAAACTTAAATGGTCTACAACTTCAGACATCTTGTTGCACAATTGTGTTGATGGAATACTTATAAAAAGAACATGTATGCAGTCTCTTGTTTTTTATATTGATTTGTGGGCGAAACGAGCAAAATGTTAAATATGTAAAATCACAAGCGTAATTGAGTGCTAAAAGTGTTTCAGGTTCGGAACAGATTACATCCATTTAACGAAGTAGAAAAGTAGCAAATGAGGTCACCTCTACACCAGCCTAGAATCACCAGGAACACAAACTTAAGATAAATTACAACAAAAGCCTTCCACCACCAAGACTTCATTCTAGAACCTAATTAAACTAACTACGCAATAGTCCTATGTGAATAATTGCAGATCACAACATGCTATCAGCATTTGTAGGCAGCCTCTTCAAGAAACTAACAGCACTTGAAGGCAACTTGTTCCTGAACTTCGGTGGCCTCAGATAACACAAACCAAAGAGAGCCACCACCCATCTGATTGGAACTAGATAGAATCCGAAAGCCGCCAACAAGCAAAATATGACAAACAAGAATGTAGCTCTCGGGTCGCGCCAGCTTAATAGTGCCTGAAATCTCTCACCTTGAGTAGCTAGATCCCCAACCACAGTCTGAATCCTCCCAGCCACGCTCCTGAGTCGATCATATCTCATTCGAATAACCTCCGCACTTCTGCTAGTTGGGAAAGAATCAAATTCCTCATCTAGTTCATCTGGATGCACACTCTCAGCATAGGAGAGCCGAGTATCCATGTGAGGAGGGTGCCGTGGGCGAGATCTGTAACGCCAGAGCCCCATGACAGCTAGGGTGAGCAATATGCAAGGAATTATGAGCTCAGGCACCAACACAAGCGTCATGAACGCGATAAGAAAGAATGATGTGTACACGGGTTTGTGCCAGTTTCTCAAAATCTCCAGCAACCTGGTCATGGCAACAAACCAGGCCAAAACATTGGTGAGCCTAAAAAAATTTGCTTTGCTCTTTCTCATGCTCCACATGTGAGAGTCATGGTCTAGCATGTACTCCACCACTTCTCTTCCCAAAGGAGGCTCCGCTCGACTGAGCCTTGAAGCCACCACATTCATCGCCTGGTACCTCAAACTATCCAACTGATTCACAGACAGTGGCTGCACATAATGCATCTTTGGCAGCAGGGGCATGGCGTACATATGGAGCATGTTGAACATGTTCGCGCACGAAAACCGTACTGCCAAATGAAGCTCTCCCATCTTTTTAACCCCAGAAGGATGTAGCATCAACAATGGGTAAGCGTGAGTGTAAACTCTATCAGATTCAAGAGTCGACAACCGGATCCTAACTTTTCCAATGCGTATATCCCGGTTTGCAGTTCCAGCCACCATGTTCTTGTCAACCCGCGAATTGTCAAAGACGCCAATGGATATTACAGTGCAAGGATCAAAGACTTCCCATGTGTACTGTTCATTCCATTTGGGAGACAAGCTGTCAACAACGGTTCTAGTTCGAACCCACTTCTGTCCATACTTCGCCACACAATAAGAATCAGTGGAACCTCCTTTGCCATCTTTGATCTTTACAGGCATAATACTGGTGGCACCCAAAATACCAACTTCAAGCACACCAATGTGGGGCTTCCAGAGCTGCTTAGCTGTAGGTCGAACGTCACTGCTATACATAGTCGCCTCATCAAGCACATGGTAGCCCCCCTCGAGAGAGACCCGAAGGTGAATTCTAGATGCAAATCTCACCACAGCTTTGGTCTCATTTGGATTGCTATATTGTGTGTCCAGATTGAACCACCTAGAAACCACAGGCTTATCATCTAGTCGCCTTTCGAGTTTCACTATCGGGAGAATCACCCTCCCAACAACCTCATCTCTATTCGGCATCAATCGATCTTCAATAGAGATCAACAAAAAGTCCTCAAAAGGCTCTGCTACCACAAACATCAAGTCCTCATTCCAGGAAGGATTAGAGAGGCTCCTATTTGCAGTAGGTGTGGCAATTCTAGTCCTTAAAACCTGGTTCCCCACTTGAACTTTAGCAAAAAGTTCAGGATACCTCACCATATTCATAGTAACACCTTTGTCTCCCAACACAACATCTTGCGCTTCAATTACACCCACTCTCAAATACCAAAGTTTGGGAGACAAATAAACCTTAGACTTAATCGAACACAGCCCATCTAAATGCACGTTTGCCGACTTTGAATGCCATGCCTCCGCGAAGGCCTCATCAGCCTGAGTTCCAAACCAAATAGACACCATAATTTCACCACATTCAGCCCTATCTCCCTTCTTATCCTCCATTCTATACCATTGAGGTGCTAACTGACTATCTGGCTGAACCCTTCTCGGCACCTCATTCAAATCAAACCACACACGCCCTAAGAACTCTTCTTTGTTATTCTCCTTCACAAAAACTTCCACCACAGAGGATTGTATACAATCCTTGGAAAAGGCAAAAACTTGGTCCCATTCTGCATTACCCAAAGAAACCCTCTTTGTAATCCCTTTGTAATTTCCAAGTTTCACCTCTGCCACCACTTCACCACCAAATACAGAAATCTCCCTAGCCTTCACAACTCGAACATACAAATACTGCATTTGCTCCACAAGATCATACGTTGAGCTTGTTTTATCCTTATTGACACCACCAAGATGTGGGCTTGTTTCCTTCAAAGCATACTCACTGGAAACCCCACCATGGCCACCACCGTTGCCGCAGAGAACTCCGCCGGGAGAGGTAGCCGGAATAACCGGGCGAGGAACAGTGGTTATAACCACAGGCTTGATATCACCCTGACCCGGCTCCACATTCTTCAAATGTGCCTGATTTTGCAAGCCCGACCTCATTTTGCCATTTTCTTGGCCCAACCCCATACCCATTTGTTTAGGCACCACCATGTTCCCGCTCTGCTGCTGCATTTTCTTGTTTTTCTTGGAAATCCCACCACCACCTGAAACCGCCGCCCCATTCTCACCCCCGCCGCTGTTTATAACCTGTTTCACCTCTTCCTTAGAAGAAAGATAAAGCTTCAATTTAATCTCACCTCTCACATGCGAGAAGAGACTCCTTTTATCCAGTGTATAAAGCTGAGCCCCTTCTTCACCTTCCCTCACTATACTCGACCCCGAAACCCTCACTTTTCCCAAGAAGTTCCTACTATTATTCGACCTCCTCTCGTTGAAAACATTCACTTCTATCGTACGGTATGGGAGGTCCGCAACATCATTTACATGAAACACGAGCTTCTCATTCCAAACTGGGTTCAAATCTCTGTACTTCACTTGAGTCTTCTGCCTCTGGCTCTCAAACTCCACCTCCACGAACGGCGAAGAAGACCCCTCGCCGTCTTTCGGCATCAGATTGTGCGCTTCCACCACCTCCACCACAAGCTTTTCTTTACTGTTATTCATGGCGATTCTTTGATTTCTACCTAAGAAGAAAACACAGAAGAGATGTTTAAAGTATAATTCTTTAAACAGAGAGACACAAAGAGTTTAGTGTATTTTCTGAAGAGAAAAACGTTAATACGAGAGTTTAAGGAGAAAGGGTGACAGAGAATTGGATTGTTGGATTTTGTGTAATAATAGCAGTGAGTGAAAATTTTGAAACAACACAGCTCACTTACCTATGCATGAATGGTGGTGTTGACCACGCGCCATTACTGCTGATGGTGGTAATCTAGATTTTGTGCATGCATAATCTGTTTGCGCTATTGGACTTTAATTAATTTTTTATTTTATTTTTGAGTACTATATTATTTTACATTTTGTTTATTGAAAAAAATATTTTATATTTCATATATAAGGAGATGTCATAAATTTTTTTACCATAAAAAAAATTTTAAAAAAAAATTCCATTTTACCCCCTAAAATTATTTTGACATAATTTTTTGCCTCTCTTCCCATAATTCCTGCGTTCGTGCCCTTGGTCATAATGTGATGGATTATTCGTTTTTTATACTATTATGCATTTCTAAGATTTTAATACCTAATGAATTTATTGAAATAAAATATAATAATAAATTATTTGATAGGCAATAAAACTGTGAATATATATTTTAGGGAAAACATTTAAAAATAAGATGGGAAATATATCTGAAAATTATGTGAAATATATCATTTAGGGAAAACATCATGGACAATCAGTCAATTAATTATATTATCCTATTATATCACAGATTTCAATAATAATTACACAATCTTATAATAAAAACCATGAAAGAATTTTTTCAGAAATGGGCAAATGACAAGTTAGTTTGAATTATTTTAATTTTTACAACTTTAAATCGAATAAATTATCTGAATTTAATAAAATATTTAGGTTTTGACTTAAAAAGCAAGTCAAAAATAAGTGTGCTTCAGATGCAGGGAGCAAAATGCAGGATGTGGCCGTGACTCGACGCGCCAAGATATAGCGTCGTGAGCGAACGGGGAAAAGCCTGCTGCAGAGAACCCGATAAGCTGCGAACCAAACACTTAGCCCGAGGCTCCAATATTATTATTTGAAATTGATTCGGTTCGGGTGAGAATGTTGGGCGATCGCAGTTCCTAGGCGCGTGAAACGCGGGATTTGTGTAATATTGCTGTCTGCGATTGGAATTTGAGAACACGCGTGTCAGCATAGGGAGCGGTTTTTAATGCCAGTCCTTACATTTTGGCGAATGGCTTGAACGCGCCCTCTCATTTTCCCAGGCGAATTTTGCATGGCTCGTCTTCTCCATTTGGTTAACGTTCAATAAACTTTATGATATCATCTTAAAATTATTTTTTGATTTTAGCCTATGAAATAATATACTATCCCATACACTGTTCGAGTTGTATCAAACATTGATCCAAAATTATATTTTGGAATATTTTACATCATGATATCTTTAAGAGCAACATCAAATCCACGATGTTCTTTAATTTTAAAATATTTAATAGTATTTTATTTATTGATGATTTTTCAATGATATGACTTGTCTTATATTAAAGCTATTTTTTTAAGCAAAGAAATTAAAATACACTATATTATTTGGAATAATTTGGTATAAAATATGATTGTATTTTTAGATATAGCTAAAAAAGATAACAAACGATTTTTATTGTCGAGACAAGAGTTCGACTCTTTGTCCTTGAAACGATATTATTTCGCTATAGTGCTTACGGTTCTATGTCAATTCGTTTTACAAGATACAACGAATATGGTTCGTGATAGAAGCACTTCAAATCACGAATTCACAAACCACAAATGTTTAAAGGCACCAAAAGTTGAACAAGAGATGAAGATGAACATGATGCACATATTTTTATCTTTTAGTGTAATGTATAACTCGAAAATTGTGTACAAAATCCAAGATGGGTTTGTTCTATTTATGCTAGATCTAGATATGTCACCAAAAGACACAATTTGGAAGCATAATTAATGAAAAACACATATGTACGTGAAGGTGCACACCCAACCAACAAGTCTGGACAGGGTGCGATTGATCGTAGAATAGGACGTGATTGATCGGGCTCCATCGCGCTAGCCAGCTTTTTGGTGCCCATTTTTCATATGCTACGATTGATCGCGCCAACACATGACAATCGATCGCAGACTCCATAATGTCCGATGTATGGATTCCTTTCATTGGTCTCCGATGCTTAAATTTAATTCAATGCACATCGTTTTTCTAACAAACCCCCACATGAATTAAATCAATGTGTGAATGCAAATGAGCGTCTTTAGCGAATTGTTATGGCCTCTGGATAGGTAGCTTGCTGCCTTCGTAATAGTATTTAATCATATTTACTTTACTTAATAGTGAATTTATAGTCTTGAACTATTTAATTGTTGATGTAAACCTGGTCAATTAAACACACATAACAACAATTCTAACATTCGTATTGGGTTCTTACTGTTGTGTCCATTTTGGTCTTTGACCCTTTAGAATGTAGTTCTTGTAGAGGAAATCACTTTAATTCCAAGAATTAACGGTAGCCCTCTTTTGGGAGTTGGTTTCAACTTCTTCAACCGTAAGACGGTCATCAGTCAAGAATCTTGTCAAACTTAATGTGATCAAGTAGACAAGCATTTTTTGCTGCCATCTTTTGAAGTTATTCCAATCAAATTTTTCGGGTCTTTCTCCACGATGAACATATGACGTTGTCGTATTTGTAGAGGCCATTTGTATTGTTTATATAAATATATTGGTGTATCTTTGGGTATAGCAAAGCAAGATAACAAATGACTTTTATTGTCGAGGTAAGAGTTCAACTCTTTATCCTTGAAATGATATTGTCCTGCTATGGTGCTCACGATTCGATAGAATTCATTTCCCAATATACAATGACTAATGATTCGTGATAGAAGCACTTCAAATCACTAATCCACAAATCACAAAGATTTAAATGCACTCCAACTTGACCAAGAGATGAAGATGAACAAGATGCACATATTTTTATCTTTTAATCTGATGCATAACTCGAAAATGGTGTATTGGTGTGCGCTTATCGTGTACGCCCAAATTAACCCCCTAAGTTAATAGCAATAAATAATGTAGTAGCGTGAGTAGGGGTCGATCCCACGAGGAATGATGTATTTTTTGTTAATTAATTCAAAACAATGTAAATAGCGGGTTTGTGAAGATTGAATTAAAGTAGTGAATTTAAAAACAAAATTATTAACTACTAAAACTAGAATTAAAGCGAATTTGGGTTTACCATCTCAAATATTGATCTTCACATTCGATTCAACTTTCATATGAATATTCATCGTTGGACATTATGGTTAGTTAAGTAGCCCAGGCGTTCTAGTTCCCTTATCAATTCAATCAATCAAAATACAAGCGATTAAGATTTAAATCGATGATATCATAAAAACTAGTGAGATCGATGAAGCTAAACAACATAATTCAAGCGTCTATGTTTAATCTAGTCAAAAGTCAAGTGTTTTTCCTAAGAATTTAACAAACTCACAAGCGAAAATTTACTAATATTAGTTGCTTCATAAATTAGAGGGATCAAACGATTCCGTATTTGATATCTAATTTAGCATTAGATTGCATGAACAATAATTAGATGGTTAATCCAATAATCAAACACAACAATCATGACAATAAAATTAGAAAAACTCTTGATACTCAATGAAAATCGACAAATAAAAACTTAATATCACGAGAATTGTAAACTCTTAATATACCGTCTTCCTTAACCAAGAATCACAATTGTTTAGCCACACATAGCTAAATCAAAACAACAAAAAGCAATTCTAAAAAGCATAACAAAAGCACAAGAAAACTTACTAAAAATTAGTACAATTCCGGAGCGTCACTTTCGTCTCGTGCCTTTGAATCTTCAAATCTTCTTTCTAAAGTTGAAAGAAAAATTATTCTAAAATCTAAAACTAATGTCTAAGGTCTGAAATATCATGAACGAGGCTAAATTTCGAGTTATATAGTAGTTGGAGGATGAGGGGGTAGGTTAGAATTCATGTAGGAAGGAAATAAATCAAGTTTCCATTTTTTCCAAAATATCTTGGTGCTAGGGTATGGCTGGATGGTGCTAGGGCGCCTAGAATTCTGCCTTGGCACACATTTTCCAGGCTGACAGGCGCTACGACGCCTATCCACAGCGTTGGGGCACCTAGTATTGGCTTATGAAAGAAAGGATATGATATATCAACTAAGAGAATATAACGATATGCACAATTAAAACTTCTCTTTCTGCACGATTTTTTTCAAACCTTATTATTTTGTAAGGTTTGTCTCGATCATTTTCCTTTTTTGTGCATTGGCTCCCTTGGAGTCATATTTTTTTCTATTTTCAAGGCATCTCCTTTTCTTTCATGCATTCCATTTTTAAATAATAAAGTTCTCAAACATATGATTCAATGATAACAAGAGCGCATGTGAATGAAATACATCATACTCCCTTCAAATGTATGGATTTAATTCATATTTAGGATCATTAGGGAAGATGATAAGCTAGTCAAAGAATGTTGAATGGAGGTTGTTTGTATGCTTAGCACACAACCATTCGTTTACATTAAAGCTCAAAAGGGGTACTGAGGATAATTTTGTTTACATGGTAGGCTTGAAAGGCTCAAACGTATTAAAATCATCTATATCATTTCATGTTCCCAAGTAGTCTAGACATACGCCTCAAAGAGCATATAGTTAAGTTCTGGCATGTATCGGAGACTTCCTAACTTCCTAAGATTATCACAAAATTCACACAATCTTCAATATGCTATGCACACTTTCATGACAATTCGTGCTCAAAATATTCAACTACTATGTTAAAGAATAATTTCCATTAGAGTTCAAAGTGTTACAAGGTTAGCAATTCACCTATTTTCAATAGTATGCATGCTATACATTAAGTTTCATCATGGGCTAGTGTTGCTAAAGTATGTGTTCATGATTCACTATGAGCTCTAAAATTTTTAATTTTTTTGATTTTTTTGGATTTTTGTAATAATAAAGCAATAAGCACATTACTAATCCCTCCCCCATACTTAAATCATACATTGTCCCTAATGTAAGTCAAAATTGTAAGGAAAAAGAAAAATTAAACTAAAAAAGCAATAAAAATAAAATAAAAGGGAAAATAACTCCCCTTGGGTGCCTCCCAAGCAGCGCCTCTGTTTTATGTCGGTGGCCCGAGGCCAGTTCATGATCATGGTGGGTCATGTGATGTTGCTCTGTCATTCCTTCTTCACCTTAATATTTTCTTGACTCTTCTAAACTTAGGCTTGTTCGCCTTGCACTTCTTGAAGAGGTCACTTTCTTTCCTTGTTCCTCCACCATCCTTTGTTGACCGTGGTCGATCAAGAGGGTATTTCATTTCAACAGTAGGATCCTGCAAGTGAAAAGGGAGAGGATCAGCAGTATCATGAGTAGATAAAGCAGCAATAGTATGAAAATTATTAACAAGAGACTTGAATCCACACCTCCTTCGCCAACAAGGTCTTCAGTAGCCTTATCCATCCCACATAAATCATCAAATTCAAAATCATCTTGTGGCAAGTTTTCAGTGATGTCAATAGTGCAAATAGTGTGTTCATGAGTTTTAATGGATTCATAGATATTGAATTTCGCAATCTCACCATCAAACCCCATAGTTAAAATTCCACTATTTACGTCTATTATGGACTGTAAGGTTTTCAGTGGTCTCCCTAGTAGGATGGGGGCAATATGGATCACCACTTTCCATGTCGAGGACATAGAAATCAGCGGGGAAAGCTAAATTCTCTACTTGCACAAGAATGTCCTCTACTACTCCCCTAGGACGAACAATGGACTTGTCAGCTAATTGAATCACAATATTGTTTTGTTTCATAGGTCCAAGTTTCAATTTAGTGTATATTGAATAGGGCATGACATTTATGGATGCTCCTAAGTCTAGCATGACTTATCAATCATAGTGTTTCCAATCACAAAGGGGATAGAAAACATATCAGGGTCATTACATTTCGTGGGAATGTTTCTTTGGATGACCACAGAAACATTCTCACCTAGTTCAATCTTGTGGCACCCTTCAAATTTTCTATTTCTTTCCTCTTTCCAGACTTCCTTCAAAAATTTAGCAAAACGAGGTATTTTATTCATAGCATCATATAATGTAGTATTTACCTCACACCGTCGAAACGTCTCATAAAGCCCCTGGATGTCTTGTCCTTCCAATTCACCTTCGAAGCAAGGGGGAATGGGGGTTCAATTTTATATTCAGACAATGGAGGAAATTTATCTTTTGATTCCTCATCTTGCATAGATTCCTCGATGTCCACCTCGATGTCCTTCTCCTCTTTCATATCTTCTTTCTTTGGTGGCATTAATACCACCCTCTCCTCGTCTTTTCATCTACTCTTCAATGTGTTGGCACTCACATTCTCCCTTGGGTTCACCATTGGCTGTGAGGGTAGGCCATTTGATATTCTTGCCTCTATCTTGCTGATTAATGTCGCCAACTGCCCCATTTGATTGTCCAAGCTTTGAATGATCGGCCTCGTTTCCTGTTGAAATTGCATAGTATTTTCAGTTATAACTTTAACAATATTTTCTAACCAATCGTCAGTGACATGCATTGGAGGTTGTTGAGGCCTCTGAAATGGCTGTCTGTAGGGCGGTGGAGGGTGGTGCATCGGTGGATTTCCATATCTCTGGTTCAGATGACCCCTCCAACCTTGGTTGTAATTGCTCGTTGATGGGTCATAGCTCCTTTGTGGTGCCCTGGAAAAGCACATGTTGCGTTCATGTGCTCAGTAGGTGTCTCTTGAAGTGAGGGACATGCATCAGTAGAGTGATTCTTGGCCAGACAGATCTCACATGGCTTCGCCCTTAGCACATCACCTCCTGCAATATGATGCACAACAGAGGTTAAGGCAATCACCTGTTGTTCAAGGTTAGATACATTTACCTCGTGTTGTGTCCTTAGCGTCTGTCCATGTCGAGTTGTTCCAAATGTTTGGGAGTTGGCTGCCATTTTTGCTATCAAGTTCATTGCCTCCTTCGGTGTCTTGTCAATAAAGGCTCCTCCGCTCGTCGCATCGACTAGATTCCTGTCAGTAGAAAGCAAACCTTCATAGAAGTATTGAATTAAAAGATGTTGACTTATCTGGTATTGTGGGCAGCTTGCACACAACTTCTTGAAACGCTCTCAGTACTCGTGCAGTGAATCCTCTTGGTATTGCTTTATGCCATAGATCTCATTCATTATATTTGTAGCCCTCAAAGCTGGAAAGTATTTCGCAACGAAGACTCTTTGCAAATTGGTCCATGTGGTGATGGATCTAGAGGGTAGGTAGAGCAGCCAATCATTAGCAGCATCCTTCAAGGAGAATGAAAAGGCTCGCATTTCAATTTGCTCATCTGTTACGCCGGCCAGCTTCATGGTAGTGCAAACCACATGGAACTCCATTAGATGTTTGTGAGGGTCCTCACCTGCAAGTCATGATAAATAAGCAACAAATGTATAAGTCCAGATTCAATTCAAAATTAATATTTGTTGGAAGAGCAGGGAAAGTGATGCAGAGTGCTTGTTGATCCAAGGTTGGATTCGACAGCTGTCTCAGACTTTGATTTGCTGCCATCGTGTTCCTCTCTCCGTCCTCTTCAAAACTCCTAGTTTCTCTTTTTCCCCTATATAGGTTCCACTCGATTTCAGGTTCGTATTGAAAATCGTCTTCGTTATCTGAGAATTCACATGTACTCATGAACAAACCAGAGCAGCAATGTAGAATAGTAAAAAAATTTAACACAAAAATAAATAATGCCTTCCCTGGCAAGGACTCCAAAATTTGATGTGTGTTTATCGTGTACGCCCAAATTAACCCTCTCAGTTAATAACAATAAATAATGTAGTAGCGTGAGTAGGATCGATCCCACGAGGAATGATATATTTTTGTGTTAATTAATTCAAAACAAAGTAAATAGGGGGGTTTTGAAGGTTGAATTGAACTAGTGAATTTAAAAACAAAATTTTTAACTAATAAAACTAAAATTAAAGTGAATTAAGTTTTCGATCGACTTTACAATTGAGGTTTATTATCTCGATCATCGATCTTCACATACGATTCAACTTTCATATGAATATTGACCATCCATTGGACATTTCAATAATTAAATTCATATATCACCTTATGTTTAGTTAAGTAGCTCAAGCGTTCTAGTTTAACCCTTATCAATTCAATCAATCAAAATACAAGCTATTAAGATTTAAATCGATGATAGAATAAAACTAGTTCGATCGATGAAGCTAAACAACATAATCAAAGTGTATGTTTAATCTAGTCAAGTGTTTTTTCTAAGAATTTAACAAACTCACAAGCGGAAATTTATTAATCTTAGTTGCTTCGAAAAATTAGAGGGATCAAGCGATTCCATATTTGATATCTAATTTAGCATTAGATTGCATGGACAATAATTAAATGGTCAATCCAATAATCAAACTCAACAATCATGGCAATAAAATCAGAAAAACTCTTGATATTCAATGAAAACCGACATACAAAGACTTAATCTCACGATAATCGTAAACTCCTAATATCATATCTGTTGAAGATCCAAGTGTCATCGATTGTTGCAATAATTTGCACAATCGTCACTATCACTCTCATATTAATTACTGTGATCTATTGTATAAGTAGAGTGAACCTTGTTTAAGCTTGTAACATTTTGTGACCAAGAGTCAAAACTAAGTTGTGTATAACCAAGTTGTAAGAGTGACCTCGGATGTGGTTATGTGCTAAGAGTTTTAGTTGTTCGGGTTTGTACAACAAGATTGTATAAATCAATGTCTTTTAGTAGATACCTTCTTGCAAAGGAAGAAGTGGAGACATGGAAGGATTGAGCCTTCGAACTTCCAGAAACATATTCTGTGTTATTATTTTTTCACCTTCACTGTTCTAGTTAATTATATATTGCCATCAGCTCAGCTTAAATTCACTGTATCGTCGACTGTATTTCGTAACTTATTAAGTTATTCGACCAATCATCATTTAAACAAGAAGATAGTTTTTGGTTGATAACTCAACCGAAGGAAATTTTAATTTAGCAAGTAAAGTAGGCACATATATTCAACCACATTCTATCTGCACATCGATACTAACAAGGTTGATCTCAAAAATTTATCAATTAATGTATGAGAACAAACAAGCAAACGTTTAGAATGAAAAAAATCGTACACATTGTTGAAATTATGGACAATTTATATCTCATTTTTATTAAAATATTTATAATGTGATCTGCACGCCACAAATCGCTTGACTAACAAGGATTTTCGCTCAAACATTAAAGAATTCACTGAAAAATAATTTTTTTTTTATATGATAGAGGGTGATATTTTAAAGATTTTTGGGTCACTGATTAGACTCAAATACGAGTCATCCCAAAGTGGGATATGGGCTATTACCACCGGCCTAGGTTTCTAATACAATTAAATATTTTCTTACACCAAAATTCTAGATAAAGGCGTGGACACATTTTAACATACTTGACCAAGTTGGCACTTATAATAATAATAATAATAATAATAATAATAATAATAATAATAATAATAATAATAATAATAATAATAATAATAATAATAATAATAATAATAATAAATGTTTGTGTAAATAAATATATATTTAGATACGTTTTTTTTATGTCTTTTCAATAAAATTTATTTATTTATCTTGTATTTTTTTATGCTTATGAGATGGATTTTTTATTTGAAAGATACTTTTGAAAAATAAAATATTATTCTGGCCCTTGTTTTTTGAATATGTAGACAAAAAAAAATTTACCTAAATTTTTTTTTAAAAAATAAAAATTACAATTTTACTCTAAAAGATTGTTGTTGCCCTTTAAAAATTACATTTTGCTCAACTTAAATTATATTTTGACCCCTAAAATATTTTTGGCCTAAAATGTTTATTTTAAAATTTTTTTACCCCCCTTTCTAAAAATTATGCGTCCGCCACTATATTTGTTGATGATAAGGTGTTTAACTTTCTAAAATCTTTTGTTTTGAATTGAGGTTATATCATAATGGTTTATGGATTTACGTGGATCTTGTTGCTGGATTCTACACCTATAATATAGATAAGAGATACATAAATTAGCCCCCATGAGGTTTTTTAGTTGGTGAAGCAGTGCGATGTTAGGATTGTAAGGTCATGAATTCGATTTTTCCAACAGTTTTTCGCTCTGAGTTCGTCGTACCAGGTTTGCCTAGTATGATTTATCTGGTAGCGTGGTTTGTATGCTACTGCATCGCTCGATGGTTACCAAGTACACATCCTAATACTAGCGGCTGCAAGTTCGCTCGTCATATGAAAAACGAGACATAAATTTTATAAAATGTATGATATTATTTAAGCAAAAATATATAATATATTATAATTTTAGTATATATTTTCTCAATCTGGTGTTGACTCGAACATCAGTGTGTTTCCCTTCCGTCAAAAACCTCCATGCACTTCTTTGTTTCTTAAACATATAGCAATATGATTTGAAGAATTCTTAGCAGATTCTATGGTTATTTTATTGGAAGAGAGTTCATTAAAAAAATTGATAACGATAAAATTGTTAAAGAATTCGCTTCTCAAAAAGTAATGCTTTAGTTCTATATTTTTTAAGATATTGAAAATACTTTTGGCTAACCTCAGATAATTTGAAATCTTAGCTCCCCCTTGGATGGGTTTATCCTTTAGAATATCAAAATTCTTCAGCACATTTTATATACGCATTCCCATACAAACGGAATGCATGAAAAAGCGCGAAGGCAAGCTGCGAGCATTTACCCCCAGAAAACTACCTTTTCAGTTGTCACTTTCTCCCCCACACTAGCCAACAACTGTAAAAGGGAAAGAAAAATGCAGCAACTTACTTTTAATTTAATATTGATGTCGTTATATTTTAAAAATCAATTATAATTTGTTGGGTTGAAAATATATATATATATTTGATATATCTTTACGTGCTCGAAATCAAATATTTGGTGAAAAAAAAACTAGTGTTGTGTTACATATGTTGTATTTACATATACACACATTAATTATATATTATAAATAAATAATAATAATAAAATAAGAAGTAAAAAACACCGGCTTGGGAAAATTCTATCATACATGGGTTTGGGAATAAGAAGGAAATAATAATAAACATCGGCTTGGGAAAATTATATCATACATGAGGAGTATTACTTTCCATATAGTTCGAGACATTGGATGTGATGGACCCACCAATCCAATGGTTTATGGTTGAATGTAGTCCACACCATCCAATGGTTTATTGTCGAATGTATAAGTCCTTTAATTGAATGATATAATACATGCATTATAGTGTTAGTGTTATGGTAGAATCAACTAACTCGAGATTAGCTTCTTATCTTTGAAAAAAACAAGTATTATCTTTATACATTTTGAAGTAGGAACTTGATTATTGCTCCAACAAGATTCGGAAGAATGTAATTTTTCGGGTTTCTGAGATTATTATCTCGAAATTTCGATACATATATACAACATGTAGTATCGTATAGATCCATAAAAACATAGATAATAATCTAAGTATTGAAAAATGAATATGGTTTGATTATATACCTTAATGATGGACTTATGTCTTTATAGATTCGCATTTGTGTATGTTGATAACATACACAAATGGATGGTATTTCTTCACTCCTAGAGACATGAAATACAGAAATATGAAAAAGGAACTGGTCCGAACCGAGCAGGGGCGATAGGTGCTTGAAAGGCCGCTGGAACAGAAAATAATATCATAATTCATACAAGGAGATTGTTGGGTTCAGAAAATTATTCAGCCTCCGAAACGGGAGAAGACCTCCTAGACAAGGGCGGACTTACCATTGGTCCCCCTTGCCAAAAAAAATATTTTTATTACACAAATTTTTTTTTAAAAAATAAAATTATATTTACATTACCTCTCAAAAATTACATTTTCCCCTCTAAAATAATATTTTTGAGGCACTAAAGTTTTTTTGCCCTTCATTTTTATATTAATATTTTTTGCCCCTTAACAAAATTACTGTTTTCGACCATGTGCTGGAGGGTTTTTTTAAGCAACCACATTCATATGATCCGAAAGCAAATAAGATGAGGGTTTTACAGTCCTCTTCACTCGTCTATTTAAAATGCTGGGTTCATCCTAAAATTCCAGTTATTGATTTTCTTGTTTGTAACATGCTTTGTATGCAACTAGACGACTGGTAGAGCTTCTGGCCTAGCCGGCATGGTAAAAACTAATCTCTTTAGAAAGACTAAATCTGTGTCCGGAAAAAAAACTTCAGCCCTTCTCCACTTAAAAAAAAAAAAAAAAAAAAAAAAAAAACCTAGACGACAGTGTATTTTGTAAGATTCGCAAGAAAGAAGCAAAACCATCCAAAAATGGTGCTTCTTCTTAATATAACTGCTCTTCATCACCACGAGAAAGGAGAAGTTGTGGCATTATAATATATAAAGTTTCCCCAATTCGTCGAACGGACAGCAACGATCTCATATACTTGTATTTGAATCAAGAAAGGATGGATTTGGAAGCTAGGTTGGAGCCAGTAATCAATATTACTTGAGACTGACCAAATTAAATAGGTTAAATGACTACGACGATTTAGGGTAGGCTAAAAAATAAAATTTCTGAAAGTTAATTTTACGATGTTCTAAGAATTTTGTGAAATTCATTTTCATGATTTTGTAAGAATTTTGAAAAGTTCCTTTTCCATAATAATAATATAAAAAAAAGTAACATTTGATTAGTATAATATAATTGGTATACTAAATGAGACATAATTCCCATTTTGTAAATGGGCATAATTAAAAAGAAATTGCTTCCTCTTGAGGATGTCCGTTAAAAAAAGAGAAGACTGGTTCTTCAAATGGGGTCCAACATCACATACATATAATTTGATTTGAGCTAATTTGCTTTAGCACCCTTATTTTTATTTTGTTAATTGCACATACTCCTTAAAAATATTTTACTTTGTTTTAATAGATATACTCCTTAATTTGGATTAGCACCATGATATAGATGGGTGGACTGGTCACACCCCCCCTCTAAGCACCTCGGTCGATCCAAACAAGTTATATTGGGTTGATTTTATTTATGCAGTTATGGAAAATCTAATTCCTATTACATTTTCCAGATCCCTTTATATTTGAATATTTCTATTACATAGCTTAAGAAAAAAAATTCTATAGTCCGATCTACTAAATTTAATATATCAAAATCTAAATTGTTCAGACTCTTAGGGTATGTTTGAAGTGAATGATATACTCCTTAATTTGGATTAGCACCATGATATAGTTGGGTGGACTGGTCACACCCCCCTCTAAGCACCTCGGTCGATCCAAACAAGTTATATTGGGTAGATTTATTTATGCAGTTATGGAAAATCTAATTCCTATTACATTTTCCAGATCCCTTTATATTTGAATATTTCTATTACATAGCTTAAGAAAAAAATTCTATAGTCCGATCTACTAAATTTAATATATCAAAATCTAAATTGTTCAGACTCTTAGGGTATGTTTGAAGTGAATGATATAATAAGTAATATGATGATAAGAATATAACTTTGTGATAAAAGTTATAGACTAAAATACCCTTACTACTATTATAATATAATAATAATAATAATATATAAAATAACAAAAATATATTTATTTATAATAATAATAATAATTAAATAATAATAATAATATAATATATATATATAAATAATGCATATACTATTATAATTATTTTAATATATATATTATATTATGATTATTATTATATATATATATATTTTTATATATTATACATATATTTATATGTATTCTTATTATTACTTTATTATAGAAAAACAGATTATTGTATAGATAAATAAATATATTAGGGAGATATAAGAGATTCATCTATATTATTTATTCTTCTTAGATATAATCAGAGAGAGAGATTATAATATTTAGATATATATATTATTATTCTTCTAGTCTAGAATCTCTCTAATTCTAACAGAGATAGATAGAGATTTCTCTCTAGGGAGATGATTCTTCTTCTTAATATAAATTCTTCTAATTAAATAATATATATCTACTAAATGTAATTTATATATATAATATATTATATTATATTATATTATAATATATGATTATTATTATACGTATTTATATTATATTATGATATTATTATATCTATATACATCATAATATTCTTATATATATATATTTTTTAATATTTTATTTATTTAGATATATATGTTATATATACTATTATTATTATTTTATATATATATATAATAAGAATGCAAATAAAAAATTCAGAATATAATAATAAAGTTGTCGGAAATAAGTTGTTACTTTTTGGCGGGAATTCAAATTTTAAAATAGTAAAAAAGACTGGAATGTGTATATAGTCAGTTTGTTTCAAAGTGGTATTAGAATGGATAAAAATGATGAGATATTTTTTTTATCACGCAAAACCCAAACGATGGTAACCTTTGTCCAATCACATATCCTATCCCTATCACACTTCAACAACACCCTCAGTATATGTTCTCCAATATGGCGAGCACAAACATATTTTGATTAAAAAGTTCAAGCTATCCAATAATTTTGAAAATACTTTTTATTGTATGGGAACAATTTCTTAATTAAAATAGAACTTGTTCAATCTATAACTTCACATATTTTTAAAGGTTAAATAATAGATATTGTAATATTTAATTGATTGTATTTGTTGGGTTCTGCGCACCCTATTAATCTTAGTTCTGATATTAATACTTGTTAATAATGAATTTATCAAGTGTGCAACAAAGTTATTAACTTGCATTTTATCAGCAGAGTTGTAGAAGTTCAGTCCACTGAAGTAAGGACATCATAGTGATTAACAACACTGAACAATCATTAAGGCCAGTTACCTGAAACTAGCCGAGTGATAAGCAGAAGTAATCTCACAAGACAACTAAGGATTAATAGAACCAACCTATGCCATGACAACATAGTGGCCAGCAAGGATTAACAAAGAACTGGCTGGTTGATTGGCCAATGTAGTTGAATACAACCTATCTCGCTAAACATAAAAAATCAATTGAATATTCAACTCAACTGATACATGTGTTAGCATAAAATAAACATGTTAACAAGTCATACTATGAATAACAACGGCTTGAAAACAAGCTGAGTAATCCATAGAGCAGAAGAAACGGAGACCATCAAAGTGATCAACAACAAGGTACCAACTGAATTTTCCCCAGCAGATACTCATACTAGAAGACTACCGGCTAGGTCAAACAACAGTTGAGTTGCAGATAACCAACAAAGTCAAAAGTATCATTAAAAAGTTAGAGAAAGTACAATGAGATTAGGGATTATATGGATACTCTCCAACATATATATTTATTTGAAGATTCAAAACATCATCATTGAATGTAATACCTGATCATTTACATGATCGTTTGTGAAACTCAAACACAATTCTTTGTATCTAGTGAGCTTAAAAGAGTAATTTGTGTAACTGCCAGATATATTGTTTTGTTGACAATGGATTAGTTGAGTTAGGAACTAAGAGTCTCAGTAGAGTGGAGATACTTAACTGATGTGTGTTTATACATCTGAGTGTATGAATTAAAGACTTCCAGTACATCCTTCCATTTGGTGGAACCGAACGTATTGGCGTTCATGACTCTTGGAGGCCATTACGCCGGGGACAAGGGTTGAGACAATCAACCCGCAGCTCAGAGTTACCCAGACGTAGAAGAATTACACCACCTTCGAACTTTTAGAAACAAATCTCTATGCATTTTTTTTCTTATTTTACTTGTTGTTTGTTTACTTGCTTTTATATTGATTAACCAGTTTTAGAGCTGATTAGTTTGAGTATGATTCGTGAATCAAACTCGATCTAATTTTTATGTGCTATTAACTTTAAGAACCAGAGCTATTGAAACTCAGATCAGCTCAGCAGTCAACCTTACTGAAATGTTGATTCATTATAACTTAGTCGACCCATCCCAACGGTATTTAATTATACTTAGTTTTTAAGTAAATAATTTGAAATATTTTATATCATAAAAAACACTGTAAATATTTTTGTTTCAGGAAAGACATACTAAACTTGGGTATATGCTCATACATGATAATCATACCAAAAAGCTTTTATTATTGGATGAAATTAAATCCATATTACTCTGAAAATAGCCAATTTAAAATTTTAGATTGAAATATTTCTATTAAGTTAATAATCTTCTTCACCACATGAGCCAAAAGAATATTAGATTACATGGTATGTTACATTTGAGAGGGTTTTTATGCAAGTTAAAATAAATCCTTTTTGGCTCTTTGGTGCTGGCTACTTTGTCTTGTTTTCTTTATTGGTTATGCATCATTTGGGTTGGCTTTATTGCCTTTTCGGATGTGCTCGCCTTACCATGGGGTTCGACGGTCGATGGCATTCGATGATAGATCTTGATTTGAGAGCTTTGGTCTTTTATGTCAATTATCAGTTCCAGTTTCTGCTCTCTTTGGTTGTACCTTCAGCTTGTTGGAGGCAGTTTCAGTCTACAACCTCTTTGGGAGTTTGGCATGGTGGAGTCTGTTTGGACGCTGTCAGTTCCAGCAACACACTTACCATGTTATATGTTTTATGATGTTGCTTTTCTGTTTTATATCCGGCCTCATTGTGCCCTTTATCTAGGTTGTGTCCTTAGTCATTGTCGACATTTCGACCACTATGAGGACGATGATGTGTCTGCTATCTTTTCTCAATATATCTACTTGTTCAAATAATAATAATAATAATAATAATAATAAATCCCTAGCTTGTGCATCCACTAGTTGAAAAAAAAAAATTAGTCAACTTAGAAATTTCGAACACGTCGATGATTGACAATATATGATATTTACTGTCAATTAATTATAACACAAATTAATTACATATTAGGAGTTTTGCAATTTCAATTTTCTAAATATGTGAAAATTAAATTAATTTTATTGACTCATCACCCATCAATTTTGACATGCAACTCGCACCACGTTAGTACTCCGGTAAAAGAACACTAAATGTAAAATAATAATCACTTTATTGGATTAAGTAGGTGTTTGCAATTGCTTATGAAAACTGCTTATCTGCTTTTCAGATAAAAAAAGCAGTTTTTGGGTGTTTTATTTGTTCGCTTCTGCTATTGCTTCTCTAAAAATAAGCAGAAAAAAGCAGAAGCAGAGAAGCAGATCATGACATGCTTTTGACTGATTTAAGTTGTTTTGTGGCAATTTCGTAATTAATTTAAGTTTATTAAGCTGCTTTTTTATTTAAATAACAAACACTCAATGCTTTTGCTTAAAATCAACTTTTTCCAACTTTAAGCAAAAGCAACATAGAAGTGCTTTGAATAAGCAATCGCAAACACACCCTAAGTATGCAATTTGATTATCTAACGGACTAAAAATGGAAAATGACCAAAATTATAATTACTTGAAAACAAATTGATATGCAACCCATCTGTATCTCCATTAATTTTGACAATATTTCCTTGAAATACGACAAAATAATATATTATCGTCATCTACAAATTTTTAAGACAACCATGCAAGTATATTTGGAATCAACATAATCAAAGTTTCAAATGATTAGATTTATCTGTTACTATTTTGGTTCGAATCCAAATATTTGCTAATCTATGTTGCAGTAGCAACCAGGAGGAGACATGGGGTCCGGAGCGTCGATACACGCGCCGCCCTTATTATATCCATAGTCGACACAAACTTGATCGCAGTACCGGAGTTTAGTACAAGGACCTATATATTTAAGTCCTACATATTTTGTCCCTGCACGCAAATTTAATACAAAATCTATGAATTTATTTTAAATAAATAAAATAATTAATTAAGGATGATGTTTTATGAGTTACCGAAATCGCCATTCTCTATATTCGAGCTCGAGATTGATATCGATGCCGTAGCAAAAGAGAGGAGAAGCCCGATAATCAGAGATTTTCTGAAATTATAATGAGCCATTTTTATTATTTGTATTTGTTGATTATTCCCAAGAGTTTCTTCATGCACTATTTATACTAAAGTATTGTTTTGGTTTTGTGTTGATAGCTAATTTTGACCTTGATTGCCACAATTTTCAGTTAATGTTGGGTAAATCAAATTTATATATGGAAATACTTTATAGCATATATGTGGAAAATGATTTTCCATAAACGGATTTGGAGCACTTCTTTATAGAAAATAATAACTAGACATGCCACGGGATTACCCGAATGGCACCAAAGTGTCCCAAATATGACGGATCTCAAGATTGAGACCCGTTGAACTCCCTTCTCCAATTATAAAAAAAAAATATTAAAATTATTATATTGAATCAGATTAATTGTCACTATTAACTAAAATTATATGTGTAATTTGATTTAATTATCTCATATTTTAGATTATTAATTTGAAAAATATGTTATTTTGTTTCAATTCATTAAACATATACAAAATTGAACAAAAAATAAAGTTAAGTTCTATATTGATAATATTTACTTTATTTTGTTACTTTGAAATAAAGTCAATTAATTTGATTTATTTTGGTAACCAAATACCATTCAAACTTATACAATACTATATACTTAATATAATATACACTTGAAGCCAATATTATAAAATGGAGACATATTAAGTAAACAACAAATTATAAAAATAGAATATTATGAATCTAACTAATATAGTATTATATAATTTTGAACATAATATAAAGATTATTAAAATGCGGGCCATAGCACAGCAGTGTATGGACAATTATTAAAATGCGGGCCATAAAGATTATTAATAATGAACAAATCACCTCTCATTTTTCTTTATCACATGACCATGAGGCCTGGCTAATTAAAATGGAGTTATGGATTGCTTTTTGAAATTATGTGGTGTGGTATATCTGAAATTTGCGAAACACAGTGATATTCAAGGAAGGAAATGCTCATAATACTTTTGAGCGGATCAAAATGAAATTATGCACATGGATGAGGGCTAAAAAAGATGGCATTGGAAACTACTCGGGATCAATTGACTCCGTTTTCCTCTATTATGTTTACCACCCGCTTAGTGAGTTTTTTTTTAAAATTTTTATTAATCAAGAGATGGGGAGGAATCGAACACAATAAATAGATAACAACAACTAGGCCAAAATCTTGTTGTCAACCACCCACCTAGAGGGTTATTTGCGTGACTCTCATTTATACTGAGCTATCTGCGTTTTACATGTGCTTATCATAATAAATTTTGAATTATATAAAAAAAAATGTCATTCATTTAAAAATTTTGATATTTTGTGACTGTAAAATTATCACACCCAAAGCCCAGAAACGATGACATCAACATTGAATACAAATTTAACAATTCGAAACAATAAGCGTTGGTATTACAGTTTATTCCATAAAGCCGAAAAATATTATCCGGAAAAATTAAAAGTTTTTTTCTAACAAAAGGAAAGCGACAAACAGCGGAATATAAACTAAGGGGGGGTGTATTCAATCTGGACTTTTATTGACATTTAATGACTTTTTTAAATGATTGACTTTTATGGAGTTGATAGATTTCTATTGACTTTTATAGAATTCCATGGAGTTATAAAAAGATTTGTATAGAGTCTCGTAGACTTTTTCAATAGATTTCTATGGACTTTATCGATTTTTAATGACTTTTTTAAATTATGGACTTTTATGAAATTGATAGATTTCTAATAACTTTTATAGATTTACACGGAATTATCAAAAAAATCGTATAGACTCTATAAATTTTATAACTTATAATTGATTTCTTTGAACTAACAATTAAAATAAATAACTTCTTCAACATATAATTTCTTTTTACTATTAATGTAAACACATTTTACTTATTTAACAGTCAAAAATGTGAAAAATATCTATTCAGTTCTTTTGCATGGCAAATAGTGAACAACATATTTGCATCTTCAAGATGACGACCTTGAAGATTCAGTTAATGTTGCTATATAATTGTAATCTATAATTTTGTGTAATAAAACAAAAGTTTTCTATTAAATAACATTTTATAAATTTAAATATTTTTTGATGATAGTTGACTACTATAAAAATTCTTAAAACATACTTTTTAAATAAACATGATAATTTATATCGTTATAAATATCTTTTGTTTTAGAAAAATATTTATTATAATTGTTTATAGATATAGACACATACAATCGTTTTAAAAATTTATCATCTAATATAAAATTTAGCACATTAACTTGCTATTTTATCAAAATACTTGTGTAAATATTAGTATTATATTGGATAAAAAATAAGATGTGAAAAAAATAATAATTGAAGAATGAGCCGCACATTAGGAATTAAAGAAAGGGTACATGTAGAAAACAGGGGAGGAAAAGCCAATGGTGAGGTGCCGTGTCGGAAATTAAAATATAGAGTAAAGAGAGGTAAGGGTAATTGGGAATTAAAAGTCATTCCAAATCTTTACTAGGAGTGGTGGAGAATTTTTAACTTTTTTGGGATGTACATTGGGCATCAAAGTTTGTACCTAAAGATTTCAACATAAGTCATTAAAAGTCTATGAGATTTTGGATACCTATAGACTTTTATAGAGTTTTAAAAATTCAAGTTTGAATACCACCTGACTTTTTAAAACTCTACGAAAGTCTGTCTTGAATACCATTAGACTTTTGCAGAGTATATAAAAGTCTGGATTGAATACCTCTAGACTTTTAAACTCCATAAAAGTCATTAAAAATCAATAACAGTCTATAACCAATACACCCCCCTAAAACTAAAACATGGCAAGGGGTTTTCTATCGAACGACAGTAGCTTTGGAATCATCATCCTCAAAATTGGATCTGTTTCCTCTCTTCAATCTCATATTCATTTTCCTCTTCCATCACAGTTTCATTTTCATCTGGAAGGGATGAGTGATATGAGAGCCATTCAACAAGTGGAGCAGGAATTCTCCTACATTAAAAGCAATATATTTATATATATATATATATATATATATATATATATATATATATATATATTTTTTTTTTTATTTTTTTTACTTTTTGTTTAATTTTTTTTAGTGGAAGGGATGACTCGAACGCGAGATCTTTGGGAAATAGATGAGATCACTGAGTTAAAGCCTTTTGTCAATACTAAACTGATATCAATCATCTATATGTTACTCGTCAAAGGGATAAGACCGGAATCAATAGTGTTCAGAATACTTATCTTTACCATTCGGTTCATAATACACTATGTTGCACGGATATGGATACGCGGATACGTGGATACGCAGATACGGGTACGACTGCACGGGATTTTCAAAATTTGTAGGATACGATACATCCGGATACGGCAAATTTTATTAATTTATTTATATATATATAAATATATAATTAATAATATTTGTAATAAATCAAGTTTCAAGCATATAATCAATATTAAACACATTAGAAATCAGAATAAAGTTGCAAACTCACCAACTTCACGACAAATGGTAAAATATTAATCCAGGACATCTAAAAATTTCAAGCATATAATTTACATAAACACATTAAAGTGGTTAGGAAATAGGGATTTAGTTAAATAATTTAATTTTAATTACAGTTTCAACCCTATTTTTTTAAAAAAATTCGAAAGTTCCCGCATCCTACCCGTGTCGGATACGGTCAACGGCGTATCTTCACCGTATCCGAAATAAAAACTTATTTTTTATCCTCGGATACGCCACGTGGCATATCCGATACGTATCGGTGCCGTATTTGCGCGTATCCGTATCCCAGAAGTATCCGATACTTCACCGCAAAATTTTTTGGAGTATCGGTGCAACATAGATAATACATAATAAGTTGTAATTTTCATAAATTCATGTTTTTTTTTTCAGGAAATATAAAAATATATGTTTCGTTTTGACAGAAATATGAACTTTATAGCATAAGCCCATTTGCATATATCTTCGAAAACGTCCTCACGGGTGTTGGGGATTGGCTTGGGTAGCAAAATGACTTCAAAAACTTTAATTCGAGGGCTTGGAGAGGGACCGATTTGATGCAGTGAGAGATATTTTGCGGAGTTTTGCTTGTGATTTTAGTGTGATTTCTAATTAATTGCGTGTGTAAACTTATATGGGCGGGATTTTGATCGGTTATCACCCCCATTACACCCCAATCATCTCCCTTAACCCCAAAAAAATCAGCCTCACATGATCAGCCTTATAACTTCCCATTTTCTCCTCCCATGATTCGCAATATCAGTCGCGGAACAACCGTTTCGTAACAGAAATGATAGCCGTCACGGTAAAGTTTTTGGACTAAAATGATGTATAACTATAATGACGATTTCATTAGTTAAGAATCAACCATAATATCAATTCATCCAGGACATGCATACATCCAAAATCCAGTAGTCACTCATCAATCTGTTATTAGGAATATTTGTTTTGTTATTCTGTTGCAACAACTTTCATTACACTTGTCATTAGTTTATTGGTTGTTTTACTTTATAAATAGAATGTCAACTCTCTGTAATCGTTTAAGGAATTACAATCAAGATAATTGAATTCATTCCAAACTCCCAGAATCATAGTTCTTTACTTTTCTAGCTTGGTATAAGAGCCAATGGCGGAAGCCGTGTCTCACACCGATTCTGTTCCTTCCCTCCCTCCCGCCGGCAGTTCTAATTTTCTGATTGTCAATCCGGAAAATCAAATTACTCCAGCTAAATTAACTGATGACAATTTCCTACTGTGGAATCTATTGATCCTTGCAGGACTTAGAGGTCTTGGACTTGATATTCTCATTCTTCAAGATCCCCTTGTTCCTCCCAAAGTTGCACTTGATGAAAAAGGCACTGAGATCGTCAATCCTAGTTTGGTGCAGGTAGGATCAGTTGCTTTTTTCTTTTCTCCTTTCTTCAATGACTGAAGTTGTCCAAGGGCAAATGGTAGGATGCATCACGTCTACTCAACTCTGGTCAAGGGTATCACTCTTGTTTGCTAACAGATCCAAAGCTCGAGTTATGCAATTTAAACTTCAGTTGCAGACTCAGAAGAAAGACAATCTCACAATGCGTGAATATTTAAGCAAAATGAAGACCTATGTGGATACTTTAGCTGCATGTGGACATCCTCTTTCTGAGGATGATCAAATCATCATGTGCTTGGCGGTGTTGGACAAGAGTATGATGTTGTAGTCGTTCATGTTACTTCCAGGGTGGATGACCTTACCCTTTCTGAGGTCGGTGCTTACTTGTTAGCACATGAAGGACGTATTGAGTCGTACACAAGCAATATCGACACCTCTCCACAAGCTGTCAACACTGTCACACTCTCACCATCAAAGAAATCAGAAGCTCCTTTTCAGAACCAAGGTTCTTCTTTCAGAGGCAGAGGACGAGGAAGGAGTAATCGTGGTGGACGCCGTAATTGGTATACTACCTCCAGTCGTCCAGTTTGTCAGATTTGTGGCTATACTGGCCATGTTGCCGAATGGTGTTACTAGAGATTCGACAAAGACTTTGTTCCAAATCAACGGAGGTCCAGAAATCAGCATCCAAACATACCAATGCACAACCAATCACCACCTCAATTTCCTACTGCTGCTCTTGCTACATCCATCGCACCTCCCCAATCAGATGATTGGTGGTATCCTGATTCTGGAGCATCACATCACGTGACTAACGAACTTGTAAATCTTTCACTTGGATCAAAATACACTAGGAGTGGTAAGATTCACATGGGAAATGGTGCAGGTTTGTCTATTTCACATATAGACGAACTTCTATCCTTCATCCCGTTCTTTTGTTTTAAAACATCTTCTTCGAGTTCCTCAAATTTCCAAGAATCTCCTTAGTGTTATTAAATTTGCAAAAGATAATCATGTTTTCTTTGAATTTCATCCGTGTTTTTGTCTTGTGAAGGATCTAGCAACCAAGGTTGTTCTACTCCGTGGGACTTTGCATAATGGACCGTATAAGTTTAGTCTTGGAGAGCCTACACCAGTCCCACTCAGCTCTGTTGCTTGTCTCCACACAAGCTCTCCTTCAACACAACTTTCCAGTTCTTCACCAGAAATAAGTCAATCTCATAAGCTCGTTTTGAACAAGTGGCATCTTAGATTAGGCCACTCTAGTCTCTTAATTTTGAAGCAAGTTTTGTCCGGATGTAATATTTAATTCCAAGAAATGAACATTTAAATTTTTGTTCTGCTTGTGAACTAGGCAAAAATCACTGTCTTCCTTTTCCATCATCACAAACTAAATTTACTGCTCCATTCGAACTTGTCTTGTCTGATGTACGGGGACCAGCACATACTCTATCTCGAGAGGGGTATCGCTACTATGTTGGCTTCATAGATGCCTATAGTAGATTTATTTGGGTTTATCTCCTTAAGCTTAAATCTGAAGTAAATCATGTTTTCATAGGTGTAGCGTGAGATGTGATTTTATTGTTCGATTGAGAAATTTTTTGTTCGATTTGTGAATATTTTTTTGGTATTGTCAATTAGATGTATAAATCATAATCCACAAATATTATACTAAATTGTGTTTCACGGTTCGTGTTCAGTGGCTGTTGATTTTAACCTTGTTTGTTATAATACGCAAGCTTTTCTTAAACATAACAAATTTAGACTGGTTAAATTTTATTGAGATTGCAAGAAGTGTAATTATTGAGATGAGATTGTTGGAGAGCAATAATTGCTCATGTTGAGATATCAGTCGAAACGTGACACTTATACTATTGTGTAGTTAAAAAATCTGAGTTTAATTATCGCCAACTATAGCCTTTACAAAAGCGACAAACACCCAATCCTATAGATTCAGAGAGAATAATCGTTTGACTATAATTCCTTTCAAATGCGAGCAATAATATATATTTTTATTATTTAAAACCCACAAGAACAACAAAATTAGAATATTAATTGACATATCATTAAAATTATTATAATACTATTTCTTTAAAACTCAATATTTGCTAATTAATGTTGCAGTAACAACCCGGAGGAGATATAGAGATGGGAGTGCCGACACACGCACCGCCATTTTCAAATCCATGCTGGATGCAAGTCTGGTTGCAGTCTCTGAATTTAAAACACGGACCTATATACGTTGGCCCTTCATATTTTACCCCTATTGCACAAATTTAATACAAAATATCATTAATCTTTTTTAAAATAAATGAAATAAATAATCAAAATGACAGTTTTATTAGTTACCAAAACCACCATTTTCGATATCCGAGCTCGAGAACGAAAGTGTAGCCATTGAAAAGCAAAGGAGAAACCCAATAATGAGAGATTTTCTGAAATATCGAGGCATTGTTATTGTTGTACTAATCAATTGTTCCCAAGAGTTTCTTCATAGACACATATTGATGGAGAATAATAAATAGACAGTCCAAAGTTTGAAATAAGACTTTTTTTATTATTATTAATCCCACTCAATTTTACCAAATAATACAAAAGTACATCTTCTACTAATCACGTAATACTGAAGTAACGTGAAAACCGAAAAAGACATATATCAAAGTTATATAAAGATTTTGAATCTTAAGGTATCAATGATGATATTTTAACTGAAAGAAGTTATTGGATAGTACTGACGCATATGTGTGGCCCAACTTGATTTTTTTATTGTTCACGTAGTCCACCTCAATCTATTGAGATTAAAGACGTAGTAGTTTTTATTGTTATAAATTTATTCCATCTTGATTTTCTTCGTTTATTATTTTTAACTATAACATTAATTTATTATTTAACTGTTCTTTATTATCAAAATTATTCTAGAATAAAATTAATAGTATATTATAATTTTTGCACTCCTATAATTAATATTTAATTTTAACTTAATACTATAAAAGTTACGGTTTAATTATTAAATGTTTTACCTATTATTAATTTGTATTTAACTTAAAGGTAACATAGAATAGAAAAAAAAAATGAGGGCAATGATTATGCGAGAGCAGATTTTGTTGGTGTCGAAGTAATATTTTTGAATTTACAATTTTACCCTTTTTGCATTTGGACTATTTTTTCTTTCCTATTCTTCTCCAGTTTTCTTTTCCAGAATCGAACATGAGTTTAATCCCTGAGAAAAGTGAATCAAGAACGTGAAATGAATGATTTGATTGATACCCTTTTGATGCTAGTTAATATACATGAACCAGAAATACAAATAAAACCGAAAAAACACAAAAAATAGATGGAAAAAAAGATATCATCAAGATAACAGAACCACTGGAATTGAAACCGATAGGTTCCTGGAATTTTCAAATGAATAGTGCCTCCTCCCGTGAATCCGACAGAAGGAAAAGTAACTTCATTTTGGCCATATTTCTTACCACCAAGTTTTATATCTTCAATTTGTTTCTACCGCTGACATGATTCAAAGAATCAGAATTCATTTTCGCATAAAATCCCTCCCCAGTGAGCTTTATTTTCTTTCCTTCTGACATATCCTTCTTATCCTTATCAACCAATGACCATGAATACTTTCATTACAAGATAGAATTGTTATCTCAAATTATGCTTCTTGTGGGAAAGATGAGTTCCCGAGATGTGGACCTGGTAAAGATAAAGTCGTCCTAATCACAGAGACAGCTCCCATTGAAGAACTAACACTTGCAATCGTAACCGATGATTTAATCTTATTTGTTAGCATAAATGCCCTGCAAGTCAAATATTGGCCCGACGGGTTTTAAGAAACCTAGCACAATTAGCTGCACATTATAACTATAAATATGTTAGTTATATCTAGGGTTATGAAGAACCTACCAATTCATTCAACACACTCAATCTCATAGAAAAGTCGACATCACACTAGCACTGATACTGGATTTGTAGATCTGGTCAGGTTGATTAGACTCGAAGGATCGCCGTTTTCATATCTACACAGAAGAACTGTAATATCTTTTCGTGCACTTATTTTTTATATTTGCGTGTTCTAAATATATGAATCTAGCGCAATCGATCCGTCCCCGGTTTAGATCTGTTTATGTTTTATTCCTCTGCGTTTGGATCTGATGCCAGGGTACGGAACCCAGTGGTATCAGAGTCAGGTTGCTTTTTGATTCATGTATTCAATAATTATTTTTATTAGATCGTTTCCAATCGATACTAATATCTGTTCGAATTTTCAAAAGTTACGGAGTCCGAAAAATATAGAAAATAGATTAAAATATGTTCTATTGATACCAAAACCGCTACAAACTGTTTCCCACACCCATCACCTGAAACTTCAACGCTCGCGGCGGTTGCTGTCGGTGTGACGGAGCACAATTGCAGATGGAGATCGCAAATCGCCCAGGTTGATTTGCACACGAAATCGAGCGAATCTTTGAAATCGTTTCGGGGTGATCTCTTTGTCGTGCGACAAATTTGTTCTGCGCGAGGATGTGCCGGGAAGAGGACGCGAATCTGCGTGTTTGTTCACATCCAACCATGGTCGCCGTTTCGGTATCGGAACGGTCGTTCCGACACCGGAACGCCCCTCACCTTTCCCGAGTTGCATGTTGTAAAGGTTATTGTCACTCGAAGGCGTTTTTCACCCCCAAAATCGGTTACATAACGTTAAATCGTTGTCAGAACGGGCGGAACGGAACGTTCCGCCCATCCATGCATGCAGTAACACTTCGCGATCGACCGCGAAAATAACACGATCGATCGCGAATTGTTACTGCCCCAACGCACGTGAAGCCGCGATCGATCGCGAAAAAGATCGCGATCGATCGCCGGATGTAGAGGCTGTCGGTGGAATGCCTTTTTTTGTACATTAATCAATTCTAACATTCACTATTGAATGTTGATGAAACTTTCACTTATCTTGAACGAAGAATTGAAGAAAATCCTCTCTTCCAACTTCCAGGTAAGTAGCCTTTCTTCTTCCGATTATGAAGTGCATTAAGTTATCCTATGATTACTTGGATTCTTGTTCAAAACTCTTCAATTGAAAAGCTAGATAAAATTCCTCAATGTATTAATGAAATATGTTTGTAAAGAAAAACAAATGGATCTTTGCTAGTAGATTGTACTAAACATTTACATTTTTGTTATTTTTAAAGCAAAAATCGTGAACCAAGTGTTTAGAAGAATGGCTCCAAAAGTTGATATTGGTTGGGAGTTTGGTAAACCTATCGGAGACAATCAGAAGACAACACGATGCATGGGAAAGTTGTAAGCGGAGGTATTACAAGATTTAAACAACATATTGCAAATGTTGTTGGAAATGTCGAGTCATGTAGTAAAGCTCCAAATGAGATATCATTAATGGTACGGAAACATCTTCAAGATTCAAAGTCTGAGAGAGCTGTAATAAAAAGGAAAAAAGAAATTGCAGTTAATGCAAATCAACAAAGCATTCATGCACTTGACAGTGACAGCGAAGGTGACTATGGATATGGAAGAAATGTTACTAGTGAAGAAGCTTTAGATAAATTGGAAAATATGGCATTGCGAACAGCCATGTAAGAAAGTTGTCAATCAAGAGCATTAGAGGACGAGATATGTAACCTGTTTGGTTCCGGTTCCGGTTCATCACTTGGTGGAAATCCCAATTTCAAAAAACAGATACCTCGGAGCTTTAGCGTAAAAGAGGGAGCTCGAAAACCATCGACATGGATTGATACGTATATGTTTCCATCAAAACAGAAGAGTATTAAAAATTGGTTTGCTCATGAAAAAGTCAAAGAAGTTGATAAAGCTATTTCAAAATGGTTTATATACAATGCCATTTTGACTTGGCATGGTTAGATGAAGACCAAAACATTACAGCTAGTGGTCAAAGTCATGCTGAGAAGACAAATAGTGAGAGCAACTCGAGATTATCAAAAGGAAAATAAATCATATCAAGTGATAGTGATGAAAGTGACAATGGTGATGATAGTCCTGATAGCAATGGTGGGAACAATCAAGAAAGTGACCAAAAGCACCAAGACGATGATCAACCCCATGAACATGATACTGGCATGACATGACATGGGCACAAGGGAAAGAAAATTATTATGCCACACAAGACACTGATCATGGGTATCGTCCTGGGATAGAGGAACAACGTCTCTATTTAGCAAGTTTGTCAGAATTCTTGAGTGCCGAAGATAATGAATATTTCAGTGGACCTTCGCATCCATATATGGGTGTTGAAGAACAAATGAAAAGTATTGGCTTTGGGGAGGAACAACATTTTCAACTTGGAAATGATTATACATTTGGAGATTACCATCGTCGTGATTAAATATTATAAAATCTATATTCATTACCCCGTAACTATTCCGCTTCAAATGCCCGATTCAACCAATTTTCTCAATGGGATGCTAGTACACTGATGATTTTGTTCCTTCACGTCACTCATCATGGTATTAGTCGTAGTGGTATGACATTTACATTTATTTTTCTAAGTTAATGTTGTAAAATATTTATTTTGATGTAAATATTTTTCCTAAAATATTAAAATTGTTTTGAATTTTTTAAATAATTTTATTAAAAATTCCGTTTCGTTCCCGTTCCGTGAAATGCCATTGGAACCGGAACGGTGGCCACTTTCGGGCACCGTTCCCGCTATGGCGAACCATGCGTCCGACCAACAATTGTTCGCGCGAGTCAATTGGTGAAGATGATGAACAGTTTATTTCGATTTTTAATAAAAAAAAATTGTTGGCCGATATTTCGAAATAGATGGATGCTTTGTTTAATTTTTGTTAATTTTCAATCCAAAATTGGTTTGATGTCCATAAATTAATTTTAGGTCATTTTAGTTTTGGATATTAATTTTAAAATAATAAATCATAATACTTAATTAATAAAAATATGAAGTGTAAATTGCAAATTTTACAATTAGTTGAAAATTTCATTAATTGAAAATTAAATAAAATGTTTCATTTAATTTGTTGATTGTATTTTCTACTAATGTTATGATTTGTAGGTAAAATAGTGATTTACCAATTAACTGAAAATTTATAACTGAAAATTATATGAAAGTGTTTCATTTAATTTTTTAATTTTATTTTCGGTTAGTATTATGATTTAAGGTAAATGGAGATTTTACCAATTAGTTGAAAATTTAATTAATTAGAAATTAAATGAAAATGTTTCATTTAATTTGTTAATTTTATTTTCGACTGATATGATAATTAATAGGTAAATAATACCAATTAATGGCAAATTTTAATTAAAAATTAAATAAATTTATTTTATTTAATTTGTTAATTTTATTTTCAATTAACAATAAGATTAGTGTGAAACAATAGAAAATTAATTGTTGTGATCTAATTACATGTATTGTGATTAGTACCATTGCATATGAGTAAATGGTTAGTTTACCGAGATACAACACTTTGTTTCTTTGTTTTTTAAGACACCAACGAATCCCTCAACTTAATGCAAAAACCAGTAAGAGCCCAGTCGGAATCACAGAAAGCAACAAGCGAAAAAGAATTGTTGGAAGGAAACAAAAGACCAGATCCTGGAGAAGTCTTAATGTATTGCACCACTCGGAATACAGCCTCTAAGTGTGATTGTTTAGGCGAGTGCATAAATTGACTTGGATTGTGAACCGTATAACAAATGTCCGGCCTGGTAATTGTAAGATAGACCAATCTACCAACCAAACGCTTATAGAAATCAGGATTAAGGAGCAAAGAGTCCGAATTGTTGACTTATTTTCTTCAAGAGAAGTAGAGTCAAACACAGGACTAGTTAACTGCAAATGTTGTTCCATTGGAGTGCCGAAAGATTTAGCACCAAGTAATCCAATTTCATCCAACAATTCTAAAGCGTACTTAAGCTGATTCAAATAAATGCCACGTTACGATCTAGCGATTTCCATACCCAAAAAGTACTTCAAACAACCCAAATCAGTAAGCTTGAGCTGAGAATGCAAGAATTTCTTTAACACAGTAATAGAATCAACACTACTGCCTGTGATCACTATGTCATCAACATACACAACCAACAAAGTGGCATCCACGACGTTCTTTTTAATAAAAAGAGAGTAATCATGCTTGGATTGAATGTAACCAACTTGATAAAGGATACTCACAAACTTGGTATTCCATTGCCTAGACGCATGTTTAAGGTCATACAACGACTTCCACATTTGCACACCCTTGGCTCCCACTCAACTTTATAACTCGGAGGAAGTGCCATGTATATTTCTTCATCCAAGTCTCCCTGAATAAATGCATTATTCACGTCCATTTGATAAAGAGGCCAATTTTTGGGTGCTGCAAGACTCAATAAGCATCGAATTGTGACGATGTTGGCTGTGGGAGAGAGTGTCGTTGTAATCAAATCCTTGTTGTTGAGTGTACCCTTTGGCCACAAGTCTAGCCTTAAATTTATCAATGGATCCATCCACATGTCTCTTGATTTTCAAACCCATTTACAGCCTATGAGTTTAACATGAGAAGGAAGCACTACGAGATCCCAAGTATAGTTATTTCTAATGCCTGAAGTTCCAAGTCCATTGCTGATTTCCATCGTGGAACTGTGATCGCTTCGTGGTAATTCGAAGGTTCTTTGCCAAAAGATATGGAAGCCAAAAAAGATTGATGGGAGTGTGAAAAGTTGGAATAAGAAATATAATCGGAGATGGGATAAGCACAGATGGAGGAATGACGGTGGTATAGTAGAGCATGAATAATCTTTGGTCCAAACAGGAGGCCTCACAATCCGAGAAGAACGATGTGGAGGTGGTGGAGAAAGGACTATTGGATCAGCCAAAGAAGATGGACTAGACTCTGGAAAAGCCGGTCATTATCAACAAAGGGTGGATGTGAAGAAAAAATTGGGCATGTGAGAGGGATTGGCAGCAAAAGGAAAAATATCTTCATGAAAAATGATGTCTTTGAAGATGAAAAATCGGTTAGAATCGAGGTCTTGAACTTGATAACCTTTCTGTGTGTTGGAATATCCTAAAAAAACACATGAAGAACTCCTAAGAGAAAATTTATTGTGGACTGGTAAATTGGCAGCATAGGACAAACATCCAAAGACTTTCAAATGATTATAGGAAGGGGCTTCGTTGAATAATATATGGAAATTTAATGTTTGACAATGGAGTAGGAGTCCTGTTAATCAAATAGACTGAAGTAAGGACACAATCGCTCCAATATTTAAGGGGAATGGACTGAAACCGAAGAGTTCTTGCTATATCAAGGATATGACGATGTTTGTACTCAACAGACTCCATTTTGTTGTGGAGTATATGGGCAAGAAGTTTGATGAATGATGCCAAGAGTACAAAATGGCATTGAGATTTAAAGAAATCTCAAGCATTATCTGTCCTAATGACTTTAACCTTTGCGGTGAACTGATTTTCAACCATAAGAAGAAAAGTACGAAGAGTTCAAAGAACATCTAACTTGGAATGAATGAGATATGTGATCACTATTTATTTAAACATTAAATTTTCAGTGTAGCGCGATTATACCGCAAATGCACAGTTGTCAAATTTTAGTATATTTATAAAAGTAGGGATGTTGTACCGACAGAAAAGTAAATACCAAATTCAATTAGTTTAACTATATTTAACCGATAATTTGTGAGTGATTATTATGCTAAATTGACTAATAACACAATATCCAACCAAGCAAGGATAGAGAATGAAGAAATTCGATAAAAAAACAATTATTAAGACTTTGGTTCACTCATGTAATCCCCCATAATTCTTATATTAATTAAGTTTAATATCCTACGTTCTAAGGTGACGATTTTTCTAAGTTATCCAATATACTATGGTCAAGTTATATTGAACCTAATATTAAGATGCAACAATGCAATGTTCATGCACTTATTTAACATTCAATATTGCATAAGCTTTGTGAAAACTTCTAGCCTTTGATTTTGGCAAATCTATTGCTATCACACGTGTGCTAGATTTTACTTTCTCAGTCTCAATCTAAAACCGAAGGCCTAATTTACTATGTCGTATTTGCAATATCATATGGTCAACATCAATCGCAATTACATAAATCATTCAAAAGGTAGCTAATCCTTTGAAAGCAATAAACACAAAAATTATACTCAAAGATTATAAGAATTCAATCAAAAACTAATATTTAAATCATGGGTTCAAAAATGGGATCTCATAGTCTTGATAAGCAAACCTAGCCAACAATCATAATCAAATAACAAAGTTTAATGATGTTTTGCAACATCATAAACATTAAAATCTGAAAATAAAAGATAAACAAGTCTAGAAATATGAATAAACGAGGTAGTGACTCCGTGCGTTGCTCCGTAGTTCGGTCTCTTGCATTGTTCTTGTTTCAATGGTTTGTAGATGTATGTGATATGGATGGAGGAGTGGATGCTATTTCTTAGGTCTGAAATGCCAAAAGTCCAGATTTTCATCCAATAAGTTCATTATATAGTGGTGGAGGAATCATTCTTCTTGGTGGACACAAATTCTTCACAAAGGAATAAATCCTGATTTTTCGTGTCTAGCGATCGATCTCCATCATCTCCCCAATCGTTCGAGGATTGTAATTCAGCGTTTTTAAAATTCACGTCATGCGGCTATCGATCGCGGTGCTTCTGGCGATCGATCGCAGAAAATAAAATATTGATACCAATTTCTCGACACACGACGATCGATTGTGAGAATAACGAAGATCGATCACCGATTGAGAATTCTTAAATCCCTAGCTTTTGTCCTTCTTTTAACATGTTCGCTCGGTTTGATCATTTTCATCTTTAATAAACTTAAATCCTCCACTTTCATGCACTTCTACATAGATTTCTGAAATCAACAAATATATATCAAAAAGCGTAAAATCGTCCAGGAATCAATACGAAATCAATACAAATTCACAGCAAAATAAGTGTAAAAACGATACTTATCAATATGCCCAAGTACCCTGCGAAAAGTCATCGACTATTGTCAAGAAATATCTTTCACCATTATATGTTGGTGTGCTAACAGGACCCCATATATCTAAGTGTAAAAGTTGAAACAATTGCGTAGTGTGTGAAGAACGAACAGAAGGAAAATGAAGCTTAGATTGCTAGGAAACAGGACACACAGAGCAATGTTGCATTTGAACACTTTTAGAGATAAAAGGAGTAAACTCGTTTGCATAGACGACATATGACCAAGTATTTTATGCCAAATAGAATCATTAACAGTAGAACAAGACAACACATCCTTATGTGAGAGTAAAGTAAACAAGTTTAAAAGAAAAACAACTAGTTACAGTGTTTGGACTTCGAAAGCAGGATAATTTTGAGTCAAAGTGGTATAGGCCATTCTCTTGTCTATCAATCCCCATTATCTTCCCATACTTGAGGTCCTGAAAAAGACAGAATTTGGGAAAGAAAGCAACAAAACATTGATGAGTTTGAGTGAGTTTGGAGATAGAGAGTAAGTTGAATATGAAACTAGGAATATAAAGAACATTATGAAGAGTGATGTGAGGAGTGAGATCAACGGAACCAGAAGAATATTACCATTAGGCAAACCAACAGATTTGATGGAATCAGCCATGAAACTTGAATTTTTTAGCATTAAAAAATTCCCAACTATATACTCATTAGCCCCTGTATCAATTATCCATCGTGTTGTGGAACAAGCAGTAGCAAAAAGCATGCTATTACCTGCTATAACTGTAGCTTTAGATGTGGATTGAACATTGTTGGCTTCGAGCAATTTTAAGATTTCTCCATATTGTTCTTTGGTAAAAATGGGAGCTGAATCCATCCTATTTTTCAACAAATATTCTCCAGAATCATTCATAATAGCATTGGCCTCATCAGACAATTTCTTATTTTTCTCATTGGTCCATTTATTGTCAACAGCAATAAGGATATTCATTTAGTTTATAACAATTAGCATTTGTGTGACCAATCCAGTTGCAGTGATCACAACGAACTCCTCCTTTTTGTTGAAAAGTATACTTATTCTGAGTAGAATAAAAGACTGCGGCAGAACTCTGTGTAGGCAGTAAAGATCTATGTGTTTCTTCTTGTGAAATAATAGAATATGCTTGGCCAACAGTTGGTAGAGGATTCATCATTAAAACATGACTTCAGACTTGAGCATAGCATTCATTGAGTCCCGTGAGGAACTGAGCAACCTGTGTTGCTGATCATGCTCAGCATACTAAACGCGCTGCTGCACATCCACAAGAAGGAAGCACGACCAGAGAAGAATACTCATCCCATAGTTGTTTGAGTTTGCAAAAATAAACCGAAATTGTCAATTCTCCTTGTATCAACCTATTGATCTCTCTATGTATAGAAAAACAATCAAGAACCTTTAATTTTGTCAAATTGTTCCTTCAAATCAAGCCAAAACGTCGAAGCTTCTGTCGCATAAACTATACCTCCATAAATCTCCTTTGAACCGTATTCAATATCCAAGACAAAACTAATGCATTACATCTCTCCCACTGAGTTAATGTAGATGTGTCATAAGACGGTTGAGCACAAGTTCCATCAATAAATCCAATTTTATTCTTAGCTCTTAAAGCAATCAACATAGCTCTACTCCAAACACCATAATTTTCCATATCGGTTATTTGAGCATTCACTAAATTCATACCTAGAGTATCAGAGGCATGAATATAAAGAGGATCATTGAAATTCGAACCATTCACCATCATGCAAAATTCCGATTAGCCGCAAACAGATTCAAAATTATTAAAAATAGAACAATGCTGAAAATATGCAGCAATCGTAGAAGCAGTTTTACAAAAGCGCGAAACAATAATTCGCGAAATTAAGCGGAATGAAAGTGAATCTGAACCCTAAGGCTCTGGTACCATATTAAGAATTGAGTTTATGAAGAATGGATAGAAAATTATGAATGTTATTATCTCTCTACACTTTTAGGGTCCGCTTAGTTTGAATGATAGGATTATTGAATGATTATATAATAGAGTGATAAATCTGCTGATAAAAAATGTTGTTATATATATGATTATATAATATGATGTTTGATATGATTTTTATAAGTAGGATGCAAAAAATGATTTTTATGTGTAAATCCGATACTATCCCTGTTAAGTGTTAACCCTGACATAAATTAAATTGGCCCAACTTTGATTCCCTACACTCCACCGCCCAGAACCTTCCTTTGATCTTAGGTATGTTATCTCTCATAATCTCTTCCAAAATTTCTACCCATTATTATTGAAAACATTCTTTAAGCAGCATACACACCATTTGTTTCCAAATATGATATCTATCCTGTTGGAAATTGACGTGAAACAGATGAATTTGTTGTTAAAGGTCCAGCGTTAGGGCAAATTCCTTCGGCATCTAGAGATTCAAGTGACCTTTGTGTATTCGAGAAATACTAAACGAGTTCGTATCGGCTTGCGGCAGTTGAAGGTGCGTATGTTGAACAAAATCTTTCTATTTTGTCATTTTATGCGCTTGATTTGTAGAATTTGTGTCATTAAAACTAATTTTTAGAGCTTTTGTGTTTTAATGGGAATTGTATGTCATCGTGGTTTTTGTGTTTTGTTCTATACCGACAAACGAATACCACTGCAAAATCCAGATAGCTTGTGAATGGGGTTATTGTCGTCTAAACCCTCACGACATGTATTTGCCTAAAATAATCATCATATAAATCGTTTATTGCAAGATTGGTACTTGTTTGACATTAAATTTGCTACATGTTCGTACAGCTCCACTGAAATGGTAGTAGTTGGTTTCTTCCCTGTTGCTTTTAGTTCCCACATAATTTCGATCCATATAATTTTAAGCTTTCATTTGTGGTATGTGTAGGTTGAATGGAGTTGAAGACACCACCTGTGAGTGTGGTAATGGCCTCATGCTGTCACGTAAAGCTGGGGAATACTCAACTCGTCCCGGGGCAGTATTACTACATATGTCCAGCTGTTATACCATCCGAGATCAAGAGTAACAATGATAAGATCTACAAACGTTTCACACATGGGAAATATCGCAACAAGGGAGAAGATCGTGGCTGAGATCTCAAACTTTTATCTTTACTAGTTTTTTTATTACTAGGATTTGTTTTTAAGATTGTTATTAGGATTGGTTTTATTCAGATTGGTTTTTTGGATATCTAGGAAGCTTATCTCTTCCTTAAGATAGAGATAAGCTAGTGGGTGTTTTATTTTTCAGAAATAGGATTTTTGGTTGTATAAATAGGACTCTTTATTAATAAGAAGAGCAAGTTTTCCCTTAACCTAGTTACAAGTCTTTGGACTCTTAAACCTCAAACTATTCATTATCAATCAGAACCCCCGCCGTGAACAGTGTCGCCGTCGTGATCTTAACAAATTGGTATCAGAGCCAGGAGTTATGGCAGATAACCAAGCCCTCCAGCGACAACTTTCAGAGTTCCTTGCCAACTATAAAATCGATAAAGACATGATCTTATCACGCCTTGATGAACTGTCGTTGCAAGTTTCGACGGGGCTCACCAGCGCTGCCAACAACAACCGTGACATTCCGGAAGCATCAAGTTCGCGCAATCGCGAGCAACGAACCAATGATAATGGCGGGGAATCAAATTCTTTCGCTCCCAGATTCTTTCGATTAGACTTCCCAAGGTTTGATGGACAATCCGATCCTATCGGTTGGTTGACGCACTGTGAACATTTTTTTTCGCCACCAACGCACACCTGAATCGAATTTCATCGAACTAGCATCGTTTCATCTTGATGGAGATGCTCAGTTGTGGTTCCTTAAATTAGAGCATGATATGCCAGACATTACATGGGAGGGATTCAAACATCATTGCCACTTACGTTTTGGCCCTGCACTTAGTTACAATCACTTGGGCGAATTAGCCAAACTACGCCAAACCGGAAACGTCGACGACTACCAGCGCCGCTTTGAGCAATTGGCAGCGCGTGCAGGACCGTTAACACGTATTCAGGAAGTCCAGTTATTCTTAAGTGGCCTAAAAGACACTATTGCAATCAGAGTCTCCATCCACCAACCATCTACACTTACCGGAGCAATGAGCCTTGCACGTCTATATGAAGGACTACAAGGGCCACGACGTACGGAGACACCCCAGAGTACTAGTCAGCGTCCGTCCCCACGAACACCTTTCATCCGCCGATTAACTAAACCTGAAATGGAGGAACGACGGCGTCGGGGTTTGTGTTTCAATTGTGACGAGGAATACACTCCACGTCATCAATGCAAGAAATTGTTTTTTGCTCGAGGGTATTGATGAACCACCAGCAGACCACGATCTAGAATGCACAGCAGAGGATGATGTTGAAGTTTCTGTGCATGCTCTCACTGGTTCCAAACGCACACAAACCATGCAAGTTCTGGGTAAGGTAAATAACACCTCTATTCGGGTCCTCATTGATTCTGGTAGCACACACTGCTTCCTTGATGCTTCCTTGGCAACAGCAATGGATCTTCCTTGCCTTCCAAGCCCGGGCCTCCGCGTACTGGTCGCAAATGGCCACCCACTGGAAAGTTCCGGAGTTTGCAAGAATACATCTCTAATTCTTGGGGGTGAGAAATTCTCGGTCGAATTTTTCATGATTAAACTTGGAGAATTTGGAGAGGTCCTCGGTGTCAATTGGCTACGCACCCTGGGTCAAATTCAATGGGATTTTACCCTCATGCAAATGAAATTCCAACGTGCTGGTCACCCAATTACGCTATTAGGACTACAGTCCCCGTTGACGCCTATGCAAAGCTGCGCCACATCTCTTCTCAACAACACTGAGCAGTGCCGTCTACAACGTCTTCTTGGGGAATTCTCGGATTTATTTTCCGAGCCACAAAGGCTTCCTCCAGTACGATCCCTCAGTCACCGGATCATTCTCGAGCAGGGAACAGACCCCATCGTGGTACGGCCTTATCGGTACCCACATGCCCAAAAAGATGAAATAGAAAGCCAGTGTGCTTCAATGTTGACCCAAGGAATTATTCGCCATAGTAACTCACCCTTTTCGTCGCCGGTATTGCTTGTCAAGAAAGCAGACAATTCTTGGCGTTTTCTGTCGATTACAGATCATTGAACGCAAAAACAATCAAGGACAAGTTTCCAATCCCAGTCATTGACGAACTTCTTGATGAATTACATGGGGCACATTATTTCTCGAAGTTAGATTTACGAGCCGGATACCATCAGATTCTTATGGATGCAGTTAGCATACCGTTTACGGCATTCCGTACACACCACGGGCATTTCGAATTTCTTGTTATGCCATTCGGATTGACAAATGCTCCATCCACATTCCAGGCACTAATGAACACAATCTTCGAGGACTATTTACGCAAGTTTGTGCTTGTTTTCTTCGATGATATTCTGATTTTCAGTCGTACTTGGGATGCTCACTTACTACACATCTCCTTGGTGTTTAAAGTCCTCGCACAACAACGACTTTTTCTTAAGCGATCAAAGTGCTCGTTTGGTCAAACGAAGGTAGCCTAGTTGGGACATACAATATCTAGCAACGGTGTCTCAGTTGATGATGCAAAAATCAATGCCATTACACAGTGGCCGCAACCTATGACCCCTCGGGCTTTGCGGGGATTCCTAGGGTTAACGGGATATTATCGCAAGTTCGTACAAAATTACGGGACCATGGCAACCCCTCTCACATCACTGCTTCGGAAGAATGCCTTCTCGTGGTCCCCTGAGGCACCCAATGCCTTTGAGTCCCTCAAACATGCTCTTACGTCTATTCCGGTTTTAGCTCTACCTGATTTTTCCACTCTTTTTATCATCGAGTGCGACGCTTCGGATTCGGGTATTGGCGCGGTACTACAACAAAATGACCGCCCTATTGCATTTTACAGTCAGGCACTTGCACAGCGACACCAGACTCTACCAGCATATGAAAAAGAATTAATTGGGCTTGCCAAGGCTGTTCGCCATTGGCATCCGTATTTCTGGGGTCACTCTTTTGTCGTCCGAACGGATCATTACAGCTTGAAATTCCTCCTGGACCAACGCATTTCCACATCACCACAACAACGTTGGATAAGTAAGCTTTTGGGTTATGACTTTCGGGTGGAGTATAGGCCTGAAAAATCAAACATTGTAGCCGATGCATAGTCTAGACAGCAGGAGGACTTACCGATCATACATGCACTATCTTCACCTACATGGGACATCATTCAAACCATTCGAAAAGAACACATGTCATCACCCCAAATTCAACAATTAATTCGTGACATACCAATCAACGATGTTTCCAGTCCTTGGTCGGTGACGAACGAGGTTCTATTCTATAAAAAATGTATCTATCTTGCCGCCGAGTCTACCCTTATCTCCACTATTATTCAGTCATTACACAATTCGCACCACGAGGGCTATCAAAAAACACTTTATCGCATTACAAGGGACTTCTATTGGCCGCGGATGCGACATGATATTCAGTCATATGTCTCGGCGTGCATTACTTGCCAGCGCCACAAAATAGACACATTGCGACCAGCGGGGCTTCTACAACCCCTGCCAATACCACAACAAATTTTGGCTGATATTTCTATGGATTTCATCGATGGACTACCTTCTTCACAGGGTAAATCGGTCCTCTTTGTCGTGGTGGACCGTTTCTCCAAATATGCACACTTCGTGGCCATGTCTCATCCTTATACAGCTGTCTCGGTCGCACGAACTTTCTTTGAGCACGTAGTAAAGCTGCATGGTCTACCGGAATCAATCGTTAGCGATAGGGATGCTACTTTCACTAGTTCTTTTTGGAAGGAGCTATTCCTTTTATATGGCACAAAACTTTGTTTTAGTTCTGCCTATCATCCACAGTCAGATGGTCAGACAGAGGCGGTGAACAAAGTCATTCAAATGTATTTACGGTGTTTCACTAGCGAACACCCTAAACGATGGATGCACTGGTTAGCTTGGGCTGAATACTGCTACAATACAAGCTTTCATTCTACCTTACGTGCAACACCTTTTGAAGTAGTCTACGACAGACAACCCCCACGCTTAATTGCTTATTGCCCGGGTTTATCTAAATTGGGAGCGGTTGATTTGGAACTCCAGGATCGTGACAAGATGTTGACTGAACTTCGAACCAGACTCACAGCTGCACAAAACACAATGAAGCAGCGCTATGATGCTTCTCATCGGGAGTTAAATTTCGTGGTAGGAGATTTGGTGCTACTACGTCTACAACCCTATCGCCAGGTCAGTTTAGCTACACGCCGGAATAAGAAATTGGCACCCCCGCTACTTTGGACCTTTCAAAGTTTTGGAATGCATCGGCTCCACAGCCTACAAGTTGGACATGCCATCTTCAGCAAGATTACACCCGGTTTTTCACGTTTCTGTGCTGAAGAAATTCACTGGGGAATGCCCAAGCAGCCCTTCACTTCCTCCAATTAACTATACAGAATTTTGCCCAGTTCCACAAGCGGTGCTGGACACCCAACAACGTCAGGGGCAAACCGAGGTTTAGTGCATTGGACAGGGCTCTCACCTGCTGAAGCTTCTTGGGAACTGGCTGCATCCATTGCTTCAAAATTTCCCTCCTTCGTGTTTGAGGACAAACACGTGTCTCAAGGGGCGGGCAATGTTATACCATCCGAGATCAAGAGTAACAATGATAAGATCTACAAACGTTTCACACATGGGAAATATCGCAACAAGGGAGAAGATCGTGGCTGAGATCTCAAACTTTTATCTTTACTAGTTTTTTATTACTAGGATTTGTTTTTAAGATTGTTATTAGGATTGGTTTTATTCAGATTGGTTTTTTGGATATCTAGGAAGCTTATCTCTTCCTTAAGATAGAGATAAGCTAGTGGGTGTTTTATTTTTCAGAAATAGGATTTTTGGTTGTATAAATAGGACTCTTTATTAATAAGAAGAGCAAGTTTTCCCTTAACCTAGTTACAAGTCTTTGGACTCTTAAACCTCAAACTATTCATTATCAATCAGAACCCCCGCCGTGAACAGTACCGTCGTGAACAGTGTCGCCGCCGTGAACAGTACTGCCGCGGTGAACAGTGTCGCCGACGTGAACAGTACCCGTGAATAGTACTATTCATTAGCAATCAGATTGCATCACCACCCTCACCTTCATACATCAAACTTCAATCATAGGTAAGCCAAAGAAAAATTCAAATAAACCACAAGAACTTACGGATCTCCACGATCGTCCCATAACCCGATCCTGCACTCGTAACACCAGCCGATTTAAAACATTGGAATCGTTTTTTTTTTGGTACTATGAATACATTTCGAAAAATGAAACATCTACCTACGAAACACCTTCTAAAATCGGCAGCGATTAAAAATGTTCACAATATGATTCTTCAAATAGTAGTAATACAATGCGTCGAAACAAAAACACATACAATGATTCCTGTAGCGCGCGATTTGGGACTTTGTACAATGAACATACATTCTACACTAAAGAAAACCTTGAAACTGACCGCATTATGGGATCTAACAAAACTTGGTCAGAAGAAGATTCAACGAAGTGCACACCATGCTCTTCGGAACAAGTTTGTTGTTGTTTTGGGTGCATCTGCGCAATGCGTTGTGTTTTGCTGTTATTTCTATGTAATATATTGTTATGTGTTGTGCACTTTCTTTTATGCTGTTATGTAATATCGTAGTGAGGAAAGGAGTTGATGTGGTGTATGAATCGTGGAACCCGGAATGTACTTAATTTGGGTTATTGTTATTTTGTGGACTAATATGACATAGTATTCGGTTTTTTATTCTTCGGGATGCTTGACATCGTTGTATCGTTTTGTTTTAATATTGTTACGTTGTGCTCTTGAAAATATGATGTGAGACGGGGGACGAGAATGATCCCCCAGAAAAGATCATTATTTTTGGATTGCACTAAGTTGTGGTCAAACATGTGCTTCTTCTATTGCAAACTCCTTGTTTCGCTATTTAAATAATAACCAATGTGAGGAACTTATTGTGTTGCATTTTGGTTTGGAATTGCTTAAATCCATTCCCAACTAAGTTATTTTCTAATTTCGAATTGCTTAATTTTAGAATTGCTAATAATATGTTGTTGGTGAAAAAAAACTTGGCCATAGTTAACGTGATAGATTAGTACTAATGTGTTTTAAATTTGTAGGTATTGACCTATGAAGGCTATAGTATCTAATCAATCACTTTGGACAACTTGATTGGCATGCCATTAATGTAGGGATCTTACGGTTGTTGAACCTCCTTATTTAATCATCTATTTAATGGAAAGAAGTTATTGTTATATATATGTTGAAGCAGAAACTTCTTAAACTTATCTCCTAAACAATATTTCAGCTTGACACCATGTCTGTTAGCTTCCATTTTCTGTCGCAAGAATCTGTAAATAGCAAGTTAAATGTGCCAGTGATCAATATCTCCTCAGATGAAGATAGCCAACCAGATGTTGAGCCCGTTGAGGCACCAAAAGAACAAAAAACTGTGATGTTGATAAATGTAGTGGTGTGAAAAAAATGCCACTCAAAACCAAGTGGTTCGACCTAATCTCAGATTCTTACTACAAACAAATGAATGCCAAAAGCTGAAATACCATCAAAGAAGCGGCCATCGGAACCTGCCACTCGGGTTAAAAAGAAACGTGGAACTACCAACGATCACGGACAAGTAGTCATCGTACTGGATACCTCGGCGGATTCTGGTCACTGAATGGTGTGATGTTTGTAACATAGTTTGAAGTCTTGTTGTTCACCCTTTTGATTATATTGCTTGAAATACTAGTAATTATGGTTAGTTGTCCAAGACTATGTGTACATATGTTCTGTTGTCCATAGACAACTTGTTGTCCAAGTGGTTCGACCCAATCTCAGATTGAGCATTACTTTTGGTTGTTTAGTACTTATATGTTGTATTAATATATTGACATGCATAATCAATATATGAATACAAGTTGTCTATGGACACGTAAACAATAAAGTTTTATATCAGGCTTACAGAGAAACTTTAGTTTCGGAAATGAGTAAGGGACATATGATATATGTAGAACTTATATGAGTAAGGGACCATAGAAGCTTCAAGAACTGTCACGCCCCGAAACCCGAGCGCGTGACACCGACGTTGAATCCAAACATGATATTCAGATACAACAAGCCTCTTGTACAGATCTATGATAAAACCAGTCTATTTATTCCAAAATCAATAAATTGTCATTACAATTGCAAATACGAAAACAATTGTCTCGAATTTAATAAAAGTTGTGGAAGCGTAAATAAATATAGTAAATCTTCTTGAAGACTCCTCATGGATCACCATCTCCAGAATTGTTCTTCTCTTTCTTCCCCGATCTCTTCTCCTTCGACTTTGTCTGGGAGGGGAGGTAAGGGGGTGAGTGTTTGGGAAAAACACCCAGCAAGCGGGGGCCAATCGATGTGACAATATAATACTTTTTCATAATTTTTCCAAAACATATATCATAATCGGAGCATAAACTGATATGAATACTGAAACATAAACTTAACAGATTTGCTCTAATCAGAGCCAGAACAGAACATGTCATATCAGAAATATTTTTCATATACGTAAAGCACATTAAATCATCTAATTTCCTCATGGTACTGATATCAGTTCTCTAGACTTAACCCTCCTAGAGATAAGGTCAGAAACATCGGATCACCCACGAATAAAGGGTCTGGACTTTCAAGAACAACGGTTAACCACCGTATCAGGTCAGAATGGAGGTTATAATCCCACCGCATCAGGGTCAGAAACAGAAATAGAACTCAGAATTCCCACCAATTGGATTTCGAAATTTAAAGTGCTTCAAAAATATAATTTTCATCAAAACATCAGAATTTAATAGTTTCAACATAATTCACATAATCGATTGAGGTTTCAAAACATACTTATGATTTTTCAAAAATGAAATGAATATATAACAAGAGCCCACTTATCGTCGAAGCATGTTGAGATGAGATTCGGGTTGAGAAAATGGTGAAAATCTCCTCATCTCTTCCTTGTAAGTTTTCGAAATATTTGTGTGTGTGTAGTGTATGATTCTCGAAAAATGCTAAGTGTAGAGTAGTCTTTTCTTGGCAAGATGTAGTGTGATTTTAATATGGGGAGGTGTGCTCTAATTTAGGTCCTCAACTTTGGCTCCTAATGGCAAGACTTTAGTGGAATGATGAGTTGATGCTATTAGTGTAATTGGGAGGCAATTAAGTGGGGTGGATTGAGGGGCATGAGTTGGGGTCATCAATGGGATGAACATATGGGGTCATCATCTTTAGTTTGGGAGCATGATTTAGAGACATTTAAGTTGATCATAAATCCTAGCCATTTAGTTTATAATTTTAGCAAGGAGATTAATGACTAATCAAGATTGGAAAAATGCACTTGAATAGGCAAATTGAGTGGTTATCACATTTCATAATTTGAGTAAGTAATGAATGTGGTAATCAATGGGTAATGTAGAAGAATTTATTGAAAATTACAAAACTATGGCAATCTAATGGCATGATTTAAGTAAGCAATTAAATGTCATTATATTGGTAGAATGGGATTGGATGGTGGCAAGATTTGTGTTAAGCACTTAATGTCATTGAACAACTAATGACAAGATTTGGGCAAGTCCATTGAATGACTAACATGATTTGGGGCAAGGCAAAATTTGGGGTCATCACATTCCTCCCTCCTTATTGGAAGTTTCGTCCTCGAAACTTGAGTCAATTTGACCTTAAAAAAGATAAGGGTGCATATGGCTTAAGTGCTAGTTCCTCAGAACCTCTTGGATATAATGAATGCGTGGCACCACAATCAAGCAATGCATATACTGGAAACTTGTTTAATAAAATGGTACCTGCCACAGCTTCGTTCATGGCCTCTGTTTTCTCTTGGGTTATGGCATACCCGAGCGTTTGGTTTGTTCACCATTGGCTTGTTTGGAGGGGCACTATTTCCTGAACTTGTCCTCCTTTTCTCGACTTCAGGACAATCGACAATTCTATGTCCGAACTTCCCACATCGAAAGCAAGCTTCAGTCTTTCTATGACATTCACTGGTATGTGCGAAGTCACAAGTCGGACATTTTGGAATCCTTTGATTGAATGGGGCGAATATGCGTCCCCCTTGCTGATTATTGGATTGGTTTGGTCGTTTGAAATCCTGACCATTGGCGGCGTGTTGGCTAAGGGGAGGTCGCTTGCGCTTAAATTCCTCTTCACGACGTCGTATATCCGCTTCAGCCCTGATGGCTGCTCTCATTAAGTCTCCAAAGTTTGTGGTTTCATAGATTGCTATGGCAGATTGGAAACAACTGTTTAACCCATTCCTGAAGCGATGTAGTTTCAGGGTCTCATCTGCCATAATGGTTGGTGCATAAGTTCCTAGAGAGTTGAACTTCGAGGAATATTCTACCACCGACATGTCAGTAGTCTGTATCAAGTGCTCGAACTCTCTCAGCTTCTGAATTTGCACGGCTGCTGGGAAATATTGCTTTAGGAATGAGTTTCGGAACCTTTGCCAAGTGATTGGTCCCATTTCCGCCATCAATGGTGACACGTTTTCCCACCATTTACCCGTCTGATCAATGAGAAATGATGTAGTGACTTCAACCTTGATGTTTTCAGGTACTTCCAACAGTCTGTGGTGATTTTCTACTAGTTTAAGCCAATTCTGGGCCATTTCGGGATCTGGGTTGCTATCAAATGTCGGAACCCTGTTCTTACGAAGAGACTCATAATGGTACTTGACTCCTTGTGGAGGTGAGGCAGGATGCGGTTGTGGCTGGTTGTTAGCAGGTTTACCCATGCCTTGTAGTGTTGTAGCCACAATGGTGGCTATTGCCATCAAGTCTTCGCGGCTCAGACCCACCCACGGGGGTTGTGGCGGTGGAGGTGGAGGATTCTAGTCTCCATCCTTTCTCTCCTCATTTGTGTTAGGAGGAACTGCGTAGCTGGGGTTTCGATTGTTACGAATAGGTCGACCGGCCATTTCCTACAAATTCGCAACTCTATAAGATTGTTGCGCAATGGTATAACGAGCGTATGTTCGAGATAGACAAAATGGAGACAACTTTGAATAAAATAAAATAATTTTATTGATAGTTGAATAAGGTTTCCAATGAATTCAAATGAAATTAATAAAATACTAAGGATTCTTAATATTCTTATTAAATTGCAATATGTAATATTTTATTAACAAACATCTTTTAAACTAATCGATAATGTCCCTATCTCCGAATTCCTCCTCCTCATCTTCTTCTACTAGGTCTATCTCGGGGTTTTCCTCCTCTTGCATGTTATTGAGGATCCATGCAGCTCTTCGAGATCGTGCAACACCCATGGTTCATATCGGTGAGCTCTTCGATTTGCATCTCGAGGGCAATAGTCATAGCCTCTCTTAGCACTCGACCGGTATCGTATTCCTGCTGGAGGTTCTCACTTTGGTTTGCCATGGTTTGAATTCTATCAATATCAGCTCTACGGAGATCGGTGAGCCTCGTGATCTCCTATTTAGCTCCGTTGACATCTTCCTCAGTTTGGTTGTCATAATAGGCAAACCGTTGTACCTCTCCGTGCAAATGGTCAATAAACTCTAGAAGTTCTGCTATGGACTCCTTGGATTGTTTCATCTCCTGCCCCAAACGACGGATCCTAGCGGTCTGTGCTCGGTTCGACATCACCTAATCTTAATTAGGGAGAGAGTTTTGTCCAATTAAAAACTTAAAGTAATAATTTATATATTTTTTTAAAATTGTAAGGGTTAAAAGTATGAGGGAATCATAAAAACATATTGATTTTTTTTAGGGTTCATAAGACTGGAATTAGGGTTTTGAATTTCGTCATGAATCGTCGATTGGAATTAAAAATTAGAAGAGGGCTTTTATTTCTGGCATGATTTCGAGTGAGATCCTAAAATTAATTGGATTGTAGTGTTCAAATGATGGATAAAATCGGTAGTGAAATTTTTCGCCCATTAGGGTTCTTGGGGAGCAATTTCAATTCGAAATTACTCAATGTTCAATTATTGGAATTCAAAATTTTCATAGGGATTTGGATTGAAATGCTAACGGGATTAATAACCCAGAAGTAATTTGGAAATGGTGTTCGGATTGATTGAGAAATCAAATATGAAAATTTCATAATTTTAGGGTTCTTACCCAAGGACATTAGATTTACAATTTGCAATAATTCCGCGGCTGAGGTTCGAATTTAGTTGAGGGCTTTTGTCAAGGATGATAATTCTATTATTACTCCCGAATTAATTTGGAAATTTCGTTGCAATTGGTGGGAAATCGATGGCTAAATTTTGTGCAAACAGGGTTTCGTAGGGTTCAAAACGTGATCCGCAATTGACGTCTTTCCTTCGTTTGTGACTGTATAACGTCATAGGGCTTTTATTAGGGATGATAATTGGATCATTAACCCAAAATAAATTTGAAATTGGCGTTCAAATATTGGGAGAAATCGATGATTTAATCTCCGGGCAAATTAGGGTCATACGCGAGATTTTAGGCTCGAATTGAATACATTCCTTTGAATGTGAATCTGATTTGTTTGAGGGCTTTGGATTGACGGGATTCAAGGAATAGAAACCCAGATTTAATTTGGGAATGGTGTTCGGATTGATTGATTAATCAAATTTGGAATTTTTCAAAAATTAGGGTTCTTGGGCAAAAATTCGAAAGATGATTGGTGCCTAAATTTTGGAATTCGTTGAGGGCTATTGTTCATCTATGATCGTTCCTCGCCCAAATCAAATCGGACTTGTCAATCGACGTTCGAAAGTACTTGAAACGGGAGAGGTAGAAAACTCTCCAGGCGTGGATCTTCAGCGACGAAATTGACCAGGAATGCTAGGTCCGATGGGGCTGATAATTTGGACGTGAGATCGTCCGGTGGAGGCGCTCTAGGTCGATGGTCGACCGTCATTTTTCCGGTGCTGGCGAGGTGGCGGCGGTGATGACATTACATATAGGGTTTCGAATTTTTTTTTTAAAAAAAAATACTATTTTCAGATTTTGGATTCCAACTGGTTTTTGATTTTAATCAATTGTCTATTAGATCCGGGATTTATAATTCGGTTGATTTATATCAACCAAAGAACTTTTCCCAGTGGGATCATGGAACCTGATTTTTGCTCTGATACCACTTAAATGTCACGCTCCGAAACCCGAACGCGTGACACCGACGTTGAATTCAAACATGATATTCAGATACAACAAGCCCCTTGTACAGATCTATGATAAAACCAGTCTATTTATTCCAAAATCAATAAATTGTCATTAAAATTGCAAATACGAAATACAATTGTCTCGAATTTAATAAAAGTTGCGGAAGCGTAAATAAATATAGTAAATCTTCTTGAAGACTCCTCATGGATCGCCATCCCCAGAATTGTCCTTCTCTTTCTTCCTCGATCTCTTTTCCTTCAACTTTGTCTGGGAGGGGAGGTAAGGGGGTGAGTGTTTGGGAAAAACACCCAGCAAGCGGGGGCCAATCGATGTGACAATATAATACTTTTTCATATTTTTTCCGAAACATATATCATAATCGGAGCATAAACTGATATGAATACTGAAACATAAACTTAACAGAATTGCTCTAATCAGAGCCAGAACAGAACATGTCATATCATAAATATTTTTCATATATGTAAAGCACATTAAATCCTCTAATTTCCTCCTGGTACTGATATCAGTTCTCTAGACTTAACCCTCCTAGAGATAATGTCAGAAACATCGGATCACCCACGAATAAAGGGTCCGGACTTTCCAGAACAACGGTTAACCACCGTATCAGGTCAGAATGTCGGTTATAATCCCATCGCATCAGGGTCAGAAACAGAACTCGGAATTCCCACCAATTGAATTTCAAAATTTAAAGTGCTTCAAAAATATAATTTTCATCAAAACATCAGAATTTCATAGTTTCAACATAATTCACATAATCGATTGAGGTTTCAAAACATACTTATGATTTTTCAAAAACGAAATGAATATATAACAAGAGCCCACTTACCGTCGAAGCACGTTGAGATGAGATTTGGGTTGAGAAAATGGTGAAAATCTCCTCCTCTCTTCCTTGTAAGTTTTCGAAATATTTGTGTGTGTGTAGTGTATGATTCTCGAAAAATGCTTAGTGTAGAGTAGTCTTTTCTTGGCAAGATGTAGTGTGATTTTAATATGGGGAGGTGTACTCTAATTTAGGTCCTCCACTTTGGCTCCTAATGACAAGACTTTAGTGGAATGATGAGTTGATGTTATTAATGTAATTGGGAGGCAATTAAGTGGGGTGGATTGAGGGGCATGAGTTGGGGTCATCAATGGGATGAACATATGGGGTCATCATCTTTAGTTTAGGAGCATGATTTAGAGACATTTAAGTTTATCATAAATCCTAGCCATTTAGTTTATAATTTTAGCAAGGAGATTAATGACTAATCAAGATTGGAAAAATGCACTTGAATAGGACAAATTGAGTGGTTATCACATTTCATAATTTGAGTAAGTAATGAATGATGGTAATCACTGGGTAATGTAGAAGGAATTTATTGAAAATTTCAAAACTATGGCAATCTAATGACATGATTTAAGTAAGCAATTAAATGTCATTATATTGGTTGAATGGGATTGGATGGTGGCAATATTTGTGTTAAGCACTTAATGTCATTGAATGACTAATGACAAGATTTGGGCAAGTCCATTGAATGACTAACATGATTGGGGCAAGACAAAATTTGGGGTCATCAGAAGAACAATCTGAGATAACATCCAATTACTCAGAATCTTCCAACATAGTCAATTATGAAGTTTTCAAAATGTTGACCATAGATATTAGTATACCACAAAAAGTAATGTTCAAATCAACCCAACACAAAATAGTTAATCAAACTAAATACCAAGGCTTTTATTTTGGGGTATTAACCTCCTCCCAGAAGCCTCCTCGCCAGGCTTAACCTTCCAGCCTCACCCAACTTCAGGAAATATGACAATTTGTTGTGGTTATCCACCAGCAACTCCCCCACAATCACTTTCTCGTCCTCGGTGAGCTCTGGTATGGAGCCAACGGCATCTAATAGGCTGTATTGCGCAGATGTCAATTTCTCATCACAACCCAACTGTTTAATAAGGTCCGTCATTGTTTTTGTGGTCATCTCAACGAAATTGTTTATTGCTGCCACTATTGCATCTTCACTGTCATCAACTTGCTTCCGCTTCTTACCTTTGGCCTTTGATGTTCCGCTTGGTTTGGATGATGGTGTAGTCGAAACCGACATTGACTCACCAGCCCCTTCATCAACGTTAACGAAATCTTCGAGTCCAACTCCAATGTCATCAGGTACTTCAACATTCATGTTAAGGACATCCTGAAGAGCCAATGCAAAATTCTCCAGCTTTATTGCCAGTTGCCCTGTCATTTCCAAATATTTCATACCAGTCATGATAATATATCCACCGCTTATTTCTCATTGGCCGTGCATTACGGTATGCCTGTGACATGTAATAATAATCGTAAGACACATGTGAAATTTAAAAAGTGTTGCTGTTTATATGTGCAACTTGTACCTTAACAATTGCTTCCCATGCCTCATTAGTTGCATCTATTGTTTTCTCAGTATCATTCCACCCTATCCCACTTTTAAAATTGTGACCAAGGTACCATACATTTTCTTCCATACATGAACTTTTGAGTTAATATGGGGGTTCCCATGGATGGTTGTCTCAGGAATGTTGCCTTCATCTTGTGTTCCAGAAAACCTAAATACCCTGCACGAAATCCATTTTCACTCTTCCATCCATGTGTGGTAGCATCTTTCAAGGCTTGAATGAGGACCTCTTCCTCCCATTCGCTCCAACTACGTCTCGTTTTATCAGCCATACTCCATTTGCCCAAACAACTTGCAGATGTTCCTCCACTTTCCATACGTAGAAGGCTCCCAATGTAGTCTCGCTGTGGAAAAAAACAATAATGATAAATTATTATTTTTACTTTCTCGTAAAACAAACAACATGCCTTTTAGAAAACATTACTACTTTATTAAAAGATGGTAAAGAGCATTATTGGTAAAATTAGTAGCACTGCAATATAATGATTAACAATACATAAAACAAAGTTTCAACCAAAATTTCTAAATTGTTGTTCATAACGAAGAAGTACTACAATCATAATCTATTATTAATTGGTGTTCCATATTAACATTGCAAAGTTTTCTCTCCATGTTTCCCAGACATCAGATGCATCGAAATTGTTGATGAAATCAACATCTGTTTCATGGACCGGCTAACTACTTCTTCGTTCAATGACTCGATATGATCATCGGGCATTTGAGAGCGGATGAAGTTGTGTAACAAGATGCAAGCCATTATGATTCTGTTTTGTGTTTTCAACGGGTAGAAGGAAGGACTTTGAAGGATGGCCCATCTCTTCTTCAATAAACCGAAGGCCCTCTCGATAACGTTACGAGCTTGAGAGTGCCTCCAATTGAACATCTCCCTATAATTTTGGGGACCGACTGCACGGTTCCCCCATGCATCCCTATGATAACGTACTCTCCTGTAAGGAGTCAAGAAACCCTCAACATTGGCGTACCCATTGTTACAGAGGTAATAAGACCCTGCATAGAAGGTGGAATATATATGAGCAATGACTTATATCAATCCATGAACGAATTCGAAACTTATTTAATCACCTCTTGGAATTTGAAGCATATCGTCACGAGTCAATGCATCACGTATAACTCGTGCATCTGCTGCTGATTCCTCCCACCCAGTCAGTGCGTAAATGAAATTCAAATCATGATTGCAAACACCAAGTACATTTACTGCAATAGTACCCTTTCTTGTTCTATATTTCGCCTTCTCGGAGGTCGGTACATGTACAGTCACATATGTTCCATCCAATGCACCAAGGCATCCCTGCATATTTGACATTAGCATACTTAAAAGAATTGTCCAATAAGGGAAATAAAGTACTTACATTATGTTTAATTCATAGGTAGAATTGTTTTAAGAAAGATTGGAAAACATACCTTGAACCATTTCCAAGTTTCGTTAGTGCAACTTTCATCCACAGGGACAGGCTTAACCAGAAGTAAAGGATACAGCTTCAGGATTGACCGCAAAACTTCATGGAAATGCTTACTTATTGTGTGTCCACTATGTATGTAATCATGCCCAATAATTCAATTGTTCTTGTGGTGAGCCAATATAGACAAAAACATGACAACCTTCTCTTCCACTCTCACATACCTAGACTCTACTAGCCCTCCGACATGAGTTAGCAAGTAACACAATCTACCAATTGCATTTCGATTCATCCTCAAGTTCACCACACATTGAACATCTCCTACTTCAATAATCGCAGATGGTTCATTTGTGCATTAATTCTTTGTGTCATGCTGTAAGAGGCTGGTGTTACACATGCCTCACGACATCGTTTTCCGAGTAATCTCTTCCGATGTCGTATTAGCAAACATAAAACCAAAAATGATCGAGACATGATTTGGTGCAGCATCACAATAAGTAGAATATGCCTACGGTTATACTCCATCTTGCCAAAATACTTCAGAATATATGAGTTATTAGTTTAATGTATCATTTTCCTCTGTTACATGCTCAATCACATAACAAGAAATCCACAAATATAATTAACTACAGCTAATACTACCCACAATTTTTTTTTATTAAGCACAAATATCAAACTTTGTTTGAAACATAACTTTGTTAATATTACAAACCACTGAATACAAACACTTAACACAATTCATTAGGATTTATAAATGCATAAAAACCCAAAAATGAACAACAAGATTGCCGAAAAATGTGCGTAAACATCTGAAAATTTTTAGTAAGTGAGACAGAACAAGAGTGAATACACCAGTGGGGAAATGGGATTACAAATCACAGAAGAAGATTCGCTCAGAAACGTTCTTAGAGCAAACTTTACTTAAAGTTTTTATAATGTATGAAAATGCTCACAATATCCAAATGCTTTCCGCATCACTGACGAGTAAGAAATCATGTGAAATCAAATCTGAAAAGCTATATGACGAATAGCGTAAAATATATGAAATCATTTTTAATCGATTTGCCAAAATGGTACAACACAAGTTTGCTGAAAGTTTTGATGATTTACCAGAGACAAATACTTTTGGCTATTGCAGACCGACAACCGCCTTCTCCAAATCGTATGATTTTGGTGCTTACCAGAAGATAAATGTTTGATGTTGGCAGGGGTTGTCAATGAACATTATTTGTTTGATGTCGGCTAGGGCAATAAGGTAAATTTTTCACTATCATCTGCACTGTTGAACCATGGGTTGGTAATCGTAGGGGGGAGGGTTGGACAATTGTCCACCAAATAGTATGCATTTATCACGGGCCTGTGTATTTAAGAGAGTTTATTAATAACTGAAAGGAACAAGGGTTTATTTAATATTCACTACCTAATCATCCTCTATCATCCCTACCAAACATGCTCTTAGTTAACAAAACGAAGAAGTATTTGTATACAACTAAAGAAAGAAACGTAAACAACTAAAATAAACGTGTTTCTTTAGCCACCAACACAGCTCTTTGTATGAATAAAATAAATTAAAAGACTATAAATCCATGTTTAATTATTAATCTTTATTTATTGTTATATGTTATATTTATTACTTTTGTTGAAATATGATTATACCCTACCTATAAATGGAGATTTTGATTTGTTGTTGCTATATGTGATCAGGTTAGAAAACTCTACTGGTCTGAATTTTGGTAGTAACAAAATTTGTTCATTTTGTTACTAATAAATTGATCAAGTGTGAAGCTAAACTGTTCAACGCAAAAAGCCTATCAGCCAAGTTGTTGGAAGATAATTCCAGTGGAGTTGACCTGAGTCCAGCTGCGAATTGGCAGAACCAATCTTCATATCCAGTTAACGATTAACAAAATTAATCTATGTTAGCACAAAATAATAGCCAGTGGAACTTATCAAAGGACAAGCTAGTTAACTAACCGGTGGAAGCAAATCCAATCAACATCGCTGAACGGAAGAAATCATTTGAACTTTCAACTCACTGATTGACATATAGATCATCTAAGTAATATACAGAACAGAAGTAGCAAGGACAAGCTAAGTGATCACCAGCAAGATACCATCTAAGTTATCACCAATGAACTCTCATATCAGAAGACTTACCAGCAAGGTCAGAGAACAACAGGGTTGCAGAAAGCCAATAAAGTGTACGAACGTTTGAAAGGCAGAGAAAGTACAACTCGAAGCAGAATTTTCCACTCGCAAGAATAACTTCAGGTCCAGAAAGCAGAGGAAGAAAAAATGGGAGAAATAATAGTAGTCTTCCCAATAGAAGCCCTCAAACTAAGAAAAAAGAGGACAATCCAACTCTTCTCACAACTCATCATAAACATATTTCAGAGAGATCGATCCAAAGGAGAACACTAGAGAACATATCAGCTTAGTATAGAGTATACGGTATACCCCAAATACACGTATCCTCGTTGAATATAATATTAGATCGTTTTTTTGGATCATCTATGTGTCTCAAACACTCATTTTTTGTAACCAGTAAGCTCAATTGTAAAGACTATTTGTATAACTGTCAGACATGTTATCTTTACAGATTAAGAGTTAGATGAGTTGCGATGTTGTGTGATGCCTGAATTTAAGTGTTGGAATTTATTTAAATTATATTTAATATTTTACGGAACTGCGTTTGATAGTTTGGAAATAAAATTCTAGGTGTGAGGTTTAAAGGAAGCGAGGAAGGATAGAAATCATTGAGCACTTAATTGGAATTGGATATATGCTAACATTTGGGATCTTGGTATTGGGAGAACTTGGTACTATTTGGCTTAGTGTTCACTCGATGTTATATTCTTCTCTCTCTCTCCTCTCTCTCTTCGATCTCTTTCCCTTCTCTCATTCCCTTCTTCTCCCTTCTGTCTCCAATCATTTTGAGCACGAAGAAATGGTATTAGCTCAACCAAGAAGTGAAGAATTGTAAGAGTAAGCTTTTATTACACCTCAATCTTGCTTATTTTGGTTGTGAGTTGGTTTTGATAATGGTGGGTTTGATTTGAATTTGGTTTGGGAAAAACTTCGATTCTTGTTATTTTTGGAAAGTAATTGTGTTGAACTACTTGTGTATTGTTCAAGAATGATTATACGTTGTTTGATTCGAGTTTCATGAAGTTTTGGTAGAGAATAGTGTAGAAAATTCTGGTATTTTTTGGAACACGTATCGATCGATCGGTACTGTAAAAGACGATATATCAGATCTAATTTATAGGTCCACCGACCGATCAGTAGATAGGCGCCGATCGATGGGGAGAAGCAAAATTTTAAAAAATAAATTTGTGTGTTGCGTTGCCAACGAATTCGTTGTCCGAGGAATTTAAGTAGTAGATTATCATGAATTGATGCTATATCATGATCAAGAAGATGTGTTTGAGTGTGAGGCTATATATACAAAAAATATTTGTTAGGATCGATTCAGGGGTGGGTGGCCAATCCACATTCAAGTTCAGCCAACTTGAGCTTCAATAGCTCGTGTTCTTGAAATAATTGCACCGAGAGATTATATCGAGTTCGGTTACAAAATCGAGAGGAAGACACTCGACATAACCCGCTCTATAACTGATTAACCATTTGTAAATCATTTTAAAGGTATGCAAGTGAATATGTAAAACAATTTGGTTGAAACATTTTATCAAACCCATAGTGAGCTACAGTTTGGTGTTTTAACAAGCACATAAAATGATTCACAATGCTAACCAAAATAGTAAGGTAAATAAATGCAATAAAGTAAATAACACAGTATTTGTTTCTAGAAGTTCGAAGCATAAACATTTATATGTCTTCCCTTCTTCCATCTCATGGAAAGATACACTAGAAGATTTGGTTTACACTTTTCAGTATACAACCTACTTAGGTTAGTACCGCACAGATAGCCTAAACTCATAGCCCACACATAATCACAAAGCTCGTGTTCTTTAACGTCTCACATGGAAAAACCTCACCCAGTTGTGATAAATCACCAAGTGTTACAATGGTATTCACTCTTCTATTTTAGCTCTCAACAATGAATATAGTGAATACAAAGGCACAAATGATTCCATAATGAATCTGATATAGCAAGGTAAGTGGTGCCAAAAGGTTTGGGAAGTGCTCTTCATTTAGCAGATTTTGTCTTTGAAGTTCCCCATTTGAATCCCAAATGTGTTTGCTTTGGAATGCTTGGATTGATCTTCAATCAGGTGTTTTTTAGATTCCAAGACTTGTATATATATCCCAGAATACGTTAGATACAAGAATATAGCCGTTGGGAGAGTTTTGGTAAGTTTCCCGATTTTGCGACTGTCATATACTTGTTTCTAGGCCTTTTTCTGTGAGTCTACTGTTTTGCTTTAGCAGGGGAGTGCTATTGGTCGAGGTCTACTGGTTACGGTCGATGTCTAGTGGTTCTGGTCGACCCTTGCTGGGTGAAGCTTTGAGATCTGCTGGAAGAAGGTCTACTGCGTGAAGTCCGCTTGCTCAAGGTCTGCTGATAGAAGTTAAGAGGTCTGCTGCTTTGTTCTCTTGATTATGGCTCTTGATTCGTTGTTTTTTGGCAAAGTAATCAACATGAAAGTTGTAGCTCTTTCTCTTAACTTTCTCTGGAATCAAGAATCGCTTGATTTTGAGTTGGTATAAGAGAGTTATGCTCGAAATACTAGGCGATAGTCTTGCTGTAAGTACTGATTTTGTCTGCACATTACGAGATTTGTAGATATTTGTCTTATTTTCCCAACCCATACTGAAGCGTTTTGTTTCGATAAGCACGTTGAGAGTTATGACTAATATACCACAACTGCTACAATCTGTCCACTGTTATTTCAGATTTGCACCAGCAGACTCTTGCAGACATGGTTTCCTCATGTAAACCTTCGAATCGGGTCTGCTAGCCTAATATACGACTTGTAGTAAATTGAGTTTGCTATCCAATCCCATTAGAAGCACATTCTTTCGATGTCCGAGCTATGATATATGATTGATTTAGTCAGCTGCGCTCTGGGTCTACTAGATATTGAACTCTTATTTCAGCATAATAGCTTCAAGTCATTTCTCAACAATTCATCAAGGTCTAAAATATCATCTATGAACTGCATACTTGATGAAATATGTTAGCAATACAATAACAAGTTTTGTTAACATTAAAACAAAGATTATTCGGGTTTCCAAAACCCGACAATCTCCTCATTTTGGATAATCACAAAACTTGGATAAAAATACGAAGCACATTGTGGCATAACAAGAAATTAATTTTTAAAACAACATATTTCTCCCCCTTTTGTGTGAATCAAAAAGGATGACAAATAAAAGCTTCTTCCCCTCAAGGATTGAATTAAATCTCCCCCTTAATTTTAAAAGATTTGAAAATTTGAGCAAGTGATGGTCAAATGGGGCAGGCTAAAACAAATTCAAAAAATGCATTGCACACTTAATTTTTGACAAAAAATAACCTCCTTTGATGATGGGTGCAGCATGCTTGACAGCATATTTGAATTTCTTGACAAAAGTCAACAATGTCCATAATAAACATTTTGTGGCAGCACACTTAGTCCATCTTGAACTAATAAATTGCTATTCCTTGAGCAAGTTTGGGCTATAAGACCTATACCGATGCGATCCTCTACGAGTCCAGTTTGCAAAGCAAAACACGGTTTGTCATTTAGACATCCGAGCAAGAAGTTATGCCATTTTTCCTAATGTCGCTGCAAGAGAAAATCAACACTTTAAAAATAATTAGAAATTGTCAAAAATACAATTTTAAACTTAGAAATAAAATCTAGACAATTTGAACGAAAATTTTGAATATTTAAAATAGATTTAAAATTATTTTCGTTAAAAATGAATGCAATGAAATGGATTTTTATGCTAAAAATTTTCATACACCAAGTTTTGAAAATTATGCTATGAAAATAATTTCATGCTCATGAGACAGTTTTCTTTAAAAGATTTCCATCTAAAATCAGTTAAAATACTTTCCAAGAACAACCAGCTCTGATACCACTTGTTAGGATCAATTCGGGTGGGTGACCAATCCGCATCCGAGTTCAACCAACTTGAGCTTCAACAGCTCGTGTTCTTGAAATAATTGCACTGAGAGATATCGAGTTCGGTTACAAAACATAGTGGAAGACACTCGACATAAACCGCTCTATAACCGATTAACCATTTGTAAATCATTTTAAAGGTATCCAAGTGACTATGTAAAAACAGATTGGTTGGAGCATTTTATCAAAAACTTAGTGAGATACACTTTGGTCTTTTAACAAGCACATAAATTGCTTCACAATGCTAACCAAAATAGTAAGGTAAATAAATACAATAAATTAAATAACGCAAGTATTTATTTCTGGAAGTTTGAAGCACAAACACTTCTACGTCTCCACTTCTTTCATCTCATGGAATGATACACTAGAAGATTTGGCTTACACTTTTCAGCATACAATCTACTTAGGCTAATACCACACAGTTAGCCTAAACTCAACACAGAATCACAAAGCTCATGTTCTTTAACGTCTCGCATGGAAAGACATCACCCAGTTGTGATAAATCAACAACTGTTACAATGGTATTCACTCTTCTATTTTAGGTATCAATTACAATGAATATAGTGAATACAAAGGCACAAATGATTCCATAATGAATCTGATATAGCGAGGTAAGTGGTGCCAAAAGGTTTGGAAAATGCATTCATTTAGCAGATTTTGTCTTTGAAGTTTCCCATTTGAATCACAAATGAGTTTGCTTTGGAATGCTTGGATTGATCTTCAATCAGCTATTTTGAGCTTCCAAGACTTGTATATATAGCCTCAAATAATGATATATACGTTAGATACAAGAATATAGCCGTCAGAAGAGTTTTGGTAAATTTCCCGAGCTTGCAACGGTCATATTTTGGTTTATGGGTTGTTTTCTATGAGTCTACTGTTTTGATTCAGTAGGGGAGGTCTACTGATCGAGATCTACTGGTTCTCGTCGATGTCTACTGGTTTTGGTCGACCCCTGCTGGTTGAAGCTTCGAGGTCTGTTGGAAGAAGGTCTACTGCTTGAAGTCCGCTTGCTCAAGGTCTGCTCGTAGAAGTTAAGAGGTTTACTGCTCTGTTCTCTTGATTATGGCTCTTGATTCATTGATTTCTGGGCAAAGTGATCAACATGAAAGTTGTAGCCATTTCTCTTAGTTTTCTATGGAAGCAAGAATCGCTCAATTTCAAGTCCTTATGAGAGAGTTATGCTCGAAATACAAGGCAATACTCATGTTGTAAGTCTACTGATTTCAACTGCACAATACAAGACTTGCATAAGCTGTTTGGCCATCTTAACATCCAATTCAGCCTTCAACTTCTGAAAATGATTTGTAGATCTTTGTCGTATCTTTCCAACCCATACTGAATCGTTCCATTTCAATAAGGGATCTGAGAGTGATGACCAATATACCACAGCTGGTACAATCTGTTTGCTGCTGTTTCAGCTTTGCACCATCAGACTCTTGCACATATGTTTTCGTCATGTAAACCTTGGAATCAGGTCTGTTGGCCTGAATTTGACTTTTAGTAAATTGAGTTGGCTATCCAATCCGGTAAGAATCACATTGTTTCTATGTTTGAGCTATGAGATATGATCGATTTAGTCAGCTGCGCTCTTGGCCTACTAGATGTTGAATTCTCATTTCAGCATAATAGCTTCAAGTCATTCTCAACAATTCATCAAGCTCTAAAATATCATATATGAACTGCACTTTTGATGAAATATGTTAGCAATACAATAATATTTTATGTTAACATCAAAACCAGGATTATTCGGGTTCCCAAAACCCAACAATATTAATATTGATTAATTGTAAAGTCTGCTCAAGCCTAAGAACACATAGGAGGGTAACTCAACAGTACCTCAGATGATAAGGTACATAGTTGTAAGTAATCCAACAAGCATGGTACGCAGCGGAATTTTTTAAAAAAATTGGATTACTAGACACTGGATCTATACATAGGTTATCATATTGGATAAAGGATTACAAAAGTCTCACCCTTGTAGCGTGTTTGAGCAGAATCCACGAAGCACCACGTCCAAAGAACTCCGAGTCACGAGCAACACCTCCAAGGTCTTGTCTCAACGGTATCCACACGATCAAATCGAACAAGGGATAGTTTAAGAACAAGTTGCTAGACTAGTTCTTAAATCGGAACCAAAACTCACTCGATTCACAATCGAGAATGATGGCCGGAATCACAAAACCCCTTCGGCTATGAAGAAAAACCGAGAGAGCCAAGTAAGAGGCGGCCGTGAGCTTCACTTTGGTAGCAAGGTTATGTTATGAAAAGTATGATTAACAATTAATCAAAACCTTATATTTATATTATAAGACTTTAATTAAGGTTCAAGACTTTCTTAAAGTCTCATGGGCCCAAACCCATGATTTAATTAAATCCTTATAATCATTTAATTAAGACTCCTCTTAATTATTTAATTCATCCCATGAATTAATTTCCCTTATTGATTTAATCTTTTGTGCGACCCGATAGGATCTTGTAATGTTGGTAGTGACATAAAATCTCATTTTACGTCACAAGCAATGAGCGGTATCTAGCAACACATCAAGGCTACCCAAATTACAAGAATGTCTTTGACTCGACATAACCTAAGAACTTGTGATAATATTAACCATGTAACTTAATCCCTTTGTCCTTTGTGTTTAGATTGAACACGAGTCATGGAATAGTCATACTCGTATATTCAATCTCTATTTCTTGATCCCCAAGTAGAACTAGAATAAACGAATAAGCTCGATATCTCATATCGACTCATTCGAGCATGGCCATACATTTTAGTCTTACTTGATCAAGGGCCCAAACACTTCTCCTGTTATATAGGAGGGACAAATCCTATCTCGATCAATCAACATCCCTCTACATAATTCATAGTGTATCCAATAGTCGCCTTTATAGTTTACCCTGTTACGGGTAACGTTTGACAATATCAAGATACATAAATCCTTATGTTGGGATCTCTGATGATCACAAGTCGTAAGGATTACATACATTATTATCACTATGAGAATTGCTTATGACAATCATATAACTATCCATGTAGCATTCTCATGGTGGGTCTGTCCAGTACATCGTTCTCTAACATGTACCCATGTGTTGATTTGATATCTCATATCAATGAACTATTCATCAATCAACACATACTAGTCTCTATGTATTATCATTATCCCGATTCATGATAATACTTGACTAAGGACAATGTTTAAGAATACTACAATATTATTCTAAGGACATTAACATATATATTAATTCACATTGCACAGTTAAATGAATAATATATAATAATGAATTGCCATTCATAAAATCATAAACATTGTATGTTAAAACAATCATCCAATGACATGTCTTAGGGCATATCCCAACAAATCTCCCACTTGCACTAAGACCACTCAGACATATACCTAATGCCTAGAGATCTAGTATGACGATCATGCTTCTGCTGTGACAGTGGCTTCGTCAATGGGTCAGATACGTTATCATCTGTTGGTACCTTGCATATTTTAACATCTCCCCTTTCAACGATTTCTCGAATGAAATGAAAGCGCCGAAGTATGTGCTTGGATCTTTGGTGAGATCTAGGTTCCTTAGCCAATGCGATCGCTCCATTGTTGTCACAATAGAGTTCTATCGGATCTTTAATGCTAGGCACCACTCCAAGTTCAGAAATGAACTTCCTGATCCAAACAGCTTCATTTGCTGCATCCGAGGCAGCAATATACTCAGCTTCCGTTGTAGAATCGGCTACTGTCTCTTGCTTTGAACTCTTCCAGCTCACAGCACCTCCATTTAGGCAATACACATATCCAGATTGCGAACGATTATCATCTTTGTCGGTTTGGAAGCTTGCATCAGTGTAACTCATTACATTGAGCTCTTCCTCACCTCCATAAATCAAGAATGTATCCTTAGTTCTTCTCAAGTACTTCAGGATATTCTTGACAGCAATCCAGTGACCTTCACCTGGATCAACTTGATATCTGCTCGTCATGCTCAAAGCATACGATACATCGGGACGAGTACATATCATGGCATACATGATAGATCCAATAGCTGACGTATATGGGATCTTACTCATGCGTTGTCTCTCATCTGGTGTTGAAGGATACTGTTCCTTCGAGAGATATATACCATGTGTCATAGGCACAAATCCTTTCTTTGATTCTTGCATGCTAAACATTTTAAGCACTTTGTCTATGTATGTACTTTGACTTAGGCCAAGTAATCTTCTTGATCTATCTCTATAGATCTTGATTCCTAATACATAGGTGGCTTCACCCAAGTCTTTCATAGAAAAGCAATTCCCTAGCCAAATCTTTACAGATTGTAAGGCAGGGATATCATTCCCAATGAGAAGTATGTCATCTACATACAATTTTAGGAAGATAATTATGCTCCCACTGACCTTCTTGTAGACACAAGGCTCATCTACGTTTTTGATAAAACCAAACTCTTTGACTGCATCATCAAAACGAAGATTCCAACTCCGAGAAGCTTGCTTCAATCCATAAATGGATCGTTGTAGCTTGCATTTCTTTCCAGCATCCTTTGGATCGACAAAATGTACACATCCTCAAGCAGATTTCCATTAAGGAAAGCTTTTTTGACATCCATCTGCCAGATTTCATAATCATGAAATGCAGCTATTGCAAGTAAGATCCTTATGGATTTAACCATGGCCACTGGTGAAAAGGTTTCATCATAGTCAATACCATGAATTTGTTTGAATCCTTTTGCAACCAGTCGACCTTTATAGGTTTGTACATTACCATCCATATCGGTCTTTTTCTTGAAAATCCATTTGCACCCTATGGGTTGTACCCCTACAGGTGGATCAACCAAAGTCCATACTTGGTTTGCATACATGGATTCCATCTCAGATTTCATGGCCTCTTGCCATTTCTCAGAATCAGTGCCCATTATAGCTTGTTGATAAGATGACGGCTCATCCTCATCAATAAGTAGTAAGTCACCTTGTTGAGTCACAAGAAATCCATATCTCTGTGGCTCCCGGTGTTCTCTTACAGACTTACGCTGGGCTTGTGTCTCTTGAGCAGGCACTTTATCCACAACAACTTGTGGTGTCTGCTCTGTTTCCATCTCAATATCATGTTCAATGTTTTCTTGTGGTTGAACTTCACTAAGTTCTATTTGTCTCCCACTGGTTTTTCTAGAAATAAATTCTCTTTCAAGAAAGACACAAGTCCGAGCAACAGCTACTTTGTTCTCGGTGGGATAATAGAAATAATATCATTTCGTTTCCTTAGGATACCCCACAAATAAACACTTATCAGATTTGGGTCCAAGTTTGTTAGTGGCATGACGTCTAACGTAAGCCTCACAACCCCAAATCTTCATAAAAGACATACTAGGACGCTTCCCAGTCCATATCTCATATGGTGTCTTTTCCACTGATTTAGATGGAACACGGTTCAGTATGAATATTGTTGTTTCTAAAGCATGTCCCCAAAAGGATATCGGAAGATCTGCATGACTCATCATTGATCTAACCATGTCCAACAAGGTTCGATTTCTCCTCTCGGATACACCATTCCTGTGTGGAGTATACGGAGGAGTGAGTTGTGGGACTATCCAACACTCCTTTAGATAGTCATGAAACTCTTGGCTTAAGTATTCACCTCCTCGATCTGATCGAAGGATTTTGATACTTTTGCCAAGTTGGTTTTGTACTTCATTCTTGAAATCTTTGAACTTTTCAAAAGTTTCATGCTTATGCTTCATTAGGTACACTTACCCATATCTACTGAGGTCATCAGTAAATGTAACGAACTACTGAAAACCACCTCTAGCTTGTGTACTTATTGGTCCACATACATCACTATGTATTAGTCCCAATAACACATTTGCCCTTTCAACATGTCCCTTGAAAGGGGCCTTAGTCATCTTGCCCATTAAACAAGATTCGCATGGTTCATATGATTCAAAATCAAATGAATCTAATACTCCATCCTTATGAAGTTTAGATATGCGGTTCTCGTTTATGTGGCCCAAACGACAATGCCAGAGATAAGTCGGATTACAATCATTATTTTTAATCCTTTTAGTATTTATGTTATAGACAGGCATATCAAGATTTAATAAATAAAGACCATTCACCATTTGTGCACTAGCATAAAACATATCATTTAAATAAATAGAACAACAGTTGTCCTTTATCATAAATGAAAATCCATACTTGTCCAAACAAGAAATAGAAATAATGTTTTTCGTAATAGAAGGCACAAAATAACAGTCTTTTAAAATCAACGATAAACCAGAAGGCAAAGATAAATGATAATCCCCTACAGGTAATGCTGCAACTCTTGCTCCATTTCCAACTCGGAGATCAACTTCGTCTTTTGCCAACAATCTACTCTTTTTGAGGTCCTGGACATTTACACAAATGTGAGATCCACATCCAGTATCTAATACCCATGATGAAGAAGTAGATAAATTGACTTCTATAACAAAAATACCTGAAGTGGAAGTCACACTTCCTTTCTTGAGATCCTCCAAATATACTTTGCAGTTCCTTTTCCAATGACCGGTCTCACCGCAATGGAAACAGTTCCCTTCCTTTGCTATCCCTCCCTTTGGCTTCAGTGCAGAAGACTTTGGCTTAGATTTAACAAAGACCTTCTTTGCTTTCTTATTGCCCTTAGCTTTGGCCTTTCCTTTGCTCTTATTCACAATAAGAACATTCGTGGCCTTAGTCTTCTTTGTATTTGCTTCATATGTTCTCAACATACCAAGCAATTGTGGTAGAGTCTTTTCCATGTCAGTCATATTGTAATTTACTACAAACTGACTGAAGCTCTCAGGCAACGATTGCAAGATCACATCGGTGGCCAACTCTTGGTCCAATGGAAAACCCAGCTTCTCCAGATTCTCAATGTACCCAATCATCTTGAGTACATGATAGGCTTCCCTCTACCATTCTGCAATGGAACAATGCTTTAGAGACGTCATACCTCTCTTGTCTAGCTTGCTGTTGGTACAATTGCTTTAAGTGTTCGATCATATCGAACGCCTCCATTTCCTCATGTTGCTTCTGAAGCTCAGAGTTCATGGTGGCAAGCATAAGGCAGCCAACATCAAGTGCGTCATTCTGATGCTTCTTGTAAGCATCTTTATCGGCTCTAGTAGCTGTCAGGGGAGGTTCCTCAGCAGGTAAGGGTTCCTCTAGGACATATTGCTTCTTTTCTTGTTTGAAGACTATCCTCAAGTTCCTATACCAGTCTAGGAAATTTGTCCCATTTAATTTGTCCTTCTCAAGGACCGATCGCAGTGATAATGTGCTTGTTGTATTGTTAGTTTCCATGGATATCTACAATATAAATATGCAAAATAAGTTTATGATATAATCATTTAACATGGTCTTATATTAAATGATACTCCCACTATTTTGTTTAAAAATATCAACCCTCGAAACCTTTAGTGGGCCAAGATCCATATTTCGCCTAATCTTGAGTTAGCTTTGGCTAATCGCCCAAGACTCGGTTATTTAGGTAAACAATACGTTGTCAATTACATCACATGTAATTCTTGGAGAGTTGGACGAACAACGCTTTGTTCAATTCATCAAATGAATTATTATCCAACCCATGCCTCTAGGTTCCCAATCCTATTGAGATAACCTAGTTAAGTCGTACCCAATTTAAAGTATAACGGATATCACTTTTATCCTTTCGCGCCTTACTAAGATTGTCACGGTGCTTTGCTTTGGCAAACCCACACATGTACAATCGAAGTTATTGACGAGTACTTTTAATTTTGGAAGGCATCTAAAACTTAATATTTTAGAGGGATTTATTGATCTCATGATTAGTTTGATAATTTAAAATATGTCCACTACATATAGGTGTATACATATCTATATATATGTGTAATACAATTATCAATCTAAAACATAAGATAAATCATGCATCAACATACATAATTAAACGTGACATGGTTATAGCCCCTACTAGCGATTTTCTCAAGCCAATGAGAAAATCCTAAGAGTCAACCTAAGGTAACTTCACAAGCACCTTCCTTTGGCTCCAAATTTGCGAATGGCCTCCTCATCCCGGCACCATGCTCCATCTTCATTGATCACCATCAATAAATAAACTATACTATATAACATTTACAAATATAGAGAATTCCTCGATTCACATTCGAGGGGAACATAGGGGAGGGATAACATTTAGAATAAAATAGAGAAGGTACGACACGCAGGTCGTATTATAAATTACAAACATTCACAAACCCTATCTAATAGGTCAAAAGGGCTATAACCATGCACCATGCTCATACAACACATAAAACATGCTTTAACATTTAATTAATTAAATTCTAAACATTTTAAAATTTAATTCTAATTAAAACTGTAAAATAAAATTTTGAAAAATTATCGTACTCTCGGGACATCACATGCCACGAACTAAAGCGACTAAACCAACGAACCACCATGGTTCGAACCAACATGGACCACGGTTGGACCAATCATGGGCCTAGGGTTCGAAACCCTAGCCCACGACTTGGTCCGAGTCCATGTGGGTGCGGCGGCCGTCCTTGACCTAGCCACATGCGCCGTCAAGATCTAATCTTGTGTTTCCATCGAGCCAACTTGTTCGAAACGCCGGAATTCATGAGCCACGAATCATGGTCAGGCCATGCACGGTGGTGGCTCAACCATCTCGAGCCAAGGGTTCGAAAAACCTTAGCTCTCACGTGGTGAAGCCGATTTACCATGCATGCATGAACCATTATCGAGCCAAAAAGTTCAAAACTCTATCCGTGTCTCGACACCTCCATGCACGAACATGAGCCACAACGGCTAGACCATCTCGAGCCAAGGGTCCGAAGCACCCTAGCCCTGATGTGGTGCAGCCGTGGGTCAAGTGCATAGGTGGTGGCCGAAAACAACTTGTTATGGATTCGATTATTCGCTTCGTGTATCGTATACATTAAACTTCAATTATATCAAATATAATTTCATGATAATTTCACAAACTCAATTTAATCATATCATATATGATTATATACAGTTTTTAAAGCATGCAATATAATCCTAATATGATTAAAATAATTTAACCACATAAATCCGATATGAGCCTTGTACACGGCTCTGATACCACTGTAAGTAATCCAACAAGCATGGTACGCAGCGGAATTTAAAAAACAAAATTGGATTACTAGACACTGGATCTATACATAGGTTATCATATCGGATAAAGGATTACAAAAGTCTCACCTTTGTAGCGTGTTTGAGCAGAATCCATGAAGCACCACGTCCAACGAACTCCGAGTCATGAGCAACACCTCCAAGGTCTTACCTCAACGGTATCCACACGATCAAATCGAACAAGGGATAGTTTAAGAACAAGTTGCTAGACTAGTTCTTAAACCGGAACCAAAACTCACTCGATTCACAATCGAGAATGATGGCCGGAATCACAAAACCCCTTCGGCTATGAAGAAAAACCGAGAGAGCCAAGTAAAGAGGCGGCCGGGAGCTTCACTTTGGTAGCTAGGTTATGTTATGAAAAGTATGATTATCAATTAATCAAAACCTTATATTTATATTATAAGACTTTAATTAAGGTTCAAGACTTTCTTAAAGTCTCATGGGCCCAAACCCATAATTTAATTAAATCCTTATAAGCATTTAATTAAGACTTCTCTTAATTATTTAATTCATCCCATGAATTTAATTTTCCTTATTGATTTAATCTTTTGTGCGACCCGATAGGATCTTGTAATGTTGGTAGTGACATAAAATCTCATTTTACGTCACAAGCAATGAGCGGTATCTAGCAACACATCAAGGCTACCCAAATTACAAGAATGTCTTTGACTCGACATAACCTAAGAACTTGTGATAATATTAACCATGTAATTAATCCCTTTGTCCTTTGTGTTTAGATTGAACACGAGTCATGGAATAGTCATACTCGTATATTCAATCTCTATTTCTTGATCCCCAAGTAGAACTAGAATAAACGAATAAGCTCGATATCTCATATCGACTCATTCGAGCATGGCCATGCATTTTAGTCTTACTTGATCAAGGGCCCAAACACTTCTCCTGTTATATAGGAGGGACAAATCCTATCTCGATCAATCAACATCCCTCTACATAATTCGTAGTGTATCCAATAGTCGCCTTTATAGTTTACCCTGTTACGGGTAACGTTTGACAATATCAAGATACATAACTCCTTATGTTGGGATCTCTGATGATCACAAGTCGTAAGGATTACATACATTATTATCACTATGAGAATTGCTTATGACAATCATATAACTATCCATGTAGCATTCTCATGGTGGGTCTGTCCAGTACATCGTTCTCTAACATGTACCCATGTGTTGATTTGATATCTCATATCAATGAACTATTCATCAATCAACACATACTAGTCTCTATATATTATCATTATCCCGATTCATGATAATACTTGACTAGGGACAATGTTTAAGAATAATACAATATTATTCTAAGGACATTAACATATATATTAATTCACATTGCACAGTTAAACGAATAATATATAATAATGAATTGTCATTCATAAAATCATAAACATTGTATGTCAAAACAATCATCCAACGACATGTCTTAGGGCATATCCCAATAATAGTCACATACGAGCAATGATGATATATTATGCTTGTGCTTATTATGTAAACAATTGTGTTTATACTTATTGAATAAGCAATAACATGTATGCGTATTGAGTAAGCAATTGTGTTATGCTTTATGTGTTGTTGTTATAACATATGTGTCGCTGTTATAACATAGCGATGAGATATATGTGTCGTTGTTATAACATATGTGTCGTCGTTATAACATAGCGATGAGAAATATGTGCCGATGATATTACGAAGCGATGAGAAATATGTGATGTTGTTATAACGTAGCAATGGGATTATGCCACTGTTATAACGATATGTGAGAATTATGTGTCGCCATTATAACGAGTGAGAATTATGACGCGTTATAATTATTGTTAAAACAAATGATGTGTCCATTCTGATAAGCAATATGAATTATATATATTGTTGTATCGGTTGAATCAATATTATTGTGTTATTGGTTTGTTGCTGGTAAGTATGTGATGTACATGGTTGTTGCTAGAGAGCGAGCAATATAGTACCATTAAAGAACGACTATTGTTCATTATGAATTGTGAAAACAGAAACAATAAGTTTTTTATATTTTGTTTGCATGCACAGGGAATATCTCTTTATGATATCACAACTTTTGTTTTCTAAGTTATACATTGTGTATCTGCTATATATATGCAGATTGATGTGATCACTATGTGTGTGGGCTGTTTTTATGGAAGCATGTAACATTATTAACTTTTGGGAAGCATGAGAAAATAGTGTTGATACGTCTAGAAGAATGGCATGATCGATTTGAGTTAGACAGCTATAATGGAATGGGTTAGAAATATTATTATCATTTTATTGGATTGTAATATTTTGATTCAGTAATAGCTAGATGTTGTACGTTTATTGTTGGTTTACTTTTAGATATCAAATGTTTTGGTTTGAGGTTTATTGAGATTATTATATGGTGTTATATAATTTGGTTACTCCAACTAAAGTGTGTTTGTACAAAAAAACTTGTCTAAATCAAAGTCTTCTACTGAAATCCTTCCATCTGGTGGAAGAATGAGAGACGTAGAAGAATTACATCATCTTTGAACTTCCAGAAAAAAATCTGTGTATATTTATTTATCTTGCTGTTTATTTCAAATATTTTTTTTTACTCTTATTTCATTACTTTGTTTAATAGGTTACAAAACATGTTAGTTTGAGTTTTATGTGCTTGGTTTCTTAACCCAAACCCGATCTAATCTCTCAGTACAAACACTTCAACGACCAGAGCTATTGTAGCTCACTTGTCTGGACTTAGCTGTGTGGCTGGTCACCCATTAGACCCTAACTAGTGGTTTTAGAGTAGTTTACTCAAACAACTTGATTCCTATCATATATTACAACAATTTTTTATATCATTTAAATGTTAGTTTGGTGTTACCAGCTTAAAGTGAGAACCTTGAAGTAGTGTACACAAAAATATAACACAATAAACACTTGACAATATTTATAAATTTTGGTGTATACAATATCAGTAATAAGGAAATAGTATATAAGAAGATATAATTTATGATTAATTAATATATTGAAACCAGTTTTGCTAAGTAGATTCCAATTTATTAATATTACGAGTGGATCCTCTAATGCTCTAATCTCAACTATTTTATTTAAAATTAGAATATTTAATATTCATATTTTAAGTCACAAATAACTAAAAGTTGCAAAATAATATAATGATTTGTAGTTTTCTTAACTTACCGGTGGATACGATATTTCGACTTCCGTAATTATACTAAACACCTACTTTTGAATGTGCAACAATCATAGTTGTTAGTTCCGGACCTTATCGATGAGATTTTAAAGATGACAAAACATATCAGACCGGATCGAGAGAAATCAGACTAACCAGATTGATCGCTCAAAACAGATCAAGCTGATGAGGCATATCAGACCGGATCGATAGAAATCAGACTGACTAGATCGAAGCTTCAGATCGATCTCAATCTTTATCAGTTCATAGCAATTAAGGATGAATATAGAATGGCTCTTCAGTCCGAATCATTAACGGCTATTTATTGAAGCATTTAATGTCGCAATTAATGCTGAAAAAGACCATAGACTGAAGATTACCATAAAATGTAAGAAGACAAAGAAGAGCTTACCTGACAGTCGCCGAAAGCATGAACCAGAACGGCAAATACCCTAAAGAAGAAGACTGTAGCTTACTCAGTGTTTAAGCAGAGTCAAGAGTTGCACATTAAGGGAATAATATCGTTGGCACATGCAACTATAAAAGGATGCATCAGAAGATCTCAAGAAGAGAGTCTGATCAATCGAAAAACGCACAAGAAAGCAAAACAGCACAAGCTCAGAAGCTCTCGAGCTGAAATTCTTTTTAAGAACGAGTACATTGTAATATTTGATCATTTAGGATCACTGTGTGCATAGACTAAAGTCTATCTTGTGTATTCTGTATTGAAATATAGAAATGAGAAACTATTGTAACTGTCAGACAGAGTGTGTCTGAACAGATCGAGTGACTAGGAGTTTCAGTCTGGTAGTGAGGTAAATCCAGCTGAATCGGGTTTGTACAACAGGATTGTATAAATCAAAGTCTTCTAGTGGAAGCCTTCCTTAATTGGAAGAAGGGGAGACGTAGAAGGATTACACCACCTTCGAACTTCCAGAAACATATTCTGTGTTTTTATCTTTCTGCACACGTTCCATTATTCAAGCCATCGAGCCGTTCTTACTTATTTAAGAACAGACCATTCTAAACTAAAATATTCAGTGGTCTGTTCTGCAAAAGAGTTGATTAAGAAACAGATTTCTTTCACTAATCCGAACGAAATCACAAGGGATTAATTTTTAATAGGAGTGTTCATTCACCCCCCCCCCCCCCCTCTAAACACTCCGGACCGATCCTAACAAGTGGTATCAGAGCCAGGTTATCTTAATCAGCACAAAGACACTCGAGCTGATGGCATCATTCAACAAAATTCCTATGTTCTCAAAAGAAGACTATGATGATTGGAGAATCAGAATGCAAGCTCATCTGGCAGCACAGGATGCCGATATGTGGTTCGTCATCACTGATGGGCCAATGAAGATTCTGAAAGTCAATACAGCAGCCTCCATTACTGGTGGTGAACCCCAAATGGTCGAGAATGATAGATCCCTCTGGACGAATGAAGAAAGAAAGAAAGCAAATCTCGACAACGTTGCCAAAGACAGCTTGTTCAAGACATTAGACAAGAATATGTTCAGTAAAATCAAAATGTGCTCTACTGCCAAAGAAATTTGGGAGAAGATAGCACAACTATGTGAAGGGAACGACCAGACCCAAGAAAACAAGCTGACTGTTGCTCTTCAAAGATTTGAGAGCATAAAAATGAAGATTGGAGAAACTCTAAATGAGTTTGATGAAAGAGTCACTGGTATCATCAATGAGCTAAATGGTCTGGGCAAGGAATACTCAAACAGAGAGATCGCTCTGAAAGTTATGAGAGCCCTGCCAAAAGAATGGGATGTTAAGACCATTGGAATGAGGGAATCCAAAGATATGAACAAAGTTGAACTTCATGATATGTTCGCAGATCTTAAAGCATATGAGTTCGAACTGATCAGCAGAGGTGAAGCAGAGCCATTCATCTCTCAACAAAACAAAGCACTGGCAGCCATTCCAGATCAGACCGCCCCCACAACAGATCGATCTATCGAACAGATAAGTAATGATGCTATGTCATTATTTATCAAGAAATTTGGTAAATTCATGTCTAAAAATAAGAGGAACTTTAAACCCTCTCATCATTATAAATCAAGAAAGGACGATGCTGTTAATGATCAGGCTTGCTACAATTGTGGTAAGACCGGACATTTTATTACAGATTGCACCAGACCGAAGAAAGAAGAACGTAAAGAGTGTTGGGATATGCCCTAAGACAAATCATTAGATAATTGTTTTGACATACAATATTTATGATTTTATGAATGGCAATTCATTATTATATATTATTCTTTTAACTGTGCAATGTGAATTAATATATATGTTAATGTCCTTAGAATAATATTGTATTATTCTTAAAGATGTCCCAAGTCAAGTATTATCATGAATAGGGATAATGATAATACGTAGAGACTAGTATGTGTTGATCGATGAATTGTTCATTGATATGAGATATCAAATCAACATATGGGTACATGTTAGAGAACGATGTACTAGACAGACCCACCATGAGAATGCAACATGGATAGTTATATGATCGTCATATGCAATTCTCATAGTGATAATAATGTATGTAATCCTTACGACTTGTGATCATCAGAGATCCCAACATAAGAAGTTATGTATCTTGATATCGTCAAACGTTACCCGTAACATGGTAAACTATAAAGGCGAATATTGGATACACTACGAATTATGTAGAGGGATGTTGACTGATCGAGATAGGATTTGTCCCTCCTATATAACAGGAGATGTGTTTGGCCCTTGATCAAGTGAGAACTAAAATACATGGCCATGCTCGAATAAGTCGATATGAGATATCAAGATTATTCGTTTATTCTAGTTCTACTTGGGGATCAAGAAATAGAGATTGAATATACGAGTATGACTATTCCACGACGCGTGTTCAATCTAAACACAAAGGACAAAGGGATTAAGTTACATGGTTAATATTATCACAAGTTCTAAAGGTTATGTCGAGTCATTGACATTCTTGTAATTTGGGTAGCCTCAATGTGTTGCTAGACACCGCTCCTTGCTTGCGACATAAAATGAGATTTTATGTCACTTCCAACATTACAAGATCCTATCGGGTCGCACAAAAGATTAAATCGAGAAGGGAAATTAAATTCATGGGATGAATTAAATAATTAAGAGGAGTCTTAATTAATAATCATAATGATTAAATTAAATCATGGGCTTAAGCCCATGAGGCTTTATGAAAGCCTTTAATTAATCATATATAATATGATTGCAAGGTGTTTAATTGTGATTAACACTACATATCAAACCTAACCATCCAAAGACTTCTCGGCCGCCTCCTCTCATCCAACAAGCTCTTCACGGCCGAAGCCTCTTCCACACGCCGCCGCCGTGAGCTTTTGTTTGTTGATTGGTTGCCGTTAATCGGTTTTGAACCGAGAGTTTGGTTTTGGTTCAAGAATAAGTCTAGCAACTTGTTCTTGAACGTCCCTTATTCGTTTAATCGTGTGGATACCGTTGAGGCAAGACCTTGGAGGTGTTGCTCGTGACTCGGGATCGTTGGACGTAGTGCACCGTGGAATCTGCTCAAACACGCTACAAGGGTGAGACTTTTGTATTCCTATATCCGATATGAAATCCTATGTATAGATCCGGTGTTTAGTAATCCATAAAATTTTATTCCGCTGCGTTGTATGCTATAAGGATTACTAACAGTGGTATCAGAGCCGTGTACAAGGCTCATATCAGATTTATGTGGTTAAATTGTTTAATCATATTAGAATTAATATTGCATGCTATTTAAAACTGTATGAACATATATGATATGTTAATATTTAGTTTGTGAAAATCATCGTAAAATTATATTTGATATAATTGGCGAATAATCAAATTTATTGGCCAATATTTTCGGCCATCACCATCACAAATGACACCACGGCTAGCCACATGAGGGCTAGGGTTTTCGAACCCTTGGCTCGAGATGGCTTAGTCGTTGTGGCTAATAATTGTGCATGGAAGTGTCGAAAATTGATTAGGGTTTAGAACCCATTGGCTCGTGACGGCTAGCTCATGACAGCTAGGGTTTCGAACCCTAGTAGCCGTGCATGGGCTCGGCCATTGTCGCCTCTTATGCTAAGGTTTTGAGACGTGGATGAGTTTTGAACTCTTTGGCTCGATAATGGTTCACGCATGCATGGATTAGTAGCTTTACCACATGAGAGCAAGGTTTTTTGAACCCTTAGCTCGAGATGGTTGAGCCAACCCCGTGCATGGCCTGACCGTGACTTGTGGCTAACAAATTCCGGCGTTTCGAACAAGATGGCTCGATGAAAACCCAAGGTGGTGCGTGGCGGATAGGGTTTGGAACCCTAGCGCCGCCGCCGCTCGAGCTTGGCTCGGCCATGGGCTAGGGTTTTGAACCCTAGGCCCATTATTGGTCCAGCCGTGTGCTTTTGTGGTTCGAACCATGGTGGTTCATGTCTTAGTCGCTTAAGTTCATGGCATGTGATGTCCCGAGCGTACGATAGTTTTTCAAAAAATATTTTACAGTTTTAATTAGAATTAAATTTAAAATGTTTAGAATTTAATTAATTAAATGTTAATGCATGCTTTATGTGTTGTTTGAGCATGGTGCGTGGTTATAGCCCTTTGACCTATTAGATAGGATTTGTGGATGTTTGTAATATATAATACGACCTGCGTGTCGTGCCTTCTCTATTTCATTCTAAATGTAATCCCTCCCCTATGTTCCCCTCGAATGTGAATCGAGGAATTCTATATCTTGTAAATAGTGTAGTTTATTTTATTGATGGTGATCAATGAAGATGGAGCATCGTGCCGGGAGAGAAGGCCATTCACAAATTGGAGCCAAAGGAAGGTGCTTGTGAAGTTACCTTAGGTTGACTCTTAGGATTTTCTCATTGGCTTGAGAGAATCGTTAGTAGGGGCTATAACCATGTCACGTTTAATTATGTATGTTGATGCATGATTTATCTTATGTTTTAGATTGATAATTGTATTACACATATATGTAGATATGTATACAACTATATGTAGTGGACATATTTTAAATTATCAAACTAATCATGAGATCAATAAATCCCTCTAAAATATTAAGTTTTAGATGCCTTCCAAAATTAAAAGTACTCGTCAATAACTTCGATTGTACATGTGTGGGTTTGCCAAAGCAAAGCACCGTGGCAATCTTAGTAAGGCGCGAAAGGATAAAAGTGATATCCGTTATACTTTAAATTGGGTACGACTTAACTAAGTTATCTCAATAGGATTGGGAACTTAGAGGCATGGGTTGGATTATAATTCATTTGATGAATTGAACAAAGTGTTGTTCGTCCAACTATCCAAGAATTACATGTGATGTAATTGACAAAGTGTTGTCTACCTAAATAACCGAGTCTTGGGCGATTAGCCAAAGCTAACTCAAGATTAGGCGAAATATGGATCTTGGCCCACTAAAGGTTTCGAGGGTTGATATTTTTAAACAAAATAGTGGGAGTATCATTTAATATAAGACCATGTTAAATGATTAAATCATAAACTTATTTTGCATATTTATATTGTAGATATCCATGTCAACTAACAACGTTACAAGCACTTTATCACTGCGATCGGTCCTTGAGAAGGACAAATTAAATGGGACAAATTTCCTAGACTGGCATAGGAACTTGAGGATAGTCCTCAAACAAGAAAAGAAAAAATATGTCCTAGAGGAACCCTTACCCGCTGAGGAACCTCCCTAACGGCTACAAGAGCCGAAAAAGATGCTTACAAGAAGCATCAAAGTGACGCACTTGATGTTGGGTGCCTTATGCTTGCAACCATGAACTCTGAGCTTCAGAAGCAACATGAGGAAATGGAGGCGTTTGATATGATCGAGCACCTTAAGCAACTGTACCAACAACAAGCTAGACAAGAGAGGTATGACGTCTCTAAAGCGTTGTTCCAGTGCAGGATGGTAGAGGGAAGCCTAGTTGGAACTCATGTGCTCAAGATGATTGGGTACATTGAGAATCTGGACAAGCTGGGTTTTCCGTTGGACCAAGGTTGGCCACCGATGTGATCTTGCAATCGTTGCCTGAGAGCTTCAGTCAATTTGTAGTAAATTACAATATGACTGACATGGAAAAGACTCTACCACAATTGCTTGGTATGTTGAGAACATATGAAGCAAATACAAAGAAGACTAAGGCCACAAATGTTCTTATTGTGAATAAGGGCAAAGGAAGGGCCAAAGCTAAAGGCAACAAGAAAGCAAAGAACGTCTTTGTTAAATCTAAGCCAAAGTCTTCTGCACTAAAGCCAAAAGGGGGGATAGCGAAGGAAGGGAACTATTTCCATTGCGGTTAGACCGGCCATTGGAAAAGAAACTGCAAAGTATATCTGGAGGATCTAAAGAAAAGAAGTGTGACTTCCACTTCAGGTATTTTTGTTATAGAATTCAATTTATCTACTTCTTCATCATGGGTATTAGATACTGGATGTGGATCTCACATTTGTGTAAATGTGCAGGACCTCAAAAAGAGTAGATTATTGGCGAAAGACGAAGTTGATCTCCGAGTTGGAAATGGAGCAAGAGTTGCTGCATTAGCTATAGGAGATTATAGTTTAGCTTTACCTTCTGGTTTATCATTGATTTTAAAAGACTGTTATTTTGCGCCATCTATTACTAAAAACATAATTTCCATTTCTTGTTTAGACAAGTATGGTTTTTCATTTATAATAAAGGACAACTGTTGTTCTATTTATTTAAATGATATGTTTTATGCTAGTGCACAAATGGTGAATGGTCTTTATGTATTAAATCTTGATATGCCTATCTATAACATAAATACTAAAAGGATTCAAAATAATGATTGTAATCCGACTTATCTCTGGCACTGTCGCTTGGGCCACATAAACGAGAACCGCATATCTAAACTTCATAAGGATGGAGTATTAGATTCATTTGATTTTGAATCATATGAAACATGCGAATCTTGTTTAATGGGCAAGATGACTAAAGCCCCTTTCAAGGGACATGTTGAAAGGGCAAATGTTTTATTGGGACTAATACATAGTGATGTATGTGGACCAATAAGTACACAAGCTAGAGGGGGTTTTCATACTTCGTTACATTTACTGATGACCTCAGTAGATATGGGTATGTGTACCTAATGAAACATAAGCATGAAACCTTTGAAAAGTTCAAAGATTTCAAGAATGAAGTACAAAACCAACTTGGCAAAAGTATCAAAATCCTTCGATTAGATCGAGGAGGTGAATACTTAAGCCAAGAGTTTCATGACTATCTAAAGGAATGTGGGATAGTCCCACAACTCACTCCTCTGTATACTCCACAATGGAATGGTGTGTCCGAGAGGAGAAATCGAACCTTGTTGGACATGGTTAGATCAATGATGAGTCATGCAGATCTTCCGATATCATTTTGGGGACACGCTCTAGAAACAACGATTTTCTTACTGAACCGTGTTCCATCTAAATCAGTGGAAAAGACACCATATGAGATATGGACTGGGAAGCGTCCTAGTATGTCTTTTATGAAGATTTGGGGTTGTGAGGCTTTCGTTAGACGTCACGCCACTAACAAACTTGGACCCAAATCTGATAAGTGTTTATTTGTGGGGTATCCTAAGGAAACGAAAGGATACTATTTCTATTATCCCACCGAGAACAAAGTAGTTGTTGCTCGGACTGGTGTATTTCTTGATAGAGAATTTATTTCTAGAAAAACCAGTGGGAGAAAAATAGAACTTAGTGAAGTTCAACCACAAGAAAACACTGAACCTGAGATTGAGATGGAAACAGAGCAGGCACCGCAAGCTATTGTGGAAGAAGCACCTGCTCAAGAGACACAAGCCCAGCGTAGGTCTGTAAGAGAACACCGGGAGCCACCGAGATATGGATTTCTTGTGACTCAACAAGGTGACTTACTACTTATTGATGAGGATGAGCCGTCATCTTATCAACAAGCTATAATGGGCAATGATTCTGAGAAATGGCAAGAGGCCATGAAATCTGAGATGGAATCCATGTATGCAAACCAAGTATGGACTTTGGTTGATCCACCTGAAGGGTACGACCCATAGGGTGCAAATGGATTTTCAAGAAAAAGACCGATATGGATGGTAACGTACAAACCTATAAAGGTCGGCTGGTTGCAAAAGGATTCAAACAAATTCATGGTATTGACTATGATGAAACCTTTTCACCAGTGGCCATGGTTAAATCCACAAGGATCTTACTTGCAATAGCTGAATTTCATGATTATGAAATCTGGCAGATGGATGTCAAAACAGATTTCCTTAATGGAAATCTGCTCGAGGATGTGTACATGACACAGCCCGAGGGTTTTGTCGATCCAAAGGATGCTGGAAAGATATGCAAGCTACAACGATCCATTTATGGATTGAAGCAAGCTTCTCGGAGTTGGAATCTTCGATTTGATGATGCAATCAAAGAGTTTGGTTTTATCAAAAATGAAGATGAACCTTGTGTCTACAAGAAGGTCAGTGGGAGCGTAATCATTTTCCTAGTGTTGTATGTAGATGACATACTTCTCATTGGAAATGATATCCCTGCCTTGCAATCTGTAATGATTTGGCTAGGGAATTGCTTTTCGATGAAAGACTTGGGAGAAGCCACCTATGTATTAGGAATCAAGATCTATAGAGATAGATCAAGAAGGCTTCTTGGTCTGAGTCAAAGTACATACATAGACAAAGTGCTTAAAAGGTTTAGCATGCAAGAATCAAAGAAAGGATTCGTGCCTATGACACATGGTATTTATCTCTTGAAGGAACAGTGTCCTTCAACACCAGATGAGAGACAACGCATGAGTAAGATTCCATATGTGTCAGCTATTGGATCTATCATGTATGCCATGATATGTACTCGTACCGATGTATCGTATGCATTGAGCATGACGAGCAGATATCAAGTTGATCCAGGTGAAGGTCACTGGATTGCTGTCAAGAACATCCTGAAGTACTTGAGAAGGACTAAGGATACATTCTTGATTTATGGAGGTGAGGAAGAGCTCAATGTAATGGGTTACACTGATGCAAGCTTCCAAACCGACAAAGATGATTTTCGATCGCAATCTGGATATGTGTATTGCCTAAATGGAGGTGCTGTGAGCTGGAAGAGTTCAAAGCAAGAAACAGTAGCCGATTCTACAACGGAAGCTGAGTATATTGCTGCCTCGGATGCAGCAAAGGAAGCTGTTTGGATGAGGAAGTTCATTTCTGAACTTGGAGTGGTGCCTAGCATTAAAGATCCGATAGAACTCTATTGTGACAACAATGGAGCGATCGCATTGGCTAAGGAACCAAGATCTCACCAAAGATCCAAGCACATACTTAGGCGTTTCCATTTCATTCGAGAAATCGTTGAAAGGGGAGATGTTAAAATATGCAAAGTACCAACAGATGATAATGTATCTGACCCATTGACGAAGCCACTGTCACAGCAGAAGCATGATCGTCATACTAGATCTCTAGGCATTAGGTATATGTCTGAGTGGTCTTAGTGCAAGTGGGAGATTTGTTGGGATATGCCCTAAGACAAATCATTAGATAATTGTTTTGACATACAATGTTTATGATTTTATGAATGACAATTCATTATTATATATTATTCTTTTAACTGTGCAATGTGAATTAATATATATGTTAATGTCCTTAGAATAATATTGTATTATTCTTAAAGATGTCCCTAGTCAAGTATTATCATGAATAGGGATAATGATAATACGTAGAGACTAGTATGTGTTGATCGATGAATTGTTCATTGATATGAGATATCAAATCAACATATGGGTACATGTTAGAGAACGATGTACTGGACAGACCCACCATGAGAATGCAACATGGATAGTTATATGATCATCATATGCAATTCTCATAGTGATAATAATGTATGTAATCCTTACGACTTGTGATCATCAGAGATCCCAACATAAGGAGTTATGTATCTTGATATCGTCAAACGTTACCCGTAACAGGGTAAACTATAAAGGCGAATATTGGATACACTACGAATTATGTAGAGGGATGTTGACTGATCGAGATAGGATTTGTCCCTCCTATATAACAGGAGATGTGTTTGGCCCTTGATCAAGTGAGAACTAAAATGCATGGCCATGCTCGAATAAGTCGATATGAGATATCAAGCTTATTCGTTTATTCTAGTTCTACTTGGGGATCAAGAAATATAGATTGAATATACGGGTATGACTATTCCATGACTCGTGTTCAATCTAAACACAAAGGACAAAGGGATTAAGTTACATGGTTAATATTATCACAAGTTCTAAAGGTTATGTCGAGTCATTGACATTCTTGTAATTTGGGTAGCCTCGATGTGTTGCTAGACACCGCTCCTTGCTTGCGACATAAAATGAGATTTTATGTCACTGCCAACATTACAAGATCCTATCGGGTCGCACAAAAGATTAAATCGAGAAGGGAAATTAAATTCATGGGATGAATTAAATAATTAAGAGGAGTCTTAATTAATAATCATAATGATTAAATTAAATCATGGGCTTAAGCCCATGAGGCTTTATGAAAGCCTTTAATTAATCATATATAATATGATTGCAAGGTGTTTAATTGTGATTAACACTACATATCAAACCTAACCATCCAAAGACTTCTCGGCCGCCTCCTCTCATCCAACAAGCTCTTCACGGCCGAAGCCTCCTCCACACGCCGCCGCCGTGAGCTTTTGTTTGTTGATTGGTTGCCGTTAATCGGTTTTGAACCGAGAGTTTGGTTTTGGTTCAAGAATAAGTCTAGCAACTTGCTCTTGAACGTCCCTTATTCGTTTAATCATGTGGATACCGTTGAGGCAAGACCTTGGAGGTGTTGCTCGTGACTCGGGATCGTTGGACGTAGTGCACCGTGGAATCTGCTCAAACACGCTGTGAGACTTTTGTATTCCTTTATCCGATATGAAATCCTATGTATAGATCCGGTGTTTAGTAATCCATAAAATTTTATTCCGCTGCGTTGTATGCTATAAGGATTACTAACAAAGAGAAGCATCGTGATGACAGGAAAAAGAAGCATTACAAAGACCGCAAAAATCATGGAAAGTCAAAAGGTCCTAGTAGCAGAAGAAGGAAACAGCAAATGGGCTCAGACTGATTCAGACTCAGAAAGCTCTGAATATTCTTCCAGCGAAAGCGAAGAAGATATTCAATGTCTAATGGCAGACGAAGAGATGAGTCAAACAGACGAGGTATTCGATCTTGACTCAAATGAATTTACACGTGAAGAGCTCATGTCCGCACTGCAAGACATGGCTAATGATTACAGACTCTTAGTTGAATCATTTGAGAAAAGTAAAGCTAAAGCCAATGATCAAATGGATGAGCACATCAAACTAAGCTGCTCTGAGCTGGGTGAGTGCAACAATCTACAGATCGAGCTGAATAAACTAAAAATCTCTTATGATCAGCTCCATGAAGAAAATAAGAGAATTAGCACACAAAATGCTAAGCTTTCTCATATCTTCAAATCATGGACAAAATCCAGAACATCATTAGAAGAATTGCAAGAGGAACAAAGAAATGTCGGTGATGTTACAGGCATAGGCTTTGATATCAAAGACTGCACCAAAGATGAATCTTAATTGTTGCTGGTAAAGAACAAAATCAAACAAATGACATTTGTTAAATCCAGCACAGTATATGAAAATGAAGCACCTACAATTCAAACGGGAGTCTTTTCATGAATCAAGGTTTGAGAAAAGGGATTGGATATGTTAACCAAGCCAAAGAAAAGGCACCAACAAGCTTTGCGTCTTTCAGACCAAATCCAAAGGTGCAAAATCTAAGGCAAGGGAGACCATCCAACTACTATAATTCAAAACCAGTTCAACAAAGATATAGACTACCCTATGAGAATAAAAGGTTTCCATATCGCACACATTATCACACACAACATCGAAACAGATCAGCTCACAGCACACCAGACACACACAAGCCATTAAAGCTGATACAGGTGTGGGTTCCCAAAGGGTAATCTTGTTTGATGACAGGTACCGAAGAATCTTGTATCAGACTGGTACTTAGACAGTGGATGTTCTCGTCACATGACTGGAAACATCGAGCTGCTGTCTGAAGTCACAGATTGTACTGGACCAAAGATCATTTTCGGAGATAACTCAAAGGGTAAGACCGTGGGCAAGGGTAAGATTGTCCATGGTAACATTATTATCAATGATGTGTTAGTTGAAAATCTATGCTATAATCTGATTAGTATAAGTCAACTATGTGATAATGGTTATACTGTAGAATTTCACAAACACACTTGCACTGTTAAATCGTCAGACGATATGACCATGCTTGTAGGAATCAAAAATGGAAATACATATAAGATTAACTGGAATCATGCTCAACCTGATAATCCTACTTGCTTCATCGCTAATAATGATAATAAACACTGGCTATGGCATAAACGCTTGAATCATATCAATTTTAAGACTATTTCTAGCCTGTGTAAACATGATTTAGTTGTCGGTCTGCCCAAGATCGACTTTGCTAAGGATAAGATCTGCGAAGCTTGCCAAATGGGCAAACAGATCAGATCATCCTTCAAAAACAAGAATGCCAAATCCTCCTCCCGTTGCTTATAACTACTGCATATGGACTTGTTTGGTCCTATACCAATAACAAGTTTAGGGGGAATGCGGTATACTCTTGTTGTTATTGATGATTACTCACGTTTTACTTGGACTATATTTTTGAGCAGTAAAGATCAGACAGGTCCGAAATTGATCAAGCTGCTGAAACGTACTCAGAATGAGAAATCATCCAGCATAGACAGGATTCGAAGTGACAAAGGCACTGAGTTTTCAAATCAGAATCTTGAATCCTTTCTAGAAGATCATGGAATTAAGCATGAGTTTTCAGCCGCTCGAACTCCTCAACAGAATGGAGTTGCAGAACGAAGAAACAGAACGCTTAAAGAAGCAGCAAGAACAATGCTTACTGATTCTGGAATTTCGCAAAAGTTCTGGGCAGAAGCTGTAAACACTGCATGCTACACTCAAAATCGGTCTATGATTAACAAGAAATTGAATCTCACTCCATATGAAATATGGACTGGTAACAGACCGTCTATCTCTCATCTTCATGTATTTGGCTGCAAATGCTTCGTTCACAACAATGGTAAGAATCATCTTACAGCATTTGAAGCTAAGTCAGATAATGGAATATTCTTAGGATACTCATCAACTAGCAAAGCTTATCGAGTTTTCAATAATCGCACCTTAACTGTAGAAGAATCAGTTCATGTAGTTTTTGATGAATCTTTATGTGTTGAGGGTAACAAAGAATCAATTCAAAATCAGATGGAAAATATCCATCTCGAAGCTAACAGTGATGATGAGATTGTAGCTAACAGGTCAAGAGACAATCCACCGGAACCTGAAGTACCAGACAGATCGGATCAGGGCAATGAAGCTCCTTCAGATCGAGCCGATCCGGATGATTCAAACTCTCATATCAAAGAAGATGTTGATCATGCCGCTACTATTCATCCGTCTGGACCAGACAATCCAGAATCGAGTTATCGATGGACTAAGAGGCATCCACCTAATCTAGTGATTGGAAGTCCCTCTGCACCGATTAGAACCAGAGGACAGATGATAGATGAATTCACTCATGCTGCCTTCATCTCAACTCTGGAACCTAAGAAGATCGATGAAGCTTTGACTGACTTCAACTGGATTAAGGCCATGCAAGAAGAACTTAATCAATTCGAACAAAATCAAGTTTGGAGTCTAACCCCCAGGCCAAGCGATCTGCCTGTTATTGGAACCAGATGGGTTTTCAGAAACAAGCTGGGCGCAGATGGAACTGTGGTTAGAAACAAGGCCATACTGGTGGCACAAGGATTCCGACAAGAAGAAGGAATTGACTTCGATGAATCATTTGCACCAGTCGCCAGACTTGAAGCCATCCGAATCTTTCTTGCATATGCTGCCTTTAAAGACTTCAAGGTATATCAAATGGACGTCAAGAGTGCCTTTCTTAATGGTAAGCTTCAGGAGGAAGTCTACATTGAGCAACCTCCTGGATTTCATAACCACTCATTTCCTAATCATGTATATCTACTGAATAAAGCAGTATATGGTCTGAAACAAGCTCCAAGAGCCTGGTATGACACTCTATCTCAATTTCTGCTGAACCATGATTTTCAGATTGGCTCAGTAGATAAAACTCTCTTTAAATTTATTAAGGGGGAACATACCCTGTTAGTTCAGATTTATGTTGATGATATAATTTTTGGGTCAACTAACCCCAAATTATGCGAGAAATTCTCTAAGTTAATGCAGGGACAGTTTGAGATGAGCATGATGGGAGAACTTTCATTCTTTTTGGGTCTTCAAGTCAAACAGCTCAGCAACGGTATTTTCATCAACACAAAACCAAGTATACCAAAGAGCTTCTTAAGAGATTCGGAATGGAAACATGCTCAACTGCATCAACTCCAATGAGTCCTACAATCAAGTTAGACAAAGACGAAGGGGGAACGGCATTCGAAGTAACCATGTATAGAGGACTGATCGGATCGCTCTTATATCTTACAGCGAGCCGGCCTGATATTATGTTCTCAGTCTGTATGTGCGCCAGATTTCAGTCAGAACCAAAGCAATCACATTTTATTGCTGTTAAGCGTATTCTGAAATACTTAAAAGGATCTCAGAACGTTGGTCTTTGGTACTCCAAAGATTCAAACTTCAGCTTGATCGGATATTCAGACGCTGACTACGCTGGCTGTAAGATTGATCGTAAAAGCACCAGTGGAACATGTCAATTTCTAGGTGAAAGATTGATCTCTTGGTTCAGTAAGAAGAAAACATCCATTGCCACATCTACAGCTGAAGCAGAATATCTTGCCGCTGGAAGCTGTTGCGCTCAAATGCTCTTGATTCAACACCAGCTCAAAGACTATGGCATACAAGCTGTTGAATCTCCAATATTTTGTGACAACCCAAGTGCAATTGCCATAACGTATAATCCAGTTTTGCACTCTCGAACCAAGCATATTGATATACGACATCATTTTATTCGAGACCATGTTGGCAAAAAGGAGATTCGGATCGAGCATATTTCAACAGATCAGCAGGCAGCAGATATCTTCACCAAACCGCTTCCTGAGGCTAAGTTTAATTATTTCCGTCAAATTCTTGGTTTAATAGGCTTAACTTGATGATTTAATAGTTTTATTATTTTTCTTTTAAAGATTGTATGCTGGCACAGATCGATAATACAATGTTCAGAAAGACACAGACCGGTCGAACTTTCAGACCGATCTATGTCAAATCTGATGTTATCCCATGATCTGTCTGGTCAACAAATCTTTAAATAAAATAATTGTTTAAATCAGCCCGTAACTGATCGCAAATTTTAAACCGCATTATCTTTCTTTTATCCTGACCGATTATTTTGAATCATTTTACTATCAGTTATCGAGATAAAGACACGTGTCTTCTCTCTCTTATTTAGCGGGCTGAACATTTCACTTTCATTCACTTTTTACCAATTACCGTCGTCTGCTATCTAACTACCTCATATCTTTTTCATTACACTCAAATGGCTACCATAACTCACAACTCTCTCTCCGTTGAGTTCGATGATATTTACAGGGCTGAAGATACAGAGATGGTCTCTATTTTCCGAGCTTTGGAATCGTCTGGATTAAGGAATTTCTGGAGTGTGGCACGGTGGTTTACGAATCAGAGATTCGCGAACTATTCGCCAATGATGTATCCCAGAAGTCATCTATCTCCACCTCCGTCACGGGCAAAGCGTTTGAAATCTCTCCGTCGACGCTGGCAAAGACCTTTGGTCTTCCCAACTCCGGACTGACTGAGTTTGGCCAGATTCCTCAAGCTTCTCTCACAGCTCTTCAGGGGAGGGTATCTATATTTGGCCACCGCCTGCAGCCTTCATTCAAGAAGAAGGAAATGCTATTTCATTTCCAGGTGTTATGCGAGATCGTTGGTAAGCCTTTATTGGGCAAAGCCGGAAGCTTTGACGCCGTCACTGCCGAAAAGTTCAGGGCCATGGCTGCTATTGTTTCTGGACAGAAGATGAACTGGTCCGTAATTCTATTTGGAGTCCTGTTGGAAACAGTGATTGCCTCCAAACAGGCCGTCTGCTTTGCTGTTCCTCTCAGCAAGCTACTGGAGACTTTGGACATCGAGCTGGGGAAACAGTCTGCTCTAAGTCCATTCAAAATTCTCAACTCCAAAGGGCTAGCACTACTGAAGTCCAAGAGTGCTCCACCCACTCCTACCGATCTGGTGGCCGTCAAGATTGAGAAGGGAGAAGAACAGACTGTTGCTCAAAAAACTCGGGTCAAGCGCAAATTGACCATTCAGACTGACTCCGAGGAAACTCAGTCTGCTCCTTCATCACCAGCCAAGCCCCTTCCCAAAAAGCCAAGAACCCAGATCACCAAGCCACACAAAACCTTACCTCTCAAAACCCTACCCATATTGCCTCCAACAAAAGCCACCCCTGCCCCCCAACCTACAACCCAACTTTCAACCGCTTCAACCACTGCACCCAAAGTAACCATCCGAGTTCCCTCTGCCATCCCCGTGGTCAAAGGGATTGTCATCACTGAGTTGGGAGACTACACCCAATCAGGGATCAAATCTCCATCTTCCACAGGCAAGGGCAAAGCCATTCTCTCTGAACCCCTCTCCTCCAAACCCAAATCTGCAGCGCAAACAGCCATCGACATCGCTATGGAGGATGTTGATGAGAAGGTGAAGGCTCTCGTTGTAGTCTTTGATGAATATGTCGAGTACAGAACAATCAACCACATTGAGATGTTCTTCGGCAAACTGAAACGCCTACAGAAAATGGAAGAAGAAGTCCTTAAGGGGACAGAGACAGATGATGTTCGAATTGATGTACAGCGCAAAGATCTATTTACGGCCAACCAGAGATTCAGACTGGCGAATCTGCTTTTGGATGCTAAGAAAGCAAACTTCAATCCGAACACTCCAACTGCCAGAGATGATGGTGCTGTTATTGCTCAATTGGAAATGGATATCCATGCTCTTCACCTAGCTGTCCGATTCCAACGACAGAAGCTCAGTATATCCACTCCAATAACCAGCCCGGATCATCCATCTGCTAGCAAGACTCTGGCAGAACCTTTCGTAGAGGTTGTTCCCTCTGGAGCACCAGACCAGACAGCAGACCAGACACAGAACGCATAGCGGATCAAACAGCGGAGCAGCCAATGACTAATGCTCCATCTGCTACAGAAGATGAACCCTTGAACATTTTGTTGGACTCTCCAACAACGTCTATTCCTCTGGGATCATCAGTCTCCCATGTTCAACTCAGTCCAACCGCAGCACTTACAATAGTTGGCGCACCAGAGTTCGTCGATCCGGATATAGTGGTGTCCGCCGTTGTTGCAGCTCTCCAGATTGAGGAGCCTTCCAGACCCAGGACTCCTCCAGTCCAATCTGATGAAGATTTGGCATTCTTAAAAGATTTTTCTTCGGCCTTGGTCACCCTGATCCAGTCCGAAACACGCAATGCTGCCTTATCTTCAATTATACCTATTGCTGAAGAAGATGATCACACCCTGTCGTCATCTGATCACTCTCCCAGTCGGTTATATGACGCACCTCCATCACTGGCAAGGACCCTTCAGCACCTCTCCGACAACTGTCTGTCTCTCTCTCAGCGTGTTATAGAGGTTCATCAAGGCCAGAGGGTTACATCCTTGGACTTTGATTCATTTAAAGAGAAGATGACAGCCAGTATTAGCAGCCTTCAACGAGGAATGAATGATCTGTTCTCTCAGCAAGCTTCTTATAAAAACAGCCTGAGAAAAGAGCAGATCGAGCTGGCCAGTGAAGTCAGAGCATCCGTCGCCAATTCCCTTCGCGCTCAAGACACTCGTCTTGACCCTATCAGCGCTCAGCTAGCACAAATTGTTGATTTTCTCCAAGAGATTGCTGCTGACAAAAAGGGGGAAAAGAGAAAAGACTTCAAGCCACATCAGTCTCAGTCTTCAAGAAAATAGAATAATCAGACTGTCTGTATATAGGATTTTTGGTGATCAATAAAAATCCTTCTTTGTTAAGTCCTTGTTCATTTATTTTGAACTAAAAAAATGAAAGGCTTAATCGATCCGAAATTCAACCTAATAATGATCAAGAAGAAGTAATCGATCCGAAAGCATACGCTTCAGAGCTCTTAAAAGACTGGATAAAAAAATTTAGAAGCTAGGTTTTGTCATCATCAAAAAGGGGGAATTTGTTAGTTCCGGACCTTATCGATGAGATTTTAAAGATGACAAAACATATCAGACCGGATCGAGAGAAATCAGACTAACCAGATCGATCGCTCAAAACAGATCAAGCTGATGAGGCATATCAGACCGGATCGATAGAAATCAGACTGACTAGATCGAAGCTTCAGATCGATCTCAATCTTTATCAGATCAGAGCAGTCAAGGATGAATATAGAATGGCTCTTCAGTCCGAATCATTAACGGCTATTTATTGAAGCATTTAATGTCGCAATTAATGCTGAAAAAGACCATAGACTGAATATTACCATAAAAGGTAAGAAGACAAAGAAGAGCTTACCTGACAGTCGCCGAAAGCATGAACCAGAACGGCAAATACCCTAAAGAAGAAGACTGTAGCTTACTCAGTGTTTAAGCAGAGTCAAGAGTTGCACATTAAGGGAATAATATCGTTGGAACATGCAACTATAAAAGGATGCATCAGAAGATCTCAAGAAGAGAGTCTGATCAATCGAAAAACGCACAAGAAAGCAAAACAGCACAAGCTCAGAAGCTCTCGAGCTGAAATTCTTTTTAAGCACGAGTACATTGTAATATTTGATCATTTAGGATCACTGTGTGCATAGACTAAAGTCTATCTTGTGTATTTTGTATTGAAATATAGAAGTGAGAAACTATTGTAACTGTCAGACAGAGTGTGTCTGAACAGATCGAGTGACTAGGAGTTTCAGTCTGCTAGTGAGGTAAATCTAGCTGAATCGGGTTTGTACAACAGGATTGTATAAATCAAAGTCTTCTAGTGGAATCCTTCCTTAATTGGAAGAATGGGAGACGTAGAAGGATTACACCACCTTCGAACTTCCAGAAACATATTCTGTGTTTTTATCTTTCTGCACTCGTTCCATTATTCAAGCCATCGAGCCGTTCTTACTTATTTAAGAACAGACCGTTCCGCACTAAAATATTCAGTGGTCTGTTCTGCAAAAGAGTTGATTAAGAAACAGATTTCTTTCACTAATCCGAACGAAATCACAAGGGATTAATTTTTAATAGGAGTGTTCATTCACCCCCCTCTAAACACTCCGGACCGATCCTAACAATAGTTATAGCAAATTTTTGGTTGGGAAATATATTTAAATTCAAGTATATTAAAGTATATATATTAATATTTTCATTTTTAGGAGTGCTTGAATACGTTCACCAAGTGATCGACTCATTCAAAACTATTCCCAGTTTTTAGAAAACATGGAGGAACCAAACAATCAATTGGATAATCAAGCAAACAATGATGAAACTCAATCTCCACTATAACCAAGATAAACAAAGAACATTTAGAGATCACATGAATCCTACAAGAAGAAGTTCACTAGGAAATAAAAATTTGCGTCATTAATCAATGATGGAATTCAAATGTCCGTAAAAAATAAATTAATGGCCTCATCGATAAAATTGTTTTAAGTGGAATTTTTAAAATCTAAGTAGGGAAATTTAATAGTTTATGAAATTTACCAACTTATTAACTGTACAGTCTTATTTCTGACATTGCATTTACATTTTTTAGGACTAAAATACAGATGGTGGGATTGAAGAATTAAGACTCGAAGTGAAAGAGCATCCAAAGACTTGGACAAGACTGCACATATTACATGAAAATGGCAATGCTTCAATAATATCATATACTAAATTCTTTTCCAAACTATTATTAGCTTATTGTATTTTTTTAAAAATGGTAAAACATAGCTCTAATATTAAATTAAAAAATTTAAATTTTATGTATAAACTTTTAAAATGAAAATACTACTAAAACACTCAAAATGAAGTAGGCAATCATCTTCCTCCATCTCATCCCTAGTATGGATCCAACTCTCTGTGTATCTAGGATTTTTTTATGCCGCCCTCAAAGACGGAGTCTTGAGAGGCGGAATCTCGCGACACATGAAAAAAATATAAGGACACAAGTTGCAAGATACTACCCCTAAGGGCACCGCCAGTGGCATCAATATAATCATATATCTATATGCACTCTCTTTCAAATAATTCACTCTGCATTGCAATTAATTTACTCAGTTTGGTGATGGCCTCTTGGCTGGTAGATGGCCAGCCATGGCGAGTACCTGCCAAGCATTATTTTTTTTTTATGATAAATTAAATAAATAACAATACATGCATACGTGTCTTACTATGTGGAAATTCAAAATGTTAACCAATCTATAATTCTATAAAATAAAATTGAAACAAACTAAGGAATGCTTGTGTTGTTGTTGCTGTCCTCGATGCTCTTTCAGAGCATTTACACTACACATCTGGTGTGTGCATTGTGTATTATATAATACCCGTGAGGACAATATCAAAGTGAATCATCAGGAATAGAGTTTTATTACATGCCTCTAATAGCATGCAATAAGGGCAAATGGACAAGTCTCGTGCATACACTCAATTTCTATATGCTAAATAAACCCCATCAACATAATTAGTTCACGGGCACGGTTCGTACAAGTGGTCCTCGATCTAGCTAGAGTCATACATCGACTCATGCATAGTACTTTCGTATAAAAAAATTCAAATTTTTTTTTCAAGTAAGTATAAATTACATCACCTAGCTAAAATATAAATAAAACATTAATGGATTAATGTTGTGTTGATGCATAGAACTTCATTCTTGCTATATAGCAAATCAAGAATTTAGTGCGTTGAAGCCCCAAGGCGATCTAAAGTGAATGATTCAACGTATTTAGAGGAATTGGTGTGGGTACCAAAAGTTATAGCTGATGGTAAGCCGCATGTTTCAATCACTCTCTAAAGTGGCGCGATTATTGCTCCCAACAAGGTGGTGGGCTGATGGAGGAAATACAGAGATATGGTTTGACATATTTTTGGACCGGGCTAACGCTCTATTCAGGGTTTAACCGTGCATGCATTGAGGACATTGTTAAATGCCCCCATTCCCTACAAAGAAAACGGAGAAATAAACATGAAAACACAAAATCCATGAAATCTTTGCATTTAGTTTCATGCATTCAATTCTCTCAACTGCTTCCAGTAACCGTAGCTCCATTATTGTATTTAAAAAGGGTAATCTTGTACATCTTGTTCAAGTGTCGAGTTAGAATTGGAGAGCTCGAAAGGTTTACATCAGTGAAGAAAAGAAGGATAAAAAATTAAAGTGGATTCACTAGTGAGGAATATTAAGAGAATGGCGAAGTCAAGTTTCGTGTTTCTTGTAGTTCTTGCTGTTGCCATAGCAGCAGCAGCAGCAAGGGTTTTACCTGGTGATGTTAATGGCTTTACTGACCAAAAGAACTTCGCCTCCTTCGGTGGCGTTGGTGGCTACAGCGGCATTGGGGCTAACGGTATACCATTCGGGGCTTATGGCGGCGGAGCAGGGGCGGGAGGAGGGTTTGGGGGAGTTAATGGATACTCTGGTGTTGTTGGTTACATTGGGACAGGAGGAGCTGGTGGGGGTCTTGGTGGAGTTGGAGGAGCTGGTGGTCTTGGTGGAGTAGGTGGCGGAGCCGGTGGTTTGGGTGGATTTGGTGGCGGCGTGGGTGGTGGTGGCGCCGGCGTCCTGCCACATCCTTGAAGATGTATATTGTACGCTACGAATACTTTTCGAGTGCATGTTTGGTGTTGGGTTGTAGTAATGTTTTTAACGTACTGGTTCTATATGGTGTGATTTCCTTTGCATCTTTTTATTTGGTTATTTTGCTCAACTGTCTTTGTTTGGTGGTTTTCTAAAGTTTGTGTTGAATCTTTGCAAAACATTTATAGGGTTGTATGTATGAAATATCGTGTAATTACTATAGCTTGCAATGTAAGATAAACCCTTTATTACATGAAGATATATTATCATATTTATTACTATTTTGGTTATTAGTTTAGTATTTCATTATATGTTTCAACATGGTATAGCTTCTTTGTATCCTTAAGGGACTCAAAAGATCCAAATTATATTGGGATAATTACGAGGAGGTATCAGTTAAAAACATTAATTCAACTAAGTCTAGGCAAAAAACAACTTCGCTTAAAAGTCCACATTTGAAAACTTTTATTCACATATGTCCATTTTTAAAACTTATAACTGATTATGTACATTGTTAGTACAAAAATACCTCTATCACCCATCTCCCAAACTTATTTCCATTCTCTTCTTCCTCGACATAATACGCAGACTACACATTCCTCCTGTGTCGGAGCTCCTCCGCCGACTGCACCTCCCTCCTGTGTCGGAGCTCCTTCGCCACCTCCATCGGCAGAGAGAAGGCCATGTCAATGGAGGCGCGAAGCTCTCAAACGCCGTCACACTTGGTGGTTGTGTGCCGGCCCCATTAGTAGACACAGCCTCAATGGAGGCGCGAAGCTCTCTGGTCATTAAAAAAGAAATTAAAAGTGGAATAAAGATCTGAACACAGAAAAATTGAGAAATTGAGCTTGTAATTTTTCATTTTTAGACAAACGAATAGTTGGCCGCCACCTTGGTCTTCTCTCTCTTCGCTGCCATGGGTGCTGCTGCTACCTGGGTTCTTCGATACACTAGTCCCCATATTCACGATACAATACACTATACGAATCTTCTTCCTCCTATTCCTTATTCCATTCTTCATCAATGCATGGGTTTTTTTGTAGTTTGTTTTTTTTTTTTTTAAATTGGTCTGCTTCTTGAGTTTTGAGCAATGGAGAATTTCTAGATTTGAGCAAAAGTGGGATGATGTGTAGAATGCTGCACACTTGACAATCGTTGATCATGGGTAAAAAATCGTGCATCATTGGAAGTTTGGTGCACGGTTTCACGTTCAAAAATTTAGATTTGTTGGGGGGAAATCGTGTAGTAGTTAAACAAAATTTTAAGAAATTTTGGGGCAAAAAAATTGTGTATCATGGGTAAAAATTATGAAATTTTTGAACCATGCACCATAATTTTGAAATTTCAAAAGTCGTGCATCACATCACTTTTTCAAATATGTGATGCACGATTATGTACAAAATTTAAAATGTATGATGCACAATTATATAAAAAGTACGATGTGTGATTATGTAAAAATTTCAAATTGCATTTGAAATTTCCATATGATGCACGATTATGTAAAACTTAAGAAATTTTGGGGTAAAAAAATCATGCATCATGGATAAAAATTCTGAAATTCTTGAACCGTACACCATAATTTTTGAAATTTCAAAAATAGTGCATCACATCACTTTTTCAAATATGTGATGCACTATTATGTACAAAATTTCAAATTTCGTGCACCATCTCAGATTTATATTGTTCACCTTAAATCTAATCGTGCACAAAAAAAAAACAAAACTAATCGTACACCCATTCGTATATCTAATCATGCACAAACATAAACAATCGTTCATCTTCACTTTAACACTGTCATGCGTCAGTCTTTTAATTAACAAAGAACACAACTAATCATGCACCCCTTAAAAAATATAATCGTGCACCCATTGATACAACAAACTAAATTCAATATTCTAATTAATCGTGCACATGCAACAAACTAATTCATCCAATATTTTAATTAATCATGCATATACAAAAAAACTAAATTTAATATTTAAATTAATCGTGCACAAACGATAAAACTAATCGTGCACCCATTTATAAATCCAATCATGCACATACTAACAAATAACAAACGTGCATCTTCATTTAATCGTGCACCCATTTATAAATTCACTCGTGCACATACAACAAACTAAATTCAATATTTTTACAAGAAACTAAATTCAATAGTTAACTAATCGTGCACGATTTTTTGTACATTGGTGCACGTTTTTTGTACTTTGTTGCACTTGATTTTGAACATGGTGGTGTACGACTTTTATACATTGGTGCACGATGTTTTGTAATGGTGATGCACGACTTTTTTGCTTGATGGTGCACGACTTTTTAACATGGTGGTGCATGATTTTTTGTAATGGTGATGCACGATTTTTTATACATTGATGCACAATTTTTTTGCATGATGGTGCACGATTTTTAACATGGTGGTGCACGATTTTTAAACATGGAAAGTTGCTAGGGTTTTCGAGTTTCATAGCAGTGGTCGTCGTGGCGTCGCGCATTGAGTTCCATGAACGGGAGGTGATAACTGAAGCCTTAGAGGTTGCGGCAGAGCTTTCATGTTCAATTTCTTGTTCCGTCGACTTTCTGTGTTGGGTTGGCATGGAGAAGCAGTGTCTTCAGACTGGAGGAATCTCATGGCGACGAGCTTTCCATGGATGAAAGTTGTTGCTTAATCACAGAAATTATGGAGTCATACATATTTGTATGCTTCTGGAGTCGTTCGCGGAGCTTGTGGGAAGAATGTTCAAAGTTCTCCAGCACTGCAACGACACTTTTCATGGATGGTTGTTGCTGCTTAATCTCAGAATTGGAGGCGGCAACACTTATGTATCTAGTATTGTCATTTTAATATAAAATTGACCTAAGCAAAGTCATGTTTTTTTGGTGGACTATGATGAATATATGCTTTGGAAGTGGTACCGGTCTGTAAGTGCCCCAATTATATTATGGTGCATTTGGATCTAGGGATTTGAAGCCATGAATTACAAACCCTTGATTTCAAATCATTTAATTATTTGGATGAATTTATATTGGGTGCATTTCACATCCATATCTTTACTAATTTACGTAAGTGTGATGGTAATTGTGATGGATTTGAATTACACCTAAGATATGTGTCATTTCAAATCCAAGTTTCGAATACCATCGCAAATCAAATCCTCCGTACAAATGAACTATATCCATCCAACAACCTTAATTCTATTTCATCTACTATATCACAGGATACAATATTCACAAAATTAGAATAAAAAATGACAATAAAGGTTTAAAGTTTAAAAAGAAGCTTGTAATGAACATAAACTTGAAAGGTAGGGGAGATAACGGGTGGATCCTGATAGACCGGCTCTATATTTTAATTTTTTGTAATTTTTAGATATATAAAATCAAATTAAAAATGAGAAAATATGTCAAAAATAAGATTTTTTTTAAAATAAAAATTACAAATTAACTATTATTTTTGTTTATCAGGTAAAAAAAATCGAAATAAATATTATAAAAAGGAGAAAATGTATTTCTTGATTAATAGTAGATCAATGCTACCGTAAATAGAGTTGTCAAACTGGTTCTTGATTAATGAGTATATCAATGCTATTGTAAGTAGAGTTGTCAAACCGGCACGACAATAAGCTTGTCGTGACGTGCCGGCCTGTTTCCTCTCAAGGGATGGCCCGGCACGGCCCGTAGGCTACGGGTCGTGCCATGGGCCGTGCCGGCATATCAATTATTGTTATTTTTTAATTTTTTTGGCTTTATCGATCGATTGGCACAAATAATGTCAATCGATCGGTAAAGGCAAATATTGAAATATAATGAAAATATCACTCCGAATGCTACCGATCGGTCGGCATGTGTTACCGATCGATCGGTAACATTATAAAAATAAATAAAAAAATTTGTGCCTACTCGGCATGTCCCACGGACCTAAACTCTTGGTCCGGCACGACCCGACATGGTAGCGACACGGCAAGTGGCTTGCTGTGCCTCGTGCGGTCCAGCCTATTTGACACATCTAACCGTAAGGGTGCATTTAATGACTCATGAGCGAGCCAAATACTATTTTCATGGTGTCCCCATGTAAAAATTAATGTGGGTCGTTAGATATACCCTAACCCTAGGGTGGCATCGGATTTTCCCCCTTGATTAATATGTAGTATCCAATCTGGTCTCGGTAACTCGACGATGAAAAAAGCGATAATAACTGGCGTTGTTCACAGTCAAAAAACTCTTAATAATTGGAGTTAATCGGGTTGGGTTATTTTTAATAGATTGGACAGATTTTTAAAAATAATTGTACATGATAAAATTATATTTTTTTAACAATATACTTTTATTTCAAATTTTCAGATTTAATCATTTATAGTAAATTAATAAGACAACAACTAAGATAAAACTTAATAGATTATAAATAGTATAGAAATGTCAACGAAAGACTAATTTAGGAGTGAATTATGAAAAATTTGCTGAAAATACGAATAAAAATTTGAGCGATGATCAAAAATATTGCAGACTTCTCATAATTTTTTGCAAAAAAAGTACAATAAAATTGAATGATAACATTTATCTACGTACTTAAAAAAACCCAAAATAATTACCCTAAAGATCTCATCCTGTAACAACATAAATTTAAGAATTATGCAATATAGTAGTTTCAAAATATTAATTTACCAAAATTTAAAAACAAATTTTTTTTATATGGACGTTAAGTCAAAAACTTTATAAACAATTTTTTTTTTTTTTTTTGTTTTTTTTGTTTTGGAGTAGAATATAAACAACAAATTTCGAGAACACATTTTACGAAACGAATCAAAGATTCATAAAAGATGGTTTTTTTGAGAAATACTTACCATGTTAGAAAAACGTATAAAACATTTTTGGAAAAAGTTTGGTATTGACAACAATAGTCTTCCTTTATATAGGTAATATTTGATGACAAGGTATTTAATGGTCAATGTTGTTTAAATAAAAACGTAATTAAAGAAAATATAAGAGACTGACTAAACCAAAGTCTTCCAAAAGATGAACACTACATCAAAAACAGCCCATCAAAAATATGAAATTCAACTCCTATCTAATTTTCAGTGCAGATTTATATAACGAGTAATGTCAACAATAAAGGATTTAACCTACAGATATATTTATTGTAAACACTAGATGAATATATAAAACACATGGGATCTTTCTCTTGTTATAGCATACATCAACTCCCATCTAAAGAAGCCGAGTTTAACCAGGGTATCGACGATGTAATCACTCGGGGATCCTTCAAAATTATGAAAAGGTTTCACATTCACGTTGTCAGGGCATTCTTTCAAAACTTATATATAAGCAAAAGACAACCTTGCACAAGAACATTAAGAATTTTTCATCTAAAATCTACTGTTGTAGGGCCGAAAACCATTACCAATGTTCATCAGAAAAAAAATAAAGAATAATATAGATAATGGGGCAAGGGGAAAAAGAATCCAATGAGCTCCTGAGCATGCCATCTATGACCCCTAACTGATGCCAACTTTCCATTTGTTATTGAATCAACAAGAGTCTCCCAACCGACTATTGTAGAACTTGAGATTGGAACTCCATTTGGACCAAAGGATCTAAGTTGTAGAGTCCTAATCCTCCAAACGTGCTCAGATATTGTTATGAAAATGAAATGAGCAAAAAAATAATCGAGAACATCGACTTCTTTATAGGCACAAATGACTCAAAATAATTGTGTTTTAGTGATACACCTAACAACACTTTTCTCCTCTGTTCTTCAAAGCATATGAGTGAAAAAAGGATACAAACCTATTTTCAAAAAAAATAAATTAAATAATTAAAAAAAAAAAAGCCCAACCCTTCTCTAGAAAATTTCCCACAAATTTACAAAAACTACACACACACACAAGAAAAGAAATATCAAATTTCATAACCCCTCGTCAAAAGATGAATCCAACCCAAAAGCAGCTCTTATTGGGTACCATCAATAGGAGTGCCAGTTCTCGCCTGGGATATCCTGTTTGCATAAATGGTTACAAGTCGCAGTTGTGTGCTGTTGAGCCCCTCCAAGTATGGTAAAAATGGTTTCCCAAGCATGATGTATATGTCGACCAAACAGAAAACAACAGTCTGCAATCCATGGGAAATGCATGTCAATTATGGAACACACAAAAAGCCAAAGTAGTTAGAGCATCTCTGATCATCTCATCGTAAAATTCCACGCAGACAAAGAAATTGAAAAAGCATGATATTTTCATCTGACGTAAAAGAATTGGGAGAAAGAGACAATGTTTTATATAAAAAAAAAATCAATATAGAACTTAAAAGTGTTTGCTAGTGTTTTTCTTTGACAACCCACCACAAATTGATGGTTACTACCTTACGGACATCTGCACTCTGGCTCCCAAACGCATCGAAAATTGCTGGCAAAAACGATGGCAGTTGGCCCATAAGTTCTTCCTTGGAGAGCTTACCAACGAGCTGCATATAAAAGTCATGTGACATGATCATCCAAAAAAATGGCTTAGTTTCTGAAAAATTCACAGATTTTCAAACACAACATATTTGTGCAAATAATTAACGGATTAGGACACGGTATTGTAGAAGTTAACCGACCGAAGGAAAAGGAGACTGGAAATTGATTAACGGCTAAAGACTGAATTCAACATTCTTGAAGTATGAGAAAAGGCATCCATGAAAGAGAAAATGAAAAAGAAACGAAAAATAAGAACATAAATATCGAGACATAGCAAAAGTGTTGCAATCGAATTTCCGAGCAACACGAATATTAAAATAAGTCTTCGAAGAAATCAAGTGAGCATTTCACAAATTCATGATAAATGATGCAAACTACATGAAATTTTGTGATGTTCTGAACTTTTCCTACTTCAATTGATTCACAGCTGAGAACCTACCAATCTGCACATCCTCATACAAAGGTAAAGATTCAAGGAAAAATTGGCAACTCACTTTAAGTTGCCATGATCACCGGAGTCAAAATGAAAATGAGACTTGTCATAATTTTTTTTAAAAACCTGAAACAAGCATTGCTTCGTCTCCTGAGTAAACGAATTCCTCAGGGTTTTTACCTTCGTCAAACAGTTTATGCATGTGACAAGAGTCCTCTCATCTTCGGTAATGAGCAAAGGAACAATAACCTGCAACATCCATGGATAGGGAAAAACAATTGCTTATGAAGACGTTAAAATATCAAAAGATTTTCAAAATGAATCTAAATTGTAAACTTAAAATAAAAAAAATAAAAAATAAAAAGAGAAAAAAGTACTCACACTTAAACACCTAAATGGATCATACTGAGACAGAACTATAGCCAAACAATGCTCCGATTTGTTGGCTACCTGAATTTATAAGTTCACACCAATCACACCATAAGAAGAAAACAAAGCAAGGCGAAACTGATATAACTTGAGGAAAGAAAATGTACTTTGAGAACATTGTCCTTCGTTGCATGAAGCAGCTTTTCAACAACAATCTCGACAGAATCCTCCATAGAATCTTTCTATGGATAAATACAAAATTCTTCATAAGCACAAGTGAAATTGCTGCAGAGGGAAGACCTTACGTTTGCATCATCACAAGTGTAGAAATATAGATATCAAACCTGATTCTTTAGCATTTCAAAAATGAGAGTAAGAGTCAACTCGCGAATAAATGGATCAGCGTCATCCAGCACTTCAAGTACAGCTGTCAAAATCTGATTGAAGTACTGCAATAGGTAAATTATCAGCATCAGAAATACATTGAATAATGCATCCACCTTAAAACTTTATCAAGACAAAACAAATCTACAACCAAAAGAAACTGAATTAACGTGAAATGACAAAGAAGGAACACCTATGAACTAAATGATGTGAATATGATAATTATCAATCAGCCTACTAGCCTAGCGTAAGAGAAGTTTAACCCAATACTACATTAGACAAAAAAAATTTGAGGATTGAAAGATAGAGCAATTACTATTTCATCACATCAGTGCACAAACTTGTACTTTTGCAGAAAAAGGCACTGGTTAAATGGAATATTAATTGGGATCCCCAAAACTGTTCTATCTTTTCAGTTGCCACTACCTATAAATATATTCGCAGTCACCGCCATATGACAAATCGATAAGGTTTTAGACAAGAACATATGAAACAGGTCCAGAAATGAAACAGACAGAGTACATGGAGATTCACATCTTAGTTACTATTCTAGAATGCATAACTGATTGATGGCAATTGCTGAAAAGCTGCACGGATTGTGAAAAACAGTATAAGATACTTTAAGCAGATGTACATAGAAAATGCAGTGATAGAATCTTACACATATTTAAATAATAAACCAAGGACACCAAGCAAAGAATCAATCCCTCTCCAGAGAAAGACAAAATACAAAGATGGGCTTGAAAAGTGAAAGAGACATTTCATTGCCAGCAAACAGAAATAAAATGGATAAAATTGATAAATATCAATATGCTGAAATAAATCAACAATGATAGTCCATCTCGAATGAAGTATGGCAGGAAAATAAACGGATAAAAGAAGAACCAAAAGTTACAAATTATCTCCATTACTTCCTCAAGCACCCAAAGTGATAATATTTTATGCGCAGAAAAGAACAAGGAATGATTCGAGAATTTTAATTTCGACTTTCAGTGGTACCTTGCTCCAAATAGAGTGGTCATTCGATGCAGATACTTTAACCAACTGTTGAAGTGCATCACGCTTCTTTGATGTAGGGCTTTCATCATCCCCATTACAAATCTAACCAGAAAATGGAAAAGAAGCGAAGGAATAAGAAAAGGAACTAACTTGTAATTAGATTTTTGCTATATAAATTAGCAACAGAAGTAATCATGGTGATAGAAACACAGTCAGTAGCAAATGTGGGTAGATTTGAAACTCACCAAATGAAGGATCTGGGGAATGCTCGGGCCCATTTCTGAGGTAGAATTCATTTTTAAAGCAGAAAGCTTAGGATTATTCGGTATCAAATCAGGAGAAAGAGCACTATCAACCCCAAAGTCAGTAGACTTTGGCAGACAATCTGATCCACAAAGCTGATTTGAGGCTGAAGGAATCTCAGCATGTGAATGGTTATCTATTGCACAAGTTCTAGAGTTATCGTGGTCCGTATTAGAGGCATATTTCAAACTTTTGACATTTGAAGGGAGGACTTCAGGGTACATATTAGTCTCCAGAACATCATGATGCGAGTTCTCTCGAATATCATCAGATTTTAAGTTGCCAATAGACCCAGTGATATACGGTGCATCTTGAAGAGAACTCCACTTCCTACCAGCATCACTATCTATAGAACCAGAAGAATACCTTCCTAATAGATGGCTCTTCTTTGATGCTCCAATGTACCCCTCTTCAGAAGAAGTTCCAATCAGATCAGATGGATCATAAGAGGACTTACCACGTTTCTCTTTCTTACTTTGCAAGCAATTCATCAGGTCTACTTCGATGCGAGGAGTATGCTGCTTGAGGGCTCGTCTCAAAGAATTCTGTTCTTCAACAGATAAGCTAAGGATAAAATTTATCACTGCTATGGAGTCAAAATGGGTATAAACAGATATTATACACGTGATGGCAGCTTCTTTCAGTTTAGTATTTTTATCATGGACCAGGGGCATTAATTTTGTAAGCCATAACTTAAGGATGCCACTATTAGCAGACCCTTCACCGTTTGATGCATGCTTGTTAAACGAACCAATAGCAAACTCAATAACAGCTAATTTTGCCTTCGGAGAGCGTTGTTCATCCAATGATCGGAGAAAAGCTGGCAGAAGTGCATCAGTACCATATGTTTTACCTACAAGATCTAATGTAGTCGAGCAAGGTTGCCTAACTAATTCCTTTGGATCTATCAGCCGGGAGAAAACATGGGGTAGAATCCTCTCCAAGTAATTTTCAAATGGCTTTCTGCATGCTGGAATAAGATCGGAGAGTGTTGAAAGGGCAGCCTGTGCGACTTTATGATGGGGATCATCCAAATGCTGGAAAAACAGCTTCATGACCTTCTCAAAATAGTGCAATATTTCTTGAATGCCTCTCGTGCCCTGCTGTAGCAGAGTGTGAATATAACTAAATGCAGCAACCCGAGCATTCCAATCTGAATTAGAACTCAGACCATCACTTAGAGCATCATTAAGGGAAGCTGGACTATCTGCATAACTTGAGACATCTCCCACTGGTAGCTGGCAGTCATCAAAGCTCCTTCGCCTCCCTGCTGACGTCCGTCCAACTGCATGCTTTCTTAAAAGTGGACGTTGAAAATGTGGTACATGGTTGTTATGGGAATCCCTATAGTTACCATCTTTATACGATGCATCCAAGTATTGCCTATCAATATGGGAGTTCATATATCTTCTCGAATCCTTAAATTCTGTATTTTCTTCACTAAGACCTCTTCCCGGTACTTTTTCAAAAGTTCTCTTCGAGGGGTAAGATGAACGCATAGACAGAGATTCACCTTCCAAGCTACTATGATCTGAAAATTTGCCCGAATCTTTAGAAGCCTGAATTTGAGTGATGATATCTGACAACACCAAACCTCTGTTGCGATTATTACCTTTAGAAATACCAGAAACTGTATCTGTTAAAGAATTTGTTTGACTATTTGAAGCGGGAACAGCAAGGGGAAATGGTGGATCACGAGATGATGGCGGATCAACTCCTGCACTAGGAGCGATAATATAAAAAATATTTGTAAACAGCATATTTAAGTGTTGAGACATTTTGACAAAACTGACGTTCAAAAAACATTTATAATTATAAGAAGCAGGCGTTTTGTTGACGTCTGGAAACAGAACCAACTGGACACTTCCAACACCAACGAATATCACTAACTAATAGTAGAAATAATTGTGAGTTACCTAAGTCCAAACTAGAGGATCTACTTTTCCCTGATACATCCAAGCCTCTCAACATACTCTCTATAGCAGTGACCTTCTGCTTGCTTGAGTGCAGCACACTTTCAAGAGTACGATCTGTTCCTCTACCCACAGACATTGATTGTGAGAGCAGTAGTCCAGAAGTAAGTGATGTCCCTGAAGGTCTACTTGCACTTCTATCCATTGCAACTATAGCAGAAGTCCCATAACCAGGAATGTTTGAAGGGACGGATGTCTGAGAGGTGAATGACATGTTCGAACTCCTTTCGCGAATGGAAGGAGAAGCATGCCTTCTGTGAATTCCGCCATCCTCATCTGTTATCACCTAGGAAAATATTCCTCTATAAGTTCATATTATGGTAGTATGAAGAGGATGTGTGTTGAAATCTTTCAATACAAGAGTGTGTACCCTTTGGACAACCGGATCAAAAGACGAAAACAACCGCCGTGAGCGCTCAGGCCAGGTTTTAGCCAACATTCTATAGCAGGTCCTAGCAGTAGATCGCACCTGTTGAATTTAACGTATCAAGTTCATGAAATTACACCCAAGAAAGACAAAGAAAGCAAATGTGAATAACTATTGAACAGAAAACACCAAACATAGGCCCAAAATATTCATTCAATAAAGTATTATTGCCAACAGAGCACGAAGCACTGTTTATAAGGAACATATAAAGACTATACAGATACAGATAAAACATCTATACCTCACTCATTGCATCAGCAACACAACATCTAGTGAGGTCTTCGTAGAGGTCAGCGGAGCGTTGTATCTCAGGAGCATCAGCCCAACATTCAAGGATTAGAAGTGCATATTCGCAACACCTATTTTGGAAATAAAAGCACTACAAGTAAACCACAAGGTATTGTAGGCCAGTAACTAAAAGAGTTACAGAATCATACCTCGCACGAAGTACAGCACTGCGGTCATTCTTTGCAGAGTCAACTATCCAAGGAAGTGCACGTGAAACTTTGCAATTACGCAACATCTGGAAAAATGGTCACAAATTACAAAGGATGGACAAGATCCAAAATATATTGAGCTTTCAAGAGACAAACTATTACCGTTTTAATACAGTTATCTGCAGATTCCGCAATCACAAGCACTGTTATCACAACAAGCTTGAAAAGGGCCTATGTTGCAAAGCAGAGGTGAGAAAAAAGAAAACTATAGTATCAAACTGGGGAAACTAAACATAAGAACTAGTCTCACCGGAATAAAAACCTCGGCACATCCCTCAAAGTCACCCAAGAGATCTTTTGATAAGAAGTTTAATAAATGACAGGCCTAGCAAAATAAACAAGAAAGCAAAAGTGCAGATGATAACTCCAGTGAATAACACAAAACAATTCCAATGACCTACAGATACGTTATTGGACCAGCAATTCAAAGGTAGTTTCAGCACAACAAAGCATCAAGTGAATTAGGTAAACTCAGCTTTCCAATTATATGCTCAAACCAACAACTAGAAAGCTTATGTAAAGATAAACCTCTAATCACAGAATGCGGACATCAATACCTCAATATACATCAAGGATAAGGCTAACGAAGAAAATTCCACAACACAAACGACAACAGAGTTCTCTATGTTGCAATTTAAGTAAGTCATTCTCAGAGGCACCAGTTAAGCAATAAACTATGTCATCACACCTGCTTCACAATGCTAGATCGCCGATCAGATAATTGTGTGCTCAAAGGACCAACCAACTGCTTGAGAAGTCCGTGGAAACAAGGGTAATAGACTGCACCTGAATCACAGAACCGAATTAAATATTTTCATCTACCAAACACAAGATTGAAATAATTGATATTGGCATAATTATAGCATCAAGAAGTATACACTTATATCATCCAACATATTAAATAAAGTTCTTTTCCAGGTAAACAATTTCTCTTGCAAAATGCCACTCAAATAAGTTGGCAGTTGCTTTGATATTTATAAGGTTGCATCAGGATAAAGGCTAAAAGCATTTGATCTTTTTGTAAGCTATTTATTATAATCACGAAAACACCCTAAACACCTTTTTAAGCTATAATAGAAAGGGAAAGACCACTTTAAATTTTGTGTGGTCAACTCACCTCCAACTACAAGACCTTCAACTCTCTGCATGGCAGCAATCCGCATTGACCAATCTTTATCTGGCACAAGGTTCGAAGAAACGTTCTCAAACTCCCTGATAAGCTCCTTTTCTGAATACACTTTGATTGGTTCAACAGGTTTCTCGGTAGTATCACCATCCGCTGCTCAGAGCCAAGAACACAAGTAAAAAAGCTCGATACTAAGTGACAATAGGCAATTGTCATTTGTCAATTGCCAGCAATGAAATTTTTTTTACTTTCTTTAACAAGGAATTAACAGAGCAATACAATGAACACATTTAACCCTTTTTAGAGTAGACTTTTTCACATTTCAATTTTGTGTTATATATCCCCCATTTACTTTTCTAGTTATAGTAATAAAATCAATCTCGCCCAAGATACATAATTTTGACAATTGTAAAGCATCTGAACAACTTGATGTCGAAAATGAACTGTAGCATGTTTGAAGGCCAGTCACTCAAGTGGTAAAATGACCGGATAAGATAATCACAAGAATAATTTCAGGACTTTGAAACGTATTTTATGATAAATGATGACTATACAAGCCCAATCAGTACTAACCTCCAAATAGAGAAAGCCCACGAGTTGAGCTTTTGGACTTCGGGCTGTTTTTTTTCAGATTAAAGCTTGCTGTCTTAGTCTCGTTAGAAGGGTAATTGCCACCAATCGCATCTGAACATTGAACCTTTGGCTCAATTTTTTCTAATCTGGCATTAATATCTTTTAACTGCATCCATTATCATGTCAAGATAACTCCATTTAGAGTTCATTATATGTTCACAAATTGGATCATTACATTTTGGCAACGTTTATAAATAAACATTATGCTTCATTTCTTAAAAGTACACTGCAGGTATAGGTATCATAAAAAACAGTTCCATAATTACCATTGCCGTAGGTAAATGATGCCTGTGAAGTTCCTCAAGAAACTGTGTCCCAGACTGAGTATACATCTCCTGTGGAGAACATGACAAATAGAGACAGAAGGTAAAGCGGTTCTCAACAGAGTACAGACTAAGTACTGCAATGCTTAATCTCATCTTAACTAAACGGAGTTAGCCATATACAGTAGCGTGTGTGGTGCAGGCAGAAATCATTAATCACTGATTTTGCTAACCTCGATACAAGTTGTGGACGCTTCTCTTACAGCAGGATTTTTATCATTCAACATCTGCAAAATCTAACATCCAAAAAGAGAATACATAAACCCCCAAATTCTTACTCACACTTATTATCATTCTTGGTTCCTCAACTTAGAATTTAGCAAATTAAATAACAATAAAAAATTAAAGAGGACAACATACAGATGGAAGAATAGCACGTTGAAGGGGAAGTTCTGTCGACACAAAGAGACCGATTGCAGATGTGACGGTACGAGCAAACTCTTCTCGAACTCTCCAACTTCTGTGAGTCCAAGCATAAGATCCAGCTCTTTCAACAATTATTGTAGGGGAAGATACCTTCACAATATCAATTTTTAACCTTCTGAGCATAACTGTGAGAATTGTGTAGAAAGATGAGTTTTAAGATAACGAGAAACTCTTTATTCAAAACTATATCAAAGAAGAGATACAATGTAGGTTTATATAGACTCCTAATACTAAAGAATCCTAAGAAAAGAAAACACTCCAATAAATCAAATACAAAGATTATCTTATCTCCTTATCTCATAACAATCTCTATCTATCTATTTATTCAACAAATTGATAAAACATTCAATTCCATTCTAGAAACTCTGACTCCCCGAGGAACTTCTACGAATCGACTAAACTGTATATTTGACCCAGGCAGAACACAATTAGCTCAGCAGCAACATAAAATTAAAATGATTTAAGAGTTGCTCACTTAACACCATTATAAGTTTGAGGAACCATTACACTACAAATTTGCAGCAAGACCAGAGCCAGAAAACTTTTGCTGTTGCATGGAAAATGATCAACATCTCTTGATTTTCCATTCTCAACAGATAAATCACGTTGCATTATGGAACCTGAGCATGACAGAGGAGGCATGGGCCACAAAGAATTCCAAGTGGGGGCATACACTTTTAGATGGGATATATAGAACGTGGCTAGAAAAGTGATTATCCTCGCAGTTGAGTTTGAGTGTTATAAAAGGAACGATAAAAGTTGCAAAAACACATCCATAGTTAAAATAGAGATGGTAGATTAACTGAGAAGGTTGGTCAGCTTAAATGTAGAGATATAGCAATAAAAACAGGTTTTATGCCTGTATGTACCTAGTTTGGGGAAAAATTTAATTGATTCAATGTTATCTTCACATTTGTGAAATGAAAATACTTAAAAAGATAGTATGTATTTTTTAAGTGTAGCAAATTTTATGGACATTTCAAAATAGGATAGCAGAAGCAATGGAACAGAAGGATCAATAAGAAAGAAGCATTGTTACGTTAAAAATTATTTCCTCACATTTTGGAAATCATCTATTACTTCTCATTGTCACGTTAAAAATTCTTTCCTCACATTTTGGAAATCATCTATTACTTCAACAGAGCAATTATGTAATTCGATATCATTGCTTGATAAATAAAATACTCGCGATCCAAAAGGTTAGTCGTTAGTACTTCAGAATCAAATGAAGGAAACAAAAATTATCGGTTCATTCTTTCTCAAAGTAAAGGTGGGATTTGAGAAAATATAAAACAATGCACGAAAAGTGCCTGCTAATTCTGCGCACTGCAAGCTGTAAAAGAAATGCACTGAGCATGGTATGCTCTATCCATGTCCCATCATCTAATAAAATCAATATGACGTAAACTCCACAGAAAATCCTTACATATATTGGCATCATCGGTAAAAGACAACACGTAATGGTTGAGTAGTTTAACTGACAATTTTGAAGTACATTAAACAAGTGGGAAACAATTATAGAATGGCATAGGGGATCCATTAACATTGTGAGCTGTAGACTTTTAAGGATGAATTCCTCTATCACAATTAGAATAGACTTTTATCTAATTCTCCACCATAACATATAAGTGTTGTTGTGCAATGGGTCAGTGGCAAAGCACACAAGGTGAAACAGTTCAACATGAAATTTTAATAAAAATAAAAATAAAAATTACGGCCCATCTGCAGAGTGAATTCAACAGTACGTCTCTATTAGTAAACTTTCATATTGTCTGAACTAGGAATCCTACATTTGCAATTTGAAGACGATTAAAAAAAAAGTTATGATTCAACAGGAAAAAATTAATTCGGTATTTGATTAGTATACTAGATGGAAGAGGATGAAACTTAAAAGAACAACGTGTTAAATTCCGTTAACGTCTCACTAAACAATCGGTGTCCTACCACTAAAATCCACCCTGAATAGTTATCATTTTTAAGATTTTGATTGAATAAGCTCGAATAATAAATAGTAGAAAAGTAGACCATTCGGAAAGAAGGATCTAAACTACACAATCACAACCAAAATTTAAGCACAAAAACCTCGTCACGGAGAAGGACCATTTCAATAGAGCGAATGAATACGCTAGTAAGCAAACTAAAAATCGCACAACATACCTCCATGAGAGTAAGCAAAAGCCTTCTCGCAGCATCCCTAACAGGCTGTTTGGAATCGCCCAATCTCTCGACTACAGCGGGTACAAGAGCATTAAAGTGAAGCTTCAAGTGCTCGACGGAGAGCACGGCGGCCGAGTCAAGTGCCTGCAGAGCACCCTGAGATACTCTGAAATTGTTGTCCTTCAAGAGATCTAAGCAGACGTCGACAAGCGAAGCCACCTCCGTGGCTGAATAAGTCTTTCTCGATGCTTCGAGTAGTTCGTGGAGACGCTCGACACCAGCCATCCTCTCCTTGGTGTCCTTCGCACGCGCCAACTCCAATGCCTCCTCCATGGCGGCGGCGGGAGTATTTCGGATATTTGCCGCGATCTGGAACGTCGGAGATCAGATCTTCGGGTGACTGCAGGGTTAGAGTGAGAAAAAGGGGCAGTGTAAGAAGAAGGGAGGTTTGCTAGATCGACGGGTGGAAACTAAACTAAATTTGTCTGTGGCAGGTGCGGTTGAAATTCTTTTACTGCGGTTTACTATTCTCCGTTTTTAACCTTTTTAAAAAATATATTTAAAGATTTTTTTTAGTAAAAAATGATTAAAGCAAAATAAGATTTATTTAAAATATTTTTACGTTGTCTTTATTGTTCAAATTTATGGATGTGTATCTTAGAAAAGTAGTAAGCAAAAACAACAAATAGAAATGTTGAGGCGAGATTTGGAATCTCCGTTCTTAAGATAATATTGCCCCGCTATGGTGCTAACGGTTCAATTAGCAATTTGTCTCTCAAGATACAAAGACTATGATTTGTGATAAGAGCAATCCAAATCACAAATCATTTACACCACAAAGGTTTAAAAACGCTCAATAATAACAAAGATAAAGACCCATAAAATTACTCAAATTTTGATCTTCAATATGATGTGAATTTTGAAAATTCCATGTTAAACAAGTGAGGGAATTGTTATATTTATAGTAAACCAAAAGACATGTTCAAATAGACACCATTTGAAGGCACCACATCGCGAAAAATCGCACTCGAACATGAATTGGCACACTATTCCGCGCAACAGACACAGGGCTCGATCGATCGGCGCCTAGTGCTCGATCGATCGAGCCCCTTATTCCAACAAACAGAATTTTTATGTCATGCTCGATCGATCGAGAACAAGGTCTCGATTGAGTGCTAATTAAATTTTTTTTCTTCTTTTAATTCAATTCAAAACAACAATCCCCCCACATGAATTAAATTAATGCATGTATGCAATTGAGCAATTTTAAAGAACTATTATGTCATCTGGAGAGATAGCTTGCGTCTTTGAATCTTCTGTAGTAGTATTCAATCGGATTTACTTGACTTAATAGTGAACTTATAGTCTTGAACTATTTAGTCGTCGGTGTAAACCTAGACAATTGAACCCACACCATAACAATTCTAACATCCGTATTGGTTTCTTACGTTGTGTCCATTCCGGCCTTGGACCACGCTTGGTTTAATAAGTGCTTTCCATCTTTGAAGCGGCCACACTTCGCACTCACTTAGGTGATCTCCTAGAAGAGTATCCCGCTATACTCAAACATATTCTTATATGTCTTAGGAATCATTAAAGGTCTTTTGCATATCATCGTACCCCTTTTGCAGGCTACACCCCTTATCATAGGAACGGGTTGGAGATTGATCTCCAGGTGTTTCTACAATCTCACAATATAGTTGTCCTTTTTGAACCTAGATCTTGGGATCTCCAGTCAACAAGGTTGGGTATCCACTATGAGATTTTGATTGTAGGGTTTTAACCCTCATTCCCTTTGATAAACTTCCACATGATCTCTCGGCTAACCATTTCATATGCGGATCCGCGGTTTCATATAATCACTCATGATTTTGCCACTATAGATCATTTTGTCATATAGCATTTAGCGCAACACATTTAGTTGCATCCACAGATTTTTTCTCTAACAACTTATAAAGTCACTCGGTCGAAGAAGCTTTATATGTTTTGCATAGAGAATTTTTCACAACAGTATCTCTTCAGTTTTGGTGATCACATTACCTCCTTTGCATCATTTTATTCTTTTAGGATATTTCCATCATCAAATTTAAAGCATTGTTATTTTCGAGACCAGAAAAATAACTCAACTTTAATTCACAATTCATATTTAAGCCCGTAGATTCTTAAAAATTACAACTTCAAGATTCTATTTCTTACAAACTTGAAATTTAAGTGCAAAGCTTAAAATTTGAAACTTGGATTAATCCTTGAGATTTCATTCTTCAAGTGTCTTGGGAACTTTAATTCAGAGTATTGTCTTGAGGCACACATTTCAAAAATGTCTTGTTAACATTTTTTTTGTTACTTGATGATTTCTAAATTGCTTCTCCAATGAGCATATCATCAATACATAGGGATGGCAATGGGACGGGTCCAGACCCGGACCCGCATTGAACCCACCCCACCGGGGTGGGTCCTGGGATTGGCCGAACCCGCCCCGGACTCGTAGGGGGCATATACTGTTGGGTTTTGAAAACCCGAATAATCTTGGTTTTGATGTTAACAAAACTTGTTATTGTGTTGCTAACATATTTCATCAAGTGTGCAGTTCATAGATCATAACTTAGAAGCTTGATGAATTACAAAGAAGTAGCTTGAAAATATCAAGCTGGACCAAGACTGAAATCCTGGCAGAGCGGATTGTTTCGATCATATCTAATAGCTCGGATATCGAAATGGCGTGCTTCCAAAGAGATTGAACAGCCAACGTAAAATACTAAAAGTCATATTTCACAACAGATCGGCTAGTTCAAATGTTATCAAGGAGAAAAGACGTCTGCAAGATCGAGCTGAACCGCGAAGAACAGCAAGCTGTTTCAGCAAGCAACTGTTAGTCTGGTGGCCATAACTCTCAGATCGCTTATCGGAACGGAACGATTCAGTATGGGTTGGAAAGCTAAGACAAAGATCTACAAGTCATCTTTGGAAGTCAAATACTGAATCGGACGTTAATATGGCCAAAACGCTTCTGCAAGTCACGCCATGTGACGCCTGTAAGATCGAGCTGTTACAGCAAAGTCCCTGTCAGTCTGGTGGGCATAACTCTTAGCTCGCTTATCGGAACGGAACGATTCAGTATGAGTTGGAAAGCTAAGACAACGATCTACAAGTCATCTGTGGAAGTGAAAGACAGAATCGGAAGTTAAGATGGCCAAAAAGCTTCTTCAAGTAACGCCATGTGCTGCTGCATCCAGCAAACAGACAGCTGGAGCATTGCCTCGTATTTCGAGCATAACTCTCTCATAAAAACTCAAAATTGAGCGATTCTTGATTCCTTGGAAAGCTAAGAGAAATGGCTACAACTTTCATGTATATCACTTTGCCCAGAAATCAAAGAATCAAGAGTTACAAGCAACATATCAAAGAGCAAGTTTATCAATCTGTTTTTGTATCAAGCTGATTGTCCAGACTGATCCGGACCAGACTGATCTGCCCGTGCTGATCTGCCAGACTGATCTACCATGCTGATCCGGCCAGACTGATCTGCCCAAGCTGATCCGGCCAATCCGGTCCGAAATACAAATAGCCCAGAAACCAGAATATGACCGTTGCAAGCTCGGGAATGGTGCAGAACCTTCTCCAACTGGCATATTCTTGTGTCTAACGTATATATCATTACTTGGGGCTATATATACATGATTTGAAGCTCAATAACAGCTGATTGAAGATCAATCCAAGTCTTCCAAAGCAAACCCACTTGGGATTCAATTGGGGAACTTCAAAGACAAAAGTTGCTAAATGAAGAGCACTCCCCAAACCTTTGGCACCTCTTACCTTGCTATATCAGATTCATTATGGAATCATTTGTGCCTTTGTATTCACTCTATTCATTGTATTTGTGAGCTAAAATAGAAGAGTGAATACCATTGTAACGGTTGATGATTTATCACAACCGATGAGAGGTCTTTGTATGTGAGACATTAAAGAACATACATAGTTGAGTTGCTAGGAGTTCTAGTTGGATGGGGAATTCCCAACTGGATCGGGTTTGTACAACGGGATTGTATAAATCAAAGTCTTCTAGTGGAATCCTTCCATGAGGTGGAAGAAGGGGAGACGTAGAAGGATTACACCACCTTCGAACTTCCATAAACAAATGCTTGTTTATTTACTTTAATTGCATATCTTTAAAATGTCTTTCAAATGAGTAATCGGTTTAGAGCGGGTTAAGTGTCTTCCGCTCGGTTTTGTAACCGAACTCGATATAATCTCTCGGTGCAATTATATCAAGAACACGAGCTATTGAAGCTCAAGTTGGTTGAACTCGGGTGTGGAATGGCAACCCACCCCCGGAATCGATCCTGACAAGTGGTATCAGAGCGGGTTGTTCTTGGAAAGCATTTGAACCGATTTTTGTAGCGGATATCTTGTAAAATCATTTTCAAAAATTTTCATGAGCATGAAATATTTTCATAGCATATTTTTTCAAAATATGGTGTATGAAAATTTTTAGCATAAAAATCAATTTCATTGCATTCATTTTGCACGAAAATTATTTTAAAATCTATTTTAAAGGTTTAATTTTCGTTCAAATTGTTCTAAACTCATTTTAAGTTTAAAATTTTTATTTTGAGATTTTATCTAACAATTTCGAAGCATTTTAGTTTTTCTGGCAGCTTGCAGCGACTTTGGGAAAATTGGCATAACTTCTTGCTCGGAAGTCCAAATGACAAACCGTTTTTTTCGTTGCAAACTAGACTCATAGAGGATCGTAACGGTATAGGTCTTGCAGCCTAATTCTTCACGAGGAGATACAATTTATTCTGTAAAGTTGGACTAAGTGTGCTGCCACCGCTGAAAGATGAAATGGACATTGTTGAGTTTTGTCAAGAAATTCAAATTTGTTGCCAAGTATGCTACATGCATCATCAAAAGAGGTTATTTTTGTTCAAAAATTTAATGTGCACTGCAATTTGTTTTATTTGTTTTAGCCTACCTCATTTGCCCCTCACTTGCTCAAATTTTCAAACATTTTAAAATGAAGGGTGAGAGTTTAATCTCAATCCTTGAGGGGGAGTGAATTTTATTTGTCTTCCTTTTTGATTCACACAAAAAGGGGGAGAAATATGTTATTTAAAAAATATGATTTTTCTTGTTATGCAACATTGTGCTTTAATGTTCATATTTTTATTCAAGTTTTGTGATCATCAAAAAGGGGGAGATTGTTGGGTTTTGGAAACCCGAATAATCTTGGTTTTGATGTTAACAAAACTTGTTATAGTGTTGCTAACATATTTCATCAAGTGTGCAGTTCATAGATCATAACTTAGAAGCTTGATGAATTACAAAGAAGTAGCTTGAAAATATCAAGCTGGACCAAGACTGAAATCCTGGCAGAGCGGATTGTTTCGATCATATCTAATAGCTCGGATATCGAAATGGCGTGCTTCCAAAGAGATTGAACAGCCAACGTAAAATACTAAAAGTCATATTTCACAACAGATCGGCTAGTTCAAATGTTATCAAGGAGAAAAGACGCCTGCAAGATCGAGCTGAACCGCGAAGAAACAGCAAGCTGTTTCAGCAAGCAACTGTCAGTCTGGTGACCATAACTCTCAGATCGCTTATCGGAACGGAACGATTCAGTATGGGTTGGAAAGCTAAGACAAATATCTACAAGTCATCTTTGGAAGTGAAAGACTGAATCGGACGTTAAGATGGCCAAAACGCTTCTGCAAGTCACGCCATGTGACGCCTGTAAGATCGAGCTGTTACAGCAAAGTCCCTGTCAGTCTGGTGGGCATAACTCTTAGCTCGCTTATCGGAACGGAACGATTCAGTATGAGTTGGAAAGCTAAGACAAAGATCTACAAGTCATCTGTGGAAGTGAAAGACTGAATCGGAAGTTAAGATGGCCAAAGAGCTTCTTCAAGTAACGTCATGTGCTGCTGCATCCAGCAAACAGACAGCAGGAGCATTGCCTCGTATTTCGAGCATAACTCTCTCATACAAACTCGAAATTGAGCGATTCTTGATTCCATGGAAAGCTAAGAGAAAGGGCTACAATTTTAATGTAGATCACTTTGCCCAGAAATCAAAGAATCAAGAGTTACAAGCAACAGATCAAAGAGCAAGTTTATCAATCTGTTTTTGTATCAAGCTGATTGTCCAGACTGATCCGGACCAGACTGATCTGCCCGTGCTGATCTGCCCGTGCTGATCTGCCAGACTGATCTACCATGCTGATCCGGCCAGACTGATCTGCCCAAGCTGATCCGGCCAATCCGGTTGACCGCTTTTATTTTAAACAATTAATTCCAATCTAGCGATTTTAGACCGCAAGTGCACGGTGTCAAGTTTTAGTATAGATAGGAAGATACGGATTGTCGAACCCACAAGGACTAACAAGTAAGTACCAAATAAGATGTCTTTTAACTATATTTAACCTACGATAATAAATTGATAATTAAACTAAACTAATTTAAACTACTCTAATCCAACCAAAATAGTCAACGATCACGAGAAAAATCCACAAGAAAGTATCTTGACAATTATTCACCTAACCCAACTCTTACAATTCTTCTCTCCATACATCTCTAAGGTGACGGGTTTTCCGAATTTATTCAATATACTCTCTCGAGCTATATTAAGTCTAACATCAAATTGCAACTAGTAACTCTCGTTCACGTAATTAACAATTTAATGTTGAATGCGCTTTATGAAAACCACTAACTTTAGATTAAACAACCCAAAGCTATCACTCGTGTGTGATTTTATCTCTCGATCTCAATCTTTAACACACGGCATGAATTATTATATCGTATTATAATTTCATCTCTCGATCTCAATTATAATAAAATATCATTCAAAGGTGATCAATCCTTCAAAAGCATTAAGAACAATAACGCATGCACTTAGAAGGTATATGAATTCAATCTCAAAATCAATAGGAAAAACTATGTTATTGATATCTCTCAATCATAAAAAACACAACAATCCAATTATTCATGTAAAACAATAATAGAAAAGTAAAAGAAAACTCCCAAGTCGACTCTTTCGTTGATTCTCGATCCTTCCTCGCTTCTTTCTCGATCGTGCTCTTCGATTATCTTGTTGGCTCATTCCAACACGTAGGGTGAAGGGTTGATGAGTGATGATGGATGGTGAAGAGTGGAAGAAAGATGGAGGTTATGGTGGAGTGAATGGCTGCTGTCCGTGTGAAGGAGGCGTGAGGTTCGAGTGAAGAAAGGAGGCGTGTGGTTTTCGACGTTGGTGAAGAAGGTGTGTGATTTTGATGGTGAAGGAAAGGGGGGTTGAGATGGAGGCTGTGGTGATTGGGTTCCTAGGTGAAAATCTGATTATCCTCTTGAGTAGGTCTCCTTCCTGCCTTTTAAAAATCACGTGCACCAAATAAGGAAAGCAGTCTTTCCAAAATTCATCAGGCGTAATGACGCCTCCGAAGTGGCGTAGTTACGCCTGTCGATGTGTCAACAAATCTGGCTTCCCGCGTGATAGGCGTAATTACGCCTCCAAAGTGGCATAATTACGCCACTTAAATTTTCAAAAGCCGTGGGCTAGGCGTAGTTACGCCTCAAAGTAGGCGTAATTACGCCTGTTGAATTAATTCAATGATGTTTCTTCGCCTTTTTTCAGCTTCTGGCGAGTTTCGTATTTTGGCCATAACTTTCTCATATGAACTCCAAATTTGATGAATCAGCTGTCCACGCGAAGATAAGAGAAAGTTCTACAACTTTTATATGGACCACATTTCCAAAACATGGCACGAACATATAGTAGTTTGAGGAGAAAGGAGGAACATGTGTCTTGGATTCTGGTTTTTTCCTCTTTTCTTCAACTTTATTCATTCTTTCATCATTTTTGGTTCATTTCTTCTACTTTTATGCATTTCAACATTGATTCCTGAAATATAGAAATATATACCATAAACCGTAAAATAATCCAAGAATCAACACGAAAACATATACATATCATAGCCTAAAAACGCGTAATATTCAACCCTATCACCGGTCCGAAATACAAATAGCCCAGAAACCAGAATATGACCGTTGCAAGCTCGGGAATGGTGCAGAACCTTCTCCAACTGGCATATTCTTGTGTCTAACGTATATATCATTACTTGGGGCTATATATACATGATTTGAAGCTCAATAACAGCTGATTGAAGATCAATCCAAGTCTTCCAAAGCAAACCCACTTGGGATTCAATTGGGGAACTTCAAAGACAAAAGTTGCTAAATGAAGAGCACTCCCCAAACCTTTTGCACCTCTTACCTTGCTATATCAGATTCATTATGGAATCATTTGTGCCTTTGTATTCACTCTATTCATTGTATTTGTGAGCTAAAATAGAAGAGTGAATACCATTCTAACGGTTGATGATTTATCACAACCGATGAGAGGTCTTTGTATGTGAGACATTAAAGAACATACATAGTTGAGTTGCTAGGAGTTCTAGTTGGATGGGGAATTCCAACTGGATCGGGTTTGTACAACGGGATTGTATAAATCAAAGTCTTCTAGTGGAATCCTTCCATGAGGTGGAAGAAGGGGAGACGTAGAAGGATTACACCACCTTCGAACTTCCATAAACAAATGCTTGTTTATTTACTTTAATTGCATATCTTTAAAATGTCTTTCAAATGAGTAATCGGTTTAGAGCGGGTTATGTCGAGTGTCTTCCACTCGGTTTTGTAACCGAACTCGATATAATCTCTCGGTGCAATTATTTCAAGAACACGAGCTATTGAAGCTCAAGTTGGTTGAACTCGGGTGTGGAATGGCAACCCACCCCCGGAATCGATCCTGACATATACATTTTTAATTTTTTTTTTAAAAAAATATGATATTGATTATACATTTACTTCTTTAATTGAACAAAAAAATTGTCATTATTTAATTTTATATCAAAATCCATGTGTTCATATTAAAGAAGTTTGACATTTTGAAGGAAATAAGAGCAAATTAATAAATATTTAGTAGTTTAAAGATAGTTTTACAGTGCTTATTATAAATATTTACTAGAGAAAACATGAAATTTAATCACAAAACTCAACTTTTGTGTTTCAAAATTGATTTCTAGCTAAAAAATTTTTTTTAAAAAAATAAAAAAAAATGGAACCGGGGCGGGGCTGGACAAACCCGCCGTGTTCGCGGGTCTAAGCGCGGCGGGTCTGGGTTTTATGTGTAGCGGGGCGGGTCCTGGAATTGGCCAAACCCGTCCCATACCCGATCTGTTGCCATTCCTATCAATACACAAGCATACATATGGTTAGGAGTGTACACATTTATCACACTCTTTGACCTATTTGACAACATTATTTGTCAAACTCTTCATGTCACTTATTTGACGTTTGTTATGACTTAACTTTAGCTTTCACATTTCTAGTTTAGCCAAGTACCCCCACATTTCAAATATTGGAAACCTTTTCCTTCAATCACAAGGTTTTTCGTCCTTGCCTAAATGTGGTACTTAGTATGTGATTGAATCCTAGAATTGCAGCCACCCACAACTTTGGTAGTAACGAAGTGCACTGGCGTTCAAACTTTTGTGTTTCATGTTCTAAGCGTAATCGTCTTACAAATCCGAATTTTAGTTTTTATTTCTTGAAAATTTAGGATTTAAGCGCACTTGCTTACAAAAGTTGAAACTTGGATAATATTCTCAAACTCGGTTCACAATTTGCAATTTAAGCGCACTAACTTAGAAAACTTGAATTCAAGATTTTAAATCTTGCAAATTCATGTTATAAGCGTACTAGCTTAGAAATTCAAAATGAACTTTTGAGATATTACAACGCCTAGTCAAAATTTTGTGTCTTCGATTTATCACTTGTGTTTTAAGCGTGCAAAACTTAGAAACTCGAATTCAGTATTTTATAGTCTTGCAGATTCAAACTTAAGCGTCAAATTTTTAGACAACACAAATATACTCTACTCACAATTTCTCATAGCAAAACTCATTTGCTAAATTTTATTGCAATCTCATTCTTGAAGTGTTTAAACACCACATTTACCTCGTTTTGCTTCATAACAAAGAAGTCACAACAATATCATGTGCGAATATTGATGAAGTAACAAATTACTTTCTCGCATCTCTAGTTTGCACAATCTTTCTATCACAAACATCATTGTGAGTTAACTCTAGAGACGTTACGATCCTTCTAACAAATGAATGACGATTTTTTTAACTTAGTGCTCACACAAGCAATAAATTTAACATTACAATTTGTGTTGTGAACTATGGTTTAAATTATCCTAACAATCATACCACAAGCCATAAGGTTCAATACAATAAGTAATAACATAAATTTTATTGCTTTCAACAAATATCGTCATTACATTTATTCAGAATGACTCCATTCTTGGAGTTTACAACTTTCAAAGATACACAATATAATTAAGCGGTAAGCGCTAGATCATCCAAATCATTTAAGAGACGATCTTCTTTGGTCACATTTACTTGATCCATAGTCTTCCGATGATCATCTTTATTGCTAAAATCTTTCGCCATGTGATTGGGTTTTCCACATTTGTAGCACTTGCCTTTGAGCTTCTTCGCCTTTCCAGATTTGGAGGCCATGCCATCGAACTTGCGCTTTGTTACGGCGTGTTTTTCCACTAAGTTCACTAGTGCTTCATGTTGGTGCAATTCTCCTTCCTTTCAGAAATTCTGTTGTCCTCTTCGATTCTCAAGCGAACCACAAGGTCTTCAAGATTCATCTCAGTACGTTTGTGCTTGAGATAATTCTTGAAGTCCTTCCATGACGGAGGCAACTTCTAAATCATTGCGGCCACATGGAATGAATCACTTAGAACCATTCTCTCCGCATGAATTTCATGCTTGATTACTTGCAAATCTTGCACTATCACCGGCTTTGTGTCAACCATTTTGAAATCCAGGAATCGTCCAACGATAAATTTCTTCGTGACGGCATCCTCGGAACTATACTTTTTCTCCAAGGATTGCAACAATTCCTTGGCCATCTTCACTAGACAATAAACATTGTATTATGTGTTGTCCAGTCCATTGAGAATATAATTCTTGCACAGGAAATCGCTTTGATTCCACGCATCAACCGCATCAATCTTTTGGTTGTCGGTTTCACTCTCCATAATAGTAGGATCATCCTCATTGAGGAACATTTCCAACCACAAGGTTGTCAAATAAAACATCTTTTGTTGCCATCGCTTGAAATCGTTCCCATTGAACTTTTCAAGCCTTTCACCATGATGAACTGAAGTCGTTGTTGCACTCGATGAAGCCATTTGTTGCTAATATTGTCTTAAGATTGTTGTTCATAATTTTATGGGTGTGTATCTTAGGAAAGTAGCAAGCAAAAACAACAAATAGAAATGTCAAGGCGAGATTTGGAATCTCCGTCCTTAAGATAATATTGCCCCAATACGGTGCTAACAGTCCATTGGCAATTTGTCTCCCAAGATGCAACGACTGTGATTTGTGTTAGGAGCACTCCCAATCACAAATCTTTTAAACCACAAAGGTTTAAAAACGATCAATAATAACAATGATGAAGATCCACAAAATTATTCAAATTTTGATCTTCAATATGATGTGAATTTCGAAAATTCCATGTTAAACAAGTGAGGGAATTGTTATATTTACAGTAAACCAAAAGATATGTTCAAATGGACACAATTTGGAGCCACCATATCGTGAAAAATCGCACCCGAACATGAATGACGCACCATTCTGCGCAACAGACACATGGCTCGATCGATCGGCGCCTGGTGCTCGATCGATCGGCGCCTGGTGCTCGATCGATCGGCGCCTGGTGCTCGATCGATCGAGCCCCTTATTCCAACAAACAGAATTTTTCTGCCGTGCTCGATTGATCGAGACCTTGGTCTCGATCGACCGAGTGCTAATTAATTTTTTTTTTCTTCTTTTAATTCAATTAAAATTTCCAACAGTTTTTGCTTAAAGTTGAAAAAAGTTTTTTTAAAGAAAAAATCATTGAGTGATTGCTATTAAAATAAAAATGTATCTTAATGAACTTCAAATTATTACAAAATTACCACTACACAAGTAAAATCAATTAAAAGCATCACGGTATTGCTTCTATGCTTCTGCTTTTACCTACTTATTTTTAGAAGCAATGAAATAAGACACTCAAAATCTGATTTTTTGGTCTGAAAAGTAGATAATTAGTTTTGAAAAGCAATCGTAAATACTACTAAAGCATTATTTGATACAAAGATTAGATGTGATGAGTGGATAATGATTAATTAAAATAATGGATCATCTCACATTCATCAAATATAACAAACGATGCCTAAGAAATAAGACATACAAAAATCATCGAGAAATAATTTGATCTATATAGAAGTGGAATATTGACCATTATTATTGATCAGCTATGCAAAATTATAAATATGATCATGAATGACTGAAAACCTAAAATTATCTAAAATAACCATCAAACTCGAGCAACTATTTTCAACTCGGGTATGTAGCTTCAACATTCAAAAATGAAAACATTTATCTAAAGCTTTGTTATGCAGTTAAAAATAATTATCGCAAAGGCAAAGAAGGATAGTATATAACCAAATGATATTTATTTAGAATATAGTTGGGAATTAAAATTTAACCAGTGAAATAAGAGTATCGGTGCAGTCTTTACTATATAATATAGTTGCCCTCTTCAAAATATAGGGGACTCATCCCATATTTTATTGAATATGTGATGAATTAGCTATCGGGTGAACTACATAGTGAAGTAGATACGTACCCCAGAATAAAACATAAAAAATTTATAATTGTTTGGTGTAAAATTTGTGCGGGCGTGCCAGGTACGAAACATACCAAAAGTATGAAATCCAACTTCTAATTCAAAGCGACGTGAATCCTAGCCTCATCGAGCAAGCGTCAAAACTACGAAATTACCTTGAACAATTGACTAGAAAAAATAAAGGGGGAATTCACCAATAAACATGAACACATAGTTATGCTATTGATAATTGAGAAAACAACATCATTTACAAACAAAAAGAGTGCAAAATAATGCTGGAGGAACTTGAAAGCTCTAGGAACTTGAAAGCTAAACTAGGAATATTGAAAATATACAAACTAGAAATGACGAGGAATGAACTAAACTTTAACGACTAAAATTTTGTAGGAAATTTGCGAAAGGATTTGTGTTGATTGGTTGTGTGTCTTCCAAATGGCATTAGTCTTTTTATTTATTCAACCCTCCACCAATAGTTTTTCATTCCCACTTGCTGCATGATTTGTGAACATGGGATAGTGGTTGAGTAAGTGGTGTAGGGGTTGATATCATGGTCATGACTTGGTCAATATTTAAACTTCAATAACATTTGGATCGTAAAATAAATTTGGCAAAATTACGGGCCGGTACTCTTTCCTGAAACTTAATCTATCCTAGTCCAGCGAAAAAATATTAGTTGATCTAGGTCCATTCTTGGTTGAAATGACCATAATAACCCCATGTGGTCCACGCGGTCCAATCAATCTTTAATAAAATTGCATTCTTAACCCCTAGAAAATGTTTAAAGAACAAAATATGCCTCTATATATTATTCATCATCGTTTTCATCCTAATATTTACCAAACAGTATCATCATATGAACATGAGATCCTTCAGTTTCTGTCATCTCGGGATGAATCCCAAGAGCATACTTTTGCAAAGGACTCACAGCTTATATAAAGTTCGTCTAATTATAATTCAAAACCCTATTTGAAGATCATCTTTTAAAATAAATATCAGGCCTATCATGCTTCCGAATTACAATAAAAAAATTTAACAAACTAAAATATACCATTTTAACCATAACGGCACAGGGTGAGGTGGGTCGCAACGCCACAAGTCGAAAACTTACTACCTCCAGACTGGTTTACGAATGGCTCCTCACCATCCAACCTCAGTTCACGGACGAGGTTAGTCTGCCAGTTATCCGACTCCTTCAGAAACCGCACAGCACAACCCTAATTCGTTTCCTACCTTAGGGCGTAAGGTATAATCAAGATATAAGAAAGATTTAAAGAAATCTGGGAGATAGATGGGCAACAACCTTATTTTTATTCTGGAATGCTTATAATATCTAATACATTAAAATGTCTCCTTTTGGAAGGAAACGACTTGTTTAGCCTCTCATATAGATGAGGCTTGACTCACAAGCACATAAATTAAAATACAGAACAATATCACAGACACTTATGAAATGAAATAAAGAAAAGAAATATTACCAAGCTAAGAAAGTTGAAGATTACAAGGCTTGGAGACTACAATTTTTATTTCTCAGAAAACTATGGAGAATTTTCGATGTCCTTAGCTTCCTGAATGAGTGCCTTTATATAGGCATAAATCTGTACTTCAAATTTGAATTCCAAGTCTTGATAATTGTTGAGTGCGCCTGTGAGTGTGCCTTAACTTTCACGTGGTCTGGCATCTTTGTCTGAGTGTGCCAACTTTTCTCGTGAGTGATCCATTATTTTTTTCTGAGTGTATTGAACAGTATCCGCACTAACTTCTAATGGTCCACACATTTTCCTTTGTCGGGGAATCATTACATTAGTGGTTTTGTGGTCGCCGGGCTTTAGAAAAACGGGCTCTCTTGTCAGTAGGTCTTTTGTCTCTTCCTGCCTCTGATTTGTCGGGTTTGGATCGGAATCCTTTCCCGAACTCTGGTTTTTCATGCCTGGCAAATATGGTCTATCTATCAGCCAATGTGTGCCATGTTTTTCGGTAGATTTATTTTCCTGCCAGAATCTTGTTTTCCCAAAGAATCCTCCTTTTTGTTTCAAAGAGTTCTTCGGCAAATCTCGTGGAGGTTCCTGTCATGGAATTCAGCAGGAAAGTTCCGTTGGCTGAATTCTGAAAGAACTTGAATGAGTATTTGACTTTGTCAATTTCCGTTAGACAAAACCAATGACCACATGCACGTCTGGTTGAAACTTCATCTTCCGTGATAGTTCCAGCCAAAATTGGAATTCCTTCTAGTAGCGCCATTTTTATATTTTTAAGGCTTTCCGTCTGGTCTTCTGAGCTTGATAAAATGAAAAGCTTCAATGCAGCCTTTCTTTGCTGGTTCTGGAGCCGCACTGAAAAAGTACAACTCCAATATATCTCCTCTGGCCAAATGTGGATTATTGGCCCAAGTCTCATAAACAGCTTCTCTGATCCATTTTGCTAATTTTGAAATTTCAGAGAATGCTGGTGCCACAGTATACACCGAAGCCATAGCTCCGAAATTATAAAATTCTTGAACATCTTTTGGATGGACGCCTGGTTTCATCCAAACTCTCGGATATTTCCCGGAGATATCAACGATAGATTTGTCTGGGTTGATACCTCGTCTGGAAATTAGTTTCTCCCAAGTGCGTTGGTAATCCTGCATAGGTGAAGAAACTAAATCATCATTAGTTTGAACCTTAGAATTGCCAGTCATTGGCCTAAGATTCAACTCTTCCTCTTTTACCCCATAGGTGCTGGGTTGACTTGAAGGTTCAGATTGTGATAACACCTGACCCTCAACATTCGCTACAGCTTGTACATCCTCTAGGAATGTATCATCTACAGCACTCATCATAGGGGTACTTGAATCCCTTGCCTCCGGGTTAGTTGAGCCACGTTCTCTAAACACTTCTTTTTGCATCGTTGAAGGTGCGGCCGGAAGGATAGGCCCTTTCAAGACTTCAAACAGACGGTCATGGTCCCGAAAGCATGCTCGTATGTGAGCAGCAACAAGTTCCTGATCTGCTCCTTGAAGTCGTACTGCGACCTCCGCATTGAGACAAAGAGTCCCAAAATCTCGTTCCAGGATCTCCAGGTTTTCCCTATGACTCCTAACTCGTTTAAGGGTATTGTTAGCAACGTGTCCCTCCATCTCGTGTTAAGAAATTTGCAAGAATATTTTTATCAGATTTTACAATGACAATATCATAATCATAATATCGGCATTCAGTCTGCCATCTTAAAAGTCTAGCCTTTTTCTGGTTTTGATTCAATTTTATTTTTCAGAAAAGACTTAACATTAGTATTATCTATTTTTAAGATAAATTTTCTTTGCAAGTAAAAATAATGGCCATTTTTTAAAAGCCTTTCGAACTGCAAAGAACTCTTTCTCGTTGATGTGCTATCTGATAACTTCGCTGTTATCAAATAGCCCACTGTAATATCTGCATGACACTTCTCCTTCTGGTGTGACTTTCATGAGGACTGCAGCCCACCAATGATCACTAGCATCTCTGTATAATACCAGTTCATCCTCGTCGTATGGGATTGCAAGTTTTGGTAGTTGCTTGCAAACCTCTTTAAGTTGTTTGACAGCTTGTCTGTGATCTTCATTCCACTCAAACTTAACATCTTTCTTGAGTAGTAGACTGATCACCTTCCTGTGGTTTGCTAGATTGTTGATGAACATTCCAGCAAAATTCACAACTCCCAAAAAACTCTGAAGTTGCTTTAAATCCTTGAGGTCACCCGGATATCCTTGTATATTTTCAACAATATGATTCTGCGGGATAATTCCAGATTCATCGATCTTGATTCCAAGGAATTCGATTTGTCAGCAATCACTGCTTTCTTTTCGGAAAGCACTAATCCTTCATTATAACAAACATCTGAAAAGATTTCCAAATGTTTAAGATGTTCTTTCATGTTTTTTGACGCTATAAGGATGTCGTCAATATACACGAATATGAAGCTGAAGTAATCCTTGAAAAGATTATCCATCTTTCTCTGATATATCTGGGGAGCATTTACCAATCCCATTGGCATAACATTCCAGATATAATGTCCTTGTGGTGTGGAGAATGCTATAACTTTCTGCTTGCTTCCTCCATTTTAATCTTGTAGAACTCAGACTTGCAATCAAACTTAGAAAACACTTTGGCATTCTTGATGCTATTTACCAAATGTTCTCTGCTTGAGATAAAATATCCATCGAATTCGAAGATTTTGTTCATCCCTTTATAGTTGATCACCAATCTCGGCTTTCCTCATTTAATTTCTCAATGATTCCGAACAAGATCCTGGACTGCTATACGGAGAAATACCTGCTGGTATTAACTTAAGGTCAAGATGTTCCTTAAGTATCATCTGTATATCCATCCGATCTTCCATATTCATGGGGATTTGTCTGAATCTGACAAACTCATTTCCTATTCCGGCTTTCACCTTCAAAGTAGCTTTGAGCTCATTCTTGTTCCACCATGCTGGTGGATCCTCGTTGTAGTTCATCAAATTTTCCTTTTTACATCCTCTAGAGTGATCCGCTCTTCAAGGGTAGTCTCAGGTTGTAAAACTTCTTCTTGTAATGCCTTTTTTAAAAGCAGCAGGGTTTCTGAAGTTACTTCTTCCTCATCATGTTCCCTGAAAGACATAATGTTAACCAAGTAAAAAGTTTGAGAATCCTTTTCACTAGGACCTTGTTGTCGAAATTGAAGAATTGCTTCTCCAAATTTCCGTTGATCCTTCATCTTTTGGTGTCGAAGTTTTCCTTCATCACCACGCTTGCTGCAAAAACTAATAAGGAATTTTCTGTGAAACGCCTCCCGTAGTATCTGCACAATAATCTTATGATCACAAAGGGTTGTGAAAATAAGTATCATGGTCTCGTTCTCATGTGTGAACCTCTTGAATGTTTGTAGGAAATTGTTTCCTAACAACATATCTGTGCCTATTTCATGGAAATAAATAGGTGGAGTTTTGACTTTGTACCATGGGGTACCGTCTGCTCCGTCGAGAATGATTTCCGCTCCTTGGATTCCTTCATTAAGAATAAGGATCCTCTTGGAAAAGTCTCTTCCGCCAATGGCTGGTAGTTTCTCACCAACATCTGTGGGGAAGATATCTCGCCTGGCAGTACATATTCCAGCTCCTGAATCTATGTAGGCTGCAAAATATTCTGCCCGGTACTTCTCATATAACATCCAACGGAGATGTATATTGAGAATGGACTGGTGGTCATCAAATTCGGTATCTCTTTTCGTCGACCGAGAATTCCATTCCATCTTGCAATCTTTCCCAAGGTTTATTTCCTTGAGAAATTCAATCACTAGAATAAGCTGTTCTGGGATTCTTCCGGCAATTCTTTCAATTGTGAGATCAATTTCACCAATTTGAAGGTTTCCTTGAAATTTGCCAACTGTAGGTTGTTGCAAATAATATAGGACATCGCATGGGAAGATATTGTTCTTCTCGGTGATGTCGAAAATTATCTGCACTTCTCTCCAGCCTTCTGGGCATTTCAGTTTTCCTGTTGTTTTGAATACATCAGGGATTTTCTGAATTCTGCTTGAGGCTACCTTCTGTTTTTCCCCCCGGATAGTTGCTTATTAACCTATCCTGTTGGAAAGACATCCTTCTTGGCTCGATCATAAGTCTCATGATTCTATTCAGAACAGGTGATCTTGTATCCTCATGTCGGTCAATCTCTCCTATTGTCGGAGTATCAATGATGTTCGGCAATACTGCTTTAGTGAAATCTTCGAAGATTCTGTGGCCTTCGATGAATTCCTTTCTCAAGAATACCTCAGAATGATGAGTATTCGAGAGTGCATATGACACCTTGTAGGTGACCAGGTAAGGCATGTTCTCTTCTTTCATCAAACTTCTCTTTTAAAATCTTGATGAAGAATGAGAACTTTGTTGAAGACTCGATCTCCTAAATTGTATGCAATCCTCGGATAGATGTTGAAGGCAATCTTTCCTGCATACAGATTTCCTGTCACTGCTCCCAAACAAGAATCTTTGAGGTTCGGGATTCTCTTGTCAAAGATCGCCAGGTTGAGGGGCGAATCAATTCCTTCCTTGAATGTTGCTTTAATGATAACTCTAATGGCTCCGATATGAATACATGATAGTGTATTAGCAACCTCTCTTTTCACCTTGTTTTTAATCTCCTGGATTTCTCTGTAGGGGATTAATTGCATCTCGATTTGGTTTCCCGTGAATTCCATCAGGATAGCAAATTCACCTGTTGTAACCCTATGGATAATCTGATGATTCCTGTTTCGAAGACCAATCATATCCATGGCTTTCTCTATCGCTCCAATGGTAAATCCATCACACATTTGAAGCTTTGGTTCTTCCTTCATGATCCTCATAAGAGTTTTATGAGAAACAGTGTATGAGAGAAAAACCCCGACGGCTCTTCTCTGATCAAGTGTTGAAGGAACTCTCCTTCACTCTGATTCAGAGCTGGATTCACCTCCATCAGAATAGATCTCTTCTTCGTAGATGCTTTCATCTGAGGGAATATCCTCAAATTGGTACACCTGTACCAAATCCTGAAAATAGACAGCATCCTCAAATTCTTTGGAATGCTCGAATTGTCATACTCCGCAGCTTTGGTTTTCTTGACAATCTGTAGAGATATGTCCTCTTGCTCCGCATGTCCAGCAGTTACAATATTTGAAACTCTCATTTGCACGAGTATATGTGCGTCTGAAAGTTCTCTTCATTGGTATTCAGCTAGAACTAACTTGATTGGAACATGTCGACGAGATTCTACTCCTTGCTGGTCCTGATCTTTGCCCCGATCTGTAGTTTCGGGCTTTCTGCTTTGACCAGAACTTTCTAGGTCTCCATGATGACCTACTTCTTCTTGAACTACTTCCTCGGGCATATGGATGACTTCTGTGTTTTTTCATCTTTCGCCTTTGTGGGTAGTTTTCAATGATTGTAGGGATATCATTTCCTCTACAGCAAAGATGAGCTATTTTGTTGATTCATCTGAGCTTCTTGAAATTCTTTTGGAGCTTTGCTTGGTAGCACCACTCTGCAAGCTTTACTTTAAGAAATGACATTCTCCTGGACACCGTCTCGATTGCATGGGGGTGTATAAACCTGTTCCTCGTAAAAGTTCTCACTAATGGTTGAAGCGTTGAACTTCTGCCATATACTTCTGATTTAGTGCTTCCAATTTCTGGAAGTACCACCTAGTATGAATGACACTTCGAACATTGGTTTGGGTCCATATTATCTTGAATCGTCTCCTCCATATAAATATTCAAGATATTACTATAGTGTTTCCAGAATAAACCTAGGCTCTGATACCATTTTGTGCCAAGGATCGTAAAAAATGGGGACTTGTAAAAAGACGACGTTAAATGTTACTTCTTTATAAATATGAGGATATAAAAGATAATTAAATATTATATATGGACTGCTTTGTAATTTAAACAAAAGTCTTAGGGATAGAATGTAACATATCAAACTATTGAGGGTAAAATAATCATCATAAAACACCTAATTGATTGAAAATTTTGAAATTGGACATATTTCAAAAAAATTGTTTCCAATTTGAATTTTTATATACTAAGATTTTTTCTCAAGACTTAAATAGATTATGTGTCCCACAAGAACACTTCATTGTAATTTCCCCAATAAATTTTGCCAAATCAAATTTTCACCCAATTTTGTGGGCTCAAAATCATCAATATTACCAAAATATTTTCTGGACTAACAATAATAAACTAATAAAAAACTATTATATTGATGCGCATCTCATCTTCCTCATATGCGAAGGTAGTCTTGGTCAGACATAATTTATCTTTCTTTTATAAATTTTTAATGTAGATGACCCTAGTTACATCATTCTATCTTTAAACCACTTTATATTGTTTTTGCTTAAAGTTGACAAAAATTACTTTTAAACAAATCATTGAGTGTTTGCTATTAAAAAAAAAAACAGCTTAATGAACTTAGTTAATTACAAAATTGTCACATAAGTTAAAACTGTCAAAAACATGTCATGACATGCCCCTCTGCTTCTATTTTTACATGCTTTATTTTAGAGAAACAATTGAAGAAGCAAGAAAATCAAAGACCAAAAATCTATTTTTTATCTGAAAAGTAGATAAACACTTCTGAGAATTATTTGCAAACATCACATCAATCCTCTTCTACCTAGCTACTATTTCCAATCGACCTCCATGTGGATTTACTTTAAGTACAAGATTTAAATTTAATTGAAGTCTCCAATCGACCTCCATGTGGATTTACTTTAAATACAAGATTTAAATTTAATTGTTGACTTCAAGTACTAATAAATAGTGAGCTAGTGACAATTTATTCCTATGGTTTTGTATAAGTATTTTGCCCACTATGGTTGTAAATAGGCCAAACATCTCAATATGATTTGTAAAATATAGCTCGATGTTCCATTCCACGATTCTGAGAAATTTGGTTGTTATGAAGAAAATACCCGTAGGGCTATGGACAATTTATCTCCTTTTGGTTTTGATAAAGACATTTTACCCTATGCGGTTTGTAGATTGTACATTTTACCCCCACAAAAATTAAGTGTATTTTACCCCTTTAGTGGTGCAATTGATATTTTAATATGTAATTTTGAAGTACAGACTCATAACAAGGCTCATGTCACGCAAATTACATGTGCATTGAGTGTTTTGTATATATTCACAAACCACAAAAGGACAAATTATTTATTACAAAATCATAGGGAGTAAGCTATCTATTTACAAAAACAAATGGAGTTCCATGCCAAAAAATCCACAAATAATACTTGCGTACACACATTTTGGTCCAAATATTGTGTTTTAAATGCAGTTTAAGTATTAATTTCACACATTTAAATAAATAATATTTGTTAGTGAATAATAGTTGTCATTAATTAATCAAGATGCCAATCATCTAAGTAAGTGAATCAGAAGATTGGAACATAATTTATAAAGTAAATTCGAAGTTCACATATTTACATGGGTACATAATGATCATCTATTTTCCTCAAATTATTCTATATGGCATACTCTTATTGGAAATGAGAAAATTATGTAAGAGTAGAGGACGAGATTTATACCTTCGGGTAAGAACAAAAACCAAAAGGTTATAAATGACCTTATTTTTAGATCAAGAGTTACCAATCTTCTTGATTTGATTTGGAGTAATCTTATGCTTATCAATTGAAAAATCAACATATTTATGGTCCCATCATAAATAGAATCGACCAAAGGTTATAAATGACCTTAAACCGATTTGAAATCGGCCCGTAGTAAATGGGCCGGTTAACCAGGCCAATAGTTTGTCGGGTCGGAACCGTAACCAACCCGTGTATAGGCGGGCCGATTAAGGGTCATAATTTTCAAACCCGTGAATCAGTTACTTTTTTTAACAATTTTTTTTAAAAATTTTAGGGGATGGAGGAGGACTCGAACACGAGACCTCTTACATTTTGGGAAATATATGACAACCACTGGATCAAAGCTTTGCTGTCGTACTTTTTTTTAAGAAAAACATTTTTATATTTAAAACATTTGTAATGGTATATATTTGAACTAATGAACTCCAACTTGAATAATTAGTTTCTACCACTAAGGTTTAAGAGCATTGTTGATCTAAATAAATTGTTATAATTTGTATATACTAGCAACCCTTCACACGTTTTGTGAATATACAATCAATTATTTTTATATAATATATTTTTTATTACAATAAATATTTATAAAATTACTATATTTTTAATAATTTTTTTTGCTTTTATTTATTCAAATTATATAATATAATAGTTTTTTCATTTTTTTATTTAAATTATTTATATTTTTAAATTACCAATGAAGCTTTTGTTTTAATTTTAGATTGATGTTTTGTTTTTGTATCGTGAGGGTATTCTTGTACTATAAAAGTTTGCATAACATAACATGAAGGTCAGTATTGTAATTATGAAAAATACTTCACCAAATAAATTACTCTATGATGTTCTTATATTATAATATATTATAGATTATCAAACAACTATATCTTACACATTTTGATTATTTGGCTTGAATTTATTTCATATTATTTATGATTAATCATAGAGGAAAACAAATTCAAATACACTTTTTTTACAAATTTTATTATTTTTTTAAAAAAACTAAGGGTCAAACCATCAAACCGTAACTAACAATTGGTTAATTGTAACCGAAATCTAAACGTAAAAAGTGATTCATGAACCGAAACCGTCCATGAATGTTATGGTTATGGGTCGAGATTTTTTTAAACTTCTAACCGGCGGTTCCAAACCATAGTCAGGTCTAATCATAAACGTGAAACGTGAGTTGTGGTCAAGGTTATTATTTCTGAGCAAATTTCACAAGAGGAAATATTTTTTTTCATTCTTTATGTTCGACTCTTTGCGATTTTTGTCATCCACATTAAATTTTAGTTATGTTATCTTTGTGTTTTTAGTCATTTTTCCGCGTGCGTGTCGCTAGCATGACATCGATGTGCCCATAAGAGGTTAAGTGTCATGGATGTGTCCAATATTACAATAGAAAGAAGACTAAATTATATATATAAAAAAAGAAGAAAAGAAAAGAAAGATATAAGATCAACACTCAATTTTAATAATATAGCAGATCAAACCCGCAAACGCAAACATAGAAAACGTAAAAAAGTATTTTTCCCTTTCACAAACGTCACGTTTCATTCTCATTTCATTTTTTTTTTCAAAATTATAATATTGTTTTTTATTTTCTAATATTATTATTATGGAAATAAGTAATCGAAAGTCCTTGCTAATATATTTTCATTTACTTAAAGTAGTTACTTTATTTTGCATATGTAAGGATCTATAGAACCTTTTTTTTCTATATTTGCTTTTAGTAACTGGAAATATTATTGAGTATGTACCCATGAATAAACCTTTTCTTCAAGAAATGAAGCATACTTAACATTATATATGCTCTCTAGAAGATAAAAGTAATAATTAGCCGACAATGATATTCTTTTCTGCCCCCACCATTATTGAGGTTGTTAGAATTCTTACATTATTTATTTATTTTCTATTTCATAATCAGGGAAACCGACACCTTATTTTTTTGCTGGGAACAAAATTAAATTTTAGTGAAATCTTCAATTGGGACAAAATCAATATTGTGTTAATGTGGAGTCAATTTTTGTGTGGGGGTCGCATGTATTTAGGTAATGTGTATTCTCGAGGATCACTGATGGGGGTTTGAATCTGTTATTCTGAACCCATCAGTTAGAATCATTAAGGTAATATATCAATTTACCTTATGATTCCAGCTAAGTGAGCTGCAATAACTCTGATTCTTAAAATGATTGCACTGAGAGATTAGATCAAGTTTGATTTCAGAAACCAAGCGTGTTAAGATCGATTTTGGGGTGGGTGGCCAATCCACATCCGAGTTCAACCAACTTGAGCTTCAATAGCCCGTGTTCTTGAAATAATTGCATCGAGAGATTATATCGAGTTCGGTTACAAAACTGAGCGGAAGACACTCGACATAACCCGCTCTATAACTGATTAACCATTTGTAAATCATTTTAAAGGTATGCAAGTAAATAAGTAAAAACAGTTTGGTTGAAGCATTTTATCAAACACTTAGTGAGCTACATTTTGGAGTTTTAACAATCACATAAAATGCTTCACAATGCTAACCAAACAGTAAGGTGAATAAATGTAATAAAGTAAATACACAAGCATTTGTTTATGGAAGTTCGAAGGTGGTGTAATCCTTCTACGTCTCCCATTCTTCCATCTCATGGAATGATACATTAGAAGACCTTGGTTTACAATTAAACATGTACAACTTAGGGTAATACCACAAAGATAGCATAAACTCCTAGTCCGCAGAGCCCACAAAAAGCATGTTCTTTAATGTCTTACACGTAAAGACATCACCCAGTTGTGATAAATCACAAACTGTTACAATGGTATTCACTCTTCTGTGTAGCTCATAATATAATGAATAGAGTGAATACAAAGGAACAAATGATTTCATAATGAATCTGATATAGCAAGGTAAGTGGTGCCAAAAGGTTTGGGAGTGCTCTTCATTTAGCTGATTTTGTCTTTGAAGTTCCCCATTTGAATCCCAAATGTGTTTGCTTTGGAATGCTTGGATTGATCTTCAATAATCTGTTATTGAGCTTCCAAATCATGTATACATAGTCCCAAATAATGATATATACGTTAGATACAAGAATATAGTCGTTGGGATAGTTTTGGTAAGTTTCCCGAGCTTGCAAAGGTTATATTCTGGTTTTTGGGCTGTTTCTGGAAGTCTGTTTTATTCCGGTAGGATAGTCTACTGGTCAAGTCCGCTGCTCGAAGTTTGATGCTCGAAGTCCGATGCTCGACGTCTACTTGATAGTGTCTACTGGTAGTGTCTACTTGTAATGTCTAATGGTAGTGTCTACTGGTAGTGTATACTTGGTGGTCTACTTATAGTGTCTACTTGGTAGTGTCTACTGGTAGTGTTTACTTGTAGTGTCTAATGTGTCTACTTTGTAATGTCTACTGGTAGTGTCTACTTGATAGTCTACTTGTAGTGTCTACTTGGTAGTCTACCGGTAGTGTCTACTAGTGTCTACTTGGTAGTCTACTTGATATTGTCTACGTAGTAGTGTCTACTTGTCCAGTTTACTTCAACTCTTTTCTTTGCTAATCATCAAACACCAAATCATGATCTATTCATTGCACACTTGATGAAATATGTTAGCAACACAATAACAAGTTTTGTTAATATCAAAATCAAGATTATTCGGGTTTCCAGAACCCAACAATATCTCCCTTTTTGATGATCACAAAACTTGAATACAAATATCAACATTAAAGCACAATGTTGCATAACAAGGAACCATATTTTCACAACAACATATTTCTCCTCCTTTTTGTGTGAATCAAAAAGGAAGACAAATAAAATTTTATCTCTCTCAAGAATTAAATTAAAACTCCCCCTTAATTTTAAAAGGTTTGAAAATATGAGCAAGTGAGGGACAAATGGGTTTGCTTTGGAATGCTTGGATTGATCTTCAGTCAGCTGTTATTGAGCTTCCAAATTATGTATATATAGCCCCAAATAATGATATATATGTTAGATACAAGAATATAGCCGTTGGAAGAGTTTTGGTAAGTTTACGAGCTTGCAACAGTCATATTCTGATTTCTGTGATGTTTCTGGAAGTCTACTGTTTGTTCCGGTAGGGTAATCTACTGGTCGAGTCCGCTGGTTGACGTCTAATTGTAGTGTCTACTTGGTAGTGTCTACTTGATAGTGTCTACTAGTAGTGCCTACTTATAATATCTATTGGTAGTGTCTACTTGATAGTCTACTGGTAGTGTTTACTTAATAATGTCTACTCGTAATGTCTATTTAATAGTGTCTACTTGTAGTGTCTACTTGATAGTCTACTGGTAGTGTCTACTGTTAGTGTCTACTTGGTAGTGTCTAATTGTAGTGCCTACTTGTTCAGTTTACTTCAACTCATTTCTTTGCTAACCATCAAGCTCCTAATCATGATTTATTCACTCCACACTTGATGAAATATGTTAGCAACACAATAACAAGTTTTGTTAACATCAAAATCAAGATTATTCGGGTTTTCAAAACCCAACAAAGCGGAAAACACTTGAACTAACCTGCTCTGAAACTGATTCAGTGAAGTAATAAAATCAGAGTAATACAAGAAAACAGATATAGAAAGATAAATGCATAGAGATTTATTTATGGAAGTTTGAATGTGGTGTAATTCTTCTACGTCTTCCCTTCTTTCATCAAATGGAAGATTCAACTTGAAAACTTTAATTTATACAATCAATTGTACAAACTCATTCCAGCTAGCATCACTACTACACTGGAACTCCTAGCTTCTTTATTGTTCCTCAACAACGCAACTCATCTAAGCACTTAAGTTGTGCAGATATCATGTCTGACAGTTACACAAATCACTCGTCACTATTAAGCTTATTGGATACAATGAATTGAGTGTATGTGACACACACATGATTGTATACATGATCTGATCTTCTATTCGACAATGATGTATGTATATGTGATATGCTCTTAACAAAGCTGAATGTCTTCTAAGCTTCTCATTGGATCGATCTCTCACAAGTATGTTTACGATGAGTTGTGTGAGATATGAGATTGTCAATTCTTTTTGCGCTTTCATAAATCTTCAAATGTGTATATAGCATTTGACGTGGATGCCCGTTAAATACATTAATATGCACGTTGGAAGAGTTATTGTATTGTTCTTACTTCTTTGTACTTTATTCTGACTTTCCAACAGTCGTATTGGCTTTCTACAGCCTGCCTGCTTTCTGATCTTGCTGGCAACATTTTTGAATGAGATCTTGCTAGTAATAGTTTAGCTGATACCTTGTTGACGATCACTTAACCAATATCTATTTTTATGTTATGTAAGTTACTTCGCTGGTCTTTATAAGCGATATAGGCTTGTTCAACTCCATCTGCCAATGGAGTATTCTATTCTTGTTTGAGTTCAGCGAGCTATTTTGCTGTCTTGCCGCAGCTTAATACTGCTAATCTTCAGCTGGTCTTGATTGGTTGATCAGTGTTGCTAATCATTTTGCTAGTCTAAGTATTCTGGTTTAACCTTCAATAACACCGCAAACACTTTTTAATAATGAACAACTTAGTTGCTATTTAATAAATTCATTAATAACATAGAGAACATGTTTCGTTAACATCAAATTTAAATCCGTGTGGTTTTCCAAAACCCAACATGTATAATAATATTTGGTATATGGGCAACGAAATTGAGTTGACAAAGAGCATTCCAACCGCAACATGAATAATGGAAATTACACGGGACAACAACATGATGTTGGGATTTTGAAATTGTAATTATTTTGACAAATTAATTATTAATTTTCAAGTATGTCAACTTATTTATTTTGATTTATATTTTTCAAGAATGAATTTATTAAATTCACGGAATTTTTTTTAAGTTCGATTAGTCCAACTATTTTGAAATAAACTATATTAGAAACAGATTAAGCTAACTTAATATTAATGATTATTATGGGAACAAATTTATTTTAGATGCAAATGTTAAAATTTTGAATCTAGTGCTTTATATATATATATATATATATATATATATATATATATATATATATATATATATATATATATATATATTCTCCACTGCAAGAATTCATCAAAATTCAATCCGAGATCATTATAGTTTGGCCATAAAACAAGAAATTGTTATTCAATTGTGCATAAAACTAAATTCCATCATTATTTTTTTTATAAGTGGGAGGGACAAATATTTTTTCCACCACATACGGGACACGATACTGATTCACTCCCAAAGATGTAAGAGTTGTTTTATCAACTGGGCTAAACCCGCATCTCTCCATCATTATCATACAATTAAATAAATGTAGAGAGATTTATTTATTCAAGGCCATATGCTTAGCATTATAAAATATATGATGAAGTAGAAACAACACTAACTTTATGATAAAGCCAGGCCACCAACTGAACCCCTAGAGTCAATAGTGTCAATTAATTAATTATTACGTTGATTATTTAATTGATTTTCCAACTTAACTTTATATTTTATTATCCAATTATAAAGTTAAAAGTAATTGCTCCACCTCATAAATTTTTATTCCTATTTTAGGCGTTAAATTTTTTTTTTCGTTTTTTTTATCATATTGTATGTCCTTATGACAGTTGTATATGTTTTTTTATAAGTAGATCTTCACCTAATCAATGACAAATTGCAAAATATAACCACAATTTGCTGCATGCTTCAAACAGGGGCGGCTCATCCATAAAGCCACTAAAACATTTGTTTGAGAACTCCTACTCATATAAGACCCCTAATTTCTTAGGTTTATTAATTGCTGGGAATCTTGGAAAAAAAATTGTATCTCTATATTTATCCTAGTTAAAAATCTATATTAATAAAAAAATATAATTAAATCACAACACTTCTCTTCTCTCGCGCTCCTTCTGGCTTGTTCCTCTAAATTTTTATAGGTAAATTTTATGTTTCACCATATTTTTCGTTGATTTGTTACCAATGAAAATTGCTGACTGCGTGTTATTACGACTCGATCTGGATATTATTGTTTTGTGTTTATTTTTTCTTCTTGATTCTTACTTTCACGGTAATTATTTAGAAAGTGATTTCTGTTTTTACCATTTTCTTCTATTTTTGTTCCTTCACTTTACCTGATAATAGTAGATGTGGTTTTTAAAATTTCTACTTCAATTTTTCTCAATGAAAACAAAGTAATTGTTGTAGTTGGTTTTTTTGTGAGTGAATTTATGTATACTCTATTTGCCAAGTTAAGTTAGAAATATTTGTAATATTCGTATGAGATTTATTTTTCCGGTTAGTTGTTGTTTCTCGTTCATTTTTAATTTTTTTAGTAAAGACCTCGTTTTTATAACTTGTCTAAGACCTCCAAAAAGTTTGAGTTGCTCCCGACTGCAAACAACATATATTATATCTTTTATATATGTTCGAAATTGCTGTACATGTCCTTTTTTCTGGAGTTAATGTTGACGTTAGTTTAGACAATACACATTTTGAGAACAAATGAGAGTTTATAAGATGATTTTTGAACTTATCTTTCATCTTTTAAGTTAAAATTAAGATATTTGTTATGAAGTTACATTATATAGTCTTAAATAAATATTGCAAATGGTAGATATTGAGGTGCAATAATTATCCCTATTAAAAAAACGATCGACATGTGAGTTGTTATATGATTTAAAATATTTGAATTGCATCTCGACCATCAACTATATTTTTTGATAAAGTATCAATTAGCAAACGTTTTGACTCTACGATATCTTTTCAAATGTGTGTTTATACATCGCATATAAGGTGAAGCAAATAATAATTAGACTTGTTGGCCCTTTCGGTGGGGTGGTAACGAATCCCAGAATGTGAATGCGTCTCTGTTGGCGCACAAATTGGACGGACGCGGGCGTGCAAAGTCCCATACCGTCCTTGTCCGCAGCACGCCACCTTTGTTGTCACAAAACCTGTCAAAATAGAAGAAAATGCAAGGGTAGTTTCGGTATCTTGTAATTTTATTAAAAGTTGGAAATTTTATCAAACTATAAAATTATCTAACTACTAAATTTTTGGATCTCTTATGGGTACTCATCTCACTAGCCAAATCACAAGTTAACATCATGTGTTAAATTTAGCCAATATTATTGATACGTATACTCATAAAATAGAGTGCATGTAATATGAGATGGAGTGCAAGCACGTTATCCGTTAGATTTCTCACCAATAAAATTTACAGGTGTTTTGCTAATTTGATCGAGACGAATCAAATCGAGTCAAACTTTAAGAAAATTTTAGTATTCGAGTTCGAGCTCGAATACGAATATATATTCGAAGCTCAATTCGAGCTTCAACTTTAAATATTTTCGGCTTCACTTCAATTCAAAACAAAGTTCGTACTCGAGCTTGAATTCGAGCTTTTTCGAGCCACTACTAGATTTATATATCGAAATGAAAGCTTGATTCTGGCTCGAAAATATAGATCCAAAACTTCCAAGCGATAAATTGATAATTCATAATCTAAGATTTGTAAGGTTTTTTCAAACATTGTCTCACAAATTAGCGCAAAGGTTGGAGTAAGTTATGTAAGTCATCCCTGTAGATCTCCAAAACGGCATGGCCGCGCTTGACGTCATTCCTTCTTTGTCTCGCTGATTTACGATCTCTGATAAGTGCATATTTGCAGTTATATTTTCTTCTTTTTACTTAGTTTTTATGTTAGTATTATTCGGGCGAAATTATGCATTTTCTTCTTGTTTTTGTTGTTTTACAGAAATCCAAAAAATGATATATTTTACGTTGAGAAGATGATGAAAAGTGCATAGTAGTGAAAATGACCCAATTTGAGGTTTGAAAAGATAAAATTCGAAGGATTCAAGCAGTACAGTTGGGGCTAGGGCGCCGACTGAATGCAGCACCCAGTGCTACATGCAGCAGCGCTAGAGCGCTGCATGAAGCCAGCGTCCTAGCGCTGGTTGATGATGAAAACTTAAGCTCCAATCAAGAATAGGTAGCGCTAGGGCGCTACAACAGCTGCGCGCCAGCGCTGGTCTGGGAATGATTTTTAGATTTTTTTTAGATGTCAGCGCCTCAAAGCTACAAAACCTTGCGCCCCAGCGTCGACGTGCAGAAGAAATGTAAGTTGCTGTTTAAAAAGATATGCAGGATCCCTGCCAAACTTTGGAGGACTATTGGACTCTTTTAACATATACATCACACCTCATATCAGACGAGGATAACACACTTCAGACCTAGTTTAGAGAGAAGAACAAGAGAGACAGTTGGCTTACATCGAAGGCAAAGGATTTGAGGATGAAGAAGACAACGATGACTATCGGGACAGAGAGCCATCATCTAATTCATTTGATTTAACTTTATCATGAACTAATTTTATTATTCTAGAGGTACATGTAGCTTGACTTGAAACTGTATTTGATTTTTCATATGGTTTATTTGTAATTCCCGTTTTGAATGTGTTTCAATTAATTGATCACTAATTGAATCGTTATATTTATTTGATATCTATCACTCGAGAGATGAGTTTTGAATAGGACCGTGAGAATTTACATCGTGGATGTTCATAAAGTTTGGGAGGCCTATAACTCCATTGAAATTATTAAAAGAATCGCTGCGCTATTTAAATTGTTTGATAATTAATTTTGTATAAACATATCAAAATTGTTATGAATGATAATTTATATTTGACACTCGAGGTGTATAGAATAACATAGGACTTTTGCCTAATAAACTAGAAGAATTAATGATATAAAGATTGATAGAAGCGAGACATATTGTCAAATGAAGTCGAACTTCTAGAATCCGTTCTCTAATTGATATTTCTCCATTTAAATCTTAGTCTAATTAGTTTATTTAATTATTTTAGAACAGAAACTAGATATTGATTTCTAGATAAAGTTATGCCTATTTTAAAGTACTTAGTATAAATTTAATTATCAATCTCTGTGGACTCGACACTCTTAACTCATCATTTACTAAAACAGTAAAACTTGACATCGTACACTTGGGTAAGATTTGCATCCAACAATCTTCCTTTGCCTCTGGAAACAAAACTTGAAAACCTTCAGCTGGGTTTGAAAAATGAGATGAGGAGGCAGAGTGAAGATGAGGGCGGCGGCTGGGAGAGATGAAAAATGAGAGATATTGTTATGATCAAAGGATAACATATGTGAACAAAAGATCTAAATATTTTAAATATTTAATATATTAAAATATTATATAATTAAAATATTAAAGATCGTGAACAATCGAACAATATAATTTGGGTTCGAGTTCGGCTCGAAAAAAGGTTCGAGCATAGTCAAGTTCGGCTCGAGTTCGATACTTTCGAATATGAATCAAATATTTTTCGAACATATTCGAAAAGCTTGTGAGCCGGCTCGATTCATTTACACCCCTAGGACTGTGGCTCATACTAAAAATGAAAAGAATAGTCAACTTATTGGACTAAAAATACCGATTTTTTATGACTTACATGATTAAAAATAGAAAAAATGTCAAGTACATGACCATAATTGTATTTTTCCCTTGCAAATTGTATAAATGACAAAAAATATGTCTAGAATCTAGTGTCTACCGTTTTACCCAAAACTATAGTTGGTAGTAACAACACAACTCCAATCTTTTAATAATACATCCCAAACATCACGTTTTGATCACTTTCCTAACATGAACAATTATTGATTCCCAACCTTATAACTCATATGATTCGAAAAAGCCGCTATACCAAATCTATTATTGGTGGTAACGATGCAACTCCAATAATTTAAATCGTACATCAGCTCAAGTGTCATATTTTGATCGCTCCTAGCATGTATAAATTATTAATACTACCAAGGAAAATATTTTTTTAATAAAAACCTCGAATTTTCAAAAATATTAACACCCTTTTCCTCCGGTAATATGATTGAATGTATATTTTTATGTATCTTTATAAGTTTTTTTGAATCTTTTACTTGCTCAATGACTCAAATGCACCTTCTCGACGTTAAAAATCGACCTTTTAAAGTGACCAAAAGAGATCATACATTTATTCAGAGTTATCTTCCAAGCTTTAGTTTCTCTCATACACTAACTAATGAAGAAAAAGAAAGAACATCCAATTTTAATTGGAAAATATGTCTCCTTGAGTAAGTCAACATAAAAAATAAATATAAAAAGTGTAAAATCACACAGATACACCAAAAATGCACATTTTGAAATATTATTATAGAATCAGGACATTTTTTAGTCCATTTTTTATTGGGGAGTTTTTTTTTTGTTATTATGCACATCCGAATGGGGAGCCGAATAAATTTCCACCACCTCTAATTATCGAGCTTAAAAACACAACATTTCCCAGATCCCACAATCAGCCTATGGATGTAGTGAACAGCTTCTTGCAGCAGACAAGTCAATCTAAAGAACTAATATCCTGACAGCTCCATATGAGGCAGATTTAAACATCTAACGTTCATTTAGTAAATAAAATGTGTTATTCTGGTGTTGGACAACTAGAAGGACCTTCAAATAAATATACAGAAGAGGACCAGACAGTCAAAACACGGGATGATATTCGCGTAAAACATAATAAGAAAGTAACAGAGTCGTCTTACGAGGAAGATGATACAAGTTACTGAATGAATAAACCGCAGATTCTTATACTCTACATGTAACTTCAGCCACAGCCTCTTGCACGAGCTCTTCCAGCAACCTTGCTTCAATTTCGTTACCAAAATTATCAATCTCTAATCTCAAATGATCAATCCACCCCTTTCCTACCACCTCCTTTCTCACCACCCTCTCCAAAACCAGGTTGTTTTCGTACCCACAATCATCCGATACACATTCGACCTCACAAGAAAACCAAGTATTCACTCGGTTCCACACCTCATCTAGCAGTGTGTATGATGCATCTTCTAACAAGTTATACTCGGCTTTAATGGATGGAATGGAGCTTTGGCCTGAGACCGACCCATATCCTGCAATTTCAACTAATGCCGCATTTACACAATCAAAAACAAGCTTCCGGGTTGATCTTCTTTGCCTCCGATTTGCCTCATAAAGTATATCCTGGTCTTTCAGATCTATGTATTTGTCTCTTAACGATGGGTCCAATGGGCTTTCAGGTGAGTGCCATTTGGTTGAAAATGTATTAAATTGCATCTCACCTTGCATACCAGCCGCAGATAAGAGTGTCTTGACAAAGGAAAACCATTCTCGTTCTTCATCATCTCTTCCTTGGGATGTCGAGGATTGGTTTGGGGAGTATGACGAGGATGTGTCCATACATGGGTCATCCCACGAAAAAGTTCGAGCAATAGATCCTATAGGTGGTGATTTGTCAATCAAGTTTGACCTAATAGGATTGACAGGTAACTTAACACCTGTTGTGTGAAAGAATGCGTGTAGATAAATTTTAGTTCAGGAACATATCAGGCGAAAAGTGAGTTGATGTGAAATTCATGCAGTACATTTCACCTTGTTGGTCAGGTTTGACGTAACGTGGAAACATTGTTGCGTAATGGTTATCCTCTTCAAAGGGCCGATCTAAGACAGAAATTGGACTTGGCTGGTCCAAGTTTGCACCAGGGTTTGTAGTAGGGTTTATTGTGGACAATCCCTTCTGTAAATATAGTAAAATAGGAACAATAGTCTCCAATTTTTCAACTGAGATTAATCTAAATGAATAAGTTTTCTAGTGGCAAAAATTTATTAACCATCCAACAATCCTAATCACGAGTAGAACAAAAAAAGCAATGGCAAAGCTAGGAGCAACTCTTGATAAAACCAAATATCAAAGAAAAACTAAAGCAAATGCAAACTTTAAAAATTCAAACATCCATTCGCTAAACTACACAGAAAAATTCCTATCATCTGCCACATGTTTTGGTGAATGTGAAAGTGAGGAAATCCAGAAAGTAAAGTAGCAATTAGTTCATTTGTGATTGTTTAACAAGTTGTCTTGCTATTAGGTGGTGAGCAACAAAATTGGCTTCTTAGTCCACAGATTGCCAGACCCGGCAAACGAAACATGAATCAGGTAGAAGAAATAAAGTCTAGACATATAATTACTCAGAAGTTGAAGGAATTACCTCAGTCAACAATGTTCCCAACTCGCCAGCTTGATTTGAGAAAAATGCTATGCTTGAAGGCTCAGGCAGATGACGTGAAAACTGTTCAGATCCTTGATCGCCAAGACCTGTAGTTCTATGGCTGCCAATTTGTCCAGGATCGATTCTGGAGGAGTGAAATTCATTTTTTATTTCAGATAAAACGTATTCATCATTACGAGATTTTTTGTTCCTTGAGAACAATAAGCTTGACACCTTCAATTTAAATGATGATTTAACACTTCTTTCCTTGGTGTCTTCCTTTGGAGTTTCTGGCTGGACCTTATCCGGAAATGATACATCATACTCGGAAGAAGAAACAGGTACAGATTTCGATCTCATGAGATTCTTTGGTGAATTATTCAAGTTTTCCTTGATTCTAAGTTCACCACCGATGAAAGAATTTGAATCCATAGGTTCTTTATTCGAATTGCCTACTTCACCTTGCATAGGTGCCTTCTTTTCAGATAGTGCAAGCATTTCACCCAATGTTCCAGAACTTCTTCTCACATGTCTCTGTTCAAGACAACTGTCATTAGATTCCATCATGGCCCACCTTTCAGAGAGACGTTTCCTTGCTTCTCTACAAACCGATGACTCTGGAGAATAGGATACTCTACTAAATGAGGAGGATGAGTAGGGGATTCCCTTCCGGTCAATATAATCCCAAGGGTGCCTAGATACAGGTGATATGACTTCTGAGTCGCTAAGATTAGAAGTAGCATAGTCCATTTCCGTTTTATTAAAGGAACTTTCATCATCGATGTAGCCATTGGAGAGCATGGAAGAAGCCAGGGCTTCATCTCTCTGGTGCCTCCCAATTTTTTCAATCATTTGCTGTGTGATCGCCTTTGCAATTTCTTTTGATGTTTCATCATCCTCTACATCCCCAAATAAGTCTTCACTATTTATCATTCTTTGTGATTCTGAATGAGGAGATCCCACAACCTTAACATCACGTGACTTCAAAGAACTTGGTTTTAGAACTACTATGCGAGTTGGTTGAGGAGAATTTTCAAAATTATTCCAACTTGCTGGAGGGGAATTAGCAGATTGGCTTTTCTCCAGCCCATTCAGCAGAAATGAACCTTTTTTAATTTCTTTTTCATCTTTACTCCAAGATCTGGCGTGGTTATTACTGTCTGCAATCTTTGAAGGTCTTAGAATGGTGATGCGCTTTGTCTCTGGTGGAGAAGGAACAGATTGTAAATTGTAAGGATTTTGTGAAAGCATTGAAGTTGGTTCTCGCAGACACTTGAGGAACAAATCTTTGTTGGCATTCAACACTTCAAATGCATCTTGGAATTGCTTAGATTGGCGAAGCTTTTCATCCATAGACAGGAGTTTCGCTTCTGTAAACTTCTGCCTAACAAGAGCCATCCTTTTGTCATCTGTGGATCCATCAGACCTCCCCTTATGTGGTGATTTCTGCAATATTTCATAAACATCTTTACATTCATTTGGCTCTACGTGGTGAAAGAATTCAATTTGCTGCTCCGAGCAATTCAAATGTAAATTTGAATGACTTCGAGGGTGACTTCTACAATGGCTTCTTTGCATATACGAATTACTTTCATGTCTTGGAAGAGTTTCAAGCCCCATTAATTTGGCAACTACATTAGGTGGACTGCGTCTCGAGTCGACTTCTTTGGACATCTCATGGGCAACAAGCATCTTCACGGGGGATCCGTTTGATTTTCTGTTTGAAGAAGAATTCTGGAAATCAGATAAAATCTGCAAGTGTCACACAGATCCAAATTAAATTAGTGCAAAGGCAACTTAGCAAATAAAAGGGCAAGCTTTCAGATGCATTCTCATATGCTTAGTAACAGAATGAACAAAAAATTCAATGCTACTTCCTGAAGCAAGAAAAGATACGACAAGGAAAATAAGGGTAACAGTCAAAAGAAAAAAACTTTGTTTTCCAAACTTTACACGGATTATCAACTGCCAATACAATTACCAAGAAGCCTTTTCAAAAGGAACCACGATGAATACTATAGAACATTTTCCACAAAAATAGTAGAAAGAAGATCAAACAAAGTGTGCACCATGCTGATGAGGCTTATTAGTGACCAGCCAGTTCGTAGGTTCCACTACGTTCATCTCAAAGAGATTCACCCTCCTCCTTCAGCATCCTGGAAATGTTGTATCAAATTTGCAAATTTATTCATTTCCAACAATACCATTCATCATCTCAGAACCTGGAAAAGGAAAATTCTTTTATAATAATTACCCACGCCAAGAGAAACACTACTAGTAAGTATAAAATTAAAAGAAATCAAAGGAAAACAAATACGGAATGAGAAAAATGGATAAGGAGTGTGAAACACAATATACATCCACGTATAAACTTAAAGTTCCTCAATGATCCAATCGGAATTGCTAAATCAAATTACATTTTCTTAATATCGACAGCAAATAGGATAATAACCACGGCACTTCTCCAATAAACTGCCTACAGAACTCACATTTGAATCTCTTAATTATTCGTATGCAAAAAGATAAAACCCAATTATACCTACACGTAAAATAAAGTAAAAAGGTAACTTAATTTAACATAAAAGCATAAACCTCTCATTACATATGCAAAATTAAATAACAACAAATCCAAAAAATTCAACACATCACAATAACCACTCGTAACTTTATCCAAGAATCACTACAGAAAAGTGTCGAGAACAAGGAAGAACAAAAGGAACTCCAAAAGAAAGAACAAAGCATAATAAAAAAAACTATACATAGATCATTCCTCTGGGAAATATAGGTCAAATCCAACACATTACAGAGTGCTATAATGGAGGCTTGTACTTAACAACCCGGTGACAGTGTGGCCGGCGATTCGCCGGGACACAGATACTGAAGTTCGAGCTGTGGTTTTCTCCACCTGCACCGACTCACTGACGGACCTGACGCTCTTTAAATCTGATTTATTTATCCGTTTCGATTCCGCATATGGTATGACGTGCAAAATTGGATTCCGAAAATCTTTTTAACGACTCAATTCTCCAATTGGACATTATCAAAATTTAACGTAACGGGAAAAATGAGATAGTTTATAAATTTGGATCATTAATTAAATATTTAAAATAATATTATATGGATTAGCCAAGAATAATTTCAATTTCATATTCTTATATAAATGAATTTTAATATTTACTTTTATACTTTCCATTATATTATATTGTTGAGATAAAATAGTGTTTTGAAAAAGATTTTCAAGCAATATATATAAAATCGGTGAACAATCAATTGCTTTTATTTTTATATTCTTAACAACCTTTTTAAAACCAATGATATTGTTATTAATATTTATTTTTAGAGATGGATATAATTTTTTATGGACTTATATTTTTATTATGTATATAAACTCTTTAAGTTATGGAAAATAAAAGAATGCAAACACAGATAAAAAATATATTTTATTTTAAAAAAATATATATAAAAAAAAATTGATTATCATGTAATTTAGTACGAGGTGTAAGTTACAAGATTAGGTGATTAGTTAATATGATGATGTATAATAACTTTGCACTTTATTTTACTATTTTATTGATTCGATCATCCATTTCAAGAATTTGAATTTTATATGCACCAAATGAACAATATTTAATTGTTTGCACTTATCATGATTTTATTATCAAATTTTAAAAAAAAAATAGTTGATGAAAAATAAGGTTTAAATGTGTATATTTTTATTATAGAAATAAAAAGTAACATCAAGGATAGCTTTGTCCATTTATAATACAAAAAGTCTAAAGTGGAGTGTAATTAATAATTTGTGGAGTATAAATAGCATCTCTCAATTCAAATATATTGTAATAACCAAATTGGATTTTTCAAGATTTCTTGCAAGATGGTCCTTTTTCTTTGACTTTTAATTTATGATTTTTTTATTTATTAAAAATAATTTAAAAAGCAATAGTTTCATATAAAACTATGATAAATAGTTTGGATTGATCATTTTAATTTTTTTTAAGTTATATACCAAAAGTAAGTAGCAATGAAGGTTAACAACTGAAAAGAATATATGCCAAAAACTTGACGACAATCATTACATTTTATATTTAAAGGGTAATGGATCTCACTAGGAAAGACTTATATGCATCGGTTTATGCTCCCTTATATCAAGTCATATTAAAACACAATAATTTTTAAATAAAATATATATAAACTAACATAACAAATATTTTAGACCAATTATATTGAGTTCGTCCAAAAATGCGGTCAAAATCAGGTCCATAGAGATATTTTAGAATCTCAATATGAAGTGTTGAGATCATCCAAATCATATTTCTTGTATAAACATTGTGAAAATATAACTAGTTCCAAATATGTAAAACCATCCTTCATAGATTTTTTTATTTTTTGAGATATCATAGAAATTTTTAATTCATCTCTGTATTTGACTAAAGGGACACAAATATATAACATAACACTACGTTCTACAATATGTAAAAATGTATTTAAAAAATTGCATCAAGTAATGGGATATCTGAAATATAGAGATGTGCACCATTATGTAGTAGAATTTCAAATAATAATAATAATAATTACACACTTGAAACTCGTGTGAGGCACAGCTGAATCATGAAAAGATTGACATTTTCAAATTTCCATCTTAACTTGAGCAATTGAAATAAATACACAATAAAGTTGGTAGCTTCAATGAGTTGGAGTGACACCTATGGTATGATCTTGACTAAATCTCTCAAATTTATGGCTATTAATGAGCGATCTTTTTTTTTCTATGATGTCCAATTAGACAAAAATTATCAAAGTATATATCTTTATGGCTATTAATGAGCGATCTTTTTTTTTTTTCTATGACGAGAGAATCCACAACCGCTACTCATGGGATACGCATTTGGTAAAACCTCGGGTTGACGCAATAGCCTACAAATCACGACAACCAGGTAAACGCACTAGACAAACCCGGTGACGAACTCAGATCGATAAAATGTTGGCAGATGGAATCGAACTCATGACCTTATAATCCCTAGCTCACCTGCTCCACCAACTCGGGCAAGCCCTTGGGGCAATGATCGATCTTTAGTCCTACCGATAAATATCGTAGCCAATGTGACACATATAGCAAAGGGTTTGATTTTCACCACGAACACTTGACGAGAAGGATTTTTTTGGTACTTGTGAGCATCTCCTTGGTGGCATAACATTTCAATTCTATGCAAAAAAAAAAGCTTATATCTATTTACCTATTAAGCCCGAAAATCACGGTAGCTTAACTACCACTCCGCGATTTAATATCACGCCAAGGTAAAATACATGACAACACTCAGCCAAAAGAAGTCGAAAACATCGTCGTACTAGTATAGACTATTCCTCCTCACATACTTATCACATATTCGACAATTGACATGATAATAGACCTTCACGCTCACCACAACAACCACCACTAAACTTTTATCTCAATAGATTAAGGTACGTTACATAAACTATAAATGTAATCAAGTTGGGTCACACACATGCGTTAGTATTCTCTACGAGTCTCCACGTGCACACTAATATTATGACTAGGTGGTTAGGCCTAACAGTAGAATCTTTCCATAGGACTACTACATTAGGTTGGAGTACTCATGAGCTTTAGATATCACGATCCAATTGCTTGTAGAGGAAATACAAGAGCGTGAATTCTTTTTTTTTTTTTGAACAGAGAGCGTGAATTCTTAGCAACACAGCAAAAAGAACAAAATATGTAATTCTGACGGCTAACAGCAACAGTGTCATTCAATTACAAACAATCTTCATGCAGCAAATAGACTTGCTGAAATTGGTCTAGGGTACTACATCAACAATATAGTTCCATTTGTGATCATCATCAAAATACACTTCTCGGTCAGACCAATCATTGCTAACATTATCGAGTAGTAAAGGGCAATTTATTCTGCTGTCATGGGAAGAATGGAAAATTTAAGAACCAGGAATGATTGTGAATTGTACCTTTGGAGCAAAGAGTAAAGGTATCTCCAGGAGCTTCCTTGGGTACTGAAAATGAACATAAACTGTCGTCTACTTGAGGAAACTGCCATGTACGGAAAATGGATGGATTTTGCGGAGAGAAGCCATCACCTTTGAAGCCTTTCCACCAAAAATCACTATGAGGCTTGCTATCCCAAGCCTTATTTTGAAGCCAACGTTGGTTACCATACGAGAAGATCATGTTACTACTACAAGGTATATTTTCAGAATTCGTATCCTTTGCCAAACTGATACACTTTGGAGTACTTGCGAAAGTAAGAAACATGTCAGTTTCCGGCACCAAAAATTTAGCCTCATCAAAAATTGGTAAGAAGTCTGGAGTGAAGCAGCTGCTTGAAGGATAACTTTGGATTGAGTTGCTTTCTAGATAATAGTTCGAAAACAAGGACGGCGAGCACAATGCTTTTGCATCGGGAACATGCTCCTCAATTTGCTGGTGATTTACATTCCATGTTGTAGACAATCCAGGAGCATTCTTTGTAGGATCGTAATTAATAATGGATGAGCTAACTACATCTTTCTCCCTTTCAAAGTCCCAGTTCAACGAAAATCTATGAGGTTCTTTTCTTTGACGTTCAATAGGATAACATGATCCATCCAGCTCCTTGAGAAAACAAGAACCAGAATATCCATATCTTTCCTAACGGTAAGCAGAAAGGTAAATCATGCCCTGCGTGTGGGCTACTGCTTTCATGATACTCTGAACCATAATGCAGATCCGTTATTTCATTTTTAAAATGAGTTTCTGGACCACAGTTGGCAAAAGGAGATCCGGAAAAATAAGCATTCTGTTCCAAGAATACTCTATTTTTATATCTACCAAACCTAATTTTTGGGAGTTCTGTGTCCCATTCTCTTTTGTGAGACAAATGAAGACTCTCCCCCAGATTCTTGGACTCATGAAAATTAGGGGCTTCACAGCCATTATCAGTCTCTTCTTTTGATGAATCTTGGAGATAGAACAGGTCAGACTCATCACAATCAGGGTACAGACGACCTAGGAGTGAAGAGATCAAACCAACCCTGGGAGAAACAATATGGAATGAAATTAAACGATTATTACGACAACATAGATGTGGTATGTTCATCAGTAGTACCCTTCAGGATGTAGCTTTTCAACTTCAGAATTTGAGTTATGAGCCCACTGCCTTAATCTCCTTCTTTTTGCAGAAAAAATGCCTCTCGTTGCATTGGTTTCCTAAAAATGGTAAAACGCAACTACTTGAATTGAGATGACAGTGAGCAAAAGGTGTCTATAAATCCAGCACCGCAAATAAGATGGTAGGTGAGAGATAATTGTTGAATCCAACAAATTTGAAACATATTTAATATTTTCTCATATTTCAGAAAATATCGTGGAAACTTGTTACTTCGGACATAAATTAAGGCATTAATCATTATTTAATTTGAAAAATGAGCATATGACCAAACTCAACAAGGTAAAACCCTTGCAACAAAACAGTTGCCGCAACCTATTAATCAGAAGCTGATCTCAACTGCCCCAACACTCTTGTTTATCCAGAAATATAACAGAACTTTTGAGATCTCACCTTTCAGACTGGTATTAACAAATCTAGGATCTTAATTGTAAGAATAGTATAGAAAGAATTTGAGATACCAAATCGCCAGATAAACTAGCATTCCCTGATGCTTCACTGAGGGTTGACAAGGAGGAAATTCTACCAACTGGTGTGACATTCTTTGAGAGCAACAGGTGGCCTCTCTCTAATATCTTTAGTTAGATCTGTATTCATATAATACCGTAACAGTAAAATGAAAACTAAGGTGACAGACAATAATTCACTTATAAATGCCCTGATCAAAGATAACAAACCTTTGATGTCTCCTCGACTTGGTTCTTCATACTTGGTGACAGGTGGAGTGAGGAGAAAACGATGGTCAGAATGAGCTGCTGTTTCTCTGCAGACAGAGAACTTGAGGTCCTTTGAATTGATTTTAAGTATGTCAGAAGGTTTGATACCCTCTGCAAGTCAAATCGAGATGGGTGCAGAAATAAAAATAATGCCATGAATTCTGCCACCCAAACATAAAGAATTCTAGAATTCATTTGCAAAAATCAACAGTAAACACTGCGATCATATAATTCAAATAACTACGTTGAGAATGACGATTATTGCCACAACCAAAGATTTACCTCTACCACGCTGATTAGTTTTGGAATTCTTCAACAGTCCATTGTCTCTATCGTATGAACGAGAACGATCATGAACAGCACCATTCTTTATGTTCCTAAAATATGCATACTCTGAAGTCTTGGGGGCATCAGCTGCAAAATATGTCTCCCCAAGAACGATAAAGTTACAACCCAACAGCACAGGAAGTGCTTGATGTTCTATCTTCCTAATAAACATAACTTATTCAAATAGACAATAAATCCTCATTGCTGAGAGATATTAATAAGAGAACTAGAAGAAAAGACCAACATCGGGGAGACTGAGTCATTTTGCGTTCTCTAATGGAAGCATAATCAGGTCCGCTATCCATTTCAGTATCATCGAACCTCACTCTTTTTGTCTTCTTTGCATCTAGCAAGATAATAAAAGATTGTCATGCCAAATTAATAAATAACCACGTAACAAAGTCATCATCTTAACTTTCAAAAAGCTAATGCTGATCAATTGAGTAACGATAATTCCTACAGTAAATATTCATCATTAGCAAAAACAAAAAACTTAGAAGAATCTCTCTGAGAAATGAAGTACTGCTACGACAGAGATGGGCATACCCCATGGTTTGTATCCCCGATTCCGAGCTGTGCCTCTGGATCGGATCGCAACTGGATATTCAGTTGCCGCAGCGAATCTTTCTTTCATTATCGATAATCAATCTGAACTTCCAACTCCGGAACCCTAAATTTCAGAAAATTCAGGCGCCAAATCGGCTCGGATAGCAGGCATGGTCTAATTAGAAATACAGCACATATTCCTAATGGAGTCTTAACGGTGCAAAGCCATGTAATATAAGAGGGACTTTTGGCAATATGCATTACATCGTCGTTTGGAGATAGATAATATTATTTCTATGATTTTTAAAATAAATAATTTAACCTTAACAGGTCAATCCGACCCGATCTGATCCAGAACCAGTCTGTTTCGGATCCGCTAATTCAGGAACCGGTCCGATTCGATAAGGAACCGTATTGGATCCGGTTCCTTACCGGTTCTATGTTGGACCGGTTCTATGTTGGACCGGTTCCAACCCGAAACCAGTTTTTTGAATTATTATTTTTTTCTCAAAAAATCAAGTGAAGTTGTTGCTTGGAGGATTGAACACGTGACCATCGTTTTCTACTCTAGAGCTCTAACCAATTGAGCTAATGTGCCTTTGTGTTTGTAAACTAATCTCAAATATATTTATCGAAATTTAAAAAAAAAATTAATTTTTTTAAAATAACGGATCCGGTTCAGCCCGGAACCGGATCTGTTTAGTCCGGAGCCGGTAAGATACCGGTTCCTGAACGTTAGAACGATTCGTACCGATATCTTACCAGTTCCGAACCGGGCTAACCGGTCTGGTTTTGGGCGGGGTCTGGATTGACCCGACCCGTTAATCAGCCCTAATTTAACCGTATGTGATTTAAAATAGACAATTTATCCCATATGATTTGTGGATAAGTACAAAACACTCTCTTTATGTATGACATGTGAATATGACAATGTGTTATATTTTAAAACTCACAGGGGATAAAAATATATATTTATAAACCACGGGTAGGTAAAGTGGATACTATATAGGGAGTAAAATGTCTATTTACAAATCACAAATGAGCAAGGAAGAGTCATGAAAAGAAAAATGATGCTCCTACACAAGTTCAATATACATTTGACGTGTCAAAAACTGAAGAGATCTTCGCAATGACAATTCTAAATATAATATGTCATTTCAACGATCGTTATGTCCTTAAGATAGTGCCTTTACAGACATGTTTAAATAAACTCTTTATCTGCAAACATAGACAACATGTATGTCTAAAAGTTTAAATTTTTATATTCGAAAATCAGATATCACTCTCTAATTTCGATTATGTCCACCTGATTCTGGCGCTAAATAAAGCATGATTTGCATTCTATGCTGCGTGAGCAAAATTCCATAATATATACTTTAAATCATGAAATAGACATAATATACACATAAAAATATATATAGATTATAAAAAAACTTGATAATTCCATTATAAATAATTTATAAAATTGAAACTCAAGACAATAAAGGGCGAATATATCAAATTAATTTCAATAATTTTGATGCAAGAAATGGAGAAAACATGTGGGTGGTTATGAAAAATAGTTATATGGACCGGATGTTTGTAAAGACTAAGATACATAAATATATATGTATGCAGTGGTGGACGCATGAATTCTTGGAAAGGGTGGCAAAAAAGTTTTAAAACATAATTTTGTGGCCAAAAAATTTTTTTTGGGTCAAAATATAATTTAAGATAGGGCAAAATATAATTTTTAAGAGGCAAAGTACAATTTTTTTCAAAGTAAATTTGTAATAAATTTTTAAACAATATTTTTTTAAGTAAGTCTGCCCCTGTATGTATATGTACGTATATGTTTGTATGTGTGTTGTGTTTGTAACACCGATTGAATAGAAATTGGACGGGTTGGTTATAGGCTGTGTCTTGCACGATGAAAACATCAACAGATTTGGACTCTGTACAAAAATATTTTTCAGATTTTCACTTTCGAAGAAAATATGTAAATGCACAATAATATGTTTTGTCGTCCTTTTCTCAGTAATTTTTGCATGAATATATATATATATATATATATATATATATATATATATATATATAATTCGTCACTTGGACTTTAATTATAAACCCAAGGTCGTGGTAGAATGTAGCAAATCAAAGCATTTTTTGTCTAAACTTTGATAACAATGAATAAAAGTATTAAAGACAAAGATGAAGCAGCTACAAGAAATTTTGAAGCAAGATTATTTATATTATTAAATAAATATAAAAAAGTCCAGGCAACAAGGTTTCGTGGTGTAGTTGGTTATCACGTCAGTCTAACACACTGAAGGTCTCCGGTTCGAGTCCGGGCGAAGCCATATTGTAATACTTCCTTTTTTATTTATTTTTTTATTTTTTTATGGTGGCTTTTTAATAATTTCTTATAAAAAAAGAACCCAAAATTGTTGATTTCAGTGCGTTTACAGTTTACTAAGATTTATAAATATAAATTATTATATTCGAATAAAAAACCAACTCTCGTGTAAGGTTATAGGGAAGATTTCATAGAACTAAATAAATCCCTTTCCTCTCATGCCTATGAATGGCACTAGGGGTGCTTATCGGACCGGGTCGATCCGGACCCGGTCCGAAACCGGACCGGTTAGTCCGGTCCGAAATCGGAACCGGACTAACCGGTCCCGAACCAATCCGGAACCGGTTTGATACCGGATCGATTCTACCGTTCCGGATCCGGTATCTTACCGATTCCGGACCAAACGATTCTGGATTGAACCGGAACCGGATCCATTTTTTAAAAAAAAAAAAAATCGATAAATCCTTTCCTTTTTTTCCTTTTTTTTAAAAAAAAAAGAAAAATCCGGTTCCGGGTTGGACCGGTCCAACCCGGAACCGGTGGAACCGGAACCGGATCCGATCCGGTTCCTTACCGGATCGGACCGGTTCCGCCCATAACGGGCCCGGAACCGGCCGGTTCCGGTCCGGACCGATTTGATCCGGTAACCACCCGTCACACCCAAATTGAACTGCCTCAACATGTTAACTAGCTGGTTGGTGATACCATTTTATTGGAGAATGGAACTTAGATATACCAATATACAATACCGTAGAAAGTTTATTATAGAAACTTATTTGAATATAGATACACGAAGACTGATATATGTATGTGACTAGATTTGATTTTTTTTTTTATAGTTTATATAGTCTATATTAATACATTGAGATTAAACAACAACGTCTACATATCCGGATATATATTTTTATGTCAAATCATATGAGGGAAAGTTATAATTTTTCTTATATATAATCTAAAAGTGTGATAATGTAGGTAAGCTATTCTACAAATGTCATCAGTTATTATGCAAACCAGATGTTAAAAACTATAATAAATCAGATATTATTCAAACCAGATGTTAAAAACTATAATAAATCGTTTATATAAAGTAGACATCTTTAATTTTTCTCCATCTATATTGTCTCCATTTACATATATTTCTCTAGATTTAATTGACACTATAACATTAATGTGAAACTTCCCTTTTTTGTCTCGATTAAAGTGGCACTTGTATTGCTAACCTATAATCTTGCACCTAAAATTATTTAATCATAACTAAAACTAAAAAAAAAATTATCCTATGTTTTCCAATATAGAATAAATATGTTTTTAAAATAGGTTTTTATTCAAATACATATTTCTCTAGCTATATCTATATTTTTTCAAATTTAAAAAATATAGAAAGGGTATAAAGATCTCTCAAATAATTTTTTTCCTCGGTCCCAACTTGTACCAATTTAAAAAATAGTAATTTTGATAAATTAATAAGATGATAATTTTGGGAAAACTCTTATATAAATCTATAATCTAGTGATATCATAAATTAATAATTGTCTAAACAGTCTAGACATGACTATGACAATTTAGTAAAAGAAGATTATATTATTGTTTGTTGTTTCTCAAAATTTTAAATATAGGTGCATTCAATTTTCAACTTTTCTCATTGCATTCAAAAGATCTAGAGTCGTGTACTGGAACTGCAACAAAAAATTATGAAAACTTATTACCTCTAAGTGCTTTCTTTTGTGTGATTTGGTATCGAACGTACTGAATTATCACCAACTTCATCTTCAACATGATTTTCAATAACACTAGCCATAATTTCTTCTAAACTTTTAAATCTCTGAAATTCATCATTTTCACCTTTATAATTCAACATGTGATTGATATCTATTTTAATACGTTAATCGAGATCATTAATTATATTCTCAAGCACATGAGTGTTTTCTTCACAAGTTGGTTCATTTATTTCTTGAGGATGCTCCACTCTTTAAATTGATAAATTATTAAATTATCGATTAACTAATACCTCTCTAAATTAATAAAATTTCATGGTCCCAACATTATTAATTTATAGATGCTTTACTATAGTTGGCCCAATAGAAGCCTACTTTTTCCTATTTTTAAATCAGGGTAAAATTCGGGTCGGTATCACAAAGTAAAAGTTTTAATGGCCCAATCCACCAAAAAAATTCTTTCAACTATGTTCGGTCAAAATGGCCAAAATAGACATTAAACACACGAAGAGTGACGCTTGAAGCCATCGGAATTGACTACGCAGAGGAATCTGAAGTTCTGGAACACGCCAACGATGAGAACCACATCAACAAGCACAAAAGAAGATAAACAGAGTAAAAAATCGATTTATGTTCTTCTTTGTTTTCTGACAACAAAAGCTAAATGGACAGTGGAGTTATGAATGAAGTGGAAAACATAGTGTACGATGGGGAGATCCCAGACGAAGGTGAAATCGAAGGTGATGCCGATGTCGACAACCGTCGCCGACGACGACGGCGGTGCTATGGGTGCTTAACTAATCAAACCGATAAGGTCCGATCCGGAACCAGCAGGTTCCGGCTCCGGTAATCTCAGAACCGATCTGATCCGTTAAGGAATCGGATCGAATCCGGTTCCAGATCGATCCGATCTGGTCCCACGCTTTTCTCGTTATTTTATTATATTTTTTAAAAAAACTAACCGGTAGCACCGGAACCGGTGGAGCTACCGGTTTCAATCAGTGAAATCGCTTCAGACCGGTATATTACTGGTTACGGGACGATTCAGAATCGGTTAGCCCGATTCCATTTCTAAACTGAGCTAACCGGTTCGATTTTGGGCCGGTCCGCATTGACCCGGACCAATAAGCAGTCTAACAGACGCCAAGGTTTTATCTGTTTATGAACTTTGTTGAATCTATGATTGGACCAGTGGTGTTTAGGAATTGGAAGAGATGAAGATGTTGTGTTTAGGACTTGGAAGACTAGGTTGCAGTGCTTTTGAGAAATGCAGACGAAAGTTGAAAAATGAGAAGGGAGCAGTTCAAGATTTTCGTTTTTCTTGCTTATTTTTCTAATAAAAATGTTGAGGTGGAAATATGTACACCACTAGAGTTAAATGATGCATTTATATTGTATGAACAAGTTAGTAATCGATGCATGTAATTTACATGCACTGATAGACTCAGATGGTGTTTGCACCAACTTATTAAAATCTTGGTATTGCTACACTTACATCGCGTGAATAAGATGAAACCGTTGGTGCATGTAATATACATGCGCCGATAGGTTCGGACGATGCCGCTAGACTCAAGCGGTGCACTTAATCTTAATAACTGCAAATTAATTTTAGTGCTTGTTATTGCATGCACCGCTTAATCAAAAAACCGAGTATCTTCAACCGTTTTGTTAGGATCGAGGTAGTGTTTAGAAGGGGGGGTTGAATAAACACTAGATTCAATTTCGATTCTTTTCTTGTTAACTGTAAACTGTTAAGTATTACAGTTGCTTCTCAATATCAGGCAAGTCAGCACACACTGATTATAGTGCGGAAGACGTCTGCTGGACTTGTGAGGAATAAAAACTGAGTAGTAAATAGACAATAAACGAATGACACAAGTATTGTTTCTGGAAGTTCGAAGCATAACGCTTCTACGTCTCCCCTTCTTCCTTTGCAGGAAGGATTCACTAGAAGATTTGGTTTACACTTTTACAGTATACAACCTTCTTAGGCACTCACACAACTTGCCCTAAACTCCTAGCAATCACAACTTCTTAATTTGATTACAAAAGTTTCTATGACACTCTTTACAGAATAAACTTTTAGCTTCGAGTGTTCTTGAGCAGCAGACTTCAGTTGGAAATACTCTGTCACAGATTCAGTTGCACTGCTTGTCTGCTCTTTTGCTGAACTTTTAGAATATCAGTAATTTGATTTTATGTTTACGATGAAGTGTTTCTCTTTGTTTGAATAAATCGCTCAGCTAACCTCTTCATTCTTTGCTTGGACGTATTTATAGATTCAGAGGTCCAACGGTAGTTTTTCTGTATTAGGAAGAGATCAGCTTTCTGTTAGGATCGGGGTAGTGTTTAGAAGGGGGGGGGGGTTGAATAAACACTTGATTCAATTTCGATTTCTTCTTCTTCTTAACTGTAAACTGTTAAGTATTACAGTTGCTTCTCAATATCAGGCAAGTCAGCAGACACTTATGATAGTGCGGAAGACGTCTACTGAACTTGTGAGGAATAAAACCGAGGTAATAAAGTAATGAATAAATAACACAAGAGTTGTTTCTGGAAGTTCGAAGCACAACGCTTCTACGTCTCCCCTTCTTCCATTGCAGGAAGGATTCACTAGAAGACTTGGTTTACACTTTACAGTATACAACCTTCTTAGGCACTAACACACTTGGCCTAAACTCCTAGCAATCACAATCTTCTTAACTTTTGATTACAAGGGATTCTATAACACTCTTTACAGAATAAACTTTCTAGCTTTGAGAGTTTTTGAGCAGCAGACTTCAATTGAAAATAATCTATCACAGATTCAGTTTCGCTGTTTGTCTGCTCTTTGCTGAACGTTTGGAATATCAGTAATATGATTTTCTTGTTTGCTTTGAAGTATATCTCTTTGTTGAAAATCGCTCAGCACCTCTTCATTCTCTGCTTGGACGTATTTATAGGTTTGGTTGTCCAACGGTAGCTTTTCTGTATATGGAAGAGATTAGCTTTCCAAAATCATATTGTCTTCTTTCCTATTTTGTCTAAGCAACGGCTCTTTTCACTCTGACGGTAATGGCGGCGGAGATATAGCAGGGTGCGCCGCTCTGTTGTACCTTTGTCAGAGAATGTTGTACTGATTTTGTCTCGTTGCTTAGTGCTCTTACTGGAAGTTTAGACTTCTGCTGGTTTTCTGTGTTCAACTGGTCGTTCATCCTCTTATGACCAGTTGATGTCTTTGTTCAGTGGGACTATCCGGTTGATAGTTGTTCAGTAGTTGTCTATCCAGTTGGTGGCCATCCAGTTGATGTCTATCCAGTTGGTAGCCATCCAGTTTATGTCTTGTCCAGTTGGTGGCTATCCAATTGATGTCTATCCAGTTGGTGGCTATCCAGTTGATGTCTATCCAGTTGGTAGCCATCCAGTTTATGTCTTGTCCAGTTGGTGGCTATCCAGTTAATGTCTCGTCCAGTTGGTGGCTATCCAGTTAATGTCTCGTCCAGTTGGTGGCTATCCAGTTGATGTCTATCCAGTTGGTAGCCATCCAGTTTATGTCTATCCAGTTGGTCTTTGTTACTCGGTAGGACTTCATCCAGTTGGTATTTGTTACCCGGTAGGACTTCATCCAGTTGATCTCTAATAACCTGTTTGTAATCACCAAAACTTAGAAATCGTTTTCCCAACAATTTCCCCCTTTTTGGTGATGACAAAACTAAGTAATAATCGATTTCCTACTAGAGTAAATAAGATGAGAATCCTGAAAATACTTGAAGACATAATGGAAAAGAAATTTTCATTAAATATAAGCAGATTACAAGTTGTAATCAAACTGGACAATTGAGAGAGATTCATCTTTATTTAAGATGAATTCTAATAACTTGAATAGAATCTAAGACGAATCTAGTTTACACAATATAGCTGATACATGACAAATCTTTAAACAAGCATTGTAGACCCGGAGAGCTTCGATCCACCTGGTGTCAGAGAGGAAGAGCTCGATCCACCTTATTTCAGAGAGGAAGAGCTCGATCCACCTTGTTTCAGAGAGGACCTAATCAGAATACTCTATCTCTGCCGGTCTACCTTGTTTCAGAGAGAAGGTCGGGAAGAGTCATATGTATATTCATCAGGCAGCTTCCATGGTTTATGGATTCACCTAATGAGAATATTCTATCTCTGTCTTCCCCCTTTTTGTCATCAGCACCCAGACATCCCCTGTGAGCAGTTCCTGACTGATGATGAGCATCAGAACAGGATCCAAACGCTGAAGCTTAATGGAGCTGGGTTAGATAAGTAATCAATCCATGAGGGGTTGATTTAGATAAGTAATAAACCCATGAATCGGAGAAGTTTTTAACAGAAAACCAAGGAATTTTGAAAGTTTTGAAGTTAATCATGATGAGTGAATGTGTGTTTTGTGAACAAACAGGAGTCGCTATTTATAGAAATGAAAAGGTTGCAATTAATGTGAATGTATTTAAGTTGATCAGTAAATACAAAGAAAAAGTCAACAAAAAAAAAACAGTAAATAGATAAGAGTAATTAAAGGAGGGGTCAGAAAACGATACTATTTTTGCCCTAACCAATGTTTGGAATAGTCGCGTTTTTTGGCAGGCGGTTGGCGCGGACTCCTAGATCTGGGTTGAGCAGTTGGTCTGGACTGAGTGAGTGCTCCAGTTGCAGGGGATGAACGAGCAGTTGAACTGAAAGCGCGCTGTGTTGATGGAGCAGTTCGGCTGGGTTCAGGTAGTCTGCAAATTATTTGAGGAGCTGCAGGCAGGCTGTTGCATATATCTTGAATCTGAGAAGCAAATGCTGCCTGCATGGTGGCCAACTGATCGGTTAAGACTTTCTTGGCTTCTTCGATCTTTTCTCCAAGAGCCAGGGATGTGGCAGCATGAAGAGATTCATTATTTTGATTGATCTGAAGCCTAGCCTGGCCAATTCGAGAAAGAGTTTCCGCCATTGTGTTTTCAGCAAAAGTTTGAAGTCTGGTGACAGTAGTCGTTAAACTACTTAAGTCCCTGTAGACTTGCTGGAATTGATATGAATGCAGCATGAAGAAATTCATTAATCATTTGTCCTCTGGTGCGTAGAGGAGCAAGAAGGTTACCGATGACCTGCTCGGGTGGATGATCCTTCTTCCACCGGAGCGAAGGTCCAAGAGAGTTGAGTTCTTCAGATGATCGAATGTGAGTAGGCAAATCAGAGGTTCTGATAGACTCATCTTTCTCATTTGTTCCTTCTACTGCAGTAGAGGTGGATGCCACTGTTTCATTGGTAGCTGGCTGCAGTGCTTGTTGGCCAGCAAACTCCTCTGCTTGAGCTTCAGGAACTTCTGGTTCTAAGGAGCAGTCACTCCTGCTTCTGTAATCAATCTCATCATCAACATTTTCGTCAATGTAAGTGCTTTCCAGTCGATTACTCAAGTTTTTGATTTGTATATCAGATAGTGTACAGTTAGTAGGTTCATCAAATTTTACATGCACTGATTCTTCTACAGTAAGAGTTCTATTATTAAATACTCTGAAGGCCTTACTAACTGTAGAATAGCCAAGGAATATTCCAATATCAGATTTGGCATCAAAAGCGGTGAGATGAGTCTTTCCATTGTTGTGAATAAAACATTTGCAACCAAACACATGGAAATAGGAAATATTTGGCTTACTGCCATTCCAGATCTCATAAGGGGTTTTATTTACTCGCTTATTAATCATTGATCTGTTCTGCGTATAACATGCTGTGTTGACAGCTTCTGCCCAAAATCTCTGCGATATTTCTGATTCCGCGAGCATAGTTCGCGCAGCTTCTTTCAAAGTGCGGTTCCTACGCTCAGCAACTCCGTTTTGTTGAGGAGTTCTAGCTGCAGAGTATTCGTGTTTAATACCAAGGTCATCTAGATATGATTCGAGTGATTGATTGGTGAACTCAGTACCTTTATCACTGCGAATTCTATCTATCCCACACGATTTCTCATTTTGGAGTCTTTTCAGTAATTTGATCAGCTTTGGAGTAGCCTGATCTTTGCCACTTAGGAACAAGACCCACGTGAAACGAGTGTAATCGTCTATTAACACTAGGGTATACTACATTCCCCCTAGACTTGTTACTGGTATAGGACCAAACAGATCCATATGCAGCAACTCTAGGCACCGAGAAGAAGTTTTACTCCCTTTGTTCTTAAAGGAGGATCTGATTTGCTTACCAAGTTGGCAGGCTGCACAGATCTTGTCTTTTGAGAACTCAATTTGGGGCAGTCCAATAACTAGATCAAGTTTACGCAGACTGGCAATAGTTTTAAAATTTAAGTGACTCAACCGTTTGTGCCAAAGCCAATTTTTGGAGGAGTTCAGGGCAGCTAAGCAAGTAGAGGAAGTAGGCTGATTAAGATTCCAATCAATTTTATATGTGTTATCATGCCTTCTACCTACGAGTAATATACTGCCATCAGTAGATTTAATTGTGCATGAGTGCTGATTGAATTCTACGGAATGACCATTGTCACAAAGTTGACTTATGCTAATCAAGTTATAGCATATATTTTCAACTAAAAGAATATCTTTAATGATGATGTCACCGTAGATAATCTTACCCTTACCCACAGTTCTACCTTTCGCGTTATCTCCAAAAGTTATTCTGGGTCCGGTGGAGTCCACCAGTTCAGACAGTAAGCTCGCATTCCCTGTCATATGTCTAGAGCATCCGCTGTCCAGGAACCATTCTGAGCTCCGAACTGGATGCATTCTAGTTTCCTGCAATTAAAGCGATAGAATGATTGGTACCCAATCCTACTTGGGTCCAGGTAGGATTAGTCCTTTCGGAACCCACACTTGTATGACCCTGAATGACTTAGGTCGGTGTGTGTTCTGAAATGTGTGTGCATTTATGAATATTGGTGATGATTTTGACTGTGAAGTGTGATAATCTGTGTATGCATGTGCTTTTGGTTTGTAGTTCCTGTTATTTAGCGTATACCTCTTCTGGACAGGTTTACAGTTGTAGTACCAGTTGGGTTTAACCTCTCTAGCTGCTCGACCAGTGGGTTTAAGTTCATTTCTGAACTTTTGCCTCGGTTTAGCCTCTTTGAGTGGTTCTACATAACCGATACCTCTGTGCTGTGCCTGTTCCTTGATGAGTGTTGCTTTAACAGGTTCTTTAACCAGTTCATAAGGGTCATATACTGTGCTAGATCTTACAAAGTTCATTGATTGAACCTTGCTTTTTGTTAGACACAGTTGAGGTTCATTACTAGATGAACTGCCGTCATTGCTATTATAGCCTATGCCTGTTAAATCACCAGCAAGCCTTATAGACTCAAGCATTTCATCCTTTCTGGTAGTCGACGCATTCCAAGTGCTAACCAGTTTGCTAAGTTTCTGGTAGGCATACTTGGCTTCATCTCTTTCTTTTACTAGGAGACTGTCTGTTTCCCTTAAGCAGTTCAACTCCCTTGATTGTTCACAATCAAGCTTGTTTTCATGCTTTTCAGTTTGGATTGTGTGCTCAGTCTTATAGCTTTCAAAGGATTCATATAGCGTCCGATACTCATTGATCATGTCCTGCAATGCATTGGTAAGTTCACTATGTGTAAATTCAGATAGGTTAGATTCATGTACCTCATTTTCATCATTTGCCATTAAGCAGTGGACTTCCTCGTCTTCACTCTCGCTGGATGAGCTAGTTAATTCCTCTGATTCTGATTCAGAATCAGCCCATTTGTTCTTATTTTCTTCTGCCATCAAAACCTTTTGATCTCTGTCCCTTTTGGATGATCTTCTGGTTTCTTTGGATTTTCTGTAATCCTTGGATCATCTTTTGTGATCATCCTTTTTGGGTTTAGGACAGTCCGCAATGAAGTGCCCTGGTTTAAGGCAGTTGAAGCATACTCGCTCTTCTTCTTCTGAATTTCCTTTGGAACTCTGCCTTCGAGGATATGATTGATAAGGTCTCTGGTTCTTCTTCATGAATTTCCCAAATTTCTTTACAAACATTGCCATAGCATCATTACACATCTTTTCTGGAGTCATCTCTGTAGAAGTAGGCAGAGATTCCGATGCAGTGAGAGCTTTGGTTGGTTGACTGGTATTTGGTTCATCTTCAACCCGAATGCCTAATTCGAATTCATAGGCTTTTAAATCAGCAAACAGATCATGTAGATCTATCTTGTTGATGTCCTTCGATTCTCTCATAGCAATGGTCTTGACATCCCATTCTCTTGGGAGGCCTCTCATTACTTTGAGAGTGACTTCTCTGTTGGGTAAATCCTTACCCAGACTGCTTAGTTCATTAATTATTCCAGTCACTCTTTCATCATACTCGTTGAGAGTTTCTCCATTCATCATCTTGATATGCTCAAACTTCTGTAAAGCCACAGTAAGCTTGTTTTCTTTGGTTTGATCATTTCCTTCACAGAGTTGGGCAATCTTCTCCCAGATTTCTTTGGCTGTTGAGCACATTTTTATTTTGTTGAACATATTTTTGTCCAAAGTTTTGAAGAAAATGTCCTTAGCATCGTTGTCTAGATTTGCTTTTTTCTTGTCTTCGTTTGACCATTGAGATCTTTCCTTTTCTACCATTTGTGGATCACCACTTGTGATAGAAGCAGCTGTATTGATTTTCATGATCTTCAAAGGTCCTTCAGTGATTACATACCACATATCATCATCTTGAGCACTTAGATGTGCTTGCATACGGATCCTCCAGTCATCATATTCGTCTTTCTTGAACATTGGAATCTTGCTGAATGAGGCCATCAGTTTTTGGTAAATGGTAATTTCTCAAGATTGAGAAGACCTAAGCTCTGATACCACTTGTTAGGATCGGGGTAGTGTTTAGAAGGGGGGGGGGGGGGGTTGAATAAACACTTGATTCAATTTCGATTTCTTCTTCTTCTTAACTGTAAACTGTTAAGTATTACAGTTGCTTCTCAATATCAGGCAAGTCAGCAGACACTTAAGATAGTGCGGAAGACGTCTACTGAACTTGTGAGGAATAAAACTGAGGTAATAAAGTAATGAATAAATAACACAAGAGTTGTTTCTGGAAGTTCGAAGCACAAAGCTTCTATGTCTCCCCTTCTTCCATTGCAGGAAGGATTCACTAGAAGACTTGGTTTACACTTTACAGTATACAACCTTCTTAGGCACTAACACACTTGGCCTAAACTCCTAGCAATCAAAATCTTCTTAACTTTTGATTACAAGGGATTCTATAACACTCTTTACAGAATAAACTTTCTAGCTTTGAGAGTTTTTGAGCAGCAGACTTCAATTGAAAATAATCTATCACAGATTCAGTTTCGCTGTTTGTCTGCTCTTTGCTGAACGTTTGGAATATCAGTAATATGATTTTCTTGTTTGCTTTGAAGTATATCTCTTTGTTGAAAATCGCTCAGCACCTCTTCATTCTCTGCTTGGACGTATTTATAGGTTTGGTTGTCCAACGGTAGCTTTTCTGTATATGGAAGAGATTAGCTTTCCAAAATCATATTGTCTTCTTTCCTATTTTGTCTAAGCAACGGCTCTTTTCACTCTGACGGTAATGGTGGCGGAGATATATCAGGGTGCGCCGCTCTGTTGTACCTTTGTCAGAGAATGTTGTACTGATTTTGTCTCGTTGCTTAGTGCTCTTACTGGAAGTTTAGACTTCTGCTGGTTTTCTGTGTTCAACTGGTCGTTCATCCTCTTATGACCAGTTGATGTCTTTGTTCAGTGGGACTATCTGGTTGATAGTTGTTCAGTAGTTGTCTGTCCAGTTGGTGGCCATCCAGTTGATGTCTATCCAGTTGGTAGCCATCCAGTTTATGTCTTGTCCAGTTGGTGGCTATCCAATTGATGTCTATCCAGTTGGTGGCTATCCAGTTGATGTCTATCCAGTTGGTAGCCATCCAGTTTATGTCTTGTCCAGTTGGTGGCTATCCAGTTAATGTCTCGTCCAGTTGGTGGCTATCCAGTTAATGCCTCGTCCAGTTGGTGGCTATCCAGTTGATGTCTATCCAGTTGGTAGCCATCCAGTTTATGTCTATCCAGTTGGTCTTTGTTACTCGGTAGGACTTCATCCAGTTGGTCTTTGTTACTCGGTAGGACTTCATCCAGTTGGTCTTTGTTACCCGGTAGGACTTCATCCAGTTGATCTCTAATAACCGGTTTGTAATCACCAAAACTTAGAAATCGTTTTCCCAACACTTTCCAAATTCAGATTGTCTTCTTTCCTATTTTGTTAAGCAACGGCTCTTTGTTCTGACGGTAATGGTGGCGGAGATATAGCAGGGTGCGCCGCTCTATTGTACCTTTGTCAGAGAATGTTTGTACTTCTTTTGTCTCGTTGCTTTGTGCTCTTACTGGATGTTTAGACTTCTGCTGGTCTTCTTTGTTCAACTGGTCGTTCATCCTCTTGTGACCAGTAGATGTCTTTGTTAAGTGTGAGACTATCCGGTTGATGATTGTCAAGTAGATGTCCATCCAGTTTATGTTTATCCGGTTGATGTCTGTATACAGTTAATGTTCGTCCGATTGATGTCTATCCAGTTTGTAGCCATCCAGTTGATGTTCGTCCGGTTGATGTCTATCAAGTTGGTAGCCATCCAGTTGATGTCTGTCCGGTTGATGTCTATCCAATTGGTAGCCATCCAGTTGATGTCTGTCCGGTTGATGTCTATCCAGTTGGTAGCTATCCAGTTGATGTCGTCCGGTTGATGTCTATCCAGTTGGTAGCCATCACCCGGTAGGTCTTTGATATCTGGTAGGTGTACATCTAGTTGGTGTTTATTACCCGGTAGGTCTTCAATACCCAGTTGACGTTTGTAATCACCAAAACTTAGAAATCGTTTCCCAACAATTTCCCACTTTTTGGTGATGACAAAACTAAGCAATAACGATTTCATATTTGAATAATTTAAGTGGAGAATCCTGAAAGGACTTGAAGACATAATTGAAAGGAAATTTTCATTAGTTATAAAAATAAGCAGATTACAAGTTGTAATCAAACTGGACGATTGAGAGAGATTCATCTTTATTTAAGATGAATTCTGATAACTGGATTTAACCTAAGACACATATATTTCTACACAATATAGCTGATACATGACAAATTTTAAACAAACAATGTAGACCGGAGAGCTTCGATCCACTTAGTTGCATGGAGGAAGAGCTTCGATCCACCTTGTTTCAGAGAGGAAGAGCTTCTGGGAGATATTCAACTGTATATTCATCAGGCCTCCATGGTTTATGGATTCACCCATGAGAATATTCTATCTCTGTTTTCCCCCTTTTTGTCATTAGCACCTAGATAACTCCTGATTGAAGTTCCTGACTGATGATGAGCATCAGAGCAGGATCCAAACGCTGAAGCTTAACGGAGCTGGGTTAGATAAGTAATCAACCCATGAGGGGTTGATTTAGATAAGTAATAAACCCATGAAAATGAATAATTGCGAAGAGGAAACCAAGGAATTTTCAAGGAGTTGAAAATAATCATGATGAGTGAATGTGTGTTATAAAAACAAAAATGAGCCTCTATTTATAGAAGAATTTCATTAAGTGTGAACACAATAATGATGTGACGATACATATGGAGAAAGTCAAATGAAAACAGTAAAAATATAAGAGTAATTAATAAGGGGTCAGAAAACAATACTATTTCCTCCCTAACCAATGTCGGGAATAGTCGCGCTTTTCGGTAGACGGTTGGTGCAGACTTCGAGACCTTGGCTGGGAAGATGGTCTGGACTGATTGGATGCTCCAGCTGCAGTGGATGAACGATTTGCTGGACTCGGATCTCGTTGGGACTGAGGAGCAGGTCTGCTTGACTCAGGCAGTCTTCTAATAATTTGAGGAGCAGCAGGCAGGCTGTTGCATAAATCTTGAATTTGGGAAGCAAATGCTGCCTGCATGGTTGCCAGCTGATCGGTCAAGACTTTCTTGGTATCTTCGATCTTATCTCCAAGGGCCAGTGAGGTGGCAGCTTGAAGTGATTCATTATGTTGATTTATCTGAAGATGAGCCTGCCCTATTCGAGAGAATGAGTCTGCAAATGCATCCGCAACAAAAGTTTGAAGTCTGGTGACAGTAGACGTCAAGCTGTTTAAGTCCCTATACACATGCTGGAACTGAGTATCAGTATGCTGCTGATGGCTTCCAAGAATAAGAGTCGCAGTGCGCTCTTCCTGTTTAAGCTTGTTGACATCACTGGCTAGTGCAGAGATTACATTGGAAAGATGTACTAGCTGATCAGCATTGTCAGGTGGCCCTTCCAGAGGGATAGAGGTTTGGAAGTCAAAGAAATCCTCTGAAGGATCTTGAGCCATTGACTGATCCAAAGCCTCAATTTGAGGTGCAGCAGCAGTAGCAAGAGCTCCGGGATGATCCTTAATAACTGCAGTGGTGAGTGAAGCAGGGGCTTCAACAGTTGGTGCAGCAGTTGCGGCTGTGGCAATAATAGCCATGCTAACAGTGACTTGGTCCATGGCAGCTGCAGACGACATGGTGCGATCATCAGACCGTGAGGAGGACTTGCTGGATTCATGATTACCAGAAGAGATGGTAACCTGATGAACCACAGTCTGAAGTACTGTGTCCACATTTTCATGATCAATAATCATCAGTTGGGTCTGTTGATCATGCGTAGTACTGGGAGCAGAGGAGACAAGTGGAGCAGTTGGAGAGGAGATTTCTTTGGCAGGAGGAGTTGCCTCCAAGGCAGTTGAAGCTGTCTCCCCTTCAGTAGTAGCTATCTCCAGATCAGTTAGAGCTATCACCAAAACAGTAGAGGCGATCTCCAAATCAGTAGGATCGGGGCTTGCATTGTCCACAGCTCTAGAACATGAGTGAAGACCAGTGGAGATGTGAAGATCATGAAGAGCTTGCTAAGCCATTTCCAGTTTTGGTCCAAGAACATTTAGAACGGCTCTATCATGATTCGCTGTGCCTGAATCACCATTGAATTGCTGAAGTCAGGATTCAACAAGGGCTTCAAGTTCGCCCACATAGTTCCTTATTCGGAAAAGATCCCTCAACTGCAGACTCTTCTCAGGGTCCGTGATTTGAAGATAAGCCAAAATTTGGTTCTCATATTCCCGTGCTTGATCCAGGATAAGAGTGAAGTCATTAAATCGAATTTTCACACGTGCCTTCACCCACCGATCAAAAAGTTCTAGCTGTGGCTGCATCTTGGCTTCAACTGTATCCATGACCATTTGTATTTCATAGGCAACAGGTGTGGACACTGGAGCCATAAGAGTTTTTCCTTTTCCAGCGGTGGTGGTCCTTGGATGACAGTACGGACACAAGGACTTAGGTGTCCTAAAACTGATAGAGCCGGGTGCTTGCTGAGAGCTCATCAGTGCGGGTGGATTGTCAGCTGGAGCCACTGATGGAGCAAGTACCATGGCTAATGAAGCAGGTGAAGCAGTTGGTTCCTCAGGATGGGGATTTTCAGGGCTGGGTTCTCTACCAGGGATATCTTCCGTCGGACCTGCAGAAGAGATGGTATCAGAAACAACAATGACTCTCTGTCGGAAAGCAAGAGGAGCCCCTTTTCTGGTTCTGGGCTTCTTTGGAGGAGGAGGTGGAGGAGATGACTCAGCGGATTCAGATATGGTTTGTTCAGAATCACTAATAACTTGAGTTGATCGGCGCTTCGTCAACCCAACCTCTCTGCCACTCCGCTGTCTGTGCAGCTGAAGATACTTAGCAGTGATGAGTCTCCCTGGATGAAGTTTGGAGAGAGCCCCTGTCTTAATGTTTTTGCTGTCAAAAAGGCTGCTTAGTGGTAGGGCGAATCTTGATTGACCTTTTCCAGAAACAACGAGACCAGTGAGAATTTGAAATAGTACAACTGACCAGTTTATTTCCAAACCTTTGTATATGGCACTCATAACATCAAATTTTTCTGGGGTGATGATATCAAATGACCCGGCTTTACACAGTAGCCCCTTGGAAAATGATATCCGCCAGTTGTCGGAAATGACTCTTCATTAACACTTTCCTGAACGGAGGACGTTGAAGGCGATTGGTAGAGTCAGAAAATATGATGCGCATTTCTTCCCTTAGCTCCACTGGAATAGTGGAGAAATCAGTAAGTCCTGTGGAGGGAAGACACAGGTGGGTGGCAAATTCAAGTTGGGTGATTGTAACCAACTGTTCGGAGATGGATGCCACCACGGAGCCATCAACAACTTTGGCAGTGGCGAAGAACTCATGTAATTCTTCCTTATAGAACGTTGGAGCCTAGCTTAGAATCACAAAGAGACCGGAGGTATCCAATTTGTGAAACAGTTCCTTTGTCTCTTCATCAGATGATGTGGAGATTGAATGAAAATCCACATGAACAGCATTAGTGATGAAACTTGGTTGGGTTTTCTTCGACATTTCTGAGGAATATGCGGAGAAGGCAGCAACAATCCTGTTGAATAAAATTTTCTGGAAAGAAAGTTAATCGCAGTGAATTGTTGAAGAAGATAAAGAGTAATAACCAGAGTAATGGCGGTTAAAGATAGAAGTATATGTAACGTCGTACTGTAGATGAGCGGACACATGGGTACGTGGCGATCATCTAACGATTTAAAAATTTTAAAAAATAATTTAAAAGGACAGGATTTGGGCGGGATTCAAGAAATTTATTTTTATAACAAAAAGATAAATTTGAATTCCGACGTTCCAGTAGGTTAATAGGTATCGAATGTTATTTTAGTCAAAGCATACTTGGCAAAGTCTGCTGGTATGTAGGGTCCGACTGGTAGGGAAAATCTACTGGTATGCAGAGTCCTACTGGTACATATACACCTACTGCAGCAGACCATTGTATTACCAGCTGAGCTTGAATAACCAATATAAAATATAACAAAAATTCCCCCTTAATTTATGCGAATAAACTAAGTAATTCCCCCTGAATACATTACCAACAGATAATCAAGAATTGATTTCAATTAAACCAAGAATATTTCGAAAGTAGGAAAACTTAGCGTCCGGTAGAGGTTTTGTGAAAATGTCTGCTGCCTGTTGTTCAGTAGAAATATACTCCAGCCAAATTTCTTTCTTCATTACGTGATCTCTGATGAAGTGATGACGAATGTCAATATGTTTGGTACGCGTATGAAGAACTGGATTGTATGTTATGTCAATGGCAGACGTATTATCACAAAATATGGGTGCCTCTGTGGATTCAATTCCATAATCTATTAGTTGTTGCTGAATCCAGAGCAGTTGAGCACAGCAGCTTCCAGCAGCAAGGTATTCTGCTTCTGCAGTAGATGTTGCTATGGATGTCTGCTTCTTGCATCCCCATGAAATTAGTCTATCGCCAAGAAATTGACAATATCCACTGGTACTCTTTCTGTCAATTTTGCAACCAGCATAGTCTGCATCTGAATATCCAATAAGGTTAAAAGTTGAGTCTCTTGGATACCATAGACCGACATTCTCAGTGCCTTTCAGATATTTGATGATTCTTTTGACAGCAGTGAAGTGCGACTGCTTGGGATTTGCTTGAAATCGGGCGCACATACAAACTACGAACATTATATCTGGTCGGCTGGCCGTCAAATAAAGTAAAGATCCAATAACGCCTCGATACATTGTAACTTCGACTAGTATTCCTGAAATATCCAAGTCGAGTTTGGCAGATGAGCTCATTGGTGTAGCAGCAGCTGAGCTGGTACTCATTCCATATTTCTTCAGCAGTTCTTTATTATATTTGGATTGATTTATCAGAATTCCTTCACTGGATTGCTTGACTTGCAATCCAAGGAAAAATGATAATTCTCCCATCATGCTCATCTCAAATTGATCCTGCATAATTTTAGAAAATCTTTCGTACAATTTTGAGTTAGTACTGCCGAAAATAATATCATCAACATATATTTGAACAAGCAGAGTATGATCACCCTTTGTGAATTTGAAAAGAGTCTTGTCCACCGTGCCAATGGTAAAGTTATGATCAGTCAAATATTTTGATAGAGTTTCATACCATGCACGGGGAGCTTGCTTCAGACCATACAAAGCTTTATTAAGACGAAATACATAAGATGATTGCTGATGACTTTCAAATCCAGGAGGTTGTTCAACGTAAACTTCTTCCTAGAGTTTGCCGTTAAGAAACACACTCTTAACATCCATCTGATAGACTTTGAAGTCTTTAAAAGCAGCAAATGCAAGAAATATACGAATTACTTCTAGTCGAGCTACAGGGGCAAAGGTTTCATCAAAATCAATGCATTCTTCCTGTCTGTAGCCCTGTGCGACTAATCTTGCTTTATTTCTGATTACTGTTCCATTTTCGTCTAATTTATTCCTAAATACCCATTTGGTGCCTATTATAGTGTGATGTTGTGGTCGTGGTACTAAATACCATACTTTGTTTCGCTCAAACTGATTTAGTTCTTCTTGCATAGCGTCTACCCAGCTTGGGTCTAACATAGCATCATCAATCTTCTTAGGTTCTAAGTGAGATATGAATGCAGCATGAAGGAATTCATTGATTAATTGTCCTCTGGTGCGTAGAGGAGCAACAGGGTTACCTATGACCTGCTCGGGAGGATGATCCTTCATCCACCGGAGCGGAGGTCCAAGAGGATTGAGCCCTTCATTTGACTGGATATGAGTGGGCAGTTCAGAAGTGCTGATTGATGCATCTTTTTCATTTGCTCCTTCTACTGTAGAAGGGGTATGTGCAATAGTGTCATTGTCAGCTGGATGCGGTGCATGTTGACCAGCAGACTCCTCTGTTTGGGCTTCAGGAACTTCTGGTTCTAATGAGCAGTCAGTCCTGCTTCTGTAATTTATCTCATCATCAACATTTTCATCAATGTAAGTGCTTTCCAGTCGATTGCTCAAGTTGTTGATTTGCAGATTAGATACCGTACAGTCAGTAGGTTCATCAAATTTTACATGCACTGATTCTTCTACAGTAAGAGTACTATTATTAAATACTCTGAAGGCCTTACTAACTGTAGAATAGCCAAGGAATATTCCAGTATCAGATTTGGCATCAAAAGCGGTGAGATGAGTCTTTCCATTGTTGTGAATAAAACATTTGCAACCAAACACATGGAAATAGGAAATATTTGGCTTACTGCCATTCCAGATCTCATAAGGGGTTTTATTTGCTCGCTTATTAATCATTGATCTGTTCTGCGTATAACATGCTGTGTTGACAGCTTCTGCCCAAAATCTCTGCGATATTTCTGATTCCGCGAGCATAGTTCGCGCAGCTTCTTTCAAAGTGCGGTTCCTACGCTCAGCAACTCCGTTTTGTTGAGGAGTTCTAGCTGCAGAGTATTCGTGTTTAATACCAAGGTCATCTAGATATGATTCGAGTGATTGATTGGTGAACTCAGTACCTTTATCACTGCAAATTTTATCTATCCCACACGATTTCTCATTTTGGAGTCTTTTCAGTAATTTGATCAGCTTTGGAGTAGCCTGATCTTTGCCACTTAGGAACAAGACCCACGTGAAACGAGTGTAATCGTCTATTAACACTAGGGTATACTTCATTCCCCCTAGACTTGTTACTGGTATAGGACCAAACAGATCCATATGCAGCAACTCTAGGCACCGAGAAGAAGATTTACTCCCTTTGTTCTTAAAGGAGGATCTGATTTGCTTACCAAGTTGGCAGGCTGCACAGATCTTGTCTTTTGAGAACTCAATTTGGGGCAGTCCAATAACTAGATCAAGTTTACGCAGACTGGCAATAGTTTTAAAATTTAAGTGACTCAACCGTTTGTGCCAAAGCCAATTTTTGGAGGAGTTCAGGGAAGCTAAGCAAGTAGAGGAAGTAGGCTGATTAAGATTCCAATCAACTTTATATGTGTTATCATGCCTTCTACCTACGAGTAATATACTGCCATCAGTAGATTTAATTGTGCATGAGTGCTGATTGAATTCTACGGAATGACCATTGTCACAAAGTTGACTTATGCTAATCAAGTTATAGCATAGATTTTCAACTAAAAGAATATCTTTAATGATGATGTTACCGTAGATAATCTTACCCTTACCCACAGTTCTACCTTTCGCGTTATCTCCAAAAGTTATTCTGGGTCCGGTGGAGTCCACCAGTTCAGACAGTAAGCTCGCATTCCCTGTCATATGTCTAGAGCATCCGCTGTCCAGGAACCATTCTGAGCTCCGAACTGGATGCATTCTAGTTTCCTGCAATTAAAGCGATAGAATGATTGGTACCCAATCCTACTTGGGTCCAGGTAGGATTAGTCCTTTCGGAACCCACACTTGTATGTGCAATAGTGTCATTGTCAGCTGGATGCGGTGCATGTTGACCAGCAAGCTCCTCTGTTTGGGCTTCAGGAACTTCTGGTTCTAATGAGCAGTCAGTCCTGCTTCTGTAATTTATCTCATCATCAACATTTTCATCAATGTAAGTGCTTTCCAGTCGATTGCTCAAGTTGTTGATTTGCAGATTAGATACCGTACAGTCAGTAGGTTCATCAAATTTTACATGCACTGATTCTTCTACAGTAAGAGTTCTATTATTAAATACTCTGAAGGCTTTACTAACTGTAGAATAACCAAGAAATATTCCAGTATCAGATTTGGCATCAAAAGCGGTGAGATGAGTCTTTCCATTGTTGTGAATAAAACATTTGCAACCAAACACATGGAAATAAGAAATATTTGGCTTACTGCCATTCCAGATCTCATAAGGGGTTTTATTTGCTCGCTTATTAATCATTGATCTGTTCTGCGTATAACAAGCTGTGTTGACAGCTTCTGCCCAAAATCTCTGCGAAATTTTGGATTCCGCAAGCATAGTTCGCGCAGCTTCTTTCAAAGTGCGGTTCCTACGCTCAGTAACTCCGTTTTGTTGAGGAGTTCTAGCAGCAGAGTATTCGTGTTTACTACCAAGGTCATCTAGATATGATTCGAGTGACTGATTGGTAAACTCAGTACCCTTATCGCTGCGAATTCTATCTATCCCACACGATTTCTCATTTTGGAGTCTTTTTAGTAGTTTGATCAGCTTTGGAGTAGCCTGATCTTTGCCACTTAGGAACAGGACCCACGTAAAACGAGTGTAATCGTCTATTAACACTAAGGTATACTTCATTCCCCCTAGACTTGTTACTGGTATAGGACCAAATAGATCCATATGCAGCAACTCTAGGCACCGAGAAGAAGATTTACTCCCTTTGTTCTTAAAGGGGGATCTGATTTGCTTACCAAGTTGGCATGTTGCACAGATCTTGTCTTTTGAGAACTCAATTTGGGGTAGTCCAATGACTAGATCAAGTTTACGCAGACTGGCAATAGTTTTAAAATTTAAGTGACTCAATTGTTTGTGCCAAAGCCAATTTTTGGAAGTATTCAGGGCAGCAAAGCAAGTAGATGAGGTAGGCTGATTAAGATTCCAATCAATTTTATAAGTGTTATCATGCCTTCTTCCTACAAGTAATATACTGCCATCATTAGATTTGATTGTGCATGAGTGCTGGTTGAACTCTACAGAATGACCATTGTCACAGAGTTGACTTATGCTAATTAAGTTATAGCATAGATTTTCAACGAACAGAATATCTTTAATAATAATGTTACCGTAGATAATCTTACCCTTACCCACGGTTCTACCTTTCGCGTTGTCTCCAAAAGTTATTCTGGGTCCGGTGGAGTCCACCAGTTCAGACAATAAGCTCGCATTTCCTGTCATATGTCTAGAGCATCCGCTGTCCAGAAACCATTCTGAGCTCCGAACTTGATGCATTCTAGTTTCCTGCAATTAAAGCGATAAAATGATTGGTACCCAATCCTACTTGGGTCCGGGCAAGATTAGTCCTTTTGGAACCCACACTTGTATGACCCTGAGTGGCTTAGGTCGGTGTGTGTTCTGAAATGTGTGTGCATTCATAAATGATGGTGATGGTCTTGACTGTGTAGTGTGATAATGAGTGTATGCATGTGCTCTTGGTTTGTAGTTCTTGTTATTTGGCATATACCTCTTCTGGATGGGCATACAATTGTAGTACCAGTTGGGTTTAACCTCTCTAGCTGCTCGACCAGTGGGTTTAAGTTCATTTCTGAACTTTTTCCCCGGTTTAGCTTTCTTGATTGGTTCAACATAACCAATACCTCGGTGTGATGCATGTTCCTTAATGAGTGTTGCTTTAACAGGTTCTTTAACCAGTTCAATGGGATCATATACTGTGCTTGATTTAACAAAATTCATTGTTTGAATCTTGTTTCTTTCTAGACACACTTGAGATTTGATGCCGGATGAATTACTATCATTGTTTGAGTAGCCTACACCGGTGAGATCACCAGCAAGTCTTATCGACTCAAGCATTTCATCTTTTCTGGCAGTAGATGCATTCCATGTGCGAACCGGCTTACTGAGTTTCTGGTTTGCACATGTTGCTTCATCCCTTTCTTTCTCGAGCTGACTTACTATATCCCTCAAGCTTTTCAACTCAGTGGATTGTTCACAATCACATTCGTTGTTCTGCTGTTTTGTTGGGACTTGTTGTTCAGTCTTGTAGTTCTCGAAGGAATCGTACAACATCTGATACTCATTTATCATGTCCTGTAATGCATTTGTGAGCTCAATATGTGTAAATTCAGAAAGATTAGGATCATTTACCTCACAGTCGTCGTTGGCCATTAGACAATGAACTTCTTCATCTTCACTGTCACTGGATGAGCTGGAAGAAGTTTCTGATTCTGAGTCAGCCCATTTGTTCTTATTTTCTTCCGCCACCAGTACTTTATGTTCTCTGTCTCTTCTGGATGATCTTCTATTTTCTTTAGACTTTCTATATTCTTTTGATCATTTCTTTTGATCATCCTTCTTCGGTTTAGGACAGTCAGCAATACAATTTCCTGGTTTGAGACAGTTAAAGCATACACGTTCATCTTCATCTGATCTATTCTTGAAGCTTTGTCTTCTTGGGTAGGATTGATAAGTCTTTTGATTTTTCTTCATAAACTTTCCAAATTTCTTGACAAATAGCACCATTGCATCGTTGCATATTTTTTCTGGGTTCATCTTCAATCCGAATACCTAGTTCGAACTCATAAGCTTTTAAGTCAGCAAATAAGTCGGTTAGGTCTATCTTGTTTAGATCTTTTGATTCTCTCATAGCAATCGTCTTTACATCCCGTTCTCTTGGGAGTCCTCTCATGACTTTTAGAGTGACTTCCCTCTTGGATAGGTCTTTACCAAGGCTATTGAGTTCATTTATGATGCTAGTTACTCTCTCATCATATTCGCTTAGAGTTTCTCCGGACATCATTTTGATGTTTTCAAACTTCTGTAAGGCAACAGTGAGCTTGTTCTCCTAGTTTGAGCATTTCCTTCGCACAGCTGAGCAATCTTTTCCCAGATGTCCTTTGCAGTGGGACACATCTTGATCTTGTTGAATATATTTTTGTCCATAGTTTTGAACAGTATGTCTTTTGCCACATTGTCTAGATTTGCCTTTTTCTTTTCTTCGTTTGTCCAGAAGGATCTATCCTTTTCAACCATCTGAGGTTCACCACCAGAGATAGCAGTTGCTGTATTGACTTTCATGATCTTCATTGGTCCATCAGTGATGACGAACCACATATCATCATCTTGGGCACTTAGATGTGCTTGCATATGAATTCTCCAATCGTCATATTCATCCTTCTTGAACATTGGAATCTTGCTGAATGAGGCCATCAGTTTTTGGTAATCTCTCAAGATTGAGAAAACCTGGCTCTGATACCACTTGTTAGGATCGAGGTAGTATTTAGAAGGGGGGGTTGAATAACACTAGATTCCATTTCGATTCTTTTCTTGTTAACTGTAAACTGTTAAGTATTACAATTGCTTCTCAATATCAGGCAAGTCAGCACACACTGATTATAGTGCGGAAGACGTCTGCTGGACTTGTGAGGAATAAAAACTGAGTAGTAAATAGGCAATAAACGAATGACACAAGTATTGTTTCTGGAAGTTCGAAGCACAACGCTTCTACGTCTCCCCTTCTTCCTTTGCAGGAAGGATTCACTAGAAGATTTGGTTTACACTTTTACAGTATACAACCTTCTTAGGCACTCACAAAACTTGGCCTAAACTCCTAGCAATCACAACTTCTTAATTTGATTACAAAAGTTTCTATGACACTCTTTACAGAATAAACTTTTAGCTTCGAGTGTTCTTGAGCAGCAGACTTCCGTTGGAAATACTTTGTCACAGATTCAGTTGCACTGCTTGTCTGCTCTTTAGTGAACTTTTAGAATATCAGTAATTTGATTTTCTGTTTACGATGAAGTGTTTCTCTTTGTTTGAATAAATCTGTATTAGGAAGAGATCAGCTTTCCAAATTCAGATTTTCTTCTTTCCTATTTTGTTAAGCAACGGCTCTTTGTTCTGACGGTAATGGTGGCGGAGATATAGCAGGGTGCGCCGCTCTGTTGTACCTTTGTCAGAGAATGTTTGTACTTCTTTTGTCTCGTTGCTTTGTGCTCTTACTAGATGTTTAGACTTCTGTTGGTCTTCTTTGTTCAACAGGTCGTTCATCCTCTTGTGACCAATAGATGTCTTTGTTAAGTGTGAGACTATCCGGTTGATGATTGTCCAGTAGATGTCCATCCAATTTATGTTTATCCGGTTGATGTCTGTATCCAGTTAATGTTCGTCCGGTTGATGTCTATCCAGTTGGTAGCCATCCAGTTGATGTCTGTCCGGTTGATGTCTATCCAGTTGGTAGCCATCAAGTTGATGTCTGTCCGGTTGATGTCTATCAAGTTGGTAGCCATCCAGTTGATGTCTGTCCGGTTGGTCTTCGACACCCGGTAGGTCTTTGATATCCGGTAGGTGTTTATTACCCGGTAGGTCTTCAATACCTAGTTGACGTTTGTAATAACCAAAACTTAAAAATCGTTTCCCAACACGTTTTTACTTGTTTTTTCCCTTCTCAGTAATGACTTTTTTGATTTATTTATCATGATTTCAATATACGATGCAAAAGGCTGTAAAGCATCAGCATGAGAGTCCTTATTTCCCATGATGGAATTTGGGTATTGAGCAATTTTCATACATCCAACAATGGTTCAATTCAAAACCTCCATCTCTCACACTTTTAGCATCAAAATCACCATTTTTAACCATCCAAATTTATAAGACATTAAGTAAATGGCCAGTAAGAAAAGAACGTAAACATAAGATAGTTAATAGTTACTATTACTATGGTGCATGTATATTATATTTACGTGCACTGTATAAGTCACGTGAACATCATGAATCTAGTGGTGCATGTAAGTTACGTGCACTGCTAGACTCATGGTGCATGTATATAACATATATGTACATCTCGACATATGCGGTGCATGTATATTATATGCACCAACAAATATTACATACACATAAATAATACAAAATAAAACTAGAATTATACAAAGTAGCACTAGAAATAACACACGCCACTACCTCTTCCTAAGTTTTTCGATATTACAATGCAGGCAGAAACTCTAAAAGCTTCAAATTTTTAACTTCATCATCTATTTTCAAGAAATGCCTCTGCCCCAGTACATTAATATCAAAGCACAACAGACTATGCGAGCCACAATGAGAAATGATGGTGAGAAAAATGCTGGAATAAGCTTCTGATAAAACGCAAGAAGATGACGAAACAAATCCATAAATGAAGAAGGATTATGCAGAATGAAATCATATGACCATTTGCGGACAAGGAATCTGTTAGCAAAAATGCCCTACAAGCCAAACGTTGGCCCGATGAGCTTTATATTAACTCTGGCCCAAATTAGCTAATGACAACTATAAATATAACATCACTCTCGGGTTAATATGATAACACCATTCAATACACTCTTATAAGCCATCATCACACTAGCACTGGTGCCGGGCTTGTAGATTTGGTCAGGTTGGTTGGACTCGAGGATCACAGCATACAGATTGATTTGCTGTTATCGGTAATTCCTTTCATGGATTAATATTTATGATATTTGCATGTTTATATATGAATCAGGCGCAATCGATCCGTCCCTAGGTCAGATTTGTTTCTGTTTATTTTTCGCTGCTTTTGGATCTGACGCCGGCGTACGGAAACCCAACAGTGGTATCAGAGCCAGGTTGCGTTTTGATTCATGTATTTGACAATTAATTTTTATTAGATCGTTTCCAATCGATGCTAATCATGTTCGAAATTTCAGAAATTACGGAGTTATGAAAGATATTGAAAATGATTAAAATCGAGTTTTGAATGAAACTCACTGTTCATGATTTTCACGGTGGTCGGCGGCGCTCTCGGAGCGGCGGCGATTGGCGGCGCAGCTTTGAAGAAATCGTTCTTCATCGCGTGCGCACAGTCATCGCGCAATTCTGGAGCGATTTAGCTGTTCAACCTCGTGCAAATTTGAGAAAGTGTTCTCTTCCTCGTCTGGCTTTTCCAGGAGCAAGGTCGTGCGTCGGTGCAAGAGGCTAAGAATTTGTTCTCCGTCGTCCTGCTGGTGCTGCGTGTGAATCGCAGTGTAGCATGAGGTGGCGCTGGTAACCTTAATCTGGAAACCCTAATTTTCGAATTGGGATGAAGATGAACAGTAAATCGAAATAATTTTAAAAAAAGAACAAAAAATTTTTTTTGTTAAATCCAAAAAATAAGTATAATTTTGAGGTTGAAAATTGCATTTTTTATTTTGGATCCAAATTGTTTGGAATCCATAAACTATTTTGGATCATTTTAGATGTTTTGTCCGGATATTATTTTTGAAACAACAAATCATAAACTTAATTATTAAAAATATGATTTTTAATTTATTATATGTAAAACAGAGATTTTACAAATTAATTGCAAATTAGTTGAAAATGTTTCATTTAATTTATTTTCAACTAATATTATGATTTGAAAGGTAAATAAAGATTTTATCAATTAGTTGAAATTTAATTAACTAGAAATTAAATAAAATTGTTTTATTTAATTTGTTAATTTTATTTTCAATTAATGATGCGATTAGTGGGGAAACGGTAGAATAAATTAATTATTGTGCTCTAATGACATGTGATGTGATTAGTACATATGATGTGAATGCATGGTGGATGATTACGAGCCTTGACCAATATGTTTAGGTGAATGTTTAGGTTTTATTGTTTCATTATAATTGTGATTTTGGTTATCAGGCCTACGACCTGCTCTCTCTATTTTTCTGATATATCCCACCCTGGATTTGTATTCCTATTCTCTTCTTTGCACGATTTAAATGTAAAATCTTTAGAATTAGTGGGAGATCAAGATTGAAGACGGAGCACCAAAAATCAAGACTTGTATGATGGAAACAAAATGTAATAGGATTTTTGTGCATCACCTTAGAAAGACTTGTGATCCACGTATGGCTCACATGGATCAATTAAGAAAAGGCCGTAATCGTCCATATTTATTTTTATTATGCATGTGATGTATGATAAATGTTTGGTTGTATGTTTTATTAGTACAATTGGCGTTGCATGAATAAAACATAGTTGCATGAATCCGACAAACAAACAAACAAGCACTTATGAGATTTTAAAATAAAGTTAAATCCCTCTTTGTAATATGATTCAAAATTCTAATATCAAATTGTGAAGGGGAGCTCAAAGGAGTTTGTTGCTTCCTGCCTTCCATCAACAGTTAAGCCATGAGACGCTACTCGTGTCAGGTGTCTTATCTCACCCTTGTCGGGGGTATCTAGCTTGGGAAAGCTGTGTGTTTAACTTCCACTTAATTATGGATAGGGTTCTGTTAACCTTTAAGATTGCTCACCCTCGTGGGGTCTTATTGGTGGACATTACCATCCGTGGGATGTGTTAGTTTGACGTGAGAAGGCATAATTGGCCTGCCTTCGTAGGGTTATGCCAACCACGAGACGAATATATTGGGGGTTGCATATGATGTAATTGTTAGCTACCTTTAGAATCATGAAGCTGGCTGGACCCTCGCCCGGGGCTATCATGAGCTAGTTGGATGATTTTCCGTTCATTTGTCATGAGGGTGATAAATTCGAAAAATTTAGTGGGAGCATTCAATAACAAAGTCCATGTTTTTGATTTAATTAATAATCAAACGATTTGCTTATATTTTCTATTTATTTTTCAGTAGTAAAATGGTCAAGAATCTGATCGCATCTATTCTCAATACAAACAAATTAACTGGGTAAAACTACAATAAGTGGCTAAGAAATTTGAAAATTGTTCTGGATTCTGAAAAATTGACGTATGTGCTTACGAAGCTACCCCCTGGAAAGGTTCCTGAGGGTTCGACTCCTGATGAGATTGAGACTGTCCAGAAATGGAAGGATTCAAAATGCGATGCTATATGATGGCATCAATGTCGAATGAACTTCAGAGACAACATGAACATATGAACCATGCCGCCGAGATTCATACTCACCTGCAAGAGTTGTATGGTGAGCATACTCGTTCTCTACGTTACAGTGTTGTCAGATACCTATTCTGTTGCCCATATGAGGGAAGGGTCTTCAGTCCAAGCTCATGGATTGAAGATGACAGGTCTTATTGAGAAACTTGCTAGCTTAGATACAATCTTAGAGAACGAATTGGCGTTGGATGTGATCCTTCAGTCTCTACCAGACTCATTCAAGCAATTTGTGGTGAACTTCAACATTCACAAAATGGAGTGCACACTTGCAGAGCTTGTCAATATGTTGACTACTGATGAGGCTGCCATGATCTGTTGATTAATTCTTTTTTCTAAAGCCAAGAAGAGTTCTTGGCCTAAGAAGAGGAAGGATACCGGGAAGCGTTCTCAGCCTGCACCACAAAAGAAAAGGGCTAAGGGGCCGACTGGGTCAATTAATCAAGAAGAAAAATACTTTTATTGCGGCAAACCTGGGCATTGGAGGAGAAACTGCAAGGAATATCAGGATCATAAGCGTTCTGGACCAGGTATATTCTTTGTTGAAGTTAATGTTTCCATTAGTCCAGCCTCTTGAGTATTGAATACTGGTTGTGGATCACATCTGTGTAATAATATGCAGGTGATGACAAGAAGCAGCAAGCTGCAAAATGATGAGATCTTTTTTAGGCTTGGAAATGGTGCAAGGGTTGCAGCCACATCTATTGAAAAAGTTAATTTAGCTCTAGATTCTGGTTTGATTTAGTTTTAAATGATTGTTTATTTGTTTTTTTCTTTTCTTGATTAAGAACATTATTTATATTCCTGTTTTGGTAGAGAAGTTTTTTCTTTTAATATTTCAAATTTGATTTGTCATATTGTAAAGAATGGTTCTATGTTAGGTTCTTGCACTTTGTTAAATGATCTATATGATTTGAAACTAGCTGATACACCGGTTTGCTTTCAACAAAAGGGAAAATGTAAGGCTGATAATCCATCTCCTGCACATGTTTGGCATGCTAGGTTTGGTCATATTTCTAAGGGAAGGATGAGTAAACTGGTGAGTGAAAAATTGTTTGATTCATCAGACTTGGATTCATTACCCACTTGCAAATCTTGTCTCAAGGAAAAAATGACAAAAAGACCTTTCGGTGGTCATCCTGAGTGAGCCAAAATTCTGTTGGATTTGATCCATGCGGGTGTTTGAGGGCCGTTAAGTGTTAACGCGCGAGGAGGATATTCTTACTTCATTACCTTTATAGATGATTACTCGCAATTTGGGTATGTCTATCTTATGAGGTACCACTCTGAATCTTTTGAAAAGTTCAAAGAATTCAGACATGAAGTAGAAAAGCAACTAGGAGCAAGTGTTAAAACACTTCGATCTGATCGGGGTGGTGAATACTTGAGCACCGAGTTCATAAATTATCTTAAAGAGAATGGCATTCTCTCCCAGTGGACTCCACCTGGAACACCACAGCTTAATGGTGTGGTTGAGCGAAGGAATCAGACTTTATTAGATATGGTTCGATCAATTATGAGTTCCACTGAGCTTCCGACATCGTTTTGGGGCTATGCGCTTGAAACAACATGTCATTTGTTGAACAGAGTTCCTTCAAAGACAGTTATTTCTACTCCATATATGATATGGAATGGAAAGTCACCTAATTATAATTATTTAAAGGTTTGGGGTTGCACTGCTTATGTGAAGCAGATGGTAGATGACAAACTGGAGATGAGATCCATATTATGTTACTTTGTGGGATATCCTAAAGAAACTAGAGGTTATTATTTTTATAACCCACGGGAACAAAAGGTGTTTGTTTCCAGAAATGCTACATTCTTAGAAAATGAGTTTTAGAAGAATATAGATGGGAAGGATATGAACCTTGAAGTAGTTCAAGAACCACAAAAGTTTACCCAATGGAAGCAAGTATAATTTCTGAACCATCAATTGAACCTGAAGTACACGCACCAAGGAGATCTGAAAGGGTTTCTAGAGCTCCTGATAGAATGAACCTATTCCTTGAAAGTAGTCAGAAATAGGCCATGGATATAATCCTTGGACTTTCAAGGAGGCGATGACTTATATTGATTTGGGACATTGGCAAGATGCCATGAAATCTGAAATGGACTCCATGTACTCTAATAAGGTATGGACCTTAGTGGATCCTCCTGTGGAATTGTTCCTATAGGTTGCAAATGGAAAGCGAAAGCTTGGAGTGAATGGAAAAACGATTACCTATAAGGCACGTTTGGTTGCAAAAGGTTATACTCAAAGACAATGAGTTGACTATGAAGAAACTTTTTCACCAGTAGTGACGCTGAAGTCTATTAGGATTTTATTAGCAATATCTGCATATTATGACTATGAGATATGTCAAATGGATATGAAGACTGCTTTTCTCAATGGTGACATTGATGAAGAGATTTATATGAAGCAGCCAGAAGGCTTCACATTCATTGGGAGTGAGCAAAAAGTTTGCAAACTCCAGAGATCCATTATTGGCTAAAGCAGGCATCCCGAAGTTGGAATATCCATTTTGATAACACTATCAAAGAGTTTGGTTTTGTTAAAAATCCGGAAGAAGCATGCGTATACAAGAAGGTTAGTAGAAGCGCGGTCACATTTGTAGCGCGCTATGTCGATAATATCTTACTCATTGGGAATGATATAGGATTGATGAAATCGACTACAGCATGGTTATCTGCTAAGTTATCTATGAAAGATTTGGGAAAAGCATCATATGTGCTTGGCATAAGGATCTATAGGGATAGATCTAAGAGGATGCTGGGGCTCTCTCAATCTATGTGCATAAATACTGTGCTAAAAAGGTTTAGCATGGAACAGTCAAAAAGGGGATATCTTCCAACATGTCATGGTGTTCATCTCTCGAGGTCAATGAGCCCTAAGACTGATGAAGAGAGAGAAAAGATGGCATCAATACCTATGCTTCGGCTGTTGGTAGCATAATGTATGCTATGGTATCTACTAGGCCTGATGTGGCATATGCTCTTAGTGTAACGAGCGGATATCAGACAGATCCCGATGAAGGTCACTGGAAAGCTGTGAAAACAATCCTTAAGTACTTACGAAGAGCTCATGATATGTTCATGGTTTTTGGATCGGAAAGTAGAGAGCTGAAACTTGAAGGCTACGTTGATGCTAGTTTTCAGTCAGACGTAGATGACTCTAAATCGATGTCCGGAGTTGTATTTAGGCTTAATGGTGGTGCTGTCTCTTGAAAGAGTTCCAAGCAAGACACGACATCGGCTTCCACCACTGAAGCTGAATACATTGCAGCATCAGATGCAGCTAAAGAGGCAGTTTGAATGAGAAATTTCATCCAAGAGTTGGGTGTAATTTCAAGTGCAGTTGACCCAGTCTCTGTGTACTGTGACAACAATGGAGCTATTGCACAAGCAAAAGAGCCGAGATCTCATCAAAAATCCAAACATATAATGAGAAAATACCACCTAATTTGAGAGATAGCTGGTAGAGGCGACATCCTTATCGAGAGATTTGCTTCAACAGACAATGTGGCAGATCCACTGACGAAGCCTTTACCACGACTGATGTTCGAGAGACATCTTGAGAAGATGGGCTTGAGGAACATGGGTAGTTGGCTTTAGGAGATTATTATAGTCATAAATGATATCATGTGAATCAATAGTTGATTGATTGTATTATAATCATTTGTGACAGATCTTTGTTTGATTATTAATAAATGTGGCATTCTTCATCTATTTACCCATGTATCAGGATGCATTGATGAAGTCCTTGAGATTGCTATAGTCCACAGAATGTGGTTACGCATATGATGGTGAACATGAAATACATTCTCGACTATGATTTCTAAATGTTCCTGGTCGATGAGCTTCGAGAATGGGATATCGATATATGCTCATCAGATACTGGTATTCATGATGTGTCTAGTGTAGTGCGCCGCGTTTCATCGGCGTTGGCTTGGAGAAGTCAGCACACATGAATAGGTGCTCATTAGGAATGAGTTCATTGAACGACCATACTCGAAATTCTATAAGTGGTTACCATTTGTCGAGTATAGAATTTCTAGTCATAGTTGCGCACCATTACTCCTCATGACTCGAGGCATCATTGAGATCTTGATAGAAAGCTGTGTACTTTGATTTAATGACTGGTCACATGTGGCTCATAAAGCCATTATTTTGGGTATTAAGTGATGCTGTCAGAGGCCTATGATCGTCGTTGGGGATTCACCACTGGTCTTGATGAACCAGGATGCCCTATGTGTTTTCTGTATATGATTCAGGAATCTCTGGCCATAGTGTGTAGTGCTTGTGAAAAAAGAGTTTTTCATATACGCACACAAGGAATCATATAACGTGAAACAAATACATAGTTATTGAAATCATAATGGGTCTCGATCAACCAATGCCCTTGATTCAATCGGGACATATTGAGTGAAAGGGATGTACTGTACGCTAACTATGGCTGACAGGTTCTCGTACGTTGCTAGTCATTTGTATCTAGGTATTTGTGATATCCCCGAAATAATTAATTGCAATTTGGGCACTATGTTTATGTGATTAATTATGGTGATAATTAAATTATGTGTTGGAATTTAATTATCTTGTTGAAATGCTTAGTCACATGGTAGGCGTGACCCGGTAGTGCATTTCACGATACATGTTGTGCATATTAGGAAATTGGGTGTTGGCATGATTTAATTGTAATGGTTGGTAATTATTTTGGAAAGCATGGATTTAATTGAAGTTTTGGGTGCATTTTGGTAAATGCTTTTAAAATACCATGTTGGGGTATTTTATACATCATGCTAATAATTGGGGTACATGTTTTAATTAAAAATCCACCTTTATACCCCACTTAATCCCCACCTTACCCATCACTTTATCTTTCACTTTTCCACAATCCCCAAAATCACTCTCCCAACCCTAACCCTTCTCCATTTTCGTTTTGGCTTAAAAAGTGGAGGGGAAATCCTTGCAAAAGTCTTGTTTGTGAGATTATTGGTAGGATTTGGAGTCCCCAAGAGGTATGGATACCTCCTTGTTGTTTTTATAGTGTTTTGTTTGGGTTTGAAATGGTTTTGGTTGATTTGGAAATGGGTTGCTTTGGGTTGGTATGGTTTTGTTTTGGGTGTTGGATTTTTGGGTAATATTGTGATGTTTGTTGAAGGTTTATAGTGTTTTTATGTTGTGGGTTTGTTGGTATATGTGTTGGTGAAGATGTGGAAGAAATTATGGTGCAAAAATGGTGATTTTCGAAATGCAGGGAGCGGCGATCGATCGCCCGTTTCTGGCGACCGATCGCGCGCGGTCAGTACGTTCCAGTAGCGTTTGGCGATCGATCGCCACTTTTGGGCGATCGATCGACGAGGCTGGCGATCGATCGCGCCAAAAGTGGCGATCGATCGTCGAGTGCAAAAAATGCACACTCGGCCAGTGTGATCTCGCAATCGATCGGGGCCCTACGGGGATCGATCGCGAGACACCAAAATGTGCGATCGATCGCCCAAAAGTGGCGATCGATCGTCGAGTGCAAAAAATGCACACTCGGGCAGTGTGATCTTGCGATCGATCGGGGCCCTAAGGGGATCGATCGTGAGACACCAAAATGTGTGTTTTTAGTTATTTTTGTGGGATTTTTGGTATTTGACTATTTTGGGTTCTAATATTGGTTTGTGTGAATGTGTAGAACCATCCCAGGTGGCGACACAACCAAGGAAGTGAAGTCATAACAAATCCTACTTTTGGAAAGGTATGTAAAGAGACGTACGGGCACCCAACGGTACATGTATCTATTATACTCATTGATTATGCATTGTGGATGCGAGTATACATGGAATTGTGCATTGTGGATTCAAATACATGTTGATTTGTGCATGATGATTGTATATGCATATGATGATTGTTGGTGCACATCCCATGAGTCATGGTTATATAGAGTGATGATTTTAATGCTTTGCCACTGTCACTTGAAACGATGATAGAATACTTGCCGCTGTCATATTGTAGCGAGGAAAGAATATTTGCCGCCAAATGTTGAAGCGAGGGTATTGCCGCATGTCGCATTTGCGCGAGGTTATTCAATGCCGCTAATATGTCGAAGCGAGGGGTATTAGTGCCGTTGTCATGACAAGCGAGGTGCATTAAAATACACTAATATAACAGACTAGGGATTGGTAATTGGTGATAATGAAATGGTGTTATGTCATGACATGTGTAAACCATTAAATAATCTATTGATTATACTCATGAGTTATGGTACAGGGACAACCAAAAAGGGAGCGTTTAAAATGCATGGAAAAAAAACAGGAAGTGTTTTATTACGGTTTATGAATTTACGCCTTATATTCATATTGTTGGATGTGAATTATTATATGCTCATGTTTTGGGGTTGTCCTTGTAGGTACCTTTTTGGCATGATAAAGGGGCTAAGACGGGTTGAGGCGGTGAGCTTTTGAAGAACACTTTTGATAAGGAAGGACATGATCATTTTGTATAGTGTCTACTCTAGGAGTAGTGTAAAGCTATAGTGAATAACATTCATTTGTTTTGAGAATGTAATTAATCCATTTGATAGTCCTTAACTTGGCATGTAATTCTTAAGGCTCAAAGTCTCAACACGAACTTTTATACTCTGATAATGCATGTTAGCTCTAATTATGCCTTTAATCCGCACTTAAGGAACTAGGGTCCTTACATTAGTGCTATTAGAGTAGTGGTTAGAGAACCCGGGAACGAGTGAAGGGTAGCCTTAGCATGATTGGCTAGGTGTTTACATTTGGGCATGTTTATGCATGTGGTGCATATTAGTGTATAGATTGTTATACTAACATGCTTATTATTGTTCATATTATCTAACGGCATAACATATATATTGTTTTGGAATTGTTGTTAACCCTTGTGTTACAGCATGGCGGCTATGAATTTGGGGAACCTCAATGAAGAGGTAGGGATGTTGGGAGTGTTAATGCGAGCATGGGCCAGACAAATCCTTTACCACCACCAGCTGTGGGTGTAGAACCCGTAGCTCAACTGTTGCTACCCGGGGAGCTTAGTTTGACACAATTCCTGACCTTCCACCCGCCCCGGTTTGAGGGGACAGAAATAGGGGGAGAGGCTGAGGAATCGCTTGAAAGACTAGAACATATTTTTGTGTCCGCCCCTTGTGCAAGGACAGCATGGCTGAGATTGGCGGAGTTTCAGCTAGCAAAGAAACCTTCCATGTGGTGGAAGACTACGGTGATGGAACTGAGGGCGCAAGGTGTATTGATTGATTGGACTCTCTTCAGGACCCAGTTTTTGAACCGGTATTTCTCTGCTGCTGCGAGACAGATAAAGGAAGATGAGTTCACAAATTTGAAGCAAGGAGGCAAGGAGGCATGTCAGTATCAGACTATGCTATGCACTATTCTTCATTGCTGAGGTATGTCCCTCATATTGCCACAAATGGACATGCAAAGATGAGGCACTTTTTGAAGGGGTTACGACCGGAGCTGTTTGACCGGGTTATCACCAACAACCCCACTTATTTCGATGATGCTCTTACTAGAGCAGAACTTGCGGAGATCGGAGTTGGGGCCTATCCTAATGCCGTACCCCCACATGTGCCACAACAGAGGCAAGTTAGTGAGAGCTTGAGGCCACGAGGGGAGTCATTTAAGCCTCGTGGTGCTTCTTCATCCTCTCGGTTCAATGGGAAGAAATATTTTAACCGGAAGCAGGAGAACAGGAAGAACAATCTATCGGCCAACCGGGGCCTATGCAAGTGAATAGGTCGGGGGAGACAAGGTGCGACAATTGTGGAGGGCCGCACTCATCGATCAACTGCCCAGCTTGTTACAGTTGTGGTAAGATGGGCCATATCTCTCGGTATTGCCCCACTCGGGGAGGACAGTCAGATTTTCAAGGGAACAGGTCGAGATTTGAGGACAGGATAGTGCATCAGAGGCAGCAGATTATGCCTCGACCATCGGGTGGTCAGACAATGGGACCGTCCCAGGGACAAGTGTATGCACTGACTAGAGAGCAGGCCCAGGCAGCCCCGGAGGAGGTGATCGCTGGTACGTGTCATTTATTTACGTACCCTGCTTTTATTTTGATAGATACAGGTGCTTCGCACTCTTTTGTATCTGTAGGCTTTGTGGAGAGACACCATATGCGCACGTCTTCGTTACCCACGCCTCTTATGGTCTCGAAACCCACTGGAAGAAATGTTGTTGCTGATCAGTTTCTGGCGGATTGCCTCATTTATTTTGAGGGCAACGAGTTGAAAGCAGACTTGATTGTGTTGGGTATGTCGGACCTCGACTGCATTATGGGCATCGATATTCTGAATAGATAACAGGCAGTTGTGGACTGTCGGCAGAGAACGGTTCGGTTCAGATCTCATTTGGGAGTTCAGTGGATTTTATATGGCAACGGTTCTCGTGCGAAGATTTCGTTGATTTCGGCAATCAAAATGTCCCAGTTGTTGGAGCGTGGCCACACGGGCTATCTTATCTATGCCGTGGACACGGCGGGAAAGAATAAATATTTGAGGGTAGAGGATGTACCCGTGGTAGCCGAGTTTGCTGATGTATTCTCGGAGGAGATTCCAGGATTCCCACCGGCTAGAGAAGTCGAATTTGGGATTGAGTTATTACCAGGGACATCCGCTATTTCTTGTGCCCCTTACCGGATGGCACCAGCGGAGTTAAGGGAATTGAAGGAACAGCTGCAAGAACTCCTTGACAAAGGATATATACGCCCTAGCGTATCGCCATGGGGCGCACCGGTTCTTTTTGTGAAAAAGAAGGATGGTTCGATGCGGTTGTGCATCGATTACCGGCAACTGAATAAAGCCACGGTGAAGAACAAATATCCTCTCCCAAGGATTGATGATTTATTTGATCAGTTGCAAGGCACGAAGCTATATAGCAAGATTGATTTGAGATCCGGGTACCACCAGTTACGGGTCAGAGAGGAGGATGTGCAGCAGACAGCGTTCCGGACTCGGTATGGGCACTACGAGTTTTTGTTCATGCCGTTCGGTGTGACGAACGCCTCAGCTGTCTTTATGAGCTTGATGAACAGGATATTCCAGCCATACCTTGATCAGTTCGTCATAGTATTCATTGACGACATACTCATCTACTCCCGGAGCGAGGAAGAGCACATGAAACACTTGAGGACAGTACTCCAGATTCTCAGAGATCACCAGTTATATGCCAAGCTCAGCAAGTGTGAGTTTTGGTTGAGCAGTGTAGTGTTTCTGGGGCATGTCATATCTAGCAGTGGGATATCAGTGGATCCCAGGAAGATTGAGGCTGTGATGGAGTGGGCTGCACCCACTTCTGTGCCTGAGATACGGAGCTTCCTTGGTTTGGTCGGTTATTATCGACGCTTCGTCGAGGGATTTTCAAAGATCGCCAAGCCATTGACACAGTTGACCCAAAAAGGGGTACCATTATTTTGGTCTGAGGCTTGTGAGGAAAGTTTCCAAGAGTTGAAACACCGGTTGACGACGGCGCCTGTATTGGTGATTCCTATGGAGAACACTAGGTTTGTCCTTTATACTGATGCATCGCTTCAGGGCCTTGGGTGTGTATTGATGCAAGATAAGCATGTGGTAGCTTATGCATCAAGGCAGTTGAAGCCGCATGAGACTAGATATCCAGTCCATGACTTGGAATTGGCGGCTATTATCTTTGCCCTGAAGATTTGGAGGCATTATTTGTATGGTACGTCGTTTACTATTTACACGGATCACAAGAGCCTGAAGTTCTTGTTTACTCAGGCAGAACTGAATATGAGGCAGAGGTGATGGATGGACTTACTCAAGGATTATGATTGTGAAATTGAGTACAATCCTGGAAAATCTAACTTGACAACAGACGCCTTGAGCCTGAAAGTGAGGAGTACTACTGAGGATGTCATACATTTGTCAGCCATGATGACTTTCTATTGCCATCTGGGCTACGATTTCGACATAGATACATCACCAATGTTTGTATCGACCTTATTAGCTGAGCCAGATATCTATGAGAATATCAGGAGAGCTCAGAAGACAGATGATGAGATCCAGAGATGGTCATCACTAGTACATCTTGGACAGCCATCGAAGTTCAGAGTGGCTGAGGACGGATCCCTGAGGTTGGGTAACCGTTGGGTGGTTCCGATTACGCCGGAGTTGCGTAAGGGGATCTTGGAGTGAGCTCATAGCAGCAGGTTTAGTATTCACCCAGGCGGGAAAAAGATTTACAATGATCTATGTGATCAGTTCTGGTGGAAAAGAATGAAGCGTGATGTTATCGCTTTCGTTAAGAGATGTTTGATCTGTCAACAGGTTAAGGCAGAGAGGCAGAGACCTGGTGGTGAATTGAAGAGTTTGGAGATACCGAAATGGAAGTGGAAGCACATATCCATGGACTTTGTGACCCACTTGCCGAGGAGTGCCTCGGGTTTTGATGCCATTTGGGTGATTGAATTGACCAAAGTGGCTCACTTCATTCCTTATAGCATGACCTTCACCTATTTGAGGATGGCTCATTTGTATATTCGAGATGTGGTGAGATTGCACGGGATCCCCATTTCCATAGTGTCGGATCGAGATCCACGGTTCACATCTTATTTTTGGGAGGGTCTTCAGTCAGCTTTGGGAATTGAAGTTAGGTTGAGCACTGCTTATCATCCTTAGACGGATGGCCAGACCGAGCGTAATATCCAAACGCTCGAGGACATGTTGAGGGCTTGTGTATTGGAGTTTGATGCTTCTTGGCAGGATTCAGTGGCCTTGGTAGAGTTTTCATATAACAATAGCACCAGGCAAGCATTCAGATGGCTCCTTTTGAGGCCCTTTATGACAGGCGGTGTAGATCACCCTTGTGTTGGGATGACTTTGACCGTAAATCAGTCGGAGGACCGAAAATGGTTCGGGAAATGGAAGAAAAGATAAATGTGATAGGTAGAAAATGAAAGCAGCCCAGGACAGACAGACAGCGTATGCAAATAAACGGCGGAGACCGTTGGAATATTAGTTGGGAGATAAGGTCTTCTTGAAGATCTCACCTTTCGGAGATGTGGTGTGATTTGGGATGCGCGGGAAAACTGTCTCCGAGGTATGTTGGGCCGTACGAGATATTGCAGCGCATTGGCACCTTAGCTTACCGACTGGCCTTGCCACCATCTTTGTCCGGTATACATGATGTGTTCCATGTGTCTATGTTGCGAAAGTATGAGCCGGATCCGTCGCATGTGTTGCAGCCTTCCGAGGTCAGTTAGAATCCGATGTATCTTATGTGGAATGGCCTGTTAGAATTCTGGATCGAGCAGACCGCAGACTTCGGAACAAAGTGATACCTATGATCAAGGTTCAGTGGGATCGCAGGGGTATCGAGGAAGCCACGTGGGAGACGGAGCGGCATATAGTGCAGCACTACCCGGAATTATTTTCTGGTATGTGATTTATGTTTAGTTCATTTGGGTAAGTGCATGCAATTTATGTGATTAATTATGGTGATAATTAAATTATGTGTTGGAATTTAATTATATTGTTGAAATGCTTAGTCACATGGTAGGCGTGACCCGGTAGTGCATTTCACGATGCATGTTGTGCATATTGGGAAATTGGGTGTTAGCATGATTTAATTGTAATGGTTGGTAATTATTTTGGAAAGCATTGATTTAATTGAAGTTTTGGGTGCATTTTGGTAAATGCTTTTAAAATACCATGTTGGGGTATTTTATACATCATGCTAATAATTGGGGTACATGTTTTAATTAAAAACCCACCTTTATACCCCACTTAATCCCCACCTTACCCATCACTTTATCTTTCACTTTTCCACAATCCCCAAAATCACTCTCCCAACCCTAACCCTTCTCCATTTTCGTTTTGGCTTAAAAAGTGGAGGGGAAATCCTTGCAAAAGTCTTGTTTGTGAGATTATTGGTAGGATTTGGAGTCCCCAAGAGGTATGGATACCTCCTTGTTGTTTTTATAGTGTTTTGTTTGGGTTTGAAATGGTTTTGGTTGATTTGAAAATGGGTTGCTTTGGGTTGGTATGATTTTGTTTTGGGTGTTGGATTTTTGGGTAATATTGTGATGTTTGTTGAAGGTTTATAGTGTTTTTATGTTGTGGGTTTGTTGGTATATGTGTTGGTGAAGATGGGGAAGAAATTATGGTGCAAAAATGGTGATTTTCGAAATGCAGGGAGCGGCGATCGATCGCCCGTTTCTGGCGATCGATCGCGCGCGGTCAGTACGTTCCAGTAGTGTTTGGCGATCGATCGCCACTTTTGGGCGATCGATCGGCGAGGCTGGCGATCGATCACGCCAAAAGTGGCGATTGATCGTCGAGTGCAAAAAATGCACACTCGGGACAGTGTGATCTCGCGATCGATCGGGGCCCTACCGGGATCGATCGCGAGACACCAAAATGTGTGTTTTTAGTTATTTTTGTGGGATTTTTGGTATTGGACTATTTTTGGGTTCTAATATTGGTTTGTGTGAATGTGTAGAACCATCCTAGGTGGCGACACAACCAAGGAAGTGAAGTCATACCAAATCATACTTTTGGAAAGGTACGTAAAGAGACGTACGGGCACCAACGGTACATGTATCTATTATACTCATTGATTATGCATTGTGGATGCGAATATACATGGAATTGTGCATTGTGGATGCAAATACATGTTGATTTGTACATGATGATTGTATATGCATATGATGATTGTTGGTGCACATCCCATGAGTCATGGTTATATAGAGTGATGATTTTAATGCTTTCCGTTGTCACTTGAAACGATGATAGAATATTTGCCGCTGTCATATTGTAGCGAGGAAAGAATATTTGCCGCCAAATGTTGAAGCGAGGGTATTGCCGCATGTCGCATTTGCGCGAGGTTATTCAATGCCGCTAATATGTCGAAGCGAGGGGTATTAGTGCCGTTGTCATGACAAGCGAGGTGCATTAAAATACACTAATATAACAGACTAGGGATTGATAATTGGTGATAATGAAATGGTGTTATGTCATGACATGTGTAAACCATTAAATAATCTATTGATTATACTCATGAGTTATGGTATAGGGACAACAAAAAAGGGAGCGTTTAAATGCATGGGAAAAAAAACAGGAAGTGTTTTATTACGGTTTATGCATTTACGCTTTATATTCATATTGTGTTGGATGTGAATTATTATATGCTCATGTTTTGGGGGTTGTCCTTGTAGGTACCTTTTTGGCATGATAAAGGGGCTAAGACGGGTTGAGGCGGTGAGCTTGTGAAGAACACTTTTGATAAGGAAGGACATGATCATTTTGTATAGTGTCTACTCTAGGAGTAGTGTAAAGCTATAGTGAATAACATTCATTTGTTTTGAGAATGTAATTAATCCATTTGATAGTCCTTAACTTGGCATGTAATTCTTAAGGCTCAAAGTCTCAACACGAACTTTTATACTCTGATAATGCATGTTAGCTCTAATTATGCCTTTAATCCGTACTTAAGGAACTAGGGTCCTTATAGTATTCGTGAAGCGCAGATGCTAGACGCTACCCACGATCGGTAGGTTATTGCTGGAATTATATTTTCGTCATTGTCTATTAAAGGAGTTTAATTGACAATGGGGCATTCAGGGTAAGCCCAAAGAAGTCGTCTGACTTCTAAAATCGCAATGGTTGTGATCCTACTGCTATGATACACTTGAGCCTCGCTGGGTCACAATCAACCGGCCTCCGATCTATTGATGATAATTGAGACTTAAATGTTAAGTGCTCAAATTGAGTGATTTAGAAGAGATGAATTTAATTTTTGAAAGCTCCTTACGTTAGTGGAATTTCTATATTTGAAAATGTTTCATCTATAGAAAGTTCTAAAATTAAAACGTTTGATATGTTTATGTCTCATAATTATGTACAATAGGAGTACATCAAGTTATTCAATTGGATTGAGTTACTTGGATTATGAGTTTGTAGTTTTGTTTTGGCTTTTGGGCAAGTCGGAGATTGTTAGCAAAAATGCCCTACAAGCCAAACGTTGGCCCGGTGGGCTTTATATTAACAATGGCCCAAATTAGCTAATGACAACTATAAATATAACATTACTCTAGGGTTAATATGATAACACCATTCAATACACTCTCATAAGCCATCATCACACTAGCACTGGTGCCGGGCTTGTAGATTTGGTCAGGTTAGGTTGGACTCGAGGATCACAACATACAGATTGATTTCGTTGTTATCGGTAATTCCTTTCATGAATTAATATTTATGATATTTGCATGTTTATATATGAATCAGGACGCAATCGATCCGTCCCTGGGTCATATTTGTTTCTGTTTATTTTCCTCTAGCGTTTGGATCTGACGCCGGGGTACGAAAACACAACAGAATCATGAAGAAGGAACATTTTTCGCGATGGAATTATCTGGACTCGAGCGACCAATTTTTGTGACATTGTATGCGCGGCCGAGTTTCTGGATCTTCTCGCGGCTCCTCCAGCCGCCCACCACCAATGCCTCATCTCAAATCACAATCGCCACCACCACCTGCTCCGTACCGCGATGAAGGTATTAATTAATAAATACATAAACTAATTTTGATGCTCCCAATTAGAAATAAATACATGGCACAAAATTTGCCAGCCAATTTTTCCATGGGTTTGCGCAAAGTTTTGTTTTGTCCTGTTCAATTTGTAACTTCATGGAACCTCTGAGTTTGGTTCGATTGAAATGGTGGAAATCACAAGTATACACGTGAGCAATTGATTTTATATGGAATTCAGGAAAATTGTTTTTGCAAATAAAAGACGAGGAGGGTAGAAATAAAACAGTGGTATTTTAATTATACAAATAGAGTAATTAGATTACCAGGATTTGATATTTATATTCAAGATGTTTTTAAAAAATTTATTAATTTTGATGATATTTTGCTTTTCATAGAACTTTACTTGTAGACGTCGAAACCGGTCAATTCATTGTAATTTTCTCACAGAAATTGGTAACTTATACTTCTATTTCACTTGTACTTCTCATCTTGATCCAATTTCATTTTATCTTTAAATAACACGTTGATTTATTTGAATGACTTATGTCTGTTTCTTGTTATCTCTCTTTTATTTCTTGTCTCAATATTATATAATTATATCTATTATAATATATAATCCAAAGTTAGAAACCATTTGATCACATTGATCTGGAACCTATTTTACCAAAATCCGATAACATGCCTATCTAGTACACTATTATTACGCAGGTTTATTCCCCGGCCCACATAAATTCAAGTTGGGTTTTCCATCCCCGGCTACAAATATTATGTAGTGGAAACAATAATAATAAACATATCTAATCCGAGGACGTACGATTGCGCGAGATTCATATATTAACATGCAAATATCAAATATAAATGCACTAAAAGAAATTATTGTTCACCAGCATAAATCTGAAAGCCGTGATCCCTCGAGTCCACACAACCGGACTAGATCCACGATCTCAAAGCAAGTGCTAGTTTAGTGTTATTGTTTCTTCAACAAAAATTGTTGTTTCTTCAACAAAAAATTGTGATTGTGTATCAATTGGTCTAATTAAAACATGGACATGAGAGTTCCATTTATAACTGGTGAAATTGACATAATGAGTTTGGGTGCATAAAGCTGAACATGCCAGTTTTTTGCTTACATGACACATATGCTAACAATCTATCACTTGCCCAAAAGTCAACACACAAGCATTGGACCCATAATCCAAGTAGATCAGTCCAATTGAACAACTTAATGTACAATTGACGTACATAATTATGATATATATACCATTATGTTAATTTTAGAACGTTATATAGATGGAATATTTCCAATATAGAAACTCCACTAAAGTGAAGAGCTTTCAAAAATTAAACCTCATCCCTTGAACATCAATCACATTATCTTGAGCACTTAACATTTAAGCATCAATTCTCATTTGTAAATCGGTGGATGGTTTCTTGTGACCATGTGACGCTCAAACGTATCATAGCAGTAGGATCACAACCTTTGTGATTTTAGAAGTCAAACAATTTTGCTTCTTTGGGCTTATTCTGAATGCCCAATTGTTAATTAAACTCACTTAATAAACAATCTTAATTAACAATGGCCGAAATATAATTATGGCAACAACCTACCGATCGTAGGTAGCATCTAGCATCTGCACTTCACGAAGATCAAGATACAAATGACTAGCAACAGTACGAGAACCTATCATCCGTAGTTAGCGTGCAGTACATTCCTTTCACTCATATGTCCCGATTGAATCTAGAGCATTGGTTGGTAGGAGGACCCCTTATAATTTCATTAACTGTGTATTTGTTTCGCATTATATGATTCCTTGTGTGCGTATATGAAAAACCTCTTTTTCACAAGCACTATCAACTCTGGTCAGAGATTCCTCGAATCATATACAGGAAAACACATAGGACATCTGGTGAATCCCCAACGACAATCATAAGTCTCTAATAGCATCACTAAATACCCAAAATAACAACTTTGTGACCCACATGTGATCCAGTCATTAAATCAAAGTATAAACTAAATGTCAAGACCTTACTGACGCATCGGGTCATGATGAGTATTGGTGAAAAACTATGAGTAGGAATTCTATACTCGACAAATGATAACCACTTATAGAATTTCGAGTAGGGTTGTTCAGTGAACTCATTCCTAATGAGCACCTATTACATGTGTGCTGACTTCTCCAAGCCAACGTGGACGAAGCACGACGCACTACATGAGACACATCATGAATACCAATCTCTAACGATCATATATTGATATCCAGCTCTCGAAGGCTCATCAACCAGAAACATTTAGAAATTGCAGTTGAGAATGCATTTCATAGTTACCATCATATGCATAACCCATTCTATGGACTATAGCAATATCTAGACTTCATCAATGCATCATGATGCATGGGTAAATAGATGAAGAAGTGACATCTATATTAATATTCAAACAAAGATTTGTCATTATAAGATTACATACAATCAATCAACTATTGATTTACTTAAATCACATATGATAACAATATCTTTAACTTTCCTAAGTACAACTACTCATGTGTCTCAAGACCATCTTCCCAAGATGTCTGGCAAACATCAATCATCGTATTTGCTTTGTCAGTGTATCTGTTATCTTGTGAAGCAACTCTCTTGATAAGAATGTTGCATCTACCATCTTTCTCATTAGATGATATTTTTCTCAATACATGTTTGGATTTTTATGAGATCTTAGCTATTTAGCTTTTGCAATAGATCCATTTTTGTCACACTATACTGAGACTGTGTCAACTGCACTAGAAATGACACTCAACTCTTGGAAGTAATTTCTTATCCAAACTGCATCTTTTGTTGCATCGTATGCTGCAATGTATTCAGCTTCATTGGTGAAATCCATTGTGGTGTCTTTCTTGCAACTTTTACAAGAGACAACACAACTATTAAGCTTAAATACAAATCCGAACATCGATATTGAGTCATCTACATCCGACTAAAATCATCATCAACTTAGACATCAACTTTTATTTCTCCACTTACAGATCCAAAACCATGAATATATCCTGAGTTATTCATAAGTACTTGATGAATGTTTTCACGGTTTCCAGTGAAGGTCTCACTGGGATCTGCCTGCTATCCGCTCATTACAGTAAGAGCACAGTCACATCAGGTTGTGTACATACCATATCATACATTAAGCTATCAGCAGCCGAAGTATGAAGTACCAATTCATATTTCTATCTCATCAATCTTAATGCGCATTGACCTCGAGAGATGAACACTATGACATATTGGGAGAGTACCCCTTTTCGATTATTCAATGCTAAACACTTTAGCATAGTGTTTATGTATGTAGATTGAGATAGCTTAAGCATCCTCATAGATCTATCACTACATATCTTTATGGCAAGCATATAAGATGCTTCTCTCAAATATTTCATGAAGAAATTAGTAGATAATCATGCTTTAATAGATTTATCAAATATCATTCACAATGAGTAGAATATCATCAACTTAAAGCACTATAAATATAACCACGCTCCCATTAATCCTTTTACACACACATGTCACTTCCGGATTTTTAGCGAAACCAAACACTTGGATAATGTTATCAAAATAGATGTTATAACTTCGGGACGCCTTCTTAGGCCTATAAATGGACCTCTGTATTTTAAAACATTTTGCTCACTCCTAGTAGTTGTTAACACCTCTGGCTGCTACATTTCTACCTCAATGTCACCATTGAGAAATGTGCTCTTCACATACATCTGTCATATTTCATATTCATAATATGCAGATATAGCTAATAAAATTCGAATGAACTTTAGCATCACAACTGATGAAAAGTTTCTCATAGTCAACTCATTGTCTTTGAGAATAACTTTTCGCCTCAGTCAAGCTTTGAAGGTCACTACCTTTCCATTAACTCCATGCTTTTGCTTGTAGATCCAATCGCAGCCAATGGGAACAATTTCCTCGGGAGGATCTACTAAGGCTCATACCTTATTAGAGTATATGGAGTCCATTTCAGATCTCATGACATCTGTTAATGTCCCGAATTGATGTCCAACATCGTCTCCTTGAAAATCCTTGGATCACATTCTCGGTCAAAAGCATTTTGACTACTTTGTAGGAGATAAATATTAAAAGTTCCAGAAACACTTTCAGATCTCATTGGTGTGTGTACTTTAAAGATTGTGATTGACTCAATTAATTTTATTGTTTCCACGTTTCCAATGATTTGTGATCTTCGAACCCTTTCAAGTTAAATTATATTGTCATTCCTTTCCAATAAAAATATTTTCTCTTACATTCGTGGAAACAAACACTTTGTCTCCAAAAGATAATATAAATGTCCACAAAACAACAAAAGATGGATCAATTATCAAAATCATCTCCCACTGGCTGCTTTACATAATCATAAATCAAAATTTGATTGTTTTTAGTCCATATCTTATATGGGTTTTTTGTCACTGCATTGGTATGAATTATGTTCAACAAATGTGTAACTTTATAGAATTACTGAGAGAGAATCACATTCTCTTTAAGATAACTCAACATCATCTTGCACTAACATTTAGTGATAGACATACATCCATGTGAATCAAATTCAATGGACGTTCAGCACATGCTAAAGATATGTGGAGTTTAAGTTATCTTTCTTTATATTCTTTGAACATAATCATACTAATTTGTTCATAAGTTCACAAGATTTAATAAAACATTCATTCTTAAAAATGCTGCAAATCACATTCGCAAATTTAAAAGAATATTATTCTCTATCAAAATAAGAACAATGTTTATAATTAAATATAGAACAAATAAACAATTGTTTAAAACTAGTTCCAAACCAGTTCAACATTTTATATCAAATAAATGTCTCAAACAGTCTTTACAACAACTCTTGCTACAATGCTTAGTCTTAGGTAGATTCCATCTTCCCAAAGCTTCATACTTCTCAATATCTACAACTCTTTGTAGAATTGGTAGCATATAACCAAGAATTAGAATTAATAGAAACATTAAATTTAATATAAGTGCACCCTTTCCAGAACGTTTCTGGTCTTGATATTCCTTACAGTTACGCTAGTGATTAGCAGTAAAAACATAGCTGCTCCTCCTTCTTAGTTCTAATATATCTATTTTTGTCTTTTGAGGTCGGAAAGCATTTCCCTTCATCTTTTAATCCTTGAATCCTTCATACCATTAGTATAAGATTCAACAAGAAGAACAAGTTTATCCTTTTCAATCAAAGACTCACGAGGTTCCATTATTTTGACTATAAGATCAAATCTACAGTCAGTTAATGATGTATTGTCACATTCAGATTTTTCAATTTTTCAACAAGAGATATTTTTCTTACACCATGTTCATGGACCGAAGCTCCATCTTGCAAGTGAAAAGCAAATAGCTCTTTTTGTGATATCCAAAAATTAATAGTAATAATCCCAGGTTTTAACCGAATCATTAATTGATTTTAATTGTGGTAAATATGATATAATTACCGACTTGAGTTTTTAGGGGATTATTATCCGGTGTTGGAATTGTTGGATTCAAGGTTCGAGATGTATTCTCATAGACGTGTTGAACCTTGTGATTGTGTTAGTAGTGGAATTTGGAGTCTTGTGAGCTTTGGATTGAGGTTTGAGATGTATTTAAGGGAGTGCGAGATTTTATTGAACACCATTGTTATTAAAGAGTTTTGGAGCGAGTATTGGAGACTCGGGTTTTTGGAGCCTTGGTACTATATATACCAAGTGAACTCGATGTTCGATTATTCACCCACCTTTATCCATCTCTCTCCATGCCTCCCATCCATTTCCCCTTCTCCCTTCCCCCCTCTTTTCCCTTGAAGAGAAAATCCATGGAACTCGGCCTTTGAGCAAGATTCAGGAGCAAATAACTAGGTAACTATCTTAATCTCTTGATTGTAAGTTTTCGATAGTAGTTTTATGGAGTTTGGTTTTGATTTGTATTGGGTTTAAGTTTGGGGGTTTTGAAGAATTTATTAAATTGAAGTAGTTGGTGTTTTCAATGTGTTTTAATTGAGATTTTGAGTTATTGTGGGTGTTGGGGGTTTTAGATTTGAGTTTGGGTTCGAAATACACCATTGAAGCAAAAAAAATTCGAAAAATTGCAGGTCACGATCGATCGCGGCTTTAGCGCCGATCGATCGCGGCTTTAGCGCCGATCGATCGCAACGTAGCACTGAATTTTGGAAGGCGATGAACAGTTGGGGCTATCGATACGACCGATTGATCGCGGGGGTCTGGCGATCTATCGCCGATCGCGGAAGAGAGAAGTTTGGCAGTAGGTTCTTGCGATCGATCGTGAGAAGAATGGCGATCGATCGCGGCTCGTTTATACTTTAAAAAAAAAATTTGTTAAGTGTTGGAATTTTGGAAATGTAATATTTGTGGTAGATTTTCATGATGATTTCTACATTCAAATGAAAATATTACACATTAAAATGATGTGGCATGAGTTGAATTTTAGTAAGATGTAGTACTCGATCAGGTTAATTGATAACTCAATGAACATAGAATAAATGAGATGTCTTGAGTAGTATTTAGAGTTCAGTAGTTGTGATTGGTCACGATATGATGCATGACGAATTTAGTAGGTAAATGATGACGTTGTTGAAAGTATTGCTTGGGTAACATTGAATTGACATTCAATATAGATACTTCATGAACCTCCAGAGATCAAGGATGATTAAATCACGCTGTCAACTTTAAGGTACCTGTGACGTACGAGCATAATTAGATATATTATTGTCATGTATAATGAATAATATATTATTTTTGCGATAAATTGGTATACGTTAAGATTTATGGTGATGCCGTTGTTGAGTGATCAATGAGTATGATGGTGCCACTGTCAAGCGAGCAATGGTTATGATGCCGCCGCCGTTGAGCGTGCTATATGTTAGAATGTCGTCGCTGTTGAGCCAGCGATGTGATATGACGAATTAGAATTATGAAATTGTTAATTGAGAAGTATTAGATTACTGTAAATCATTATCAAAATGATTTAGCTATAATTGATTATGGAACTAGCGGTTTGAGCATGAGTATAGTGAATCATTGTAATGATTAACTGATTTGGAGTTTGATGATATTGGTTATTGTGTGAGAATAGAAGCTACATCGGAGATTCATACGATGATGATACCTACATGTAGTATTTTCTGAATTTGCAGCTTTATATTCTGTAAATTATGAATTGTGAGATTGATGATATTGGGATTGTGCTATTGGTATGCTCACCCCGTGTGTGGGCTGTTTCTGTTGGAACAGGTAGAACATGTACAACATCGGCTCTGGAGATGAGTTCGAGCTGTTGATTGGGAATGCTCCCATGACTGAGGTACCAATGTTGGTGTTGATAATGAGACTGGTACATGTAGATATATATTCATTTATTAAGGGCTCATGTGCGAGCATTTGAATAGGTGTATACGTCATGTATAAAATGGAAACTTCTCTTTTCAATTACGTATTGCCTGCAATTATTTGAGAATGTAATTGCATGATGAATTGAAAATAAGATTGGTGCATTATGAAGTGTATACTTATGTTAGTTGAGTTGGTTTGAGAATTAGACATTAAGAGAATTTATGTCGAAAATTTTATGGACAACATGCAATTGTTATTGAAGCATGTAATAAGAATTCCCTAAAGCTATGAATATATGCACTAATATAGATGATAAATGCACTAATGACGGGTTTAGGAGTTGGGGTTGTTACACTTTGGAAATCGCGAGGCTCGGTAATCGCGTATGTTTACCTAACAACATTTGCAGGTGTTGGAAAATATCATCAATGTGAGCAAATTCCTCAATCTATGTTGAAACTCATTCGACACCGATGCTATCATATAACACGTAACCACGGGATCATTGTCTCATCACTTCCAAGTGTGGTGATATATTCATTAGACGCATCGGGAGATACTTCAATACAGAGCTCCCATCAAGAATATATAGTAACTTTTTAGAAATAAACACTGTTTTAAATTATATAGCTAATCAAAATAATTTGATCCGATTAATTTATTTATATCGATAACTGATGTTATCGGATTCATGATAATTATGAATAAATAGAAAATATAAATAAATAGTGCCCACAACCAATCGACATGACCCTATTGGGAAAATAGTAAGTCCATTGGGAAAAAGTAAAAAAAAAATAGTAAGTCTATTCAGCAACTACAACACCAATCTTGTACCACAGCCTTTAGTGGATATTCTTGTTTCAAAATAGTAAGTCTATTGGGAAAAAGTAAAAAAAAAAAAAAAAAGCCAAAATTTAAGCGTGCACACAACCAATCGACATGACCTTCTGACTGTGTATTCTGTTGTACTTCTTCCCTAAAAAAATTAAATGAAAATTAGTTTTTTTTTTAAAGATGAAAACTCACTTTGAAAAAGATGAAATACTTTAAAATATATCCATATAGTTTGTATCTATTCATTATTCATCCCCCAAATTTCAGCATCCATTTAATATTTAAATTTTTTAAAATTTTCTCAATTCAATCTTGACGCTAAGTCGACCGTAAAAAATAAATGAAGATGGACTGAATCGGGAATCTTTTTAAAATTTTAGGGACTGAATTGAGGCAAATCAATCACGGTTTAATTCCTAAAGATTTAAAAATATTCCTAAATCAGTCACTGTCTGTTTGCTTTCCACGATCAACACTTTTGGGACTGAACTTGGAATTTGTTTAAAACTGTGAGGGTTTGTTGTTAACGTATTATCCCAATTTTTAAACTTAGTTAAATTTTGATAAATATTTAATGAGTTAAAATCCTATATACCAGAAGTTTTTATTTAAATATATCTTTTAGTCACCTATATTATTAAATTATATTAAAAAATTGAAGTGCTTCGAGTCAAAGTTTATATTCGAAGTGCTTCGAAAAGAGGAGATATTCTAAAAAAAAGAGGAGAAGAGACGATACATTCCATTGAATTCAACCTTATTTTAATGAGAATGAGTACAATCTTTGCAAAATCTGCACAAGATCATGGAAACATAAATAATTATTTGATTTAAATAATTTTTTTATTAAATTGTAACATAAATTTTGACAAAAGTATAAATGTTTTTAATAATAAAAATAAGTAAAACATACCACACTTAAAAAGTTTGGTAGCCGCATGTGAAAAATTTAATGCCCCAAGCTTTACAAATGGCATCATGATGGATGAAAACTTTTATGACATTTAAATATTATGTAATGATATTAATAACATGTCGTTGAGTTTCATGCTTAACTCATTTGATAAAAACTTAACTTATTTAGTATTTGATATTGACATTCATTTTCTATTTTATCATTTTCCCATCTCTTAGAGTGGAATCATTACTCTTCGCGCCGTCCGCCACTGAAAACACCACTTCCCCTCTCTTTGTTTGAAAGAAGGGGCGCTTCCGGGGACTCCCATCCCAGAGTGTGCCCATTCCATTCTCGACCCAATGATTGATAGCCATTAGGAAAAGCTCACTCTCTTCTTATGAAAGATTGATATTTAAATCTTTTCATGATGTGCGAAAAAAAATTTTAATCACTCCTCTTATTAAAAGAAATAATAATAAAAAAATATTGTCACTCAGCCACACATGTAGTGCAATTGACATCCTAGAACTGGTTTCGAATTTAAGACTTATAGATAATATTCCCCCGTCATCGATAAATAATTAAATCAAATAAAATACTGCCACTCCAACTTTTATTTTCACGCAGAATCAGTAAATCATAATTCCATAGTTGGTGTGATGACTAAAGATGAGTAAATGTTCACTAAACAGTCAACATTGTCAGCTTTCCCTAAAGAAAATCCTGAAAAAAGAGCCCCTCCATCTCCTTTTCAAAATTTCCAAACATTTTTCTTTCTTCTTCTAAGTTTCCTTTTCTTCTTTGCCCATTAATGGCGTCTCCAAAGCTTCTCCCTTTCTACATTTCACTTCTACTCACTCTCACTAACTCTACTTCAGATGTCGAGTTGCTTTTGCAAAAGATTAAGCCTTCACTGCAAGGAACTGCAGAGAACTTACTGTTACAATCTTGGAACACCACGGTTCCACTCTGCCAATGGAGAGGTCTCAAATGGGCTTTAACCAATGCTTCTTCTTTACTTTGCACAGACCTCTCTTCACCACAATGGACTAGTCTTTCTTTATACAAAGACTCTTCTTTGCACCTAATTTCTCTTCAACTCCCATCTGCTAATCTTTCTGGCACTATTCCTAGAGAGATTGGGGAGTTTACAAATCTACAAAGTCTGTATCTTGGTGTGAATTCAATCTCTGGGGTCATCCCATTAGAGCTTGGATACATTTCTTCTTTGTCGGATATTGATTTGAGTTACAATTTGCTTAGAGGGTCATTGCCAACTTCAATTTGGAACCTGTGTGACCACCTCGCTTTTCTTAGGCTTCATGGTAATGCTCTCTCCGGTTCTCTTCCGGAGCCTGCATTGCCTGATGTCACTTGCAAGAATTTGCAGTTTCTTGATTTGGGGAAGAATGTGTTTACTGGAAGTTTTCCAGAGTTTGTTACTGGTTTTCTTGGGCTTAAACAGCTTGATCTTGGGGATAATATATTTTCTGGTGAAATTCCACGGGGTGTCACTGGGCTGAAGTTGGAAAAATTGAATCTTTCTCACAATAATTTCACAGGGGTTTTGCCAAATTTTGGGGGATCGAAGTTCGGTGTGGAGGTATTTGAAGGGAATGGTCCTGGTCTTTGTGGGCCACCTTTGAGGAAATGTGGTGGAAGCTCTGGATTGAGTTCCGGTGCAATAGCTGGGATTGTTATTGGTTTGATGACTGGTGCTGTGGTGTTGGTTTCATTGTTGATTGGCTATTTTCAAGGAAAAAGAAAAAAATTGGATGAAGAGGATGAGGAGTTTGAAGATATGGAGGATGAAGAAATTGGTAATGGCGGTGAAAATGTCAGTGATGGAAAATTAGTCTTGTTTCAGGGAGGTGAGCATTTAACATTGGAGGAAGTGTTGAATGCTACAGGGCAAGTAATGGAGAAGACTAGTTATGGGACAGTATACAAGGCAAAGTTAGCAGATGGAGGAACAATTGCTTTAAGGTTGTTAAGAGAAGGGAGTTGTGAAGATAAGAGTTCTTGCTTGCAGGTGATTAAGCAGTTAGGGCGGATTCGACACGAGAATTTGATTCCATTAAGAGCTTTCTATCAGGGGGAAAGAGGAGAGAAGCTTCTCATTTATGATTATTTACCTAACAAAACACTTTCTGATCTCTTACATGGTATGTTTTATGATTCGATTTTCGCTTCAAAACAGAACTAAATATGCTTCATATTGGGTATTGGTTATAATCTATAGCATCTATGTGTATTTTTCTCCTTTTAGGTTGGGCTTAAAATGTTCCAAGTATTTGTATAAATTCTTTAAAATTCAATAAACTATGTTCTGTTAATAATCTCTTGCATGATTAGTTCGAGGAGTAAACTTCAACTAATTTTGTGAAGGCCCTCGATGAGGAGATTCTCATGAAAAGCAAGTTCAAGAACTTGACGACTGTCAAGTGATTTTTACTTGGAAGTGATGGATAAATAAATATCGTTCAATATGGTCGCAACGCCAATTCAAGAACGATATCAAGATTTGACTTACATTTCAGTGCTCTTTTGGTGATTTTGTTTTATCAAAGTTTGATATTGTGCATAAGCTATGATAGCACTCAGCTTATAATAAAGCGAGTTACATAGGTCAATTCTCAAATGCATAATATTGTTATTACCAAGTCATAGTTGATGATTAATTGATGGAAAAATTCGAACTAATTGCTAAAACTTGTCTGGATTTTGTCTAGAATCAAGAGTAGGGAAGCCGGCTCTAAATTGGGGTAGGAGACACAAGATTGCACTGGGAATAGCCAGAGGATTAAGTCATCTTCATGGCCTCGAAACACCAATCACTCATGGGAATGTGAGATCAAAAACTGTTCTTGTAGATGATTTCTTTGTGGCGAGGCTCAACGAGTTTGGCCTGGACAAGATAATGGTTCCAGCAGTGGCAGATGAGATAGTAGCATTTGCTAAAGCAGATGGTTACAAGCCACCGGAGCTCCAGAAGATGAGGAAATGCAATTCAAGAACCGATGTTTATGCATTTGGGATATTGCTACTCGAGATTTTGTTGGGGAAAAAGCCAGGTAAGAGTTCAAGAAACGGTGATTTTGTAGACTTACCTTCGTTAGTGAAAGTAGCAGTTTTGGAGGAAACGACCATGGAGGTTTTCGATGTGGAACTCTTAAAGGGTGTAAGATATCCGATGGAAGAAGGGTTGGTTCAGGCGCTGAAGCTTGCAATGGGATGCTGCGCTCCCGTTTCCACTGTTAGGCCTACGATGGAAGAGGTTGTTAGGCAGTTAGAGGAGAACAGACCAAGGACTAGGTCTGCTTTGTTCAGCCCGGCGGAAACTAGAAGCGGGAGCGTTACTCCCTTCTGATATTGTGAGTAGTAGAGATATGAGGGTAAATGTTCTTGAGTTTCTTATGTTGGTTCTTTTCTACATTTTCTTGATGATGCTATACAATATTATAGATTATCTACAAGAAAACATTAGGGGAAAAGTATTATTTGTGCTTGGTTAAGGGAAAAGTATTATTTGTGCTTGGTTAAAAATCTATTCAGGTATTTCTACGAAGCAAATACTTTAAAGAGGATCATGTGGAGAATAGACCCTTTCATTCTTTAGTTTGCTATGTGATGCAATATAGCAATTGATTGAAACACTTGACTTCTCTGAGGGCAATGCATTTATTTAGCCTGAATTTCACGTATGTGGTTGCAATTTAAATAATTAGGCATCATATTTTTTTTTGATAACATGGGAACCCACAACCGCTACCATTAGAGCGCGCGCTGGGTAAATTTTTGGATTGACGCAATAGCCTGCAAACTACGTCAGCCAGGTAAACCGCATTACGCAAGCTCGGTGCAACATGCTCGAGAGATGCAGATGCATGAATTGAACTTATGAACTTTTGGCTCAAGCACACTGCACTTACTCATTTCAGCTACCCCGAGGGGTATTATGCATCATAATTTGGTCGACGAGAAGTTGGTCTAAGTCGGTCTATTTTAGAAATTAATTTCTTGAAGTGTAAATTTATCCCAATAAGGCGTATACATGTAGCCACAGTTGGTTCACGGAAACAAGTTTTGGACATTTTTCCATTGAAGAGGTGATAATTTTGACGAAATAGAACAAGTTTATCAACACACTTAAAAGTGGACAATCCTATTAATGGATGATCCCACCTTCGGTAGACCCGACCAAGGGTCATCATCGACCCTGAACCGGCCCGAAATTGGACCGTGGTCAACGGGTCTGTTAACCGGGTCAACGGTTCGAAGGGTCGAACCCGTAACCGACCGTCTATAGAAGGGCCAGTTACGGGTCATAATTTTGCTAACCCGTGAACCGCCGGTTAACCGGTGGTTCAAGGGTTATTTTAATTGTTTTTACATTTTTAAATTTAAAATATATGTTATGGTGTAGATTTAACTCATAACCTCCAAATCGAATAATTAGCTTCAACCACTAAGCTATAAGAGTCTTATTGATCTAAATATAGTGTTATAATTTATATATATTAACCAAACAAATATATATTACACATTTTAGTTATCTGAGCTTGAATTTATTTCACGTTATTTTATATTTAATCCATGAATGAAAACGCATTCAAACACATTTTACACTTTATCTCAACTTTTAATAATATTTTTAATTTTTGTTTAAAAAGTAAGGGTCAAACCGTAACCGTAACCGTTGGTTAACCGTAACCGTAATCGGAACCGTAACCGGAACCGTCAAGGAAGGTTAATGTTAAGGGTCGAAGTTTTCTGAACCGTCTAACCGACGGTTCTGAACCATGTTCGGTCTAACTTCGGAAACAATACGATAGAGTAATAGTACTAGTGAAAAAATAAAAGGCAACTTACATTAAAATCCCCCTAACTACTTTCAACTTTAAGATTCATCCCCACTTAAAATAAATTTAAGATAGCTCCGTACTTTTGTTTCTTCTCTCTTTCTTTATTTTTTCATATCATTTTACCCTTTACTTAAGAAAATTGCTTAAAATTAACAGGCTCATCCCGCTTCCGTATTACAATAAAATTTTGACAAAATGATATATACCTTTTTGATCATAACGTCACCGGGTGAGGTGGGTTGCAAATCCACCAGTCGGAAAATTAAAGCCCTCAGACTTTTACGAATGACTCATCACCTTTCAACATCAGTCCCTCTGGCGAGGCTAGTCTGTAAGTTATTCTGCTCCTTCAGAAACCACATAGCACAACTTTAATTCGTTTCCTACCTTAAGGCGTAGAGTACAACCAAATATAAAAATATTTTAAAGAAATCTGAGAGATAGATGGGCAAAAACCTTCGTTTTATACTGGAAATACTTATAATATTTATTACATGAATAATTTTCCCACTGGGAGAAGACTAACTTGTTAGCCTCTCATATAATGAGGCTGGACTGAAACACAAATACAAAACTAAATAGAAAAACTAAATATTACAAAGAAAAGAAAATTACCAAGCTATGAAAAGATGAATTGTAGCTTGGAGACTACAAAATTTATTTTTGAGAAAACTATGGAGAATTTATGATGTTCTTAGCTTCCTCAACGTCTGGCCTTATATTGGCATGAATCCGGACTTCAAAATCGGATTCCAAACTCTTGTTGAGTGTTAAGTGCGCCCGTGAGTGCGCTTTTATCTCGTGTCTGGCATTTTTGTCTGAGTGTGCCAACTTTCTTGTGAGTGCTGACGCTTTTTGTCTTAGTGCGCCATAACTTTTCTCGTGTCCATTATTGTGTCTGAATGCGTTTAAAGGTCCACGCCTTTTTCCTTTGTCGGGGAATATTTACACGAATGGTTTTTATGGTCCCCGAGCTTTAGTAAAACATGCCCCTCTCGTCAGTAGGTCTTTTGTCTTTTTCTGCCTCTGATCTGTCGGGTTTAGATCCGAACTCTTTCCCGAATTCTGGTTCTTTCTGCTCCGGGTATGCTTGGAAAATCCAATCTTTCCATCGGTCAATATCTGCCATGTTGCAGAATTTGCGGTATTTCTTTAATTGTCGGAATCTTGTTCTCCCAAAGAATTCTTTTTGCTTCGAAGAGCTCTTCGGTAAATCCTGTTGTTGTTCCTGTCATGCAACATGAAGGTTCCAATGGTTGAATTTTTGAAAGAACTTGAATGAGTATTTGACTTTGTCCATTTCTGTTAGACAAACCCAAAGAACCCATGCTCTCTGATTGAAGCTTCGTCTTCCGTGATGGCCCCAACTAATACTGGTGTTTCCTCTGGTAGAGTCGTTTTAATATTTTTTAAGGCGTTCCCATCTGGTTGTCTGAGCTTGATAAAGTGAAAAACTTCAATAAAGCATTTCTTTGCTTGTTCTGGAGCAGCATTGAAAAATACAACTCCAAGATATCTCGTCAAGCCAAATATGGATTATTGGCCCATGTCTCGTGAACAGCTTCTCTGATCCATTTTGATAATTTGGAGATCTAAGAGAATGCTTGTAACCAATAAAAAAATATTGAATATATATATATATATATATATATATATATATATACCATCAGTTTCATATCCATCAATATAAACAAGTATACACAAATCAACTAAATATACATAAACTCCTCACATTCCAGGGACACACCCCTGATACATATACTACTGGGATAAGTATGAAAATAAACCTTAATGTGTGGCTCCCACCGGATGTACCCTGCCTGAGATTCTGGCCACCAGTACTACCTGTCATTGTCCACACACAAAGACAACAACAGCCCCCTTTGGGGGTGAGCCAAAGCCCAATATGGAACGATAAAAAGAAATACAACATGTATCTATAACATGATATATGAAATGAAATGCAATGCATGTCATGTCATGTCGATATCGTACACCCATCCGCTGGGTATCTCAGAGCCAATAAATGAAAGTCCAAATGTCTCAATAGCTCGAGCATGTCAAGCAAAGAAATGTCTATATGGTGCTTCGCCAAAGCGTAACCGCATTCCAACTCTTGACAACATATCATATCATACAGATGGCGTCAGCAAGGCGCCATCCACAACAATATCAACAAATAGGGATAATCCATAGGATGACGTCGGCAAACGCCACCAATCCCCGTATCAACAAATCATAACAATCATAAGGGCCACGAATCTCTATGCCTTTCAGGACACTTAATACCAGTCATAGCACCGTGTAAAACTCTTATGATTAATCGAATACAAGCGAACAAGGTATCAAAGAATCGTAGCTCAACATGTATGTTATGCATCGATGTATGTATAAAACATGGTGTGTGTTAACAAAACATTTATTTTCATACATCGATGTGCCAATGATGAATACTATGAATGCCACATAATTTAAATAAAATCACGTAGCCACGTAATCTCAAGTAAGTCACATAAGTCATCAAATCATATACCAACTGATACATATACCTACCGTATGTTACACAATCGCAACATACCTTTACTTCTCGATATACAAGGATCACCTTGAGCTTGTAGGACCAAGTAGTCCCTGTATATCAATATAAATTCACAATTTAGAAAACTAGTCACCAAAACTTGGTTATCAATTTTAGTCACTACTTTACCAATTTAGGATAACTAAATTGATGCGATTACATCACAATTTAATGTGCTAAATTATTTTTCACCAATTCAACTTATTATTCAATATTTATAGTCTAAATTAAATTGTAATTATCGAAGAAAATTCTGAAAAATCGGATATCAAATTTTTACCCAAATTTCGCACAGTTCAGGCATTGGTTTTCTGCTGATTCCGGTGAGCTCCGGCGACGTTACGGGCGGCGACTAGTTTAGAAAGCTTCGTCTAGGTGATAGGAAGAGGTTCGGTGTATGGCTTCGTCCAATTTGTTGTAGAATCGAAGAAATCGAACCAAAAGCGCAGAAACCCTAGGCCACGCGATGTTCTTGTTTCAGAGTAAAATCGAACAACTTTTCGGAACTGAAATTTTGATTATTTGGTATAGAAAGATGCGCCTCTGAGTTGTGAACATGATGGTAGGTCGGGCTTGTCGATAGGTGGTCGGACGGCAGTGAACAAAGCCGATATACACTCGGTGGTCGGTGGTCGCGAAAGTGTGCGTGTTTTCGCATCATTTAGTGCGTGTCCATGATCTGTGTGTGTTTTACACATTTTACTGTGTATTTTACGTCCTACACTGATATATATGAATTCCCAACCAATATGAACATCGGGGTGTCACTAGTGTACTGGTGCATGTACATTACATGTACAATCCACACCTGACTTTGCGTCTTTATGTCAATAACAAAAAAATTAAATCTATCAATTTAATACAAATTTTATATTTACTAAATTACTTTAACCAAATTTCGATGTGAATCCAAATATTTCAAGATATATATATTTGTCCATTTACCATGTTCTGACCCAACTATTAATTGACCTATACAAGGTCAGTTTCCACTCTCATCAATTACATTATATTCTCATTAATTAACTTCTAATTACGTGACAAATTAATGTACAAATTGTACTTAATTAACATTATCAAATCTCGACATCACATTTACAAAATGTTAAGTATGATGTCGAGCTGTTCTCATTAAACAAATTTCCGCTGTTTAAGCTATAATTATCATTGTGTGATCATTAATCACATAATTAGGATTGACCATCACAATGCTGGTGCAACAGTATAAAACGAAGCAAGATCTCCGAAATTATACCATTCCAAACCCTTGGGTATATTCCAGCGATATCAACAATTATTTTTCCCGGGTTGATACCCAATCGTGTTATCAGTTTCTCCCAAGTGCGTTGGTAATCATGCATAGGAGAAGAAACTAAATCCTCGTTGATTTGAACCCTATAAGTGTGTCTTTTGCCTAAGGTTCAAATCTCCCTCTTTTACCACAGAGGTGCTAGGTTGACTTGAAGGTTCAGATTGTGATGACACCTGACCCTCAAAGTTTGCTACAGCTTGTACATGCTCAAGGAATTCATCATCTGCAGCACCTGTGACAGGGGTGTGTGAGCCCCGTTCTCTAAATACTTTTTTTTGCACCATTGGAGATACGGCCTGAAGGATAGGCCCCTTCAAGACTTCGAACAAGCATTCTAATGCCTGAAGGCAAACTAGTATATGACTGAAAACTAGGTCCTGGTATGCCTGTTGTAGTCATCCTGCGACCCCAATATTGAGACAAAGAGTCCCAAAATCTCGTTCAAGGATCTTCAATTTTTCCATGAGATGCCTAACTCGTTTGAGAGTATCGTGTTGGGATATGCCCTAAGACAAGTCATTAGATGATTGTTTAAGACATACAATGTTTATGGTTTTATGAATAGCAATTCATTATTATATATTATTCTTTTAACTGTGCATTGTGAATTAATATATATGTTAATGTCCTTAGAATAATATTGTATTATTCTTAAAGATGTCCCTAGTCAAGTATTATCATGAATAGGGATAATGATAATACGTAGAGACTAGTATATGTTGATCGATGAATTGTTCATTGATATGAGATATCAAATCAATATATGGGTACATGTTAGAGAACGATGTACTGGACAGACCCACCATGCGAATGCAACATGGATAGTTATATGATCGTCATATGCAATTCTCATAGTGATAATAATGTATGCAATCCTTACGACTTGTGATCATCAGAGATCCCAACATAAGGAGTTATGTATCTTGATATCGTCAAACGTTACCCGTAACAGGGTATACTATAAAGGCGACTATTGGATACACTACGAATTATGTAGAGGGATGTTGACTGATCGAGATAGGATTTGTCCCTCCTATATAACAGGAGATGTGTTTGGCCCTTGATCAAGTGAGAACTAAAATGCATGGCCATGCTCGAATGAGTCGATATGAGATATCGAGCTTATTCGTTTATTCTAGTTCTACTTGGGGATCAAGAAATAAAGATTGGATATACGAGTATGACTATTCCATGACTCGTGTTCAATCTAAACACAAAGGACAAAGGGATTAAGTTACATGATTAATATTATCACAAGTTCTAAAGGTTATGTCGAGTCATTGACATTCTTGTAATTTGGGTAGCATTGATGTGTTGCTAGATACCGCTCAATGCTTGCGACATAAAATGAGATTTTATGTCACTGCCAACATTACAAGATCCTATCGGGTCGCACAAAAGATTAAATCGAGAAGGGAAATTAAATTCATGGGATGAATTAAATAATTAAGAGGAGTCTTAATTAAATATCATAATGATTGAATTAAATCATGGGCTTAAGCCCATGAGGCTTTATGAAAGCCTTTAATTAATCATATATAATGTGTTAACAAGGTTTTAATTATTAAGACTTGATATAACACTTCATAATAAAAAAACCTACACGTGAGAAGCTCTCGGCCGCCTCTCAAGTTTGCTCTCGGCTTCTTCATTGTCGAAGGGCATCCTTGATTGTTTTCGTGCCATCATTCGATTGTGAATCGAGTTAGCTTCGTGTATCGGTTTAATAACTTGTCTAGCAACTTGTTATTAATCCATCCCTTCACCCGATTTGATCGTGTGGATACCGTTGAGGCAAAACTCATTGAGTTTTGCTATTGACTCGGAGAAGGCGTAGGACGTGGTACTGCTCCGTGGATTCTGCTTCAAACATGCTACAAGGGTGAGACCTTCGTATACCTTAATCCGATATGATAACCTATGTATAGATCTGTAAGGACCCCAAGCCCTTAACCCTTAATTAGTGTATTAACCACTATGTGTGGCACATGCTTTCAATAAAAAGCCAATCGGGAAGCTCAGATGATACTTTACCATTGAATGGCAACTACAAAATTTCTTTAATGTTCAACGCTATAAGATCATCTCTACTAACATATAGACTCATAGAGTTGCCCATTACCATCCCCATTTTGCCACTTTTCACATTGTGCACTTTTATAAAAATTTGGGCAGAGTCTCCCCATAAATTGAGCTATCCCAAAACACAAGCACATCACATAATATAATTCCCGGCCATGGAATACACAATACTCAACAGAATATAGTACACAAAGTAAATTCCCAGCCAGGGAAGACACCACACATATGACGACATAAATGGGTCTCAACACCCACACAATACACTAACGACTCTCATATCATTAGCAATTCTACCACAATTGCATGCAACATATAATGAAAGAGAGAAAGGCTCATGCCTTTATATACAACCCATATACAAGAATATCCGTGCTCACATGCGAGCATCATAAATGTGTATATAAATCTCGGGTGTATATAAGTACTATATACGATACCGTGCTCCATCAAGCCCTGGTACCACGATCCTGTGAGTACATCCAATCAACAGCTCGAGCCCAGCTCCATAGCCATCGATGCACCTGTTCACCTGCCCCAACAGAGACAGCCCCCAACGGGGTGAGCATACCAATACACAAAATCTCATAATCACAATAATGAAATTCATAATTTACAACACAAGTAAATATTAATGAATTTAAATGATACTCCCTGGATGGCAACATCCTCATCCGGGATTCCGTGTACTGTCCCTGTTCTCACAATCATCAAACTCATCAAATCTCATAAATCAGTAAATCAACACATTGATTTAACTCATAGCATGCCTGATTTTCAAGTATCAATAATTAATGATTCCAAATTCATTATACATGCAAACGTAGATATCTCGATATCTAACACTGATTTTCAACTTTGCTACCAATCACAGATAGCTCAAATGCCTAGCATTTATTTTACAAATTCTCTATTTCACTTAGACATCTCACATGTCTCCTAAAAGATCTCATATGCAATTCTCATATGATATCATGATGCAATCCTTCGATATCTCAGAATCCCAACATCTTGATATCGTCAAATTACCCGTAACAGGGTATACTATAAAGGCGACTACTCTACACTACGAATTATGTAAGGGATGTTGACTGATCGAGATAGGATTTGTCCCTCCTATCTAACAGGAGATGTGTTTGGCCCTTGATTCAAGTGAGAACTAAAATGCATGGCCATGCTCGAATGAGTCGATATGAGATATCGAGCTTATTCGTTTATTTCTAGTTCTACTTGGGGATCAAGAAATAATAGATATTGGATATACGAGTATGACTATTCCATGACTAGTGTTTCAATCTAAACACAACGGACAAAGGGATTAAGTTAACATGATTAATAATTATCACAATTTCTAAAGGTTATGTCGAGTCATTGACCTTCATTGTAATGTGGGTAGCCATTGATGTGTTGGCTAGATACCGCTCAATTGCTTGGCGACATAAATGAGATTTTATGTCACTGCCAACATTAACAAGATCCTATCGGGTCGCACAAAAGATTAAATCGAGAAGGGAAATTAAATTCATGGGATGAATTAAATAATTAAGAGGAGTCTTAATTAAATATCATAATGATTGATTAAATCATGGGCTTAAGCACCATGAGGCTTTATGAAAGCCTTTAATTAATCATATATAATGTGTTAACAAGGTTTAATTATTAAGACTTGATATAACACTTCATAATAAAAAAACCTACACGTGAGAAGCTCTCGGCCGCCTCTCAAGTTTGCTCTCGGCTTCTTCATTGTCGAAGGGCATCCTTGATTGTTTTCGTGCCATCATTCGATTGTGAATCGAGTTAGCTTCGTGTATCGGTTTAATAACTTGTCTAGCAACTTGTTATTAATCCATCCCTTCACCCCGATTTGATCGTGTGGGATACCGTTGAGGCAAAACTCATTGAGTTTTGCTATTGACTCGGAGAAGGCGTAGGACGTGGTACTGCTCCGTGGATTCTGCTTCAAACATGCTACAAGGGTGAGACCTTCGTATACCTTAATCCGATATGATAACCTATGTATAGATCTGTAAGGACCCCAAGCCCTTAACCCTTAATTAGTGTATTAACCACTATGTGTGGCACATGCTTTCAATAAAAAGCCAATCGGGAAGCTCAGATGATACTTTACCATTGAATGGCAACTACAAAATTTCTTTAATGTTCAACGCTATAAGATCATCTCTACTAACATATAGACTCATAGAGTTGCCCATTACCATCCCCATTTTGCCACTTTTCACATTGTGCACTTTTATAAAAATTTGGGCAGAGTCTCCCCATAAATTGAGCTATCCCAAAACACAAGCACATCACATAATATAATTCCCGGCCATGGAATACACAATACTCAACAGAATATAGTACACAAAGTAAATTCCCAGCCAGGGAAGACACCACACATATGACGACATAAATGGGTCTCAACACCCACACAATACACTAACGACTCTCATATCATTAGCAATTCTACCACAATTGCATGCAACATATAATGAAAGAGAGAAAGGCTCATGCCTTTATATACAACCCATATACAAGAATATCCGTGCTCACATGCGAGCATCATAAATGTGTATATAAATCTCGGGTGTATATAAGTACTATATACGATACCGTGCTCCATCAAGCCCTGGTACCACGATCCTGTGAGTACATCCAATCAACAGCTCGAGCCCAGCTCCATAGCCATCGATGCACCTGTTCACCTTGCCCCAACAGAGACAGCCCCCAACGGGGTGAGCATACCAATACACAAAATCTCATAATCACAATAATGAAATTCATAATTTACAACACAAGTAAATATTAATGAATTTAAATGATACTCCCTGGATGGCAACATCCTCATCCGGGATTCCGTGTACTGTCCCTGTTCTCACAATCATCAAACTCATCAAATCTCATAAATCAGTAAATCAACACATTGATTTAACTCATAGCATGCCTGATTTTCAAGTATCAATAATTAATGATTCCAAATTCATTATACATGCAAACGTAGATATCTCGATATCTAACACTGATTTTCAACTTTGCTACCAATCACAGATAGCTCAAATGCCTAGCATTTATTTTACAAATTCTCTATTTCACTTAGACATCTCACATGTCTCCTAACGAAGACATCTCACATGTCTTTCAATGAATACATGATCCCACGATCATTCTCAGGCATCTCAAATGCCCTGCCCTTTATTTTACAAATTCTCATTTATACTTAGACATCCCACATGTCTTACAATAGTCAAATAAACCCAGTACCCCATACCCCTTATAAGGTCATACTACTCTAGTATTACGTACACTTGTGGCAGCGATATCAAGACTAGGTCGTTCCATAGTCATATCGTCACACACATATATATATAGCCATACCCACAATCATCTAATGCAATTACAACACATTATGCATTTCACAATTCTCACATAAAGTAATGCTCGTACGTCGAACGTACCTTAATCTCCGAAGTCCGAGCCAAACCTTGCTCGAGTTCCATGCTCCGAGGAACGATGTGCTAACACGATAAATTAATTCACAATTAATTACGATCATGCAACCCATGCTCAAGCACACCCATGACCCTAAAAAATATTGTCAACACAAGACAATAACCAATATCGAAAATTGCTCAAGAATTCCCCACAAATTTCGAATCTTAACAACACAAATCCAACCCAAATAATTACCATAATTCATCTAAAACATGAATTAATCAATTAACAACGAAAATCATCATCCCCAAGCCAAAATCCCCAATTTTCGATTCAAGCCCTAAATTCGAATCCAATTCCTCAATTTCGAACACAATCAAGCATCATAATGCATCAACAACATGAATTAATCAATCCATAACAAGAATCATCACTCCTTGTCAAAAATCCCCAAAATTCGAACCCTAACTCACGAAATCGAGCTGAAATTCGAACCAAATTTAACCAATATTTTCGAACCAAAAAGTCTGAAATAATCGACTCAAAACCAGCTTAAAAACGCCCCAAAAACATCAGAAAAATCGTACCAAAAACATACCAAAATCGCGTCCCAAAAATCGGATGAAATCCAGTTTTCGAACCCTACGCTTTTCTGGCAAATCCGAGCTCGATTCTCGACCAAACTTCAAATTGTTGGTATGTATAGAAGCGCCTGGAAGAGACGATTCCAACGGCGGGTGGCACGCGCCGAACGGCGGCGGGCGGAGGCCTTTCTGCGCGGTGGTCGAAAGGGGATCGGGAATGCGCGGGAGGGAGAGAGAGAAACGAGGTGCTGAAATGGTTCCGATAATTAAAATCTCGGGTTTAACTGGTATTTATAGCAAAAATACCCCGAAATACTAACATCCCCACAAATACATCATGATTCATTAAAAATCATCTGTTTTCGAAAATTCTCTCTCTAACTCAAAAACCCCCTACCGGTGCCCACACACAGCACCCGAGATTCTGAGTCACACTAAAAACCCAACTCACAGGTTTTCACCGAAATGAGAATACGATCTCAACCTCGGGATCCAACGATCCCAACTATACAAATAGACGAGCCCAGAAGGCCCAACACCTCGATTAAACTCCAATTCGACACGTAAAACCACTTTACGGGTTATTAACACTCCGGGATTAACACCTATAATCCCTGGTCATCACAATATCCCCCACTAAAAGAATTTCGTCCTCGAAATTAGCACCGATGTATCACATAACACCCAGGCTACACAACAACATGAAGCCATAAACTCGATTCCTGACCATATCAGAATCGTCTTAAAACCTCGAGAATACTTAACTCACATCAAACTCTGAAACAGAGCGACATACCAAAATCCACACCAACTCATCACCCAAGAGACAAACGTACCTCGATGCGGTTCATCCCAAAAGTCAGTCCCTCATGACTGCAAAACAACCAATACTTACGACCGTAGATCGGACAGTCATCCTTCGTTCTAATACCACTAGTAAGAACGCATCATGAATGACACCTCAACCGTGAGAACGTTGACTTCGTGTCAACCTCTGGAGTGGAATAGACTCCCAAATCCATCATAACGTCAAAGAGCGTCAGCACAACTCAACGCTAACAGTCCAAAAGCAGTTAGTCGACTGAAACTGCAAGGATTCGAATCGCTCCCGATTCCATCGTAGATATCATCCAATGATATCTTTATCATGACTCACGATGTCTAACACACATCATTACGAGGAAGACACTAGTATACCACGATGTACACATACCAAACCTGGTTTCCACTTCCAAACCTTTTCCATCGAAGGAGCAGTCGCATCATTGCAACTCAATTGGGCAACTCACGGCCACAGATTCACACAAAAGACATCTCACAAGATGTCCACCTCCGGATATTCCAAGGATCACATCCTGATCATAAATAAACCATCGAGACTCCACAGAGTTCAAATTCTGAAAGGACATGCAATAAACCCATTGCATCCTCAACGCTTGTGTCGACAGCGACACCCAACCAATCTGAATTCCTGTCATCCCTTGGCAATCCTAGGATTTAACAATCCAAACTTGGGAAGGCTATCGCATGACTCGAAGGAAAACACCAACAATGAAACACCTCAACCCACACAAGATAATCCCTCCTCAAAGGGTGTCAACTAACTTCACGATTGTTTCTCATAATTATAGTGCCATGGAGATTCCCAATCTCAAGGTGTTCAATATCTCTCATCAGAGATTTAGCCATCCAAAATAGCATACTCTATGCTTGACAAAAAGGGAATCAAAAACTAGCATCACATGCATACTCAATGCACTTGGCTCGGGTATCTACAACATGCCCCTAAGCCCCCAAACACAACTGTCAATTCTGAGTCACTCCCTACTCAGTGGAGGATGAAAATCGACGATCAACAACACGGCGTGATTCCCAAAGTCAACACCACACGTACCAACTTACCGAATCCTTCAAAGATTCCCAAATAGGTATAATACTACCTCCTTCCCCACAAGGGAAGTGCTATCGAACTCGAGATCCACTAGTCTCGAACCACCGTTCGGAAACTGGATATAATAACACCCATTGCATCCCAAGTACACGGATTCCCAGATCGAGTCAACAACGACTTGATGACTCTCTTGTTGGTACTTCAATCTTATGAGCTGTCCCAGACAAGTCTCACCAAGATTCAACATCAACGTATACACGTTTCAGTGAGGCATGCACAACCTCAACCTCAAATGACGTGGTGACTACTAGAGTCCACCACAATCCACATCGTATCACCTTACGATTTGCCAAACTTGGTTCTAACGTGTAGTATCATGGCCCCGACAAGCACACTATATCATCACTACGATATCTGACTAGCAAAGCACTGTCTCCATAGGTTCATATCAAGTCCACCATCAAACCATATGTTCCATCTCGGTATGCCATACCGTACAAACCGTTAGAGTAATGGGTCATCGCCCAACATACCTCTAAAATACCAAGCACAATGGACAACCCGGTGTCCTTGTTCACTTATGATGCAATCATAATCCGTTAAGACTTATCCCACACCCTCAGGGTGGGTGTAACCATGTCTACCCTACGTCACAACACAAGCGAGTAGTTTCCTCAATGACTACTCTTACCACCAATCACTTGGCCCTAGCCAAACCAACGAGCATACCCAAGGGTATCATTGCTCGACGAAAGGTCTCGTCAACTAGTGACCCAGACTCTACCATGTGCTCACCATCGGCACTCAACTATACAACTAAATACATAACATAAATGTATTAATCATCAAAACGACGCTACACGTCTACATAGAACATCCACTATGTCATCGTCATCCCGTGACGGCATATGTCAACACATGACATTCAATTAACATTGTCAAACATACGACGTTACCTGTCAATACACGACATCTATAATCTCATCATCAAATGCATGGCATATATAGCAAATCAACACATACTATCCACAATAGTGCTAAATAAACAGTAATATGCCATACCTCATCGCTATCAATATAGCGGCATACCTGTCTCCGTCGCTCGATAATAGTGCGTAGTCAGCACCCATCGCTCGAAGGCGGCAAAATCCTGTGCTGAGCACATAGCGGCACAATCCATTGCTATAGATCGACGGCATGATACCTCGTCATATATTAAGTGGCATGAAACCTCGCTATACACCTGAGCATGAATCATCGTCCACATAATAGCGGAAAGAGGCATCGCTAGCAATATATCCGGCGGCAAGAACCATCGCCAATCAATATAGCGGAATAAACCATCGCTATCAATATCCATGGCGGCAAGAACCATCGCCAGTCAATATAGCGGCATGAACCATCGCTATCAATATAGATAATGTGGTTGTTCCGGTCCTGTTATAGCAGCGGAATTTTAGGACCCCTCGCTTCGACATATAGCGGCATCATATGATATCCCTCGCTTCGACAATGACAGCGGCATGTTACCTCGCTTAGACATGACAGCGGCAAATATCATATTACCATCGCTTCATATGACAGCGGCAAGTACCTCCCTCGCTCGAATATAACAACTACCGGAACTCCCACTAGCTCCATGTACCTGCATCCAGGTTAATACCACAGTTCACAATATAATGATCAATATCACTTTTCAGTTATAACCACAATATTCCACAATAATCACAATATTCCACTTTAATCACTAGAATTGTGACTGTTCCGGTCCCAATACAACAGCGGAATTTTAGGACCCCTCGCTTCGACAATGACAGCGGCATGTTACTTCGCTCAGTCATGACAGCGGCAAGTACCTCCCTCGCTCGGAGATAAAGGCTACCGGAACATTCATCAATTCTACCACAATAATCAAGCACAACAGTTGATTCCATTATCACAATTTATCACTATCATTTCACATATACCATCACATGTAAGGGTTCACTACCCACGATATACATAATCAAAGGTGTAACACGTTTTACCGTCCGAAGCCCGTACGTCTCACCTTTCCACATAATACATGAAGGGCCAGACATCACCATTAATGCCATCCCATCTCATGCTACACGATTCCTGCAATCACAATGATTAGCAACACCACTTTTCATATCATAAAAGCACATAACAACTAGTTGTGTCATACAACATTAATGCCATCATGCATAAATATGTGCTATCAATAACTTCATAGGCCCTTAACAGCCCCAAAGAGCTAACCACTGCTCTGATACCACTAATGTAAGGACCCCAAGCCCTTAACCCTTAATTAGTGTATTAACCACTATGTGTGGCACATGCTTTCAATAAAAAGCCAATCGGGAAGCTCAGATGATACTTTACCATTGAATGGCAACTACAAAATTTCTTTAATGTTCAACGCTATAAGATCATCTCTACTAACATATAGACTCATAGAGTTGCCCATTACCATCCCCATTTTGCCACTTTTCACATTGTGCACTTTTATAAAAATTTGGGCAGAGTCTCCCCATAAATTGAGCTATCCCAAAACACAAGCACATCACATAATATAATTCCCGGCCAGGGAATACACAATACTCAACAGAATATAGTACACAAAGTAAATTCCCAGCCAGGGAAGACACCACACATATGACGACATAAATGGGTCTCAACACCCACACAATACACTAACGACTCTCATATCATTAGCAATTCTACCACAATTGCATGCAACATATAATGAAAGAGAGAAAGGCTCATGCCTTTATATACAACCCATATACAAGAATATCCGTGCTCACATGCGAGCATCATAAATGTGTATATAAATCTCGGGTGTATATAAGTACTATATACGATACCGTGCTCCATCAAGCCCTGGTACCACGATCCTGTGAGTACATCCAATCAACAGCTCGAGCCCAGCTCCATAGCCATCGATGCACCTGTTCACCTGCCCCAACAGAGACAGCCCCCAACGGGGTGAGCATACCAATACACAAAATCTCATAATCACAATAATGAAATTCATAATTTACAACACAAGTAAATATTAATGAATTTAAATGATACTCCCTGGATGGCAACATCCTCATCCGGGATTCCGTGTACTGTCCCTGTTCTCACAATCATCAAACTCATCAAATCTCATAAATCAGTAAATCAACACATTGATTTAACTCATAGCATGCCTGATTTTCAAGTATCAATAATTAATGATTCCAAATTCATTATACATGCAAACGTAGATATCTCGATATCTAACACTGATTTTCAACTTTGCTACCAATCACAGATAGCTCAAATGCCTAGCATTTATTTTACAAATTCTCTATTTCACTTAGACATCTCACATGTCTCCTAACGAAGACATCTCACATGTCTTTCAATGAATACATGATCCCACGATCATTCTCAGGCATCTCAAATGCCCTGCCCTTTATTTTACAAATTCTCATTTATACTTAGACATCCCACATGTCTTACAATAGTCAAATAAACCCAGTACCCCATACCCCTTATAAGGTCATACTACTCTAGTATTACGTACACTTGTGGCAGCGATATCAAGACTAGGTCGTTCCATAGTCATATCGTCACATATATATATATATAGCCATACCCACAATCATCTAATGCAATTACAACACATTATGCATTTCACAATTCTCACATAAAGTAATGCTCGTACGTCGAACGTACCTTAATCTCCGAAGTCCGAGCCAAACCTTGCTCGAGTTCCATGCTCCGAGGAACGATGTGCTAACACGATAAATTAATTCACAATTAATTACGATCATGCAACCCATGCTCAAGCACACCCATGACCCTCAAAAATATTGTCAACACAAGACAATAACCAATATCGAAAATTGCTCAAGAATTCCCCACAAATTTCGAATCTTAACAACACAAATCCAACCCAAATAATTACCATAATTCATCTAAAACATGAATTAATCAATTAACAACGAAAATCATCATCCCCAAGCCAAAATCCCCAATTTTCGATTCAAGCCCTAAATTCGAATCCAATTCCTCAATTTCGAACACAATCAAGCATCATAATGCATCAACAACATGAATTAATCAATCCATAACAAGAATCATCACTCCTTGTCAAAAATCCCCAAAATTCGAACCCTAACTCACGAAATCGAGCTGAAATTCGAACCAAATTTAACCAATATTTTCGAACCAAAAAGTCTGAAATAATCGACTCAAAACCAGCTTAAAAACGCCCCAAAAACATCAGAAAAATCGTACCAAAAACATACCAAAATCGCGTCCCAAAAATCGGATGAAATCCAGTTTTCGAACCCTACGCTTTTCTGGCAAATCCGAGCTCGATTCTCGACCAAACTTCAAATTGTTGGTATGTATAGAAGCGCCTGGAAGAGACGATTCCAACGGCGGGTGGCACGCGCCGAACGGCGGCGGCGGGCGGAGGCCTTTCTGCGCGGTGGTCGAAAGGGGATCGAGAATGCGCGGGAGGGAGAGAGAGAAACGAGGTGCTGAAATGGTTCCGATAATTAAAATCTCGGGTTTAACTGGTATTTATAGCAAAAATACCCCGAAATACTAACATCCCCACAAATACATCATGATTCATTAAAAATCATCTGTTTTCGAAAATTCTCTCTCTAACTCAAAAACCCCCTACCGGTGCCCACACACAGCACCCGAGATTCTGAGTCACACTAAAAACCCAACTCACAGGTTTTCACCGAAATGAGAATACGATCTCAACCTCGGGATCCAACGATCCCAACTATACAAATAGACGAGCCCAGAAGGCCCAACACCTCGATTAAACTCCAATTCGACACGTAAAACCACTTTACGGGTTATTAACACTTCGGGATTAACACCTATAATCCCTGGTCATCACAAGATCTGCTGGTTTGTAATCCTAAAAATTTTATTCCGCTGCGTTGTATGCTCTATGGATTACTTACAGTGGTATCAGAGCCAGGTTCAAGGCTCATATCAGATTTATGTGATTAAATTGTGTTAATCATATTAGAATTAATATTGCATGCTAATTAAAACTGTTTAATTCATATATGATATGAAATAAATATTTAGTTTTTTTGAAAATCATCGTAAAGTTGTATTTGATATAATTAGGCGAATATCGAACCATATGTCATAAAGTTTTCGGCCATCACCATCACAAATGTCACCACGGCTAGCCACATGAGGGCTAGGGTTTTCGAACCCTTGGCTCGAGATGGCTTAATCGTTGTGGCTAATAATTGTGCATGGGAGTGTCGAAAATTAATTAGGGTTTAGAACCCATTGGACGTGAGGGCTAGCTCATGACGGCTAGGGTTTCGAACCCTAATAGCCGTGCATGGCTCGGCCATCATCGCCTTATTTTCTAAAGTTTTGAGACGTGGATGAGTTTTGAACTTTTTGACTCGATAATGGTTCACGCATGCATGGATTAGTAACTTTACCACATGAGAGCAAGGTTTTTCGAACCCTTAGCTCGAGATGGTTGAGCGAACCCCGTGCATGGCATGACCGTGACTCGTGGCTAACAAATTCCAGCGTTTAAAACAAGATGGCTCGATAAAAATGCATGAAGGTGCGAGGCGGCTAGGGTTTGGAACCCTAGCGCCGCCGCCGCACGAGCCATGGCTCGGCCATGGGCTAGGGTTTCGAACCCTAGGCCCACTATTGGTACAGCCGTGTGCTTCATGGTTCGAACCATGGTGGTTCGTGTCTTAGTCGCTTTAGTTCGTGACATGTGATGTCCCGAGCGTACGATAATTTTTCAAAAATTATTTTATAGTTTTAATTAGAATTAAATTTAAAATGTTTAGAATTTAATTAATTAAATGTTAATGCATGCTTTATGTGTTGTTTGAGCATGGTGCGTGGTTATAGCCCTTTGACCTATTAGATAGGATTTGTGAATGATTGTAATTTATAATACGACCTGCGTGTCGTGCCTTTCTCTATTTCATTCTAAATGTAATCCCTCCCCTATGTTCCCCTCGAATGTGAATCGAGGAATTCTATATCTTGTAAATAGTGTAGTTTATTTTATTGATGGTGATCAATGAAGATGGAGCATCGTGCCGGGATGAGGAGGCCATTCACAAATTGGAGCCAAAGGAAGGTGCTTGTGAAGTTACCTTAGGTTGACTCATAGGATTTTCTCATTGGCTTGAGAAAATCATTAGTATGGGCTATAACCATGTCACGTTTTATTATGTATGTTGATGCATGATTTATCTTATGTTTTAGTTTGATAATAGTATTCACATATATGTAGATATGTATACAACTATATGTAGTGGACATATTTTAAATTATCAAATTAATCATGAGATCAATAAATCCCTCTAAAATATTAAGTTTTAGATGCCTTCCAAAATAAAAGTACTCGTCAATAACTTCGATTGTACATGTGTGGGTTTGCCAAAGCAAAGCACCGTGGCAATCTTAGTAAGGCGCGAAAGGATAAAAGTGATATCCGTTATACTTTAATTGGGTACGACTTAACTAGGTTATCTCAATAGGATTGGGAACCTAGAGGCATGGGTTGGATTTTAATTCATTTGATGAATTGAACAAAGTGTTGTTCGTCCAACTATCCAAGAATTATATGTGATGTAATTGACAAAGTGTTGTCTACCTAAATAACCGAGTCTTGGGCGATTAGCCAAAGCTAGCTCAAGATTAGGCGAAATATGGATCTTGGCCCACTAAAGGTTTCGAGGGTTGATATTTTTCAAACAAAATAGTGGGAGTATCATTTAATATAAGACCATGTTAAATGATTTAAATCATAAACTTATTTTGCATATTTATATTGTAGATATCCATGGCAACTAACAACGTTACTAGCACTTTATCACTGCGATCGGTCCTTGAGAAGGACAAATTAAATGGGACGAATTTCCTAGACTGGCATAGGAACTTGAGGATAGTCCTCAAAGAAGAAAAAAAACAATATGTCCTAGAGGAACCCTTGCCCGCTGAGGAACCTCCCCTAACAGCTACAAGAGCTGAAAAAGATGCTTACAAGAAGCATCAGAGTGACGCACTTGATGTTGGGTGCCTCATGCTTGCCACCATGAACTCTGAGCTTCAGAAGCAGCATGAGGAAATGGAGGCGTTCGATATGATCGAACACTTAAAGCAGTTGTACCAACAGCAAGCAAGACAAGAGAGGTATGACGTCTCTAAGGCGTTATTTCAGTGCAGGATGGTAGAAGGAAGCTTAGTTGGAACTCATGTACTCAAGATGATTGGGTACATTGAGAATCTGGACAAGCTAGGTTTTCCATTGGACCAAGAGTTGGCCACCGATGTGATCTTGCAATCGTTGCCTGAGAGCTTCAGTCAATTTGTAGTAAATTACAATATGACTGACATGAAAAAGACTCTACCACAATTGCTTGGTATGTTGAGAACATATGAAGCAAATACTAAGAAGAGTAAGGCCACAAATGTCCTTATTGTGAATAAGGGCAAAGGAAGGGCCAAAGCTAAAGGCAACAAGAAAGCAAAGAAAGTCTTTGCTAAATCTAAGCCAAAGTCTTATGCACTGAAGCCAAAGGGAGGGATAGCAAAGGAAGGGAACTGTTTCCATTGCGGTGAGACCGGCCATTGGAAAAGAAACTGCAAAGTATATCTGGAGGATCTAAAGAAAGGAAGTGTGACTTCCGCTTCAGGTATTTTTGTTATAGAAGTCAATTTATCTACTTCTTCATCATGGGTATTAGATACTGGATGTGGATCTCACATTTGTGTAAATGTGCAGGATCTAAAAAGGAGTAGGACGTTGGCGAAAGGTGAAGTTGATCTCCGAGTTGGAAATGGAGCAAGAGTTGCTGCATTAGCTATAGGAGATTATCATTTAGCTTTACCTTCTGGTTTATCATTGATTTTAAAAGACTGTTATTTTGTGCCTTCTATTACTAAAAACATAATATCTATTTCTTGTTTAGACAAGTATGGTTTTTCATTTATAATAAAGGACAACTGTTGTTCTATTTATTTAAATGATATGTTTTATGCTAGTGCACAAATGGTGAATGGTCTTTATGTATTAAATCTTGATATGCCTATCTATAACAAAATACTAAAAGGATTAAAAATAATGATTGTAATCCGACTTATCTCTGGCACTGTCGCTTGGGCCACATAAACGAGAACCGCATATCTAAACTTCATAAGGATGGAGTATTAGATTCATTTGATTTTGAATCATATGAAACATGCGAATCTTGTTTAATGGGCAAGATGACTAAAGCCCCTTTCAAGGGACATGTTGAAAGGGCAAATGTTTTATTAGGACTAATACATAGTGATTTATGTGGACCAATAAGTACACAAGCTAGAGGTGGTTTTCAATACTTCGTTACATTTACTGATGACCTCAGTAGATATGGGTATGTGTACCTAATGAAACATAAACATGAAACCTTTGAAAAGTTCAAAGATTTCAAGAATGAAGTACAAAACCAACTTGGCAAAAGTATCAAAATCCTTTGATCAGATCGAGGAGGTGAATACTTAAGCCAAGAGTTTCATGACTATCTAAAGGAGTGTGGGATAGTCCCACAACTCACTCCTCCGTATACTCCACAATGGAATGGTGTATCCGAGAGGAGAAATCGAACCTTGTTAGACATGGTTAGATCAATGATGAGTCATGCAGATCTTCCGATATCGTTTTGGGGACACGCTCTAGAAACAACGATTTTCTTACTGAACCGTGTTCCATCTAAATCAGTGGAAAAGACACCATATGAGATATGGACTGGGAAGCGTCCTAGTATGTCTTTTATGAAGATTTGGGGTTGTGAGGCTTTCGTTAGACGTCACGCCACTAACAAACTTGGACCCACCCAAATCTGATAAGTGTTTATTTGTGGGGTATCCTAAGGAAACGAAAGGATACTATTTCTATTATCCCACCGAGAACAAAGTAGTTGTTGCTCGGACTGGTGTATTTCTTGAAAGAGAATTTATTTCTAGAAATACCAGTGGGAGAAAAATAGAACTTAGTGAAGTTCACCACAAGAAAACACTGAACCTGAGATTGAGATGGAAACAGAGCAGGCACCGCAAGCTGTTGTGGAAGAAACACCTGCTCAAGAGACACAAGCCCAGCGTAGGTCTGTAAGAGTACACCGGGAGCCACAGAGATATGGATTTCTTGTGACTCAACAAGGTGACTTACTACTTATTGATGAGGATGAGCCGTCATCTTATCAACAAGCTATAATGGGCAATGATTCTGAGAAATGGCAAGAGGCCATGAAATCTGAGATGGAATCCATGTATGCAAACCAAGTATGGACTTTGGTTGATCCACCTGAAGGGGTACGACCCATAGGGTGCAAATGGATTTTCAAGAAAAAGACCGATATGGATGGTAACGTACAAACCTATAAAGGTCGACTGGTTGCAAAAGGATTCAAACAAATTCATGGTATTGACTATGATGAAACATTTTCACCAGTGGCCATGGTTAAATCCATAAGGATCTTACTTGCAATAGCTGCATTTCATGATTATGAAATCTGGCAGATGGATGTCAAAACAGCTTTCCTTAATGGAAATCTGCTCGAGGATGTGTACATGACACAGCCCGAGGGTTTTGTCGATCCAAAGGATGCTGGAAAGATATGCAAGCTACAACGATCCATTTATGGATTGAAGCAAGCTTCTCGGAGTTGGAATCTTCGTTTTGATGATGCAATCAAAGAGTTTGGTTTTATCAAAAATGAAGATGAACCTTGTGTCTACAAGAAGGTCAGTGGGAGCGTAATCATTTTCCTAGTGTTGTATGTAGATGACATACTTCTTATTGGAAATGATATCCCTGCCTTGCAATCTGTAAAGATTTGGCTAGGGAACTGCTTTTCGATGAAAGACTTGGGAGAAGCCACCTATGTATTAGGAATCAAGATCTATAGAGATAGATCAAGAAGGCTTCTTGGTCTAAGTCAAAGTACATACATAGACAAGGTGCTTAAAAGGTTTAGCATGCAAGAATCCAAGAAAGGATTCGTGCCTATGACACATGGTATTTATCTCTCGAAGGAACAGTGTCCTTCAACACCAGATGAAAGACAACGCATGAGTAAGATTCCATACGCGTCAGCTATTGGATCAATCATGTATGCCATGATATGTACTCGTCCCGATGTATCGTATGCTTTGAGCATGACGAGCAGATATCAAGTTGATCCAGGTGAAGGTCACTGGATTGCTGTCAAGAACATCCTGAAGTACTTGAGAAGGACTAAGGATACATTCTTGATTTATGGAGGTGAGGAAGAGCTCAATGTAATGGGTTACACTGATGCAAGCTTCCAAACCGACAAAGATGATTTTCGATCCCAATCTGGATATGTGTTTTGCCTAAATGGAGGTGCTGTGAGCTGGAAGAGTTCAAAGCAAGAAACAGTAGCCGATTCTACAACGGAAGCTGAGTATATTGCTGCCTCGGATGCAGCAAAGGAAGCTGTTTGGATGAGGAAGTTCATTTCTGAACTTGGAGTGGTGCCTAGCATTAAAGATCCGATAGAACTCTATTGTGACAACAATGGAGCGATCGCATTGGCTAAGGAACCAAGATCTCACCAAAGATCCAAGCACATACTTAGGCGTTTCCATTTCATTCGAGAAATCGATGAAAGGGGAGATGTTAAAATATGCAAAGTACCAACAGATGATAATGTATCTGACCCATTGACGAAGCCGCTGTCACAGCAGAAGCATGATCGTCATACTAGATCTCTAGGCATTAGGTATATGTCTGAGTGGTCTTAGTGCAAGTGGGAGATTTGTTGGGATATGCCCTAAGACAAGTCATTAGATGATTGTTTAAGACATACAATGTTTATGGTTTTATGAATAGCAATTCATTATTATATATTATTCTTTTAACTGTGCATTGTGAATTAATATATATGTTAATGTCCTTAGAATAATATTGTATTATTCTTAAAGATGTCCCTAGTCAAGTATTATCATGAATAGGGATAATGATAATACGTAGAGACTAGTATATGTTGATCGATGAATTGTTCATTGATATGAGATATCAAATCAACATATGGGTACATGTTAGAGAACGATGTACTGGACAGACCCACCATGAGAATGCAACATGGATAGTTATATGATCGTCATATGCAATTCTCATAGTGATAATAATGTATGCAATCCTTACGACTTGTGATCATCAGAGATCCCAACATAAGGAGTTATGTATCTTGATATCGTCAAACGTTACCCGTAACAGGGTATACTATAAAGGCGACTATTGGATACACTACGAATTATGTAGAGGGATGTTGACTGATCGAGATAGGATTTGTCCCTCCTATATAACAGGAGATGTGTTTGGCCCTTGATCAAGTGAGAACTAAAATGCATGGCCATGCTCGAATGAGTCGATATGAGATATCGAGCTTATTCGTTTATTTTAGTTCTACTTGGGGATCAAGAAATAAAGATTGGATATACGAGTATGACTATTCCATGACTCGTGTTCAATCTAAACACAAAGGACAAAGGGATTAAGTTACATGATTAATATTATCACAAGTTCTAAAGGTTATGTCGAGTCATTGACATTCTTGTAATTTGGGTAGCATTGATGTGTTGCTAGATACCGCTCAATGCTTGCGACATAAAATGAGATTTTATGTCACTGCCAACATTACAAGATCCTATCGGGTCGCACAAAAGATTAAATCGAGAAGGGAAATTAAATTCATGGGATGAATTAAATAATTAAGAGGAGTCTTAATTAAATATCATAATGATTGAATTAAATCATGGGCTTAAGCCCATGAGGCTTTATGAAAGCCTTTAATTAATCATATATAATGTGTTAACAAGGTTTTAATTATTAAGACTTGATATAACACTTCATAATAAAAAAACCTACACGTGAGAAGCTCTCGGCGGCCTCTCAAGTTTGCTCTCGGCTTCTTCATTGTCGAAGGGCATCCTTGATTGTTTTCGTGCCATCATTCGATTGTGAATCGAGTTAGCTTCGTGTATCGGTTTAATAACTTGTCTAGCAACTTGTTATTAATCCATCCCTTCACCCGATTTGATCGTGTGGATACCGTTGAGGCAAAACTCATTGAGTTTTGCTATTGACTCGGAGAAGGCGTATGACGTGGTGCTGCTCCGTGGATTCTGCTTCAAACACGCTACAAGGGTGAGACCTTCGTATACCTTAATCCGATATGATAACCTATGTATAGATCTGCTGGTTTGTAATCCTAAAAATTTTATTCCGCTGCGTTGTATGCTCTATGGATTACTTACAGTGGTATCAAAGCCAGGTTCAAGGCTCATATCGGATTTATGTGATTAAATTGTGTTAATCATATTAGAATTAATATTGCATGCTAATTAAAACTGTTTAATTCATATATGATATGAAATAAATATTTAGTTTTTTTGAAAATCATCGTAAAGTTGTATTTGATATAATTAGGCGAATATCGAACCATATGTCATAAAGTTTTCGGCCATCACCATCACAAATGTCACCACGGCTAGCCACATGAGGGCTAGGGTTTTCGAACCCTTGGCTCGAGATGGCTTAATCGTTGTGGCTAATAATTGTGCATGGGAGTGTCGAAAATTAATTAGGGTTTAGAACCCATTGGACGTGAGGGCTAGCTCATGACAGCTAGGGTTTCGAACCCTAATAGTCGTGCATGGCTCGGCCATCATCGCCTTATTTTCTAAAGTTTTGAGACGTGGATGAGTTTTGAACTTTTTGACTCGATAATGGTTCACGCATGCATGGATTAGTAACTTTACCACATGAGAGCAAGGTTTTTCGAACCCTTAGCTCGAGATGGTTGAGCGAACCCCGTGCATGGCATGACCGTGACTCGTGGCTAACAAATTCCAGCGTTTAAAACAAGATGGCTCGATAAAAATGCATGAAGGTGCGAGGCGGCTAGGGTTTGGAACCCTAGCGCCGCCGCCGCACGAGCCATGGCTCGGCCATGGGCTAGGGTTTCGAACCCTAGGCCCACTATTGGTCCAGCCGTGTGCTTCATGGTTCGAACCATGGTGGTTCGTGTCTTAGTCGCTTTAGTTCGTGACATGTGATGTCCCGAGCGTACGATAATTTTTCAAAAATTATTTTATAGTTTTAATTAGAATTAAATTTAAAATGTTTAGAATTTAATTAATTAAATGTTAATGCATGCTTTATGTGTTGTTTGAGCATGGTGCGTGGTTATAGCCCTTTGACCTATTAGATAGGATTTGTGAATGATTGTAATTTATAATACGACCTGTAACAGGGTAAACTATAAAGACAATCATTGGATACACCACGAATTATGTAGAGGGATGTTGAGTGATCAAGAAAGGATTTGTCCCTCCTATATAACAGGAGAAGTGTTCGGGCCCTTGATCAAGTAAAACTAAAATGCATGGCCGTGCTCGAATGAGTCGATATGTGATATCGAACTTATTCGTTTATTCTAGTTCTACTTGGGGATCAAGAAATAAAAAATTGAATAGATGAGTATGACTATTCCATGACTCGTGTTCAATCTAAACACATTGGACAAAGGGATTAAGTTACATGGTTAATATTATCACAGTCCGTAGGTTATGTCGAGTCAATGACATTCTTGTAATTTGGGTAGCCTTGATGTGTTGCTAGATACCGCTCATTGCTTGTAACATAAAATTAGATTTTGTGTTACTGCCAATATTGCAAGATCCTATCGGGTCGCACAAAAGATTAAATCGATAAAGGGAGATAAAATTCATTGGATGAATTAATCAATTAAGAAGAGTCTTAATTACAAATATTAGATATATGTATTTAATTAATATATTGGGTATGGGCCAATAAGGCTTTTGGAAAGCCTTTTAATTAAATCTAATCTAATATATAATATGATAACAAGGTTGATTAAGGGTTAATCATTTTTATCAAACCTAATAGCCACCACAAGAGGAGCTCTCGGCCGCCGCCACTCTCCTACAAACCTGTTAGTTCCGGATTTTAAAGATGACAAAATATATCAGACCGGATCGAGAGAAATCAGACTGACCAGATCGATCGCTCAAAACAGATCAAGCTGATATGGTATATCGCAAAACAGAACGGATCGATGGAAATCAGCCTGACCAGATCGAAGCTTCAGATCGATCTCAACTTCTATCAGATCAGAGCAGTCAAGGCTGAATAAAGATTGGTTCTTCAGTCCGAATCATTAACGGCTATTTATTGAAGTATTTAATGTCGCAATTAATGCTGAAAAAGACCAAAGACTGAAGATTACAATAAAAGGTAAGAAGACAAAGAAGAGCTTACCTGACAGTCGCCGAAAGCATGAACCAGAACGGCAAGTACCCTAAAGAAGAAGACTGTAGCTTACTCAGAGTTTAAGTAGAGTCAAGAGTTGCACATTAAAGGAAATAATGTCGTTGGTACATGCAACTATAAAAGGATGCAACAGAAGAGCTCAAGATTGAGTCTGATCAATCGAAAAACGCACAAGAAAGAAAAACAGCACAAGCTTACAAGCTCAGACTTTCTCGAGCTGAAAATCTTCATAAGCACAAAGGATATTGTAATATTTGATCATTAAGGATCATTGTGTGCATAGACTAAAGTCTATCGTGTGTATTCTGTATTGAAATATAGAAGTGAGAAACAATTGTAACTGTCAGACAGAGTGTGTCTGAACAGATCGAGAGACTAGGAGTTTCAGTCTGGTAGTGAGGTAAATCCAGCTGAATCGGATTTGTACAACAGGATTGTATAAATCAAAGTCTTCTAGTGGAATCCTTCCTTAATTGGAAGAAGGGGAGACGTAGAAGGATTACACCACCTTCGAACTTCCAGAAACATATTCTGTGTTTTATCATTCTGCACTCGTTCTATTATTCAAGCCATCGAGCCGTTCTTACTAATTTAAGAACAGACCGTTCCGCACTAAAACATTCAGTGGTCTGTTCTGAAAAAGAGTTGATTAAGAAACAGATTTCTTTCACTAATCCGAAAGAAATCACAAGGGATTAATTTTTAATAGGAGTGTTCATTCACCCCCCCCCCCCCCCCCCTCTAAACACTCCGGACCGATCCTAACAAGTGATATCAGAGCAGGTCGTCTTAATCAGCACAAAGACACTTGAGCTGATGGCATCATTCAACAAAATTCCTATGTTCTCAAAAGAAGACTATGATGATTGGAGAATCAGAATGCAAGCTCATCTGGCAGCACAGGATGCCGATATGTGGTTCGTCATCACTGATGGACCAATGAAGATTCTGAAAGTCAATACAGCAGCCTCCATTACTGGTGGTGAACCCCAAATGGTCGAGCAGGACAGATCCCTCTGGACGAATGAAGAAAGAAAGAAAGAAAACCTCGACAACGTTGCCAAAGACATCTTGTTCAAGACATTGGACAAGAACATGTTCAGTAAAATCAAAACGGGCTCAACTGCCAAAGAAATTTGGGAGAAGATAGCACAGCTATGTGAAGGGAACGACCAGACCAAGGAAAATAAGCTGATTGTTGCTCTTCAAAGATTTGAGAGCATAAAAATGAAGAGTGGAGAAACTCTAAATGAGTTTGATGAAAGAGTCACTGGTATCATCAATGAACTAAATGGTCTGGGCAAGGAATACTCAAACAGAGAGATCGCTCTGAAAGTTATGGGAGCCCTGCCAAAAGAATGGGATGTTAAGACCATTGCAATGAGGGAGTCCAAAGATCTGAACAAGGTTGAACTTCATGATCTGTTCGCAGATCTAAAGGCATATGAGTTCGAACTGATCACCAGAGGTGAAGCGGAGCCATTCATCTCTCAACACTGGCAGCCATTCCAGACCAGACCGCCCCCACAATAGATCGATCTATCGAACAGATAAGTAATGATGCTATGTCATTATTTATCAAGAAATTTGGTAAATTCATGTCTAAAAATAAAAGGAATTTTAAACACTCTCATCATTATAAATCAAGAAAGGACGATGCTGTTAATGATCAGGCTTGCTACAATTGTGGTAAGACCGGACATTTTATTGCAGATTGCATTAGACCGAAGAAAGAAGAGCGTAAAGAAAAGCATCGTGATGACAAGAAATAGAAGCACTACAAAGATCGTAAAAGTCATCATGGGAAGTCCCAAAAGGTCCTAGTAGCAGAAGAAGGAAACAGCAAGTGGGCTCAGACTGATTCAGATTCAGAAAGCTCCGAATATTCTTCCAGCGAAAGCGAAGATGATATTCAATGTCTAATGGCAGACGAGGTATTCGATCTTGACTCAAATGAATTTACACGTGAAGAGCTTATGTCCGCACTGCAAGACATGGCTAATGATTATAGAATCTTAGCTTAATCATTTGAGAAAACCAAAGCCAAAGCCAATGATCAAATGGATGAGCACATCAAACCAAGCTGCTCTGAGCTGGGTGAGTGCAACAATCTACAGATCGAGCTGAATAAGCTAAAAATCTCTTATGATCAGCTCCATGAAGAAAATAAGAGAATTAGCACACAAAATGCTAAGCTTTCTCATATCTTCAAAACATGGACAAAATCCAGAACATCATTGGAAGAATTGCAAGAGGTACAAAGAAATGTCGGATGATGTTACCGGCATAGGCTTTGATATCAAAGACTGCACCAAAGATGAATCTGAACTGTTGATGGTAAAGAACAAAATCAAACAAATGACATTTGTTAAATCTAGCACAGTATATGAAACTGAAGCACCTACAATTCAAACGGGAGTCTCTTTTGTGAATCAAGGTTTGAGAAAAGGGATTGGATATGTTAACCAAGCCAAAGAAAAGGCACCAGCAAGCTTTGCGTCTTACAAACCAAATCTAAAGGTGCAAGATCTAAGGCAAGGAAGACAATACAATTATTATAACTCAAAACCAGTTCAACGAAGATATAGACTACCTCATAAGAATCAAAGGTTTCCATATCGCACACATTATCACACACAACATCGAAACATATCAGCTCACAGCACAACAGACACACACAAGTCATTAAAGCTTATACAGGTGTGGGTTCCCAAAGGGCTAATCCGTTCTGGACCCAAGTAGGATTGTGTACCAACAATAATTATGTTTGATGACAGGTACCGAAGAAACTTGCATCAGATTGGTACTTAGACAATGGGTGTTCTCGTCACGTGACTGGAAGCATCGAGCTGCTGTCTGAAGTCACATAATGTACTGGACCCAAGATCATCTTCGGAGATAACTCAAAGGGTAAGACCGTGGGCAAGGGTAAGATTGTCCATGGTAATATTATTATCAATGATGTGCTGCTAGTTGAAAATCTATGATATAATCTGATTAGTATAAGTCAACTATGTGATAATGGTTATGCTGTAGAATTTCACAAACACACTTGCACTGTTAAATCGTCAGACGGTATGACCATGCTTGTAGGAATCAGAAATGGAAATACATATAAGATTAACTGGAACTTTGCTCAACCTGATAATCCTACTTGCTTTATCGCTAATAATGATAATAAACACTGGCTATGGCATAAACGCTTGAATCAACTCAATTTTAAGACTATTTCTAGCATGTGTAAACATGATTTAGTTGTCGGTCTGCCCAAGATCGACTTTGCTAAGGATACGATCTGTGAAGCGTGCCAAATGGGCAAACAGATCAGATCATCCTTCAAAAACAAGAATGCCAAATCCTTCTCACGTTGCTTAGAATTATTACATATGGACTTGTTTGGTCCTATACCAATAACAAGTTTAGGGGGAATGCGGTATACTCTTGTTGTTATTGATGATTACTCATGTTTTACTTGGACTATATTTTTGAGCAGTAAAGATCAGACCGGTCTGAAATTGATCAAGCTGCTGAAACGCACTCAGAATGAGAAATCATCAAGCATAGACAGGATTCGAAGTGACAAAGGCACTGAGTTTTCAAATCATAATCTTGAATCCTTTCTAGAAGATCAAGGAATTAAGCATGAATTTTCAGCCGCCCGAACTCCCCAACAGAATGGAGTTGCAGAACGAAGGAACAGAACGCTTAAAGAGGCAGCAAGGACAATGCTTGCTGATTCTGACATTTCGCAAAAGTTCTGGGCAGAAGCTGTAAATACTGCGTGCTACACTCAAAATCGGTCTATGATTAACAAGAAGTTGAATCTTACTCCATATGAAATATGGACTGGTAACAGACCGTCTATCTCTCACCTTCATGTATTTGGTTGCAACTGCTTCGTTCACAACAATGGTAAGAATCATCTTACAAGCATTTGAAGCTAAATCAGATAATGGGATATTCTTAGGATATTCATCTAATAGCAAAGCTTTTCGCGTCTTCAATAATGACAATTTAACTGTAGAAGAATCTGTGCATGTAGTTTTTGATGAATCTTTATGTATTGAGGGTAGCAAGGAATCAATTCAAAATCAGATGGAAAATATCCATCTCGAAGCTAACAATGATGATGAGATTGTAGATAACAGGTCAAGAGACAATCCATCGGAACCTGAAGTACCAGACAGACCGGATCATGGCAATGAAGCTCCTTCAGATCGAGCCGATCCGGATGTTCCTCGCTCTAATGTTAAATCAGATGCTGATAATGCCACTACTACTCATCCGTCTGTACTAGACAATCCAGAATCGAGTTATCGATGGACAAAGAGGCATCCACCTGATCTAGTTATTGGAAGTCCTTCTGCACCGATTAGAACTAGAGGACAGATGATGGATGAATTCACTCATGCTGCTTTCATATCAAATCTGGAACCTAAAAAGATTGATGAAGCTTTGACTGATTTCAACTGGATTAAAGCCATGCAAGACGAGCTTAATCAATTTGAACAAAATCAAGTTTGGAGTTTAACCCCCAGGCCAAGCGATCTGTCTGTTATTGGAACCAGATGGGTGTTCAGAAACAAGCTAGACGCAGATGGAGTTGTGGTTCGAAACAAAGCCAGACTGGTGGCCCAAGGATTCTGACAAGAAGAAGGAATTGACTTCGATGAATCTTTTGCACCAGTCGCCAGACTTGAAGCAATCCGAATATTTCTTGCTTATGCTACTTTTAAATACTTCAAGGTATATCAAATGGACGTTAAGAGTGCATTTCTTAATGGTCAACTTCAGGAGGAAGTCTACATTGAGCAACCTCCTGGATTTCAGAATCACTCATTTCCAAATCATGTATATCTACTGAATAAAGCAGTATATGGTCTGAAACAAGCCCCAAGAGTGTGGTATGATACTCTGTCTCAATTTCTGCTGAACCATGATTTTCAGATCGGCTCAGTAGATAAAACTCTATTTAAATTTATTAAGGGGGAACATTCTTTGTTAGTTCAAATTTATGTTGACGATATCATTTTGGGTCAACTAACCCCAAATTATGCGAGAAATTCTCTAAGTTAATGCAGAGACAGTTTGAGATAAGTATGATGGGAGAACTTTCATTCTTTCTGGGTCTCCAAGTCAAACAGCTCAGCAATGTCATTTTCATAAATCAAACCAAGTATACCAAAGAGCTACTCAAGAGATTCGGAATGGAAACGTGTTCAACTGCATCAACTCCAATGAGTCCTACAATCAAGTTAGACAAAGACGAAGGGGGAACATCAGTTGAAGTATCTATGTATCGAGGACTGATCGGATCGCTCTTGTATCTTACAGCGAGCCGGCTTGATATTATGTTCTCAGTCTGTATGTGCGCTAGATTTCAGTCAGAACCAAAGCAATCACACTTCATTGCTGCTAAGCGTATTCTGAAATACTTGAAAGGATCTCAGAACGTTGGTCTTTGGTATTCCAAAGATTCAAATTTCAGCTTAATCGGATATTCAGACGCTGACTATGCTGGCTGTAAGATTGATCGCAAAAGCACCAGTGGAACATGTCAATTCTTAGGTGAAAGATTGATCTCTTGGTTTAGCAAAAAGCAAACATCTATTGCCACATCTACAGCTGAAGCAGAATATCTTGCCGCTGGAAGCTGTTGCGCTCAAATGCTCTGGATTCAACACCAGCTCAAAGACTATGGCATTCAAGCTGTTGAATCTCCGATATTTTGTGACAACACAAGTGCAATCGCTATAACGTATAATCCAGTTTTGCACTCTCGAACAAAGCACATTGATATAAGACATCATTTTATTCGAGATCATGTTGGCAAAAAGGAAATTCGGATCGAGCTTATTTCAACAGAACAGCAAGCAGCAGATATCTTCACCAAACCACTTCCTGAGGCTAAGTTTAATTACTTTCGTCAAATTCTTGGTTTAATAGACTTATCTTGATGTTTTACAAGTATCCTTCTTTTAGTTATCTTTTAAAGAATGTATGCTGGCACAGATCGATAATACAATTATCAGAACGACACATACCGGTCCGAACTTTCAGACCGATCTATGTCAAATCTGATGTTATCCTATGATCTGTCTGGTCAACAAATCTTTAAATAAAATAATTGTTTAAAATAGCCCGGACTGATCGCAAATTTTAACCGCCTTCTCTCTCTTTTATCTTTACCGTTTATTTTGAATTATTTAATTATCAGTCTTCGAGATAAAGACACGTGTCTTCTCTCTCTTATTTAGCGGGCTGAACATTTCATTCTCATTCACTTTTTACAATTTACCGTTGTCTGCTCTCTAACTCTCTCATATTATCTTTCAAACTCTTCGTATTTTTCCATTACACTCCAATGGCCACTATCACTCACAACTCTCTCTCCGTTGAGTTCGATGATATCTACAGGGCTGAAGATCCAGAAATGGTCTCTATTTTCAAAATTTTGGAATCATCTGGATTAAGGAATTTTCTAGAGTGTGGCACGGTGGTTTACGAGTCGGAGATTCGCGAATTGTTCGCCAATGCTGTTACACAGAAGACATCCATCTCCACCTCCGTAAAGGGCAAATCTTTTGAAATCTCTCTGATGACGCTGGCAAAGACCTTTGGTCTTCCCAACTCCGGACTGACAAAGTTTGGCCAGATTCCTCAAGCTTCTCTCACGGCTCTTCAGGGGAGGGTATCCATATTTGGCCACCGCCTGCAGCCTTCATTCAAGAAGAAGGAAATGTTCTTTCATTTCCAGGTGTTATGCGAGATCGTTGGCAAGCCATTATTGGGCAAAGCCGGAAGCTATGATGCTGTTACTGCTGAGAAGTTCCGGGCCATGGCTGCTATTCACTCAGGCCAGAAGATGAACTGGTCTGCAATATTATTTGGAGTTCTACTTGAGACAGTCATCGCCTCCAAACAGGCTGTCTGTTTTGCTGTGCCTTTAAGCAAGCTACTGGAGATGATGGACATCGAGCTGGGGAAGCCGTCCGCTCTAAGTCCGTTCAAAATTCTCAACTCCAAGGGACTGGCTCTCCTAAAGTCCAAGAGTGCTCCACCCACCCCTACCGATCTGGTGGCCGTCAAGATTGAGAAAGGAGAAGAACAGGCTGCTGCTCGAAGACCTCGAGTCAAGCACAAATTAACCATTCAGACTGACTCCGAGGAAACTCAGTCTGCTCCTTCATCACCAGCCAAGGCCCTTCCCAAAAAGCCAAGAACCCAACTCACCAAGCCACACAAAACCTTACCTCTCAAAACCCTACCCATATTGCCTCCCACAAAAGCCACCCCTGCACCCCAACCTACAACCCAACCTTCAACAGCTTCAACCACTGCACCCAAAGTAACCATCCGAGTCCCCTCTGCCATTCCCGTGGTCAAAGGGATTGTTATCACTGAATTGAGAGACTACACCCAATCAGTGATCAAATCCCCATCTTCCACCGGCAAGGGCAAGGCCATTCTCACTGAACCCCTCTCATCCAAACCCAAATCTGCCGCGCAGACAGCCATCGACATCGCTATAGAGGATGTTGAAGATAAGGTCCAGGCGCTCATTATGGTCTTTGATGAATATGTCGAGTACAGAACGATCAACCATATTGATATGTTCTTCGGCAAGCTGAGAAGACTGCAGAAAATGGAAGAAGAAGTCCTTAAGGGGACAGAGACGGATGATGTGAGAGTCGCGGTGCTTCGCAAAGATCTCTTTCAGGCCAACCAGAGATTCAGACTAGCGAATTTGCTCTTGGCCGCTAAGAAAGCAAATTTCGATCCGAGCACTCCAATTGCCAAAGATGATGGTGCTGTTATTGCTCAACTGGAAATGGATATTCATGCTCTTCACTTAGCTGTCCGATTTCAACGACAGAAGCTCAGCATCTCCACTCCAGTACGCAGCCCGGATCATCCATCTGCAAGCAAGACTCTGGCAGAACCTTTCATAGAGACTATTCCATCTGGAGCAGCGGACCAGACAGCAGATCAAACAGCGGACCAGACAGCAGATCGAATAGCGGATCAGACAGCGGAGCAGCCAATGACTAATGCTCCGTCTGCTACAGAAGATGAACTCTTGAATGTTTTGTTGGACTCCCCAACAACGTCTATTCCTCTGGGATCATCAGTCTCCCATGTTCAACTCAGTCCAACCGCCGCACTTACAACAGTTGTCTCACCAGAGTTCGTCGATCCAGATCTGGTGGTGTCCAACGTTGTTGCAGCTTTACAGGTTGAGGAGCCTTCGAGACCTAGCACTCCTCCAGAACAATCTGCTGAAGATATGACGTTCTTAGAAGATTTTTCTTCGGACTTGGTCACCCTGATCCGGTCCGAAACACGCCAAGCTGCCTTATCTTCACTTATACCGATTACTGAAGAAGCTGATCACACCCAGTCGTCATCTGATCACTCTCCAAGCCGTCTATCTGATGCACCTCCATCCTTGGCTAGGACCCTTCAGCACTTATCTGATAACTGTCTATCTCTCTCTCAACGAGTCATAGAGGTTCATCAAAGTCAACGGACCACAGTCTTGGATTTTGATTCATTTAAAGAGAAGATGACAGCCAGTATTAGCAGCCTTCAGCGAGGACTGAATGATCTGTTCTCTCAGCAAGCTTCTTTTAAAACCAGCCTGATAAAAGAGCAGATCGAGCTGGCCACTGAAGTCAGAGCATCCGTAGCCAATTCCCTTCGTGCTCAAGACACTCGTCTTGAAACTATCAGCGCTCAGCTAGCACAAGTTGTCGATTTTCTTCAAGAGATTACTGCTGACAAAAAGGGGGAAAAGAGAAAAGACTTCAAGCCGCATCAGTCTCAGTCTTCAAGAAAGTAGAAGTTTCGTTGCTTAAATCAGACTGTCTGTATATAAGATTTTTGTGATCAATAAAAATCTTTCTTTGTTAAGTCCTTGTTCATTTATTTTGAACTAAAAACGGCTTAATCGATCCAAACTCTAACTTAATAATGTTCATTTATTTTGAACAAGAAGAAGTAATCGATCCGAAAGTATACGCTTCAGAGTTCTTAAAAGACTGGATAAAAAGATTTAGAAGCTAGGTTTTGTCATCATCAAAAAGGGGGAATTTGTTAGTTCCGGATTTTAAAGATGACAATATATATCAGACCGGATCGAGAGAAATCAGACTGACCAGATCGATCGCTCAAAACAGATCAAGCTGATATGGTATATCGCAAAACAGAACGGATCGATGGAAATCAGCCTGACCAGATCGAAGCTTCAGATCGATCTCAACTTCTATCAAATCAGAGCAGTCAAGGCTGAATAAAGATTGGTTCTTCAGTCCGAATCATTAACGGCTATTTATTGAAGCATTTAATGTCGCAATTAATGCTGAAAAAGACCAAAGACTGAAGATTACCATAAAAGGTAAGAAGACAAAGAAGAGCTTACCTGACAGTCGCCGAAAGCATGAACCAGAACGGCAAGTACCCTAAAGAAGAAGACTGTAGCTTACTCAGAGTTTAAGCAGAGTCAAGAGTTGCACATTAAAGGAAATAATGTCGTTGGTACATGCAACTATAAAAGGATGCAACAGAAGAGCTCAAGATTGAGTCTGATCAATCGAAAAACGCACAAGAAACAAAAACAGCACAAGCTTACAAGCTCAGACTTTCTCGAGCTGAAAATCTTCATAAGCACAAAGGATATTGTAATATTTGATCATTAAGGATCATTGTGTGCATAGACTAAAGTCTATCGTGTGTATTCTGTATTGAAATATTGAAGTGAGAAACAATTGTAACTGTCAGACAGAGTGTGTCTGAACAGATCGAGAGACTAGGAGTTTCAGTCTGGTAGTGAGGTAAATCCAGCTGAATCGGGTTTGTACAACAGGATTGTATAAATCAAAGTCTTCTAGTGGAATCCTTCCTTAATTGGAAGAAGGGGAGACGTAGAAGGATTACACCACCTTCGAACTTCCAGAAACATATTCTGTGTTTTATCATTCTGCACTCGTTCTATTATTCAAGCCATCGAGCCGTTCTTACTAATTTAAGAACAGACCGTTCCACACTAAAACATTCAGTGGTCTGTTCTGAAAAAGAGTTGATTAAGAAACAGATTTCTTTCACTAATCCGAAAGAAATCACAAGGGATTAATTTTTAATAGGAGTGTTCATTCACCCCCCCCCCCCCCCCACTCTAAACACTCCGGACCGATCCTAACAAAACCTCACGGCCGCCGCCGTCGTGAATAGTGAGATTAACGGCCGTCGTTTGATCGGTTTTGAACCGTGACCCTTGTTTTGGTTTGAGAACGAGTCTAGCAACTTGTTCTTGAACACCCTTTTCGATTTGATCGTGTGGATACCGTAGAGACGAGTGTGCAAATATTTGTTCGTGACTCGTGGTCTTGCAACGAGGATTCTGCTACAAACACGCTACAAGGGTATGATTCTTAACTATCTCGGTATGATCACTTTGTATAGGTCCTTGGAAGGAATCCAAAATTTTATTTTCCGCTGCGTATTGCATGATGGATTCCTAATAGTGGTATCAGAGCCGTGTACAAAGCTCATATCGGATTTATGTGATTAATTGTTTAATCATGTTTTGAATCTTTTGCATGCTTTAAAATTGTTTATTCATATATGATATGTGTTAATCAATTTTGTGGTAATTATCGCAATATTATATGTGATATAATCGACGGATCGAAATATATGATAATTCGTGATCAAAACCGAGCCATTGGCTCACATGATCCTCACGGCCGCCGCATGGAGCTAGGGTCTCGGACCCTTGGCTCGTGCATGGGCCGAGCCACCACCGTTGGACTAGGGTTTCGAACCCTAGGCTCCATGGCTCTCGGCCGCCGTCGCCATGCAACTAGGGTTTCGAACCCTTTGGACTCGATGAGGTCCAAGCCGCCGCCGACATGGCTAGGGTTTCGAACCCTAGTCTCATGCGTGGTTTGGCCGTGGGTTGAGCTAAGGTTTCGAACCTTGGACCGATCCATGGCTTGAGGCACGCCAAGTATCCGTGGCATTTGATGTCCCGAGCGTACGATAATTTCATAAAATTTTATTTTACAGTTTTAATTAGAATTACATTTTAAAATGTTTAGAATTTAATTCATTAATTGTTATAGCATGCTTTATGTGTTGTTTGAGCATGGTGCGTGGTTACAGCCCTATTACCTATTAGATAGGATTTTGTGAATGTTTGTAATTTAATACGGCCTGCGTGTCGTGCCTTCTCTATTTTTCTTAAATGTTATCCCTCCCCTATGTTCCTCTCGAATGTAACTCGAGGAATTCTCTATATCATGTAATTGTTATATAGTATAGTTTATTTTGTTGATGGAGATCAATGAAGATGGACCAAGGTGCCGGGATGAGGAGGCCATTCACAAAATGGAGCCAAAGAGGTGCTTGGAGAAGTTACCTTAGTTGACCTTTTAGGATTTTCTCATTGGCATGAGAAAATCATTAGTTGGGGCTATAACCATGTCACGTTTATTTTATGTTGATGTATGAGATGCATGTTTATCGATTTATTTAATATTGATGCTTGATATACATATATGTAGATATGTAATATTCATATATGTACCTGACATATTTTCAATATTAATAAAATCATGAGATCAATAAATCCCTCTTATAATATTAAGTCAATCAAGATGCCTTCCAATTAAAAATACTCGTCAAGACTTCGATTGAACATGTGTGGGTTTGCCAAAGCAAAGCACCGTGACAATCTTAGTAAGGCGCGAAAGGATAAAAGTGATATCCGTGTTATTTTAAAATTGGGTTCGACTTAACTAGGTTATCTCAATAGGATTGAGAACCTAGAAACATGGGGTTGGATAATAATTCATAAGATGAATTTGAACAAAGTGTTGTTCGTCCAACCATCCGAGAATTACATGTGATGTAATTGACAAAGTGTTGTCTACCTAAATAACCGAGTCTTGGGTGATTAGCCAAAGCTAACTCAGGATTAGGTGAAATATGGATCTTGGCCCACTAAGTTTTCGAGGGTTGATATTTTAAACAAAATAGTGGGAGTGTCATTTTGTTAGGACCCCCATACCCTTAACCCGTTATTAGTGTATTAATCCATGTCAATAGTGCATACAATCGTTCATGTAGGGAAAAACCACTTGTCGTTATAGCCAATCATGCCACATATAAAATTTCTTTACATTATTCCATATAATGTCTAGTTTCCCTTCAACCAAGTCTACATACATCATGCACCAATATAATACACTAACATGCTCTCAGTTTATTTGGCAATTCCATATTTAATTGCATGCAAACCATGAATGAATAGAAGAGAGCCGTAGCCCATTTATACATTCCATATACACGTAAAATGTACTCACATAAGAGCACCCAATGAACACGCGTGTATCTAATGTATAAAACACTCTGCGGGATACCGTTACTGGCACTTCAATCCTGAAAGCACCTCCCAAGCGCAGCTCGATCTCAACTCTGGATCTATGCACTTATTCAACCAGCTCTGGTACCTCGATCCTGGAAGTACCTCAAATCAACAGCCCGAGCTCAACTCCAAAGCTGCTGCTACACCTGTAACACCTGTCCCAACAGAGACAGCCCACACACGGGGTGAGCATACCAATATCCCAAATCCAACAATCATGATAATACAATTCATAATTTACAACAATGTAAATGTTATGAAATACAAAATATACTCCCTAAATGGTATCATCCTCATCTGGGATCCTCTGTACTGTCCCTGTTCTCAAAACAACTGAAATCATCAAATTCCCAAATGCCAGTTAATCATTACATTGAATAACGAATCCATATGCTATATTCCGATAACATAACCATAATATTGAATCATTCAACAATAATTACAATTATTCCATTTATCTCATTTATGGTTCTATGGTTCTATCTCATTGCTCGCTCTACAATAGCGGCATTTCATTCTCACGCATGCTCAACAGCAGTGGCGTCATAACTGATGTTCACTCAAAGGCGACAACATCCCAATCATTGCTCGCTCGAAAGCGGCCCCATATAATTCCCAATGTATATATATGTCCGTTCATAGTGATTACCATAAATCATGTAATTTAATATACATTTATTGCAATATAGCGTACCATGCACTCACAATTGCAATTATAATAAAAGGGATATGATCGTACGTCATACGTACCTTAAGTTCCGAAGTCCAAGCCAAACATTGCTTGAGTTCCATGCCTCGAGAAATATGTGCTAAAACACATAAACAACTCACAATCAAGTAAAAGCATGCATTCACGTGCCCACGCACGTTAGCAAACCTCAAAACCCATCGTCAATCCATGACGATTACCAAAACAAAAGCCCTCCGGCTAAGCATGCATAATACCCAAAATATCCCTTTTAAAACGTTTAAAAGATAGCCCAAAAACCCAACCGGGAGTTCCGTTTAATTAACTTGGCTCCAACCAAACCATTTTAAAAGCCTACCATTCTCATTGGAATGTGAACATTGCCCCGGAAGCCGACCATTTAAGTCGCAAATCCAAAATCCCACAAAAAACCAAGAGAACCACAAAATCCCTGCTAGCGATCGATCGCTATACCGGGCGATCGATCGCTAGCCCCTTGGCGATCGATCGCTCGATATAGCGATCGATCGCCAGGGCCTACTGCTTGCATGCGATCGATCGCCTGCTTCGGGCGATCGATCGCCGTGCCCTGCAACTCGAAAAACTCCATTTTTAAAAGCTTGAAACCTCCACAAATCATACCCCAACTCCTCCCAACTCAAAACCTCAACAAATTTACACACAAGAACCTCCAACAAGGGTGCTCAACCCAAAATTAAACAAACCCAAAAGATTTTATGATTTCCACCAAAATCACTCAAACCAACCCAAATCCAAAACTCAATCAAATCCATCAAAATCACAATCAAAACGAAGATAAAAGCAAAGGGAATGAGATTACCAACTTATCTTCGAAGAATCCGGCTCCTAAATCGAGCCTCCGTCGATTTTCCTTGAAGGAGGAAGGGGAAAAGGGTTTGGGGATGGGTTATCGCAGGAGAGGGGAGAGAGTAGAGGAAATGAATTCCGAATGACGGAATCCAGAGTCCAACTGGTATATATAGCAAAAATGCCCCAAAATACCAATACCTCCACAAATACATCATGATTCATTAAAAGTCATCTGTTTTCAAAACTCTCTCTCCAACATCAAATCCCCATACCAGCCCCAACATAAAGTACCCCGGACTCCAAGTCCCACCGAAAACCCAACTCAATAGGTTTTCCACCAAAATGAGAATACAATCTCAACCTTTGGATCCAACGATCCCAAATGCCCGATTTTACAACATCGGGAGACCCAAAACCGCAATTAATACACAATTGCCACAATTAAAATCCATTAAGGATTATTACTACACCGGGATTAACACCAGTAATTTCCGGACATCACAATTATCCCCCACTAATAAAATTTCGTCCTCGAAATTTGCACCATTGTACTCCACGTAACACCAGGACTACACAACAAAACGAAACCACAACCCCGATTCTGGACCACATCAGAATCGAATTAACAACCGCGAGGACACCAACCTCGCACCAAGCTTTAAAATAAAGCAAACGCCAAAACCAACACAAAATCCAAAGGATAATAACATACCTCGATGGGAATCATCCCAGAAGTCAGTCTACCACAACAGCAAATCAACCAAATCTTCATTGGTTCTGACATAGATATCTCCCCATGATATCTCCATCACTTGCCCACGATGCTTAACACGCATCGTTATGATGAGGACTACTAGCATACGACAGTATACTCACAGGAAACCCGGTTCCTTCTTTCCACCCCCATCTCCTCCAAAGGAGTAGTTGCACCACTTGCAACACGGGTCGGGCAACCCACGGTCACCGATTCACACAAAGCACATCTCAGAAGATGTTTACACCGGTGTGTTCCAAGAAATCATATCTTGGTCCCGACACACTATCAAGACTCCACAAATTCTCAGGTTCCACAGAGGTCATGCAAGACAATCGATTGCATTCCCGCCACACGTGTCAATCATGACACTAAACAAATCCGAATCCTGACCATCCCTCGATCATCCTGGGATTCAACAATCCTAAAACAAGGAAGCTATCGAATTAACCAGCAAGAATTACCATGGTCCCAAAACACGACAATCCCTCCTCAGGGGAAGTCAACTGGACCTCACGATTATTCCTCAGCATATATCGTGCCCTCGAGATTACCAATCTCAGGGTGCCACAATCTCACCGGAGATTCATCAAAGCATATAAATCCGACGTTCAACAAGGAACAATTAAAGTTGGCATTCGTATACACACACGGCATACATGCTCATGCACCAACACAACATGCATACCCAAAGCAATAGACTCGGGTATCTCCAATCATACCCAATCCCAAAACCAACCGTCAAACCTTAATTATTCTCACCCCACGGAGAATGATGGTTGACAAACAAAAACCAAAGGGTGTGATTCCAACATCGACACAACACGAACCAAAACAACGAATCTCCTAAAAGATTCAACCGATAGGTATATCAATACCGCCTTCCTCACAAGGAAAATGTCATGAACTCATGACCCTCCAACTTCGAACTGCCGTTTGGAAAACATGGATATATTTATATCAAAACATATCCCTGAACCAACAAAAGATGATTGATCCAGAATAGTGCATCCCTGCAACTATTACCAATCTGAAACCCGTATACTCCATGTATACTCAAACTAAAGATGCTCTGTACTGATGCTATAGTACTCCACAATCTCGAGCATTTCCCCGGAGACGTCTCCCCGAACGTCTCGCCGAAAGGTAAGAAATCCATTACTCGGTCCAACACCAGTAATGTTTACCATGGCTGATTTACAATCAACCTACAATCGATACCAGCTGTTTCCATGACAGTGCCATCCAAATTTCTCCAAGAGATAAAATCAGTATAGTAGTATTACCCCACTAGCTATATCCTACAAATCCAATCGTGACTCCCGTTGTATTCCATATGCAAGGATGCTCAACCAGAGCTAACAACGACTTGTTGACACTCACGTTGGTATTCCCCACAAAATCGAGTTGTCCCGGTACAAGTCACTCGAAACATTTGACGTATAAACGTCCCCGTGAGGTATTCCCTACCTCAATCACCACACCACATAGAGACTACAAGAGTCTATCATAACCCTCATCGTATCACCATACGATTCGCCCAGCTCGAATCCAACGAGCAGCATAAAGGCTAACACAAGCACACTAAAGTACTGCAACAATACCTGGCTAACGGTTCGTTTGCCCATAGGCTCATACCAACCTATCAACGTGACACACGTTTCATCCCGGTATACCATACCGCACAAACCATTAGAGTTGTGGGTCATCGCCCACATATCTCTAAAACACCAAAGCACAATGGACAACCCGGTATCCTTGCTCAACTATGATGCAATCCTAAACCATTAAGACTTATTCCACACCCTCAGGGTGGGTGTATCCATGCTTAACACACATCACAACAACAGCGAGTAGTTTCCTCAATGACTACTCTTACCACCAATCGCTTGGCCTTAGCCAATCCAGCGAGTATACCCAAAGGATATCATTACTCGAAAATATTTACCTCTATAACATGATGCGGTCCACTCACCGGTACAATGCATCCCATGCTCCATCGAGCAAACCTGCTCGGCAAAAAGTGTATCGTCAACTAGTGACCCAGACTCTACCATGTGCTCACAATCGGCACTCAAACTTACAACCAAATACATAAACATTAATGTATTATTCACCAAAACGACGCCACGCGTCAACATAAACATCCCAAATAACATCGTCAAACATATGACGGTATAATACAACACATAGTATTCACAATAATGATAACAAAAGTAATAAACCATACCTCATCGCTAATGAGATAGCGGTATACCTGTCTCCGTCATCCAGCAGTGGCACGCAATCAGCACCCATCGCTCGTAGGCGGCATAACCCAGTGCTACGTACATAGCGGTATAACCCATCGCCATAGAATCAGTTGTATGATCCCTCGCCATAGAGTCGGCAACATAAAACATCGCTATAATATACGTCGGTATGTACCATCGCCAATAGAACAGCGGAATGAACCATCGCTATGAATGCCCGGCGGCATGAACCATCGCCAATAGAATAGCGGAATGAACCATCGCTATATAGATACCCGGCGGCATTAATCATCGCCAATAGAATAGCGGCATGTACCATCGCTATATAGATACCCGGCGGCATGAACCATCGCCAATAGAATAGCGGAATGAACCATCGTTATATAGATACCCAGCGGCATGAACCATCGCCAATAGAATAGCGGAATGTACCATTGCTATATAGATACCCGGCGGCATGAACCATCACCAATAGAATAGCGGAATGAACCATCGCTATATAGATACCCGGTGGCATGAACCATCGCCAATAGAATAGCGGAATGAACCATCGCTATATAGATATCCGGCGGCATGAACCATCACCAATAGAATAGCGGAATGAACCATCGCTATATAGATACCCGGCGGCATGAACCATCGCCAATAGAATAGCGGAATGAACCATCGCTATATAGATACCCGGCGGCATGAACCATCGCCAATAGAATAGCGGAATGAACCATCGCTATATAGATACCCGGCGGCATGAACCATCGCCAATAGAATAGCGGAATGTACCATCGCTATATAGATACCCTGCGGCATGAACCATCGCCAATAGAATAGCGGAATATACCATCGCTATATAGATACCCTGCAATACAATGCATATACCATATCCAATATACATCGCCATGAGTGTATTTTAATGCACCTCACTTCTCATATAAGCGGCATAGAATAACCTCGCTTCAATGGACATGCGGTACTCCCACCCCTCGCCTCACATTGTAGCGGCAAATATTCTTTCCTCGCTTCATATGATAACCACGCTTCAATGTGACATGTGGCGCTCCCACCCCTCGCTTCACATTTAGCGGCACAACATTAAAATCATCACTCCATTGTGTACATTAACGCATAATCCATGATGTATATAAAATGCAGGTTACCGTTTCATGTCTTTCAACCCTGATATTAGCCCTTCGTGTCATAGTGTCCCTACAGGAATAATTTCAACCATGAGCATATAATAATCCATATTCACCACAATACGATTATAACGAGTAAATGCATAAACTATGAGTACAAAGTACTTCCTGTATCCCAATGCATTTCAAAATGCTCCCTTTGGTTGGTCCTGTGCCACAACTCACAATCATAATCAACAGGTTATATTATGATTCCATAGATGTCATGACACATAATTGTTCCACTATGATCACATATCATAAATGCACATAAGCAAAATAGTTGTGTCACACAACACTAACTACTGTCATGCATAAATATGTGCTACTCATTCCTATCAGCATGTTCCAGGCCCTCAACAGCCCCAAAGAGCTAACCACTGTTCTGATACCACTAATGTAAGGACCCCCATACCCTTAACCCGTTATTAGTGTATTAATCCATGCCAATAGTGCATACAATCGTTCATGTAGGGAAAAACCACTTGTCGTTATAGCCAATCATGCCACATATAAATTTCTTTACATTATTCCATATAATGTCTAGTTTCCCTTCAACCAAGTCTACATACATCATGCACCAATATAATACACTAACATGCTCTCAGTTTATTTGGCAATTCCATATTTAATTGCATGCAAACCATGAATGAATAGAAGAGAGCCGTAGCCCATTTATACATTCCATATACACGTAAAATGTACTCACATAAGAGCACCCAATGAACACGCGTGTATCTAATGTATAAAACACTCTGCGGGATACCGTTACTGGCACTTCAATCCTGGAAGCACCTCCCAAGCGCAGCTCGATCTCAACTCTGGATCTATGCACTTATTCAACCAGCTCTGGTACCTCGATCCTGGAAAGTACCTCAAATCAACAGCCCGAGCTCAACTCCAAAGCTGCTGCTACACCTGTAACACCTGTCCCAACAGAGACAGCCCCCACACGGGGTGAGCATACCAATATCCCAAATCCAACAATCATGATAATACAATTCATAATTTACAACAACGTAATGTTATGAAATATAAAATATACTCCCTAGATGGTATCATCCTCATCCGGGATCCTCTGTATTGTCCATGTTCTCAAAACAACTGAAATCATCAAATTCCCAAATGCCAGTTAATCGTTACATTGATTAACGAATCCATATGCTATATTTCGATAACATAACCATAATATCGAATCATTCAACAATAATTACAATTATTCCATTTATCTCATTTATGATTCTATGGTTCTATCTCATTGCTCGCTCTACAATAGCGGCATTTCATTCTCACGCATGCTCAACAGCAGTGGAATCATAACTGATGTTCTCTCAAAGGTGACAACATCCCAATCATTGCTCGCTCAAAAGTGGCACCATATAATTCCCAATGTATATATATGTCTGTTCATAGTGATTACCATAAATCATGTAATTTAATATACATTTATTGCAATATAGCGTACCATGCACTCACAATTGCAATTATAATAAAAGGGCTATGCTCGTACGTCATACGTACCTTAAGTTCCCAAGTCCAAGCCAAACCTTGCTTGAGTTCCATGCCTCGAGAAATATGTGCTAAAACACATAAACAACTCACAATCAAGTAAAGCATGCATTCACGTGCCCACGCACGTTAGCAAACCTCAAAACCCATCGTCAATCCATGACGATTACCAAAAACAAAAGCCCTCCGGCTAAGCATGCATAATACCCAAAATATCCCTTTTAAAACGTTTAAAAGATAGCCCAAAAACCCAACCGGGAGTTCCGTTTAATTAACTTTGCTCCAACCAAACCATTTTAAAAGCCTACCATTCTCATTGGAATGTGAACATTGCCCCGGAAGCCGACCATTTAAGTCGCAAATCCAAAATCCCACAAAAAACCAAGAGAACCACAAAATCCCTGCTGGCGATCGATCGCTATACCGGGCGATCGATCGCTAGCCCCTTGGCGATCGATCGCCCGATATAGTGATCGATCGCCAGACCTCACTGGCGCGAGGCGATCGATTGCTCAAAGTGTCGATCGATCGCTGCTTTGAAGAAAAGCCTACTGCTTGCATGCGATCGATCGCCTGCTTCGGGTGATCGATCGCCATGCCCTGCAACTCAAAAAACTCCATTTTTAAAAGCTTGAAACCTCCACAAATCATACTCCAACTCCTCCCAACTCAAAACCTCAACAAATTTACACACAAGAACCTCCAACAAGGGTGCTCAACCCAAAATAAAACAAACCCAAAAGATTTTATGATTTCCACCAAAATCAATCAAACCAACCCAAATCCAAAACTCAATCAAATCCATCAAAATCACAATCAAAACGAAGATAAAAGCAAAGAGATTACCAACTTATCTTCGAAGAATCCGGCTCCTAAATTGAGCCTCCGTTGATTTTCCTTGAAGGAGGAAGGGCAAAAGGGTTTGGGGATGGGTTATCGCAGGAGAGGGGAGAGAGGAGAGGAAAGGAATTCCGAATGACGGAATCCCGAGTCCAACTGGTATATATAGCAAAAATACCCCAAAATACCAATACCTCCACAAATACATCATGATTCATTAAAAGTCATCTGTTTTCAAAACTCTCTCTCCAACATCAAATCCCCATACCAGCCCCAACATAAAGTACCCCGGACTCCAAGTCCCACCGAAAACCCAACTCAATAGGTTTTCCACCAAAATGAGAATACAATCTCAACCTTTGGATCCAACGATCCCAAATGCCCGATTTTACAACCTCGGGAGACCCAAAACAGCAATTAATACACAATTGCCACAATTAAAATCCATTAAGGATTATTACTACACCGGGATTAACACCAGTAATTTCCGGACATCACACATTTAATATAAGACCCTATTAAATGATTAAAATCATAAACTTATTTTGCATATTTATATTGTAGATATCCATGGCATCAAACAACGTAACTAGCACACTATCATTGCGATCGGTCCTTGAGAAGGACAAACTGGATGGGCTAATTTCCTAGACTGGTACAGGAATTTGAGGATTGTCCTCAAACAAGAGAAAAAGCAATATGTCCTAGATGAACCCTTACCTGCTGAGGAACCTCCCGTAACGGCCGCTAAAACCGATAAGGATGCTTACAAGAAGCACCAAAATGACGCACTTGATGTTGGTTGCCTTATGCTTGCCACCATGAACTCTGAGCTTCAGAAGCAACATGAGGAAATGGAGGCGTTCGATATGATCGAACACTTAAAGCAACTCTACCAACAACAAGCTAGACAAGAGAGGTATGACATCTCTAGAGCGTTATTCCAGTGCAGAATGGTAGAAGGAAGCCTTGTTGGAACTCATGTACTAAAGATGATTGGGTATATTGAGAATCTTGAGAAGCTGGGTTTTCCATTGGACCAAGAGTTGGCCACTGACGTAGTCTTGCAATCGTTGCCTGATAGCTACAGTCAATTTGTCTTGAATTACAATATGATTGAAATCGAAAAGACTCTACCGCAATTGCTTGGTATGTTGAGAACATATGAAGCAAACTCAAAGAAGTCTAAGCCCACTAATGTTCTTATTGTGAATAAGAGCAAGGGAAAGACTAAAGCAAAAGGCTTTAAGAAGAACAAGAAAGTCTTTGTTAAGTCTAAGCCTCATGCTTCTGCACTCAAGCCAAAGGGAGGAGTGGCCAAGGAAGGGAACTGCTTCCATTGCGGTGAGACCGGTCATTGGAAGAGGAACTGCAAATTATATCTGGAAGATCTTAAAAAAACAAAGAGAAGTGTGACTTCCACTTCAGGTATTTTTGTTATAGAAGTCAATTTATCTACTTCTTCATCATGGGTATTAGATACTGGATGTGGTTCTCACATTTGTGTTAATGTGCAGGATCTCAAAAGGAGTAGGATGTTGGCGAAAGGCGAGGTTGATCTCCGAGTGGGAAATGGAGCAAGAGTTGCTGCATTACTATTGGAGATTATTCATTAACTTTGCCTTCTGGTTTATTATTAGATTTACAAGACTGTTATTTTGTGTCATCTATTACTAGAAACATAATTTCAATTTCTTGTTTGGACAAGATTGGTTTTTCATTTATTATAAAGGACAAATGTTGCTCCATTTATTTGAATGAGATGTTTTATGCTAGTGCACAATTGATTAATGGTCTTTATGTTTTAAATCTAGATATGTCTGTCTATAACATAAATACTAAAAGGATTAAGAATAATGATTCTAATCCAACTTATCTCTGGCATTGTCGCTTGGGCCATATAAACGAGAATCGCATATCAAAACTTCATAAGGATGGAGTATTAGATTCATTTGATTTTGAATCATATGAAACATGTGAATCTTGTTTAATAGGCAAGATGACTAAAGCTCATTTCAAGGGACATGTTGAAAAGGACGAATGATTTATTGAGTCTCATACATAGTGATGTATGTGGACCAATAAGCACACATGCTAGAGGTGGTTTTCAATACTTCGTTACATTTACTGATGACTTCAGTAGATATGGGTATGTGTACCTTATGAAACATAAACATGAAACCTTTGAAAAGTTCAAAGATTTCAAGAATGAAGTACAAAACCAACTTGGCAAAAGTATCAAAAACCTCCGATCAGATCGAGGAGGAGAATACCTAAGCCAAGAGTTTCATGACTATCTAAATGAGTGTGGGATAGTCCCACAACTCACACCTCTGTATACTCCACAATGGAATGGTGTATCCGAAAGGAGGAATCGAACTTTGTTGGATATGGTTCGATCAATGATGAGTCATGCAGATCTTCCGACTTCCTTTTGGGGAGATGCTTTAGAAACAGCAATATTTATACTGAACCGTGTTCCATCTAAATCAGTAGAAAAGACACCATATGAGATATGGACTAAGAAGCGTCCTAGTATGTCTTTTATGAAGATTTGGGGTTGTGAGGCTTACGTGAGACGTCACGCGTCCAATAAACTTGGACCCAAATCTGATAAGTGTTTATCTGTGAGTATCTTAAGGAAACGAAAGGATACTATTTCTATTATCCCACCGAGAACAAAGTAGTTGTTGCTCGGACTGGTGTCTTTCTTGAAAGAGAATTTATTTCGAGAAGAACCAGTGGGAGACAAATAGAACTTAGTGAAGTTACCACAAGAAAATATGGAACATGATATTGAGATGAAAACAGAGACCTCTGTTTTCCTTGTTATTTATTGTGAGTTCCAGATACAGGAGTACCAGAGCCAAACTGGAGGGAAATTAGGAAAAATGGAAATGTTGGCTTACCGGGACTGTTTAGTATTTTCTCATTATTAAGTGTCGGACCGTTTTGAGGAGTTTGTACTTGGTTGTATTTTTGTTACTAATTAGACTGTATAAACGATTCCGCTACTATAAATGAATGATTGTCAATTAACGCTTCCGCTATTTTTGAAAAGGTTTAAAACTATCGTACATAATATTCAGAGAGAATGTGGTACCTGATAAGGGATAAAATAATATGTGCTCGAGTCGGGTCCCACAAATATCATTTTAGTGTGGACCAAAATTAAAAGGAATAAATTAACTATTCGACATCTAAATACACAAAAATAGAGACTGAACTCCAAAATTGCATAACCCAACATACGCCTAAGCACACAAAAAAGGAAATGAAAACCCCTAAAAATGCATAACCTAAAACCCAAGCAACCGAGAACAGATTAAAATCTGAGGAAAAAGCAAAAACCAACCTAGAAAACAACACCTCCTCCGTGTATGCTTTGATTGCAAATTTAGGGATAAAAGGTCTACTTTAAAAATTAAATGGAGTAAACTGCATATTTACAACCACATTGAGTAAAATATCTATATCGGATACAACATTGAGATAAAACGCATATTTACAAATTATAGGTGGGTAAAATACATATTATCGATATCACATGTAAATTGCCACCAACTCTTTTGTTAATGTTATGTTGGGTAAAAATAATATTTTTTTATTATTTAGTTTTTTAAATTTTTTTAAATTCTTTTATTGTATATGCTTATTTTTTTTAAAAAAAGAGGGGTTTTAATATTTAATTTTTAAAAACACGAGGTTTTTTTGCTTATTTTTTATAAAAACACAGGGGTTTAAAAGCTAATTAATATTGCATAGGGGTTTAAATGCCTATTAATATTACATAAGGGTTTAAACGCTTATTTTTTAAAAAAACACAGGGATTAAAATGCTAATTAATTTAACACAATGGTATTTGTGTCCATTTCGGATTTCAATTTGCCCCATTTTGGATAGTTGTGAAGATTAGAGTCGAGAGGTGACGGAATGCTTGTCATTTGTCAAGTGTGCTATTTAAATATTGAAGTGATTATGCACGAAATCAAGCGTGTTTTTTTTTAACATATATTGTATCTGTTTTTAATTGATGGCAATCTCACGGGGAAATTTTTATATGTATCGGGTCTGTATACCAACATATACACAAAATCAAACTTGTTTCTTTTTTTAAATGTATATTGTATAGGTTTTGAAATGAAGGCAAACTCACTCAAAATGAACCATTTGAGAACAAATTCGTGTTCCAAGAGATGGCGGTAATGAATGTAAATTGTTAATTTGATCCATTTAATGAATATGGTACACGTGAAAATCAATACTGTGACCAATTCATGTTTTTTATTATCATTCTATGAAATTGGAAGATATGAAAATTTTTACCAAGAAATTCCTTTCCTTATACTATCACAGTAGATAATACTTATATATAAAAAAACCCATTAGATTTTTAGACAAGTTGTAACCCTAGAGAACCATTTATTCTGTTTTAGTGGAAAATATGAATCATCTCAAAAGACTCAGACAAGTATGGTAATAACATAAATAATGAAATAACAATTCATACACAATATATTAAATATGTAAAATTTCGAAGGTCGGATTTTAATTTTAATAAATTAGAAATAATCTTCGAGAATTTTATCCTCCGTACCCTTGTTGTGTGGACACTAGGGGTGCTTAACGGATCGGACCGGTCCGATCCGATCCGGAACCGGCCGGTTCCGGATCCGTTAAGCGCGGAACCGGTCTGGTCCGTTAAATAACCGGATCGGTCCCGGTTCCGGGCCGATCCGGTCCGGTCCGATTTATTTTTTATTTTATTTTTTGAATTTTTTTTATTATTTAATATTGTAAATGTTTCCTCAATATTCATCACAAATTCAATATATTTCTTCTTCATTTCATAATATAGATGCATACAAATAATTGTAAAGAGATGGCAATTAAAAAATCAAAATAAAAAAATATTGTCGTTTAGCACTCTTCATAATTGATAAGTATTGTTTTTGCGTTCTCTTCTTCTTGCTCGTCGTAATGGTTTACGAATTCGTCAACCGTCCAATCTCTTCTATTCTTACATTCTGCTTCAAACCAATCTTTAAGTAACGTGAGCATGTATAACGAATCAGCAGAGAGACTACTTCTGTATTCTCCAATAATTCGGCCACATGTTGAGAATGCAGATTCAGAAGCGACGCTTGAAGCTTGTACCGCATACACGTCTCTAGCCATTTTGGCTAAGATAGGGAATTGTGCCGCATTTGACTTCCACCATTGTAACACGTCGAAGTTGTCTTCCGTTACAAATTGATAATTCAGATAAATTTGCAACTCAGTCGACGTGCTAGTAGAAGGTCATTTTCCCTTAAGTTTTTTCCTGCCCAGTATCCTAAGCAAATTGATGCCCCTGCCTTTAGTTTGAGCTTGTGGTTGTTCTTCAGCAGGCCTTTGTTGCGATGATTCACTTGCATGTTGATTATAATACAATTGAAACATATTTTGGAGAGATTGCATTGTAGACGTCTTTTGATCGTCAACAAACTTCCCCAAAAATTTAGCATAATATTCAAAAAAATCTCAAATGAAGATACACATTGACTAGGGTCTAGCAATGTTACGATGCAGTGCACGTGTGGGATTTGTTCCCAATATTTTATAAATTTAGTTTCCATTGCACTAACAAAAGCATGCAAGTCATAGTCATCTCTAAATTCTATAAACTTATCAAACATATTAAATACTAAAGGAAGAAAATAAACGGAAGTTGGATAAGTAACACCGGAGAAGCGTTCCGCCGCTTCTTTGAAAGTACCTAACAATGATACACAATTTTCAACAAATTCACAATCCTCATTAGTCAAATAAATACTATCATCGCTATCAGGCATTTGATATGAATTATAAAATGGAGTTAAAATATCTTTGTGTGATGTCCGGGGATTAATGGTGTTAATCCCGGTATGGTAATAATCCTTGATGGATTTTTAATCGTGGCAATTAGGAATTAATTACGGTTTTGGGTCTCCCGATGTTGTTAAATCGGGTATTTGGGATCGTTGGATCCAAAGGTTGAGATTGTATTCTCATTTTGGTGAAAAACCTATGAATTGGGTTTTTAGTGGGACTTGGCTCCGGGGTGCCTTATGTTGGGGCCAGTCTGGGGATTTGATGTTAGAGAGAGAGTTTTTGTAAACAGATGATTTTTAATGAATCATGATGTATTTGTGGGGGTATTGGTGTGTTGGGGTATTTTTGCTATATATACCCGTTGGACTCGGGATTCCGTCATTCGGAATCCATTTCTCTCCCTCTCTCTCTCTCTATCGATCCAAACCCTCTCCCTCATTTCCCTCTTCTCCCTTGATGGGAAATTTGATGGTAGCTTGGCTCGGGAGCCGATTTTCTCGAAGATAATCAGGTATTAATCTTCCCCTCGTCATTAGCTTCGATTTGATAGTATGGTAGCTTTTGGTTGAGGTTTTGGTTGGCTTTGGGTTTTGGGAATTTTTGGCTAAAAAACATATGTTGAGTTTTTAAAGTTTTTATTGGCTTTAAATGTTGTATTTGAGGTGTTGGTGGTGTATGGGGTGTTGGATTTGAGTTTGGGTGTGAAAAACACCATGGAAGCTCGAATTTTTTGGAAAATTGCAGGTGACGATCGATCGCCGAGGAGGGGCGATCGATCGCGACGAGCAGCTGATAAAAATCGAAGATGATGAACAGTGCAGGCGATCGATCGCGTGTCCAAGGCGATCGATCGCGAGCATGTTGGCAATCGATCGCGAAGGGTGGCGAGAAGGCACTGGTTGGCCACTGGAGTGTGGCGATCGATCGCGGTAGATGTGGCGATCGATCGCCACCCGAAGGAAGGTGTTTTTTTGGAATTTTTGGAAAATGTCGGATTTTGGAACCGAGGTTTAAAGGGGCCGTTTCCGGGGCAATGTCTACATTCCAATGGGAATGTTATACTTTTAAAATGGATTTGTTGGAGCCAAAATAAATTAAACGGAATTTTTGGTTGGGTTTTTGGCTATCTTTTAAACTTGTTAAACAGTATATTTTGGGTATTATGCATGCTTAGCCGGGGGGCTTTTATTTTGGTCATCGTCATGGATAGACGATAGGTTTGGAAGTTGTGAACGTGCTTGGGCACGTGATTGCATGCCTGTGTTTAATAGGGAGTTATTTGCATGTTAGCACTTAACTCATCGGGTCGTGGGACTCAGGCAAGGTTGGACTCAAACTACGGAATCGTAAGGTACGTATGACGTACGAGCGTAGCCTATTATAATGTTGCAACTGTAAAATGCATGGTATGTGATAATTGCATTAAATGGGCATTGGGGCACATGGTGTGTGATGATTGCATTAAATGGGTATTGAAATACATGGCATGTGGTAATTGCACCAAATGGGTATTGAAATGCATAGTACATGATACTTGCTATAAATGGATAATGATATGCATGGTAAATGGTATTTGTGTCAAATGGTTATACATTAGGAACTATACGGTGCCGCTATTGAGCGAGCAATGATTTGGAATGCTGTCGCCATTGAGCGACCATCGGTTATGACGCCGCTAGTGTTGAGCGTGCGCGGGGTTTGAATGTCGCTATTGTGGAGCGAGCAATGAAATAGGAACATGGAATCATTGAATTGATTTATGTGATATTTACGGCCTTTTACATAATGATTTTACCATATTGATTATGGAACTGCCATAACAAAACGGTATTAGTTAATCTATGTGGCGATTAACTGGCTTTGGGAATTTGATGAGTTTGATTATTTTGAGAACAGGGACAATACAGGGGATCCCGGATGAGGGTGTTACCATCCAGGGAGTATCATTTAAATTATGGCATTTACATTCTGTAAATTATGAATTGCAATGTTATGATTATTGGATTGGTGGTATTGGTATGCTCACCCCGTGTGGGGGCTGTCTCTGTTGGGGCAGGTGTTACAGGTGTAGCAACGGCTTTGGAGTTGAGCCCGGGCTGTTGATTTGAGGTACTTCCAGGATCGAGGTACCAGAGCTGGTTAAATAGGCACATAGATCCAGAGTTGAGATCGAGTCGCGCTTGGGAGGTGCTTCCAGGGTCGAAGCACCAGTAACGGTATCCAGTAGAGTGTTTTATACATTAGATACACGCGTGTTCATTGGGTGCTCTTACGTGAGTACATTTTACGTGTATATGGAATGTATAAATGGACTACGGCTCTTCTCTATTCATTGATGGTTTGCATGCAATTAAATATGGAATTGCTAAATGAACTAAGAGCATGTTAGTGTATTATGAGGGTGCATGTTATATGAATAATCTTGGTTGGGGAATATGAATATTATGTGGATTGAATGCAAGAAATTTTCTGGTTAGCATATGGTGTTGCACTTGCATATGGTTTTCCACATGATAGTATGATTATATGCACTAATGGTATGGCTTAATACACTAATACCGGGTTAAGGGCACGGGGGTCCTTACACTTTGTAAGGTAACATAGCATTCAACATATTGTACAACGAATTCCACCTAGTTTCTATTGGTGATGGAAAAAGAAGATGCTTTAAACCATTAGATAAACATAATTGTTTCCAATCGCGCTTTACACGGCTCGTGCGTAATCATTTAGCGCAGTATTTCATTTTGTCAATACATGCTGAGTGATTGTCCTCATAACCAACTTTAACAGCCAAATTAATCACATGACATGCACATCTAACATGAAAAAAACACCATCAAGCATTGGTTTCAGATAGGTCTTTAAATCACGCATCCCAGCATGTTATTCGCTGCATTGTGTAATGTGATCGAAAATACCTTATCCTGATTTCCATAATGTCTACAAGTGTTGAATACATATTTAGCAATTACATAACCAGTATGTGCACAATCTAACTCATCTAAAGACAAAATCCGTTTTTGCATACACCAATTATCATCAATCCAATGACAAGTGACAACAAGATATGAATCTCAATTTACATTTGTCCAAATATCGGTTGTTAAGCTAACCCTACAAGGCAAACTAGAAAGATGTTGAAACAATGCATTTCTATATTCAACAAATACGTCCATACAATTTCTTTTTAGTGTGTGCCTGGAAATATGCTTAAACATGGGTTGTATAGACGAAGCAAATTCAATAAAACCAGCATGTTCAGCTTGTATAAAAGGTAGTTCACACTAATCACATATCTAACAAGTGACCTACGGTTAATTTCAGCAGTTAAAATAAAATTTGTGCCAGTGAGAACATTAATTTGTGCTTGTGTTGCTTCTCGACCTAATGGTTGTAATGTTGTCTCATCAAAATTATGTTTTTTTACTACGTGTTTTGTAAATGTTCCAGTGCCTCCACTGGAACCACCAGCTTTATATGAATATTGCATTTTACATAATTTACATATTGCAACAGATTCATTAGTACCTTCTTTTTGAGCAAGTTCAAAGTGATCACATATCTTACTTCTTTTGGCACGAGTCGGTTGTCTATTTGCTGCTGTAGTGGCTCCGGATGACTCCACTTTGTCTCTCTTGGGCTTGGGCAGCGGGAGGTTCGATAGGTTGTTCGGGTTGTTGCGGTTTGACATTCATAGAGGAACCACCAACATTGAGGTCAGCAAAAAAATCATAACTTTCATTTAACTCAGGTATTGGTACAGGCAAATTCATTGCCGAAGATGAACTCAGTGATAGACGACCCGAGACGAGACCCCGACTGCGACCCCGGCTACGACCAGCGCCGCTGCTAGATGAAGATGCCGTTATTATATAAGTTAATTGTAGATAGCACAATTGAGAGGAAAATATGAGATTGAAGTATAGAATTATGAGACGAATGAAAAATATTCACAGATATTTATAGATTTCAAAAAAAAAAAATTTAAAAAAAAATAAAAGAACGGTCAGCATGGCAAAGGCTTTGACAAAAAAGTTTTATTTTTTATTTTTTAATTTATAAGGTTCCGGTTCCGAAACCGGATCCAAACCGATAGCACCGAAACCGGTGGTGCTACCGGTTTGGCTTAAGGGAACCGCCCCGGACCGGTTTGATACCGGTTCCGGGGCGGACCGGAACCGGTTAATCCGGTTCCGATTTCGGACCGGACTAACCGGTTCGGTTCTGGATCGGATCCGGATCGACCCGGTCCGATAAGCACCCCTAGTGGACACTATTTTGCCTATATGGTGGTGTTTCTTTAATTTTTGCTAACTGATGAGGCTACGCATGGCCATGACTTTTAGGCCTTTCGGTTTCATGCACCATCCTGTGACGTGTTTCGGATGCTGGTTTTCAGGGTGGGATTTGGATACGAGAGCATGTACTATTGTTGTCTTTTACCAGATTTCGTCTCCCCCTCTATCCTTTATGGTACCTTCAGTTATGGAAGGTGGTTCCTCTATTCGACCTCATCCTGGACTGTATGGTTTGAGAAGACATGAATTGACTCTGATTGTCTCTGCATTCTCCCGACCAAGCGCGTCTGCTCATGTTATGAATCACTTTATCCTACTCGTTGTCCACTGTTGGCTAGTGTCTTTGTTGTTAATTGTTGGTTTTTAAGTATCTGGAGATTCGGATGGCTATTCTGATGTACCTATTGCTATTCATTTCATATTCCCGTTAAAAAAAATGGTGGTTTTGCACCATGCCTTTTGCCTGAATTTTTATTCTTCTCATCGGCACTGGTTTGGGATAGATCCATCCCAATTTTCAAATTGATATGGAATATTTCACGATAATAGTGATAATGCCGTAACATTAAACTAACCCATTTTGTATCCGTTCCATCCTAAGGATAGATTCATTGTTGATTTTGAGTTGATATAGAATATTACACACCAATGATGATATTGTTCCTTTAAGTTAACCTATTTTTCGTTACATCCCCTACTACAGTTATTCTTTCACAGTCACATGTTGAAGTTAATAAAACAATTAAATAAATAAAATTCATATAGCCAAAATAATTGGAATCATGAGAGCTGGAAATTGACTAAAATTGCAAGCTAAAAAAAAAAATTAATTTAAGATTCCTTTTATGAACTTATAAAGTCGAATATTAAATAGGATATACATCCATTAATGATTTTTAGATAATAAATATATTTATCACCGAGTTATATATAATCATTATTGACATCGTTTTTCCCAAAATGGTTAAAATCATGAGAAGATCATATATCAACATACAATTGGAGTCCTCAAAAGGAGAGTTCATTTTTGTCAATAATTTGATGGCAATCGAGAAACAAAAGATCATATATCATGAGAAGATCATATATCAATATACTAAATAAATCATTACAATAGCTAATACAATCATGATTGTCATTGAGTTGATTTCTAAGTTGTAAGCTTCTATCTTGAAATCTTATTTATGATGCACGGATATTCTGAAAATCATTCGGTATAATGTCGGATATTTCTATTGACACCGACATCCTAAGACATGTATCGTGGCGTGTCCTTAATTTAAAAATAAAAATGAAATCTGGCATCTGTATCGGACAGTGTGTGTCCGACACATAAAGGACACTTGTAGGATTAATTGTACAATTTAAAGTTTTTGACTAAAGTTAAATTTGAATGTGTTTGTTAAACTTTATGTTAGTCGAAGTAATAAACATTTGATGCTAGTATGTCTAAAATAATGATTTTAGTGACATCATTTATTTATACGCTTCTTGAATTTCATAAGAATATATTTGATGTTATCTTTTATTTGGTTGTGCTTGTTAAGCTTTATGTTAATTGAAGTAATATACATTTGGTGTCAGTATGTGTGATACTATGATGATTCCAATGACATGCATTTATTTATAAGTTCTTGAATTTGGTAAGAATGTTTTTGTTGGTTTTATATGGTTTTAGAATTTAAAAAATATAAATTTTAATATTTTGTAATACAGCTCATGTATAATAATATACTAACAGCCGACGCACATGCGTTGCGTGTGTAATGAAATTTTAAATTATAAATATTGTATAAGTATATTACATTTTTATATTTGAAATATCTGATTTCAATATAATAGTTTATGGGGTAGAGAAAAACTGCCTCATATATTTTCGGTAGGAAAAAAATTAGTGAAAAATTGAGAACTAAGTTGGGAAGTTAATAGGTGATCTTCCAATATTATCTATTTATCTCATGATTTCATGGCTATTACTAAAGCAAATAGAGGGTATTTTTGGAATTTCACAATGGTCATACCAAAGTGGTTACTCTAATGTGCTCACACATTATAATATAGTATAGATATATACATGTGTATCTCAGCTGTGTCGTATTTTAAAAATTTTGAAAAATCTGTATCGTCGTGTTCGTGTGTCGTGTCGTATCCACATCGTCGTGTCAGTGTCAATGCATCATCGTGCTCCGATATTGTTATTATTCTATCTTAACTCGTATTAAATATCTACGAAACTCATCATAATCCTAATAATGATTAGAACAAAGTTTCTATATTATATACAATATATATGTCGCCGTTGCCCGTGCGGGATTTCCAAACATAGGAACGAGACAGAGGCGGCGTACCAATCAAAGAAATTCATCGTTTTCTTTGACGCAGACAAATCCCTCAACGGTTAAACCAATCTTTTTCTTACACTTTTTCATCCCTTATTTTCCGCATGTGCTTCCTATTTAAAGCACACAAACATTCAATTTCATCCAATAATCCTGTCAATGACGGAATCTGATCCCCATTCGTGTCAGGAAAACAATAATTCCTTGTTAAATTCGTCATCAAGCTTTGATTTCCTAGGATCAGACCTGATTGAATTAATTCTTTCCCACCTCCCAATTACCTCCATTCTCCGAGCAGCTTCAGTCTGTAAACTATGGAATTCAATAATCTATTCTTCCTCATTCAAGACCCAGGAACCTGATTCCAGGCCATTTCCCTGGCTGTTACTTATGGGGCCAAACAGCAATCCATTATTGGCTTTTGATCCTGAATCCAATGATTGGATCAAACTTTCAAAAGAAGCCCATTTGCCGAACGATTCGATAACTGCATCCGATGGCTTCATCTTCTCCACCAGCTCGGAAAAATTCATTTTCAGGCCTGTTTGTAATGGCCATTGGAGCCAAACGAGCCCTCTCAGATATCCGAGGCGCAACCCCCTGATTGGTGTGTACTATGAACCTGATTCCTTAAAACAAGCTAGATTCATACTCGTTGGTGGAATCAGCCCTGTGAATCGAGAGGACGGTTTGGCAGTGGAAATTTACAGTCCTAATCAAGATTCTTGGGAACTTCACCAGCCTTTAAATGAGATCTTCCAACCTGGAAACTCTGCTCAGTTGCTCTGCTCAGCTGTATTCAGAGGAAAATTCTACGTCTACGACAAATATTCGTGTTTCATTTCATCTTTCAACCTGAAAGAACGATCCTGGAGCAATCCAAAAACTCTCAGGCCTCCAGGGGCAATGGTCTCATCCCTGATTTCAATTCAGAATCGGTTAGTTTTGGCAGGATTATGCAGCACCTATAATGGTGGCCTGGAATTTTATCTCTGGAGTATTGATGACACAACCCTGGAATTCAGCGAGATAGCAATAATGCCTCAGGATTTGCTTTCCTCTTTGTTCGATCATGAATCGGGGCAGAAAATTTGGAGCTTGAAATGCGCCGGTTCGGATCATATTGTTTATGTATTTAATGAAGAATTTTCCAGGGATTTCCCGGTCAGTGTTTGTGAGATGGGTGATTCAGGAAATTGCAGCTGGAGAAGTATTAATCCAGGTTTTCCAGAATCTGTGAATACTTTCCAAAATGTTGTCAGCTTCTGTTTTAGTGTTTCTTTACAACAGATTTTATACGGAATGGAAGATGAAAACCATGGTGAAAATTAATGTTCATAAATTTTATCACATGTTCTTTGTGCTGTGATGGCGATCAGGAGAAGCTTAATGCAATTAATTCATACTTTTTCTTAAGTCAAAACTAGATTGAAGAGTTTGAATGTTTATTTACACATTTGACAAACTAAATGATCAAATTAAGATAAAGTAAAATTTAAGATATTTCTTTTTTTAGTGGGGATGGGCTAAATTAATTTTTGTGTCAAATATGACTCAAACTCGAGTCTGCATAAAATGAGCAAGAACTCTTATCCATCCTAGCTAGGCCGGGGAGCTCAAAATTTAAACTAAAGTTTAAAATAAGTAAATATAAAATATATATATACATACATAGATACACTAGATATCCACACTTACATACTTGTGTGCATATATTTTTCAATTGAATTAATTATTTCTCAAATTTTCTAATTGTTAATCGTTATACTAAAAATAATATGTTATATATTTTTAAAATTACTAAAATATTTCTTACTCTTATCTGTCATTTTGAGTCTAAGAATTAACAATTGAAAACATGCAAAACAAAAAATTAAAATTCAATGATGTTATGAAAAATTAAAAAAATTAAACTACTTGTTGAGCCTTAAACGCATGGTTGCGTTTAATGCGTTAAATTATCCCCGGTCAATATTTGAGTTTTGATGATCTACAAAACTTGTGTTTGTTGTACTAATGCATCTACTTAGTGTGCGGATTAAGTGATGTAAAGTGGAATGGAACGAAGAAAATCAAGTGTGCATATTCTGGCTTGGATCGCTCCAGGCGATGGTGATCATCGCCCCAGGCGATGGGTCCAGGCGAGGCAACGCCACGCACATCGACAGAGGCGATGGCTAGGCAAGCAACACCAGGAAGATCGCTCCAGGCGATGGTGACCATCGCCTGAGGCGATGGCAACCAGGAGCGACATCGCCCCGCACATCGACTGAAGCGACGCCGAGGATGCGCGGGCATGCGCGCAGGGGGAGATCCCCCGAGGCGATGCTTGGAACGCCTGAGGCGATGCGTTGAACGCCTGAGGCGATCTGGACTTCGCCTGAGGCGATGCAAGGATTTCAGCTGCTGAGGCTACGGCATTGGATTTGTGGCTGGATCATCTGAGGCGATCGGGACATCGCCTGAGGCGATCCGTGATTTATGCTGACCGTCGGAGCGCGGCGATGGAGATCGCCTGAGGCGATGGCTGAGGCGATCGAGGATTGGTTTCAGCCTTTTGTGGAGCAACGGCTAGTAGGAGCCTAGGGGGCCTTCTACACTATAAATATGGGTGCTTTGGAGCATTTTGAAAAAAAGGAACAAGCCTACAAACTTCCACAAAGTCTTGATAATTATTATTTGAATTTGCATTGCAATCTCCATACATTGTTGTTGTATTGGAGCTTGTAATTCTTATCTTTCTTAGAGTCTTGTTTCTTCGTGTGAGTACACCGTGAAGGTGCTTTTGGTTTGATTTCTTGTAAAGGTCCTCCAACACCAAAGCAAGTTGGAAAATTGTAAAGTCATCAACTAGTCTAGTTGGTGCAAGTGTGTGGCTATCCTTGGAGCCCTTAAGGCCAAGAGGACTCGTGAAGAGTGTTGGTAGCTCGGGAAGAGCTTTGTATACTCGTGAAGGGTATTGTGCTCGGGAAGAGCGTTGTGTACCCGGGAAGAGTAGTTGTGTGGCTAACTTGGAGCCCTCAAGGCCAAGATCTATTGTTCTAGTGGAACCTCGGTTGGAGGTTATCTAACCGGGAAGAGGAGACGTAGGCGATTCATCGCCGAACTTCTATAACAAATCCTTTTGTTATTTATTGCTTTATTTCCTTTACGCATTTATTTATTTTATTCTTTGCATTTATCGATTGACTAAAGGCTTCCGCAAGCGCAAAATATTTTTAATTTACAAACTCATTTTAAAACGCTAAAGTAGCCAAGGAATCTCATTCACCCTCCCCCCCCCCCCCTCTTCGATTCCAACACTACTAACCACAATAATGTAAGTAAAAATCCAGTATATAAACTAAGTTCTAAGAATGACCTATTTATTTATAGACCAAAGTATGTAGTTTGGCTATTTGGGGCACATCAAATCAATAAATATGAATTTATTAGGGTCACATCAAACATTTGATGAGAAAGTTCTCATCTAATGATTGTTACACATAAAGACACTGTCACGGGATAGCAATCAACAAAACCAAGTTTAGGTGGATACAAACTCTTCATATATATTTACCTATATAATATTTACATTTACATTTATATATATATATATATATATATATATATATATATATATATATATATATGTGTGTGTGTGTGTGTGTGTGTCATTTGAAATGTTATTTCGATCAAATTAGGAAAAAATTGACCAACATGCTGGTATCTGGCACGCACCTTGGGCAGTGCCAATACAAACTAGTATATATATATATAGGTTTCTTCGGTAAAATCTCATGCAAGCGCCGAACAAGAAATATCCCGAACAAAAAGCCCCGAGCAGAAAGCCCCAATGAACATTGTACCATGCTCGGCATATTGGTCAAAAAGTAGCGGAAGACCCGGACGTAACCAACAAATCAACCGGCGGAAATATACGTTGTAAGGACCCTAGTTCCTTAAGTGCGGATTAAAGGCATAATTAGAGCTAATATAAATGATCAGAGTAAAATAATCGTGTTGAGTCTATGAGCCTTAAGAATTACATGCCAAAATGAGGACTATCAATGGATTAGTTACATTCCCAAATCAAATGAATGTTATCAATTATAGCTTTACACTACTCCTAGAGTAGATACTATACAAAATTAATCCCGTCCTTCCTTTCTCAAAAGAATTCTTCACAAGCTCACCACCTCAACCCGCTTAGCCCTTCTTATCATGCCAAAAGTGTACCTACAAGGACAACCCCCAAACATGAGCAATAATATCATTCATATTCAACACAATATGAACATAAAGCGTAAATGCATAAATCACAATAAAACACTTCCTGTTTTCCCATGCATTTCAAAACGCTTCCAGTTTGGTTGTCCCTGTACCATAACTCATGAGTATAATCAATAGATTATTTAATGGTCTACACATGTCATGACATAATACCAGCTCATCGATACCAAATACCAATCACCAATCACCAATCCCTAGTCTGTCCATCACAATGTATTTTAATGCCCCTCGCTTATTTACATATAGGCGGCATAGAATAACCTCGCTTCAATGGACATGCGGTACTCCCACCCCTCGCCTCACATTGAGCGGCAAATATTCTTTCCTCGCCCTATATGATAACCACGCTCAAATGTGACATGCGGCGCTCCCACCCCTCGCTTCACATTTAGCGGAAACAAACCAAATAGCGGCAAGCATTAAAATCATCAAGGGATTACCACGACTCATGGGATGTGCACCAATAACCATCATATGCATATACAATCATCATGCATAATTCAACATGTATTTGCATCCACAATGCATAATCACATATATACTCGCATCCACAATGCATAAACAATGAGTATATTAGATACATGTACCGTTGGGTGCCCGTACGTCCTCTACGTACCTTTCCAAAAGTGGAATTGATATGGCTTCAGTTCCTTGGTTGCGTTGCTACCTGGGATGGTTCTACACAATCACACAACCCCATATTAGAAGCCAAATAATAGTCAAATACCAAAAATTCGACAAAAGAAATCATTTCTCAAAATTCCACAGTTGGCGATCGATCGCTTCGCTGAGGCGATCGATCGCCTCAATTTTTCCTTCGCGGCGATCGATCGCCTAACCCATGAATTGGCTACTGCCTCTCGGCGATCGGTCGCCTCATTTCAGGCGATCGATCGCCTGCCCTGCGATTTGCCTACTGCCCATAGGCGATCGGTCGCCTCTTTTCAGGCGGTCGATCGCCTCGCACAGACACGCGATTTTTCACCATTTTTGCACCAAAATTCCTTCCAATCCATACAAACACTTAAACCATCAAACCAACAACATAAATAACAACATATACCTTCAAAATACACCTCAAAACAAACATAGATCCAACCCTCAACCAAAACCACAACAACCCAACACAAACCCATTTTAAAATCATTCAAAACCATTTCAAAACTAAACCAAACACAACAAAAATGACATGGAGGCATCCATACCTCTTGGGGACCTCAAATCTCCCAATAAACTCCACAAATCAAGATTTTTGGAAGGATTCCCTTTACCCTTAAGCTCAATTTCGAAAATGGGGAAAGGAGGGTTTGGGTGGTGGTTTGGTAAAGGTAAAGTGATTTGGTAAAGGTGGGGGTTGGGGTATAAGGGTTTGAGTTTAATTAAAATGCATTCCACAATCTCATGGTGTATAAAACACCCCAACATGATATTTTTAAAAGCATTAATCCTAAATGCACCAAAATATCAATTAAACTCATGATTTCCAATTAATTGCTAGCCATGGCAAATAAATCATGCTAATAACAATTTTCCCAACATGCCCAACATGCACCCTGAAATGCTCTCCCGGGTCACTCTATCATGTGACTAAGCATTTCAACACATTAATTAAATCCAGCACATAATCAATTAATTACCATCATAATTAATCATATAAACACAATTAGTGCCCAAATTGCAATTAATCATTTCGGGGATATCACAATACTCTCCTACTTATAAGATTTCGTCCTCGAAATCACATGCACTTACCCCAAAAGAAACTAAACATAATCACATACCAGAGAATAGTTCCGGGTAGTGCTGCACCATATGCCGCTCCGTCTCCCACGTAGCCTCCTCGACACCCCTGCGATCCCACTGAACCTTGATCATAGGTATCACTTTGTTCCGAAGTCTACGGTCTGCTCGATCCAGAATTCTGACAGGCCGTTCCACATAAGACATCGGATTCTAACTGAACCTCAAAGGCTGCAACACATGCGATGGATCCGGCTCATACTTCCGCAGCATCGATACATGAAACACATCATGTATACCAGATAAAGAAGGTGGCAAAGCCAGTCGGTAAGCTAAGGTGCCAATGCGCTGCAAAATCTCGTACGGTTCAACATACCTCGGAGACAGTTTCCCGCGCATCCCAAATCGCACAACGCCTCTGAAAGGTGAGATCTTCAAAAAGACCTTATCTCCCAACTGAAATTCCAACGGTCTCCGCCGTCTATTTGCATAAGCTGTCTGTCTGTCCTGGGCTGCTTTCATTTTCTGCCTTATCATCTTTATATTCTCTTCCATCTCCCGAATCAACTCCGGTCCTCCGACCGATTTGCGGTCCAAATCATCCCAACACAAGGGTGATCTACACCGTCTGCCATAAAGAGCTTCAAAAGGAGCCATCTGAATACTCGCCTGGTAGCTGTTATTATAAGAGAACTCTACCAAGGGTACCGAATCTTGCCAAGAAACATCGAACTCCAAAACACAAGCTCTCAACATGTCCTCGAGCGTCTGGATAGTACGCTCGGTCTGGCCATCCGTCTGAGGATGATATGCAGTGCTCAATCTAACTCCAGTTCCCAAGGCTGACTGAAGGCCTTCCCAAAAATGAGATGTAAATCGTGGATCTCGATCCGACACTATGGAAATGGGGATCCCATGCAATCTCACCACATCTCTAATATACAGTTGAGCCATCCTCAAAAAGGTGAAAGTCATGCTATAGGGGATAAAATGAGCTACCTTAGTCAATCGATCCACAATCACCCAAATAGCATCAAAGCCTGAAGGGCTCCTCGCCAAGTGAGTCACGAAGTCCATGGAAATGTGTTCCCACTTCCACTTCGGTATCTCCAAGCTTCTCAACTCTCCGCCAGGTCTCTGTCTCTCTGCCTTAACCTGCTGGCAGATCAAACACCTCTTAACAAAAGTGACGACATCAGATTTCATCCTTTTCCACCAGAACTGATTACGCAGATCTTTATACATTTTCTTCCCGCCTGGGTGGATGCTAAGTCTGCTACTATGAGCTCGCTCCAAGATCCCTCTACGCAACTCCGGCGTACTCGGAACCACCCAACGGTTACCCAATCTCAGGGACCCGTCATCGGCCACTCTGAATTTCGTTGGCTGACCGAGATGTACTAAAGATAACCACCTCTGAACCTCATCATCTGACCTCTGAGCTCTCCTGATGTTCTCATAGATATTCGGCTCAGCTAACAAGGTCGATACATACACAGGTGATGCATCTATGTCAAAATCATAGCCCAGATGGCAATAGGAGGTCATCATAGCCGACAAATGGATGACGACCTCAGCAGAACTCCTCACTTTCCGGCTCAAAGCGTCTGCTGTCAAATTAGCCTTCCCGGGATGGTACTCAATCTCACAATCATAGTCCTTGAGTAAGTCCATCCACCTCCTCTGCCTCATGTTCACCTCCGCCTGGGTGAATAAAAACTTGAGGCTCTTGTGATCCGTGTAAATGGTAAACGACGTACCATACAAATAATGCCTCCAAATCTTCAGGGCGAAGATGATAGCCGCCAATTCCAAGTCATGGACTGGGTATCTGGTCTCATGCGGCTTCAACTGCCTCGATGCATAAGCTACCACATGCTTATCTTGCATCAGTACACACCCAAGGCCCTGAAGTGATGCATCGGTGTACAAAACAAATCTGAAGTTTTCCGTAGGGATCACTAACACTGGCGCCGTGGTCAAACGGTGCTTCAACTCCTGGAAGCTCTCCTCACAAGCTTCTGACCAAAAGAAAGGTACTCCTTTCTGGGTCAACTGTGCCAACGGCTTGGCAATCTTCGAAAAGCCCTCGACGAAGCGTCGATAATAACCGGCCAAACCAAGGAAACTCCGAATCTCGGGCACAGAAGTGGGTGCAGCCCACTCCATCACAGCTTCAATCTTCCTGGGATACACTGATATTCCGCTGCTCGATATGACATGCCCCAGAAATACTACACTGCTCAACCAAAACTCACACTTACTGAGCTTGGCATACAACTGGTGATCTCGGAGAATCTGGAGCACTGTCCTCAAGTGTTTCACGTGCTCTTCCTCGCTCCGGGAATAGATGAGAATGTCGTCGATGACCACGATGACGAACTGATCAAGATACGGCTGAAACACTCTGTTCATCAGACTCATAAAGACCGCTGGAGCATTCGTCAAGCCGAACGGCATCACTAGGAACTCGTAATGTCCATATCGAGTCCGGAATGCCGTCTTCTGCACATCTTCCTCTCTGACTCGAATCTGATGATACCCGGACCTCAAATCAATCTTGTTATAAAGTCTGGTACCTTGCAACTGATCAAACAGATCATCAATCCTTGGGAGAGGATACTTGTTCTTTACTGTGGCTTTATTTAGTTGCCAGTAATCGATGCACAACCGCATCGAACCGTCCTTCTTCTTTACAAAGAGAACCGGTGCGCCCCATGGCGATACGCTCGGGCATATATATCCCTTGTCAAGGAGCTCCTGCAACTGCTACTTCAATTCTCTCAACTCTGCCGGTGCCATCCTGTAAGGTGCACGAGAGATAGCGGATGTCCCCGGTAACAACTCGATCCCAAACTCAACTTCTCTAGCCGGTGGGAATCCTGGGATCTCTTCTGGGAATACATCAGCGAACTCTGCTACCACTGGTACATCCTCAACTCTCAACTCTTTATTCTTCCCAGATGTGTCCACGGCATAGATGAGATAGCCCGTGTGGCCACGTTCCAACAGCTGAGTCATCTTGATCGCTGAAATCAATGGAATCTTCGCACGAGAACCATTGCCATAAAAAGTCCACTGAACTCCCAAATCAGATCTGAACCTCACTGTTTTCTGCCGGCAATCTACCACTGCCTGATATCTGTTCAGAATATCAATACCCACAATGCAGTCGAAGTCTGACATGCCCAACACAATCAAGTCTGCCTTCAACTCGTTGCCCTCAAAATAAATGAGGCAATCTGCCATAAACTGATCAGCAACGACATTTCTTCCAGTGGGTGTCGAGACAAAGAGAGGCGTGGGTAGAGAAGACGTGCGCATATGGTGTCTCTCCACAAAGCCAACAGATACAAAAGAGTGGGAGGCACCTGTATCTATCAAAATAAAAGCAGGGTACGTAAATAAATGACACGTACCGGCGATCACCTCCTCTGGGGCTTCCTGAGCCTGCTCTCTGGTCAGCGCATACACATGTCCCTGGGACGGTCCCACTGTCTGACCTCCCGATGGTCGAGGCACAAACTGCTGCCTCTGGTGTACTGTCCTGTCATCAAATCTCGGCCTGTTGCCCTGAAACTCTGACTGTCCTCCCCGGGTGGGGCAATACCGAGAGATGTGGCCCATCTTGCCACAGCTATAACAGGCAGGGCACTTATTCGAAGAATGTGGCCCTCCACAATTGTCGCACCTTGGCTCCCCCGATCTATTCCCTTGCGTAGGCCCTCGGTTGGCGGACCAATTGCTCTTCTTGTTCTCTTGCTTCTGGCCAAAGAATTTCTTCCCACCGAACCGTGAAGATGAAGAGGCACCACGAGGTTTAAAGGTTCTCCTCGGGGCCTTAAGCTATCAATAGCTTGTCTCTATTGTGGTACTTGTGGTGGCACAACACTAGGATAAGCTCCTACTCCAATCTCGGCAAGCTCCGCTCTCGTGAGAGCATCATCAAAAGAAGTGGGGTTATTGGTGATAACCCGGTCAAAGAGCTCCGGTCGCAACCCCTTCATAAAATTTCTCATCTTGGCGTGTCCATTGGTGGCAATGTGGGGAACATACCTCAGCAGCGAAGAGTACTGCATGGCATAGTCTGACACTGTCATGTTCCCCTGTTTCAAACTTGCAAACTCATCCTCCTTCGTCTGTCTCGCCGCTGCGGAGAAGTACCGGTTCAGAAACCGGGTCCTGAAGAGTGTCCAATCAATCACAGCACCCAGTGCTCTCAGTTCCATTGCCGTGCTCCTCCACCACATTAGAGGTTTCTTTGCCAACTGGAACTCCGCCAGCCTCAGCCAAGCTGTAACAGCACAAGGAGCCGATACAAATATCTGCTCAAGTCTTTCCAGCCACTCCTCACCCTCCTCTCCTGATTCTGTTCCCTCAAACCGGGGCGGGTGGTAAGACAGAAACTGAGTCAAGCTAATCTCACCAGGTAGCAATAACTGAGCCACCGGTTCCATGCCTACTGCTGGTGGAGGTAGAGGGTTTGCCTGACCAATGCTAGCTTTAACACTGCCCACATCGCCAACTTCTTCATTAAGGTTCCCCGCATTCATAGCAGCCATGCTGTAACACAAAGGTTAAGAACAATTCCAAAATAAATATATATGTTATGCCGTTAGATAACAGGAATGATAATAAGCATGTTAGTATAACAAGATATACATCAATATGCACCACATGCATAAACATGCTTCAAATGTAAGCACCTAGTCAATCATGCTAAGGCTACCCTTCTCTCGTTCCCGGGTTAGCTAACCACTGCTCTGATACCACTAATGTAAGGACCCTAGTTCCTTAAGTGCGGATTAAAGGCATAATTAGAGCTAATATAAATGATCAGAGTAAAATAATCGTGTTGAGTCTATGAGCCTTAAGAATTACATGCCAAAATGAGGACTATCAATGGATTAGTTACATTCCCAAATCAAATGAATGTTATCAATTATAGCTTTACACTACTCCTAGAGTAGATACTATACAAAATTAATCATGTCCTTCCTTTCTCAAAAGAATTCTTCACAAGCTCACCACCTCAACCCGCTTAGCCCTTCTTATCATGCCAAAAGTGTACCTACAAGGACAACCCCCAAACATGAGCAATAATATCATTCATATTCAACACAATATGAACATAAAGCGTAAATGCATAAATCACAATAAAACACTTCCTGTTTTCCCATTCATTTCAAAACGCTTCCAGTTTGGTTGTCCCTGTACCATAACTCATGAGTATAATCAATAGATTATTTAATGGTCTACACATGTCATGACATAATACCAGCTCATCGATACCAAATACCAATCACCAATCACCAATCCCTAGTCTGTCCATCACAATGTATTTTAATGCCCCTCGCTTATTTACATATAGGCGGCATAGAATAACCTCGCTTCAATGGACATGCGGTACTCCCACCCCTCGCCTCACATTGAGCGGCAAATATTCTTTCCTCGCCCTATATGATAACCACGCTCAAATGTGACATGCGGCGCTCCCACCCCTCGCTTCACATTTAGCGGAAACAAACCAAATAGCGGCAAGCATTAAAATCATCAAGGGATTACCACGACTCATGGGATGTGCACCAATAACCATCATATGCATATACAATCATCATGCATAATTCAACATGTATTTGCATCCACAATGCATAATCACATATATACTCGCATCCACAATGCATAAACAATGAGTATATTAGATACATGTACCGTTGGGTGCCCGTACGTCCTCTACGTACCTTTCCAAAAGTGGAATTGATATGGCTTCAGTTCCTTGGTTGCGTTGCTACCTGGGATGGTTCTACACAATCACACAACCCCATATTAGAAGCCAAATAATAGTCAAATACCAAAAATTCGACAAAAGAAATCATTTCTCAAAATTCCACAGTTGGCGATCGATCGCTTCGCTGAGGCGATCGATCGCCTCAATTTTTCCTTCGCGGCGATCGATCGCCTAACCCATGAATTGGCTACTGCCTCTCGGCGATCGGTCGCCTCATTTCAGGCGATCGATCGCCTGCCCTGCGATTTGCCTACTGCCCATAGGCGATCGGTCGCCTCTTTTCAGGCGGTCTATCGCCTCGCACAGACACGCGATTTTTCACCATTTTTGCACCAAAATTCCTTCCAATCCATACCAACACTTAAACCATCAAACCAACAACATAAATAACAACATATACCTTCAAAATACACCTCAAAACAAACATAGAACCAACCCTCAACCAAAACCACAACAACCCAACACAAACCCATTTTAAAATCATTCAAAACCATTTCAAAACTAAACCAAACACAACAAAATGACATGGAGGCATCCATACCTCTTGGGGACCTCAAATCTCCCAATAAACTCCACAAATCAAGATTTTTGGAAGGGTTCCCTTTACCCTTAAGCTCAATTTCGAAAATGGGGAAAGGAGGGTTTGGGTGGTGGTTTGGTAAAGGTAAAGTGATTTGGTAAAGGTGGGGGTTGGGGTATAAGGGTTTGAGTTTAATTAAAATGCATTCCACAATCCCATGGTGTATAAAACACCCCAACATGATATTTTTAAAAGCATTAATCCTAAATGCACCAAAATATCAATTAAACTCATGATTTCCAATTAATTGCTAGCCATGGCAAATAAATCATGCTAATAACAATTTTCCCAATATGCCCAACATGCACCCTGAAATGCTCTCCCGGGTCACTCTATCATGTGACTAAGCATTTCAACACATTAATTAAATCCAGCATATAATCAATTAATTACCATCATAATTAATCATATAAACACAATTAATGCCCAAATTGCAATTAATCATTTCGGGGATATCACATACGTGCAGTAATGGAACGCGGATTTCTCGAACACGTTTTGCCTCAATAACGCCACGATCAGATGAGATCGTGTTCTGGATTTTCCATGAGTTAACCACCGGGATCAGTCCTATAAATATCCACTGATAGTCTCATTGTAAAGGGTTGAACACTAAGCAAGAAAAGACTCCAAAAATAGCACATCATGTTCTGTCAGTCTTTTGTTCTTATGCTATTTTTTTGAAAGTTTTTATTTCGTGCCTGAGTTGTAAATCAAAGTAAAAGTTATAGTGAAAATTCATACTGGACTATGTCCCATGGTTTTTCCTTCGATTTGGAGGTTTTCCACGTAAATTTTTTGGTGTTTTTCTTTTATTTTCCGCAAACATTTAAATCTACCGAACACGGAAAAAATCGAATCACATTTTTGGCGTTGTCTGTGGGAAATCGAGCTAATACATTGAAGAAAAGAAATTATGTGCAAATTTAGGAAGACATGGCTAGTAGTAAAAGACATGGGCTAAGTTCAAGGGGGTATATCCCAAATCCCCCCTTCCCTTGATGCATGAAGGAGAGGAGGATGATGTGGAATCGTCCCAAAACGTTCCTCAAACTAATCCTCTGGCGTTTCCTACTTTGGGAATGCCAATGTAACAGTTGACTGAGATGATTGCCAAAACTGTGGGGGGGGTCATGAGGCAATTTATGACCCCGCCTCAACAAGAGAAGACAAGCAAGGAAGAATATATGGTGTAATGCCTCGAGATGAATCATACATGTTTGCTATGATTATTGCGTAATTATGGGATAATTACGGTATGATGTGGACTCGAGTTCGAGTTGAATCGGGTAACAGTAATTATATATGTGGAGTTGATAACATTTATATATATATATATATATGTGTGTGTGTGTGTGTGTGTGTGGGTTTTCATTCATGAAACAAGGTTTAAATGTGAACCATGACATAAAAATGGTGTAAGACATGAATTTGGTACCTAATAAAAGTTGTGATACAAGAGAATTATGTCATCTAGTTGGAGTGAAATTTGAATTTGAATTTCATCTACATTTCACATGCATGTTGAGGGGCTATATCAAGTGAAAATCAGATTATTATGAACATATACTACACCAACAACACATAGTAAATCCCTGCAATTCTCCACACACCTTGTAGTTTGGTCTTGGAGTTGAACTTGCAAAGAACTTGAAGAAGACCAGGAAAGTGCATTACATGGTAAGGAAAGTAGGACTTCAATGTTTTATGATACTTGTTGGTGTATTTGTGCTTAGTTGTGAAGGATTGAAGCATGCTATGTGAACAAAATGATTTTAATCAATTAAACAAGTTGTAATGTTATAAAAGCATGTCCATATGTTGTTATAGTATGAAGTTATCAAGTTTTGATGATAGAAATTGAGGTGTATGAGAAGCACCATGAAGATAGACATGAAATCGCCATTGTTTGGAACTTCTGCTGTCTCGCGATCGATCGCTAGGATCGTGCCGATCGATCGTTGAGACATGGGAAATTATAAGGAGGTTTATGCTTGTAGCGATCGATCGCTAGTGTGATGACCAGGGATTATAGGTGTTAATCCCGTAGTGTTAATAATCCCTAAAGTGGTTTTACGTGGCGATTTGGAGTTTAATCGCGATGTTGGGCCTTCTGGGCTCGTTTATTTGGGTAGTTGGGATCGTTGGATCCAGAGGTTGAGATTGTATTCACATTACGGTGTAAAACCTAAGAGTTGGTTTTTTTGATGTGTCTCGGAATCTCGGGTGCTGTGTGAGCACCGGTAGGGGGTTTTGGAGTTAGAGAGAGAGTTTTTGAAAACAGATGATTTTTAAGGAATCATGATGTATTTGTGGGGCTATTAATTTTTCGGGGTATTTTTGCTATAAATACCAATTGAACCCAAAATTTTAAAGGAAAATTTCATTTCAACCCCTTCATTTCCTCTCTCCTCTCCCGCGACCCTCTCCCGCTGCCAGCCCCTGCCCGCGCGCAAAAGCGCTTCGGCCGCCGCCGTCCCGCCGCCGATCGGCGCGTCCGACCTACCCACGGCTTCGTCTCGTCCAGGCGCTCATTTCCCCTCCGGCAATTGAAAGTTTCATCGCGATTTGAGGTCGAATTTTGAGAAAGAGCGTCGATCCCCAAAAGTTAGGGTTCATCGGATTTCGTCCGATTTTGCTTCCGATTTCGTTGGGTAACGTTCCTTACCCCTTTTCCATGCTTATGATGTATTTTCCCTACCTATTGTGAATTATTGTGTTCGAATTTAAGGATGGTGTTCGAATTTGAGGTTGTTGGTTCGAATTTCATGTGTGTGGGGGGGTTATGTTCGATTTTGGGATATTTTTAGCATGAGGATGATGATTCTTGTTATTATTCGATTTATTCATGTTTAAATGAATTATGATGCTTATTGGGATCGAATTAAGATGTTATGGTTCGAATTTGCCCTAATTTGGTAAGGGTTTGATTTCGAATTTGGGGGTTTTGGATATGGGTTGATGATTCATGTTAGGGATCGTTCATTACATGTTTTAGATGATTTATGACGCTTGGTTGGGTTCGAATGGTGATGCTAGGGTTCGAACTATTGAAGATGTTCTTGAGCAATTTTTCGATATGTCGCATTCGTCTTCCCTCCCTGCATGTACCCTGCCCCGGGTCTTTTAAATGATTTATTGTCGTGTGTTGACAATATTTTGAGGGTTATGAAGGTGCTTGAGCATGGGTTACATGTTCGTAAATAATTGTGAATTATTTATCGTTTTAGCACATCGTTCCTCGGGGCATGGAACTCGAGCGAGGTTTGGCTCGGACTTCGAGGATTTAAGGTACGTTTAGCGTACGAGCATAGTTTAAATGATGTTTTACAAGTATGATGCATGATTTAAGATATATGATATGTTTTACTATGATGGTATCGGGACTTGGTTACGATATGTTGTTTCACATGGTGGAATGCTCAGTGCCGCTATGAAGCGAACCAATGATGAGGTGTGGTTGCTACGGAGCAAACACCCATAGTATGACGTTACCTTGAAGTAAGAAATGAGAATGTGGTATTTGATTAGATATCTAGGATATCTGTATTTTATTCCCTATGGGTAATAATAGGAACAGAGACGTAGTTAATCAGAGAAGTGATTAACCAGTATCGGAAGTTAAGGAAATCTCAATATGATATCTAGAACTATGATCATTGCTAGATTAAGTAAGATGTTATGAAAAGATGTTATGAAACGATGTCATGAAATGATGTTATGAAAAGATGTTATGAAATGATGTTATGAAAAGATGTTATGAAACGATGTTATGAAAAGATGTTATGAAACGATGTTATGAAAAGATGTTATGAAACGATGTTATGAAATGATGTTATGAAATGTTACCAATCATTGCCAAATAAAGTAAGATGTTATGAAAGGTTACTGATTTGAGACTGGCTAGGGTTAACCAATATGATGATTAACTGCATATTCAAGATTTAATGATTTATCTGTTTTGAGAACAGGGTTATACAGGGGTACGCTATGATGAGGATGATACCATCCAGGAAGTATCACATATGTTCCACAATATTTACATTTTAGTAAATTATGTATTATGTCATTATGATTATGAAATTGTGGAATTGGTATGCTCACCCCGTTGGGGGCTGTCTCTGTTGGGGCAGGTGAACAGGTACATCGATGGCTTTGGAGATGAGCTCGAGCTGTTGATTGGATGTACTTCCAGGATCGTGGTACCAGGGCTTGATGAAGCACGGTATCGTATAAAGTACTCATACGCCCATGAGGGTTATATACATATTCATGATGCTCGCATGTGAGCACGATTATACTTGTATATGGGTTGTATGTAAAGGCATGAGCCTTTCTCTCTTTCATTCTATGTTGCATGCAATTAGAGGTAGAACTGCTAAATGATATGAGAGTCATTGGCGTATTATGTGGGTGTTGAAACCCACTTTTGATGTCATATGTGTGGTGTCTTCCCTGGCTGGGAATTTACTTATTATTGCTGCATTCTGATGAGTATTATGTTTTCCCTGGCCGGGAATTATGTTATGTGCTGTGCTTTTATTTCGGGATAGCTCTATTTATGGGGAGACTCTGCCCAAATTTTTTATAAAAGTCCACAAGTAAAAAGTGGTGTAATGGGCGAGCTCTATGAGTCTATTGTTGTTAGGAAGACGAGCTTATAACGCTGTATGTTAAAGAAAATTTGTAATTGCCATTCAATGGTAAAGTATCATCTGAGTTTCCCGAACAATTTTATTAAAAGCATGTGCCACACATTAATGATTAATACACTAATCAAGGGTTAAGTATACGGGGTCCTTACATTAGTGGTATCAGAGCGGTGGTTGCTCATTGGGGCTGTTGGGGGCCTAGGAAGTTATTGATAGCACATATTTATGCATGATGGCATTAATGTTATACGATGACTAATTGTTTATGTGCTTTTATGTTATGAAAAGTGGTATTGCTAACCATTGTGGTTGCAGGAATCGTGTGGAACACGATAGGATGGCATTAATAGTGATGTCTAACACTCTATATGCTACGTGCCAAGGAATCTGATTTTGGAAGAAAATCAGGGAAAAGAAAGATATGATGTATTGTCTGAGGACAGACTGGGTAGACAACCGACAGTGGAATACTTCGGTATGGTCTCAATTATTATTGAATATACTAATGCGTTTGTTCATGTAATGTTCAAGCAAGGAAAGTACGTAAGAGGCGTACGGGCATGGGACGGTAACACCCTCCTAACTATGACTATATATTAATTGCATAAGTTTATGATGATGATGTTTATGATGATGATGCTTACGATGATAATTATGATAAGTAAGTTTATAATGATGATGTTAATCAATGATGATTTTGATAAGTAAGTTTATGATGATGTGATACGATGTTATGATGTGGTAAGATGCCACGGGGTAAGATGCCCATATGGTAAGAGGCCATACTCCTATATTATGATCATACTATGATTGCATAAGAATTTACGATGCCATGATGATGTGTATAATGAATAAAAAAAAAAATGATAAGATGTTTAAGATGATGTTATGGTAAGTAAGTTCACGATGAAGATGATTTTATAATGAATAAAGATGACAAGATACTTACGATGATGTTATGATAAATGAAGATGATATGATGTTTACGATGATGGCTATGATAAGTAATGATGATGTTAATATGATGTTTATAGAATGATATGATGTTTATAAGGTGGTAAGATGTCATAGGGTAAAATACCCATATGCATGAATATGAACCGGGGAAAAAGAAAAGAAGTTAATGAATAATTAGCAAGCTTACTCAACTATGATTTCGTACATTTACTGTTATATCTATAAGATGATGATGTTTATATGATGATGATGCTACAAGATGATAATGTATGTTTAACTATGTTACTTAGAATGGTTGAATGTCCGGTGGTCATTATGGGCAAGCGAGGAAGGTCTTGCCGCTCACATAGCTGATGAGCGATGGGGTACATCCGCTATCAAGGTGTAGCGATGGGTATCATCCGCTGATGAGCAATGGGGTACATCCGCTATCAAGGTGTAGCGACGGGTATCATCCGCTGAGCGATGGGGTACATCCGCTATCAAGGCGTAGCGATGGGTATCATCCGCTGAATAAGAGATACATCCGCTATCAAGGCGTAGCGATGGGTATCATACGATGTGTTATGTCGAGCGAGGGGGCCAATTGTGCCGCTGTCATAATGGAACCCGGACAGTCCCATTTCTAATTAACATAGTTTGTTGTGAGTATATATGTGAATATGATGTGTATGATGATGTTTATGATGAGTAAAGATGATATGATGATTATGATGATGTTTATGATGATAGGATGCCTCATTCCGCTATTTTACGATGACTCATTCTTTTATGAGGATTGACGATGATTGATGCCGCCGGATATGATGATAGCGATGCCTCATTCCGTTATTTTACGATGACTCACTCTTCTATGAGGATTGGCGATGGTTTATGCCGCCGGATATGTTAATAGCGATGCCCCATTCCGCTATTATGTGGATTTACGATGACTTATTCTTCTATGAGGATTGGCGATGATTAGTGCCACCAGATATGTTGATAGCGATGCCTCTTTCCGCTGTTATGTAGACCATGATTCAGGCTCAGGTGTATAGTGAGGTTTCATGCCACTTATTATATGACGAGGTATCATGCCGTCGATTCTATAGCTATGTACTCAGCACGGGATTATGCCGCCTTCGAGCGATGAGTGCTGATTTTGCACTATTGTCGAGCGACGGAGACAGGTATGCCGCTATTTTGTTAGCGATGAGGTATGAGATATTGCTATTCTATTAGCTTTATTATAGCTGGCATGCGTTGTTATACATGTTTTATTATGACTATTTACTAGCATGATGATGGATGACATATGTTGATGTACATGGACCGTCACGAGTTGACTGGGTTGTTTAGATGTCATTGTTGACATGTATCGTCACTAGTTGACGATACCTTAGATACCATGAGTGGGCATGTGTCGTCACGGGGTGGCGATGACGATGGTTTAGGAGATGTCTTATTAGACATGCATCATCGTTACGATGAACAATGCGTTGAGTATACGTTTTCAGTTGTATGCCTTGGGTGCCAGTGTCGGGCACAAGGTGGTGTGTGCGTCACCGATTAACGTGGCCCTTATACCGAGCGGGTTGCTCGAGGAATGGATGGATGCGCTGTACATGTGATTGTACCGCAGAAATTGTTTGAGGGATCATATCACGAGTGGTGGTACCGTTGGAATGGCTTTTTGGCCATGTAATTTGACGACAGGAGTGATCGTGGAGGAATTGCTCGCTTTCTATTGATATGACATGTGGTAGACATGGTCACACCAACCATGAGGGTGTAAGATGGGTCCTAAGGAGGTAGGATCAGGTTATGTTAAGTACATGGGGACGTTGAAGTGTCCAGGGTATATCATCATTGGAGGAATGTTGGGTAAAGACCCACTACTCTATTGATTGTTCTTCCCATGGTATGGTATGCCGTGTGGAAACGTCCATCTGATTGGTAGGTTTGAGGTGAACCTAGTGAGACAGCGATTAGTTTGTCTGCCGCGTGTGTGCAGCACCATGATGGGCTTGCTAGAGCCGTTATACTGCTCGTTGGAACCAAGTTTGGCAAATCGTAAGGTGATACGAAGTGGATTGTGGTGGACTCTGGTAGTCACCACGTCATTTGAAGTTGAGGTTGAGTATGCCTCACTGAAACGTATATATGTTTATGTTTAAATCTTGGGGAGACTTGTCTGAGACAGATCATGATGTGAAGTACCAACGAGAGAGTCGTCAAGTCGTCGTTGATTCGATCTGAGAATCCATGTATTTGAGTTGCAATGATGCGACTGCTCCTTCGATAGAGGAGGTTTGAAGTGGAAACCAGGTTTGGTATGTGTACACCGTGGAATACTAGTGTTTCCCTCGTAACGATGTATGTTGGACATCGTGAGTCATGATAAGAGATGTCAAGGAATGAAATCTACGATGGAATCAGGAGCGATCCGAATCCTTACAGTTTCAGTTGACTAACTGCTTTTGGATTATTAGCGTTGAGCTGTGCTGACGCTCTTTGACGTTATGATGGATTTGGAAGTTTATTCCACTCCAGAGTTTGACACGAGGTCAACGTTCTCACGGTTGATGTGTCATTCAGGATGCGTTCTTACTGGTTGTATTAGAACGAAGGATGACTGTCCGATCTACAGTCGTAAGTATAGGTTGTTTTTCAGTCATGAGAGACTGACTTTTAGGATGACCCGCATCGAGGTACGTTTTGCCTCTTAAGTGATATGTTGGTTTTGGTAAGTCGCTCTGTTTCAGAGTTTGATGGGAGGTAAGTATCCTGGCGTTTATTAATACGATTCTGATATGGTCAAGAATCGAAGTTATGGCTTCATGTTGTTGTGTAGCCTGGGTATTACGTGTTACACCAGTGCTAATTTCGAGGACGAAATTCTTTTAGTGGGGGATATTGTGATGACCAGGGATTATAGGTGTTAATCCCGTAGTGTTAATAATCCCTAAAGTGGTTTTACGTGGCGATTTGGAGTTTAATCGCGATGTTGGGCCTTCTGGGCTCGTTTATTTGGGTAGTTGGGATCGTTGGATCCAGAGGTTGAGATTGTATTCACATTACGGTGTAAAACCTAAGAGTTGGTTTTTTTGATGTGTCTCGGAATCTCGGGTGCTGTGTGAGCACCGGTAGGGGGTTTTGGAGTTAGAGAGAGAGTTTTTGAAAATAGATGATTTTTAAGGAATCATGATGTATTTGTGGGGCTATTAATTTTTCGGGGTATTTTTGCTATAAATACCAATTGAACCCAAAATTTTAAAGGAAAATTTCATTTCAACCCCTTCATTTCCTCTCTCCTCTCCCGCGACCCTCTCCCGCTGCCAGCCCCTGCCCGCGCGCAAAAGCGCTTCGGCCGCCGCCGTCCCGCCGCCGATCGGCGCGTCCGACCTACCCACGGCTTCGTCTCGTCCAGGCGCTCATTTCCCCTCCGGCAATTGAAAGTTTCATCGCGATTTGAGGTCGAATTTTGAGAAAGAGCGTCGATCCCCAAAAGTTAGGGTTCATCGGATTTCGTCCGATTTTGCTTCCGATTTCGTTGGGTAACGTTCCTTACCCCTTTTCCATGCTTATGATGTATTTTCCCTACCTATTGTGAATTATTGTGTTCGAATTTAAGGATGGTGTTCGAATTTGAGGTTGTTGGTTCGAATTTCATGTGTGTGGGGGGGTTATGTTCGATTTTGGGATATTTTTAGCATGAGGATGATGATTCTTGTTATTATTCGATTTATTCATGTTTAAATGAATTATGATGCTTATTGGGATCAAATTAAGATGTTATGGTTCGAATTTGCCCTAATTTGGTAAGGGTTTGATTTCGAATTTGGGGGTTTTGGATATGGGTTGATGATTCATGTTAGGGATCGTTCATTACATGTTTTAGATGATGTATGACGCTTGGTTGGGTTCGAATGGTGATGCTAGGGTTCGAACTATTGAAGATGTTCTTGAGCAATTTTTCGATATGTCGCATTCGTCTTCCCTCCCTGCATGTACCCTGCCCCGGGTCTTTTAAATGATTTATTGTCGTGTGTTGACAATATTTTGAGGGTTATGAAGGTGCTTGAGCATGGGTTACATGTTCGTAAATAATTGTGAATTATTTATCGTTTTAGCACATCGTTCCTCGGGGCATGGAACTCGAGCGAGGTTTGGCTCGGACTTCGAGGATTTAAGGTACGTTTAGCGTACGAGCATAGTTTAAATGATGTTTTACAAGTATGATGCATGATTTAAGATATATGATATGTTTTACTATGATGGTATCGGGACTTGGTTACGATATGTTGTTTCACATGGTGGAATGCTCAGTGCCGCTATGAAGCGAACCAATGATGAGGTGTGGTTGCTACGGAGCAAACACCCATAGATGACGTTACCTTGAAGTAAGAAATGAGAATGTGGTATTTGATTAGATATCTAGGATATCTGTATTTTATTCCCTATGGGTAATAATAGGAACAGAGACGTAGTTAATCAGAGAAGTGATTAACCAGTATCGGAAGTTAAGGAAATCTCAATATGATATCTAGAACTATGATCATTGCTAGATTAAGTAAGATGTTATGAAAAGATGTTATGAAACGATGTCATGAAATGATGTTATGAAAAGATGTTATGAAATGATGTTATGAAAAGATGTTATGAAACGATGTTATGAAAAGATGTTATGAAACGATGTTATGAAAAGATGTTATGAAACGATGTTATGAAATGATGTTATGAAATGTTACCAATCATTGCCAAATAAAGTAAGATGTTATGAAAGGTTACTGATTTGAGACTGGCTAGGGTTAACCAATATGATGATTAACTGCATATTCAAGATTTAATGATTTATCTGTTTTGAGAACAGGGTTATACAGGGGTACGCTATGATGAGGATGATACCATCCAGGAAGTATCACATATGTTCCACAATATTTACATTTTCGTAAATTATGTATTATGTCATTATGATTATGAAATTGTGGAATTGGTATGCTCACCCCGTTGGGGGCTGTCTCTGTTGGGGCAGGTGAACAGGTACATCGATGGCTTTGGAGATGAGCTCGAGCTGTTGATTGGATGTACTTCCAGGATCGTGGTACCAGGGCTTGATGAAGCACGGTATCGTATAAAGTACTCATACGCCCATGAGGGTTATATACATATTCATGATGCTCGCATGTGAGCACGATTATACTTGTATATGGGTTGTATGTAAAGGCATGAGCCTTTCTCTCTTTCATTCTATGTTGCATACAATTAGAGGTAGAATTGCTAAATGATATGAGAGTCATTGGCGTATTATGTGGGTGTTGAAACCCACTTTTGATGTCATATGTGTGGTGTCTTCCCTGGCTGGGAATTTACTTATTATTGCTGCATTCTGATGAGTATTATGTTTTCCCTGGCCGGGGAATTATGTTATGTGCTGTGCTTTTATTTCGGGATAGCTCTATTTATGGGGAGACTCTGCCCAAATTTTTTATAAAAGTCCACAAGTAAAAAGTGGTGTAATGGGCGAGCTCTATGAGTCTATTGTTGTTAGGAAGACGAGCTTATAACGCTGTATGTTAAAGAAAATTTGTAATTGCCATTCAATGGTAAAGTATCATCTGAGTTTCCCGAACAATTTTATTAAAAGCATGTGCCACACATTAATGATTAATACACTAATCAAGGGTTAAGTATACGGGGTCCTTACAGCTAGCATGTGACCGATCGATCATGAGCTTCAGCGATCGATCGCTGAAGCATAGTGATCGATCGCTAGAAGGCCGTAGCATTATGTAAAAATTTGACTTAAATAGCGATCGATCACTACATAAATACCGATCGATCGGTAGGGTTACAATATTGAAGCGATCGATTGCTAGATCTGACCGATCAATCGCTAGGATTAAATTGTTGAAAATGTTATATTTTGTGAAAAGTTTGATGGTGAAGCCTATTTTAACATGATAATTGTTGATATTCATGTAGCAGCATCACAGGGGACGGGTCAGAAAGGAGGTTAAACATTAACTCCTTATTTTCTATATTCTGTACAGCACGATAGGTACGTGTTGAGTACGAGTGTTGATTTTTGATTGATGTGATGTTGCTTCTATATGTTGAGATTGCGATATATGATGATTGTAATCATATTGATGTACATTCATGTTGTTGAGGCATATAGTTGATTCCATGAGAGATATGCTACTGTTGAGCATATGATTTAGTTGTTATAACGTGTGAGGACGGAAATATGATATGTGCTGCTCATATGGGACGTGAAGGCTGAGCCACTGGCATATTGAGCTGAGAGGCATATCATATATATCCCGTTATAACAGGATGATGAATGAGACATGTCATGACATATTTGCATTTTGTGGTGTATGATACAGAAACAGTCACAGTTGACGTGCTTATTTATTGTATTGTGAATACATATTGATATGGCATTGAGATGGTATATATATTAATACTCATGATGTATGATTGTTTCTGTAGGAACTCATAGACGGGGAAAGCCGGGATTGTGAGTTGCTGCGAGAGGAACCACTGACTAAGAAATGAACATTTTAGGCTTGTTCAGATGTAACTGATGTATATTATGTCACAGTTTGTAAATGTTGTAATAACTGACATATTATAACTCTTAAACAGTGTGCATGCTTACTTAATCATACTTAATAATTGTGTAATGACTGAGACATAACGAATTAAGTAGCGAGGACCCCACATCTGCTTCTTCAGAAGGAGAGGAGGAGGATACAAATCAGGTCAATGACCTTTCCAGTCAGATGGGAGAAGGGAGTAATAAGACTCTGCACCATCAAATTGAGGACATGAAGGATGAGCTGCAGCAGATGTGCAACAAGATGGAGGGGCGTATCTACACAGTACGAAGGAGTACACCATTTGCTCCTGAAGTTATTGATGGCCCTTTACCATCTAACTTCCGAACTTTGAGCGTGGGGAATTATGATGGCAGTGCTGATCCTGAGAAGTATTTGTCACGGTTCGAGAACGCTTCGCTCCTTCACCAACTTACAGATGGGGTGAAGTGCAGGATTTTTTTGACTACCCTGGCAGGAGCTGCTCAATCATGGTTTAATCAACTACCACCGGAGATCATAGATACATTCCCGAAGTTCAGCTCGCTATTCTTACACCAATTTGCGAGCAACAGAAATTGCAAGAGAACAGCCATCAGTCTGTTCGGACTTAAACAAATGGAAAAAGAATCTCTTCGGGACTTCCTGAAAAGATTCAGTCAAGCATGCCTCGACGTTCCTCATATCACTTCGGAGATAATCATCAGTGCCTTTACTCAAGGTCCACTAAAAGGAGATTTGTTCATATCTGTAGCTAAAAAACCACCCTCTTATTATGACGAGATGCTGGGGAGAGCTTCTAAGTATATCAACTTAGAAGAGGCCCAGAGAATGAAACAAAGAAAGGATACAAAACCGGGAAATGAGCCAAATCAAAGGAATAACACCTCGAACAGCCGAAGAGGAGTTTCGAACAATATCTCCTGATGAGACCTCGCCGAGAGGTTGCCATGAATCAGAGAGGACCGAAGAGAGGCCGAGGAGGATATTTCCGAGGAGGACAGTCCCGAGGAGGTTATTTACGAGGGAGAGGAGTTAACAGATCTTGGGGAAGACAAAAACCCCATGATGGACCAGTTTTCAATAATCCGCCCCTTTGAATAATGCAAGTCCTAGAAGGGGAGCACCCAAGCAAGTACCATGGGTGAATAAAGGGGAAAGGCAAGAAGAAGGATAATGTTCATGTAGTAGGAGAACCTGCCCCAGTTAACCTTCCAAACCGAGGGATCATACACATGATCTCTGGGGAATATCAGGAGGAGATTCTAAACGAGCAAGAAAAGTTATGCTCGGAAATTACAGATTATGTCGCTCCATAGAACACCTCAGAAGGACCGTCCATTGCCTTTGGACCCGAGGATTTACAGGGGGTACAATTTCCTCATGATGATGCAATAGTTATATCAGCCACAGTGGCTAATTATGATGTACATAGGATTTTCATCGGTACTGGAAGTTTAGCTGGCGTGCTCTGTTGGCCCAAATGGAGTTGGGGAGTGTACCTATGCAAAGGGTAAACACTTCCTTGCATGGATTTATGGGAGAAGCCATAAGTCCAACATGACAAGTTTTATTGCCAGTCACGATGGGAGAAGAGCCAAGGACGAAGACAGAGATGATTAATTTTCTGGTGGTGGACGCCCCTTCTTCATATAACATCCTTATGGGTCGACAACCTTGAGTACATTTCAGGTGGTAGCATCCACTTATCATTTGACAATTAAATTCCCTGTGGGAGAGGAGGTCGGACAAATTCGAGGGAATCAGACTTCCTCGAGGAAGAGTTATGTTCATGAACTTAAGCATGAAAAGTCAAAGAAGGAGGAAAGCCTTGGAACAGGTGGTAAACGAAGGAGAGAAGAGGAGGAGATGGTCGAGGAAAGAATAGCCCCAGTAAAAGAGTTCCTTACTATTGAACTGGGACATCTAACTAAAACCACCATAGTGGGTTCTAAGTTGGAACCAGAATTAAAAGGAAAAGTAATTGAATGTTTGAAAAGGAATGTGGATGTGTTCACATGGAGTACCAATGACTTGACTGGAATATCGCCAAAAGTCGCTGAGCACCACCTCAATGTAGAGCCTGATGCTCGGGCCATCAAGCAGAAGAGAAGACATTTCGGACCTGAGAAAGACGTCATCATTGCTCACTAGGTGTAAGGACCCCGTATACTTAACCCTTTATTAGTGTACTAATCATTAATGTGTGGCATAAGCTTTCAATAAAATTTTTCGGGAAACACAGATGATACCTTACCATTTAATGGCAACACAACATTTTCTTTAACATACAGTGTTATAAGCTCTCATCCTAACAACAATAGACTCATAGAGCTTGCCCATTACACCACTTTTTTACTTGTGGACTTTTATAAAAATTTGGGCAGAGTCTCCCCATAAATAGAGCTATCCCGAAAAAAAAGAGCACAGCATATAACATAATTCCCGGCCAGGGAACACATAATACTCAGCAGAAAGCAGTAATACAAGTAAATTCCCAGCCAGGGAAGACACCACACATATGACGACAAAGGTGGGTTTCAACACCCACATAATACACCAATGACTCTCTTATCATTTAGCAATTCTACCTCTAATTGCATGCAACATAGAATGAAAGAGAGAAAGACTCATGCCTTTACATACAACCCATATACAAGTATAATCGTGCTCACATGCGAGCATCATGAATATGTATATAACCCTCATGGGCGTATGAGTACTTTATACGATACCGTGCTTCATCGAGCCCTGGTACCACGATCCTGGGAGTACATCCAATCAACAGCTTGAGCTCATATCCAAAGCCATCGATGTACCTGTTCACCTGTCCCAACAGAGACAGCCCCCAACGGGGTGAGCATACCAATTCCACAATTTCATAATCATAATGACATAGTACATAATTTACGAAAATGTAAATATTGTGGAACATATATGATACTTCCTGGATGGTATCATCCTCATCATAGCGTACCCCTGTAATAACCCTGTTCTCAAAACAGATAAATCATCAAATCTTGAATATGCAGTTAATCATCATATTGGTTAACCCTAGCCAGTCTCAAATCAGTAACCTTTCATAACATCTTACTTTATTTGGCAATGATTGGTAACATTTCATAACATCATTTCATAACATCGTTTCATAACATCGTTTCATAACATCTTTTCATAACATCTTACTTAATTTAGCAATAATTAGCAACATTTCATAACATCATTTCATAACATCGTTTCATAACATCTTTTCATAACATCTTACTTAATCTAGCAATTATCATAATTCTAGATATCATATTGAGATTTCCTTAACTTCCGATACTGGTTAATCACTTCTCTGATTAACTACGTCTCTGTTCCTATTATTACCCATAGGGAAATAAAATACAGATATCCTAGATATCTAATCAAATACCACATTCTCATTTCTTACTTCAAGGTAACGTCATACTATGGGTGTTTGCTCCGTAGCAACCACACCTCATCATTGGCTCGCTTCATAGCGGCACTGAGCATTCCACCATGTGAAACAGCATATCGTAACCAAGTCCAGATACCATCATAGTAAAACATATCATATATCTTAAATCATGCATCATACTTGTAAAACATCATTTAAACTATGCTCGTACGCTAAACGTACCTTAAATCCTCGAAGTCCGAGCCAAGCCTTGCTCGAGTTCCATGCCCCGAGGAACGATGTGCTAAAACGATAAATAATTCACAATTATTTACGAACATGTAACACATGCTCAAGCACATTCATAACCCTCAAAATATTGTCAACACACGACAATAAATCATTTAAAAGACCCGGGGCAGGGTACATGCAGGGAGGGAAAACGAATGCGATAATATCGAAATTGTTCAAGAACATCCTACAAAATTCGAACCCAACCAGCATCATAATACACCTAAGATGTGAATTAAACCATCAATGGCAAGAATCATCACCTTTGCCAAAAACCCCCAATAATTCGAAAATTAAACCCTACGAAATTGGGGAAATTCGAACCATAACATCTTAATTCGATCCCACTTAAGCATCATAATTCATTTAAGCATGAATAAATCGAATCCTAACAAGAATTATCATCCTCATGCCAACAATCCCCAAAATCGAACATAAATCCCCCACACATCATGAAATTCGAACCAACCTCCACAAATTCGAACTCAATCCTCAAAATTCGAACACAATAATTCACAATAGGTAGGGAAAATACATCATAAGCATGGAAAAGGGGTAAGGAACGTTACCCAACGAAATCGGAAGCAAAATCAAACGAAAATCGAAGAACCCTAGAAATTGGGGATCGACGCTTACCAGCAAAATCCGACTTCCACACGCGACGAAACTTCCAATTGGCAGAGGGGAAAGGAGCGCCTCGTCGAGACGAAGCCGTGGGTAGGTCGCACGCGCCGATCGGCGGCCGGACGGCGGCGGGCGCACCGCTTTTGCGCGCGGGGTGCAGGGCTGACGGGAAGAGGGCGCGCGGGAGAGAGAGAGAAAATGTGAGGGCTGAAATGAAATTCTTCTTAAAATTTTGGGTTCAATTGGTATTTATAGCAAAAATACCCCGAAAAATTAATAGCCCCACAAATACATCATGATTCCTTAAAAATCATCTGTTTTCAAAAACTCTCTCTCTAACTCCAAAACCCTCTACCGGTGCTCACATAGCACCCGAGATCCCGAGACACATCAAAAACCCAACTCTTAGGTTTTACACCGTAATGTGAATACAATCTCAACCTCTGGATCCAACGATCCCAACTACCCAAATAAACGAGCCCAGAAGGCCCAACATCGCGATTAAACTCCAAATCGCTACGTAAAACCACTTTAGGGATTATTAACACTACGGGATTAACACCTATAATCCCTGGTCATCACAATATCCCCCACTAAAAGAATTTCGTCCTCGAAATTAGTACTGGTGTATCACGTAACACCCAGGCTACACAACAACATGAAGCCTTAACCTCGATTCCTGACCATATCAGAATCGTATTAATAAACGCGAGGATACTTACTTCTCTTCAAACTCTGAAACAGAGCGACTTACCAAAACCAACATATCACTTAAGAGGCAAAACGTACCTCGATGCGGGTCATCCTAAAAGTCAGTCTCTCATGACTGAAAAACAACCTATATTTACGACTGTAGATCGGACAGTCATCCTTCGTTCTAATACAACCAGTAAGAACGCATCCTGAATGACACATCAACCGTGAGAACGTTGACCTCGTGTCAAACTCTGGAGTGGAACAGACTTCCAAATCCATCATAACGTCAAAGAGCGTCAGCACAGCTCGACGCTAAAAATCCAAAAGCAGTTAGTCAACTGAAACTGTAAGGATTCGAATCGTTCCTGATTCCATCGTAGATTTCATTCCTTGACATCTCTTATCATGACTCACGATGTCCAACATACATCGTTACGAGGGAAACACTAGTATTCCACGGTGTACACATACCAAACCTGGTTTCCACTTTCAAACCTCCTCTATCGAAGGAGCAGTCGCATCATTGCAGCTCAAATACATGGATTCTCAGATCGAATCACGACGACTTGACGACTCTCTCGTTGGTACTTCACATCATGAGCTGTCCCAGACAAGTCTCCCCAAGATTTAAACATAAACATATATACGTTTCTGTGAGGCATACTCAACCTCAACTTCAAATGGCGTGGTGACTACCAGAGTCCACTACAATCCTCCTCGTATCACTTTACGATTTGCCAAACTTGGTTCCAACGAGCAGTATAACGGCTCTAGCAAGCCCATCATGGTGCTGCACACACGCGGCAGACGAACTAGTCGCTGCCTCACTAGGTTCACCTCAAACCTACCAATCAGATGGACGTTTCCGCACGGCATACCATACCCTGGGAAGAACAATCGATAGAGTAGTGGGTCTTTACCCAACATTCCTCCAATACTGACATACCTTGGACACTTCAATGTCCCCATGTACCTAACATAACCTGATCCTATTCCCTTAGGACCCATCTTACACCCTCATGGGTGGTGTGACCATGTCTACCACATGTCATATCAATGGAAGCGAGAAATTCCTCCACGATTACTCATGTCGTCAAATAAACATGGCCAAAAAGCCATTCCAACGAGCATACCCCAAGGGTACCACCACTCGAAATATGATTACCTCAAACAATTTCTGCGGTACAATCACATGTACAGCGTGTCCATCCATTCTTCGAGCAACCCGCTCGGTATAAGGGTCACGTCAATCGGTGACGCACACGTCTCCTTGTGCCCGACACTGGCACCCAAGGCATACAACTGAAAACATATACTTAACGCATTGCTCATCGTAACGATGATGCATGTCTAATAAGACGTCTCCTGCACTATCGTCAACGTCATCCTGTGACGACACATGCCCACTCATGGCATCTAAGGTATCGTCAACTAGTGACGGTACAAGTCAACAATGACATCTAAATGACCCAGTCAACTCGTGACGGTCCATGTACATCAACATATGTCATCCATCATCATGCTAGTAAATAGTCATAATAAAACATGCATATCAACGCATACCAGCAATAATAATGCTAATAAAATAGCAATATCTCATACCTCATCGCTGACAAGATAGCGGCATACCTATCTCCGTCGCTCCATAATAATACGTAATCAGCACCCATCGCTCGAAGGCGGCCAAAATCCTGTGCTGAATATATAGTGGTACAGTCCATCGCTATAGAATCGACGGTATGATACCTCGTCATATAATAGGTGGCATGAAACCTCGCTATACACCTGAGCATGAATCGTCGTCCACATAATAGCGGAAAGAGGCATCGCTATCAATACATCTGGCGGAAAGAATCATCGCCAATCAATATAGCGGAATGAGGCATCGCTATCATACATCTGGCGGAAAGAATCATCGCCAATCAATATAGCGGAATGAGGCATCGCTATCATACATCTGGCGGAAAGAATCATCGCCAATCAATATAGCGGAATGAGGCATCGCTATCATACATCTGGCGGAAAGAATCATCGCCAATCAATATAGCGGAATGAGGCATCGCTATCGTACATCTGGCGGAAAGAACCATCGCCAATCAATATAGCGGAATGAGGCATCGCTATCATACATCTGGCGGAAAGAATCATCGCCAATCAATATAGCGGAATGAGGCATCGCTATCATACATCTGGCGGAAAGAACCATCGCCAATCAATATAGCGGAATGAGGCATCACTATTGTACATCTGGCGGAAAGAACCATCGCCAGTCCTCATAAAAGAATGAGTCATCGTAAATCCTCATAATAATATCGTATGGCCTCTTACCATATGGGGCACCTTACCCCGTGGCACCTTACCACAATAACATCGCATGGCTACTTACCATGTGGGGCACCTTACCCCGTGGCACCTTACCACAATAACATCGCATGGCTACTTACCATGTGGGGCACCTTACCCCGTGGCACCTTACCACAATAACATCGCATGGCTACTTACCATGTGGGGCACCTTACCCCGTGGCACCTTACCACAATAACATCGCATGGCTACTTACCATGTGGGGCACCTTACCCCGTGGCACCTTACCACAATAACATCGCATAAACATCATCATATAAACATCGTATGCACATCATCAAATAAACATCTTATGCACATCATCATATATAAACATCACATAAACATCATCATTATAATCTTATTCCTCATAATCATCATCATAATCATTATCATAAACATCATATCATCTTTACTTATCATAAGCATTATCATAACTTACTTATCATTATCATCGTCATAAACATCTTATCATCTTTACTTATCATAAGCATTATCATAACTTACTTATCATTATCATCATCATAAACATCTTATCATCTTTACTCATCGTAAACATCATCATTACTTACTTATCATAATCATCATCATAAACATCATATCATCTTTACTTATCATAAACATTATCATAACTTACTTATCATTATCATCATAAACTTATTTGTAATAAAATCATCGTAAACATCTTGTCATCTTTATTCATCATAGACATCATCATCATAAACATCGTAATTACTTCTGTAATCATAGCATAGTCATAGTGTAAGAATATGTTACCGCCCGATGCCCGTACGTCTCTTACGTACATTCCTTGCTTGAACATTACATGAACAAACGCATTAGTATATTCAATAATAATTGAGACCATACCGAAGTATTCCACTGTCGGTGGTCTACTTAGTCTGTCCTCGGACAATACGTCATATCTTTCTTTTCCCTGATTTTCTTCCAAAATCAGATTCCTTGGCACGTAGCATATAGAGTGTTAGACATCGCTATTAATGCCATCCTATCGTGTTCCACACGATTCCTGCAACCACAATGGTTAGCAATACCACTTTTCATATCATATAAGCACATAAACAATTAGTCATGTCGTATAACATTAATGCCATCATGCATAAATATGTGCTATCAATAACTTCCTAGGCCCTCAACAGCCCCAATGAGCAATCACTGCTCTGATACCACTAATGTAAGGACCCCGTATACTTAACCCTTTATTAGTGTACTAATCATTAATGTGTGGCATAAGCTTTCAATAAAATTTTTCGGGAAACACAGATGATACCTTACCATTTAATGGCAACACAACATTTTCTTTAACATACAGTGTTATAAGCTCTCATCCTAACAACAATAGACTCATAGAGCTTGCCCATTACACCACTTTTTTACTTGTGGACTTTTATAAAAATTTGGGCAGAGTCTCCCCATAAATAGAGCTATCCCGAAAAAAAGAGCACAGCATATAACATAATTCCCGGCCAGGGAACACATAATACTCAGCAGAAAGCAGTAATACAAGTAAATTCCCAGCCAGGGAAGACACCACACATATGACGACAAAGGTGGGTTTCAACACCCACATAATACACCAATGACTCTCTTATCATTTAGCAATTCTACCTCTAATTGCATGCAACATAGAATGAAAGAGAGAAAGACTCATGCCTTTACATACAACCCATATACAAGTATAATCGTGCTCACATGCGAGCATCATGAATATGTATATAACCCTCATGGGCGTATGAGTACTTTATACGATACCGTGCTTCATCGAGCCCTGGTACCACGATCCTGGGAGTACATCCAATCAACAGCTTGAGCTCATATCCAAAGCCATCGATGTACCTGTTCACCTGTCCCAACAGAGACAGCCCCCAACGGGGTGAGCATACCAATTCCACAATTTCATAATCATAATGACATAGTACATAATTTACGAAAATGTAAATATTGTGGAACATATATGATACTTCCTGGATGGTATCATCCTCATCATAGCGTACCCCTGTAATAACCCTGTTCTCAAAACAGATAAATCATCAAATCTTGAATATGCAGTTAATCATCATATTGGTTAACCCTAGCCAGTCTCAAATCAGTAACCTTTCATAACATCTTACTTTATTTGGCAATGATTGGTAACATTTCATAACATCATTTCATAACATCGTTTCATAACATCGTTTCATAACATCTTTTCATAACATCTTTTCATAACATCTTACTTAATTTAGCAATAATTAGCAACATTTCATAACATCATTTCATAACATCGTTTCATAACATCTTTTCATAACATCTTACTTAATCTAGCAATTATCATAATTCTAGATATCATATTGAGATTTCCTTAACTTCCGATACTGGTTAATCACTTCTCTGATTAACTACGTCTCTGTTCCTATTATTACCCATAGGGAAATAAAATACAGATATCCTAGATATCTAATCAAATACCACATTCTCATTTCTTACTTCAAGGTAACGTCATACTATGGGTGTTTGCTCCGTAGCAACCACACCTCATCATTGGCTCGCTTCATAGCGGCACTGAGCATTCCACCATGTGAAACAGCATATCGTAACCAAGTCCAGATACCATCATAGTAAAACATATCATATATCTTAAATCATGCATCATACTTGTAAAACATCATTTAAACTATGCTCGTACGCTAAACGTACCTTAAATCCTCGAAGTCCGAGCCAAACCTTGCTCGAGTTCCATGCCCCGAGGAACGATGTGCTAAAACGATAAATAATTCACAATTATTTACGAACATGTAACACATGCTCAAGCACATTCATAACCCTCAAAATATTGTCAACACACGACAATAAATCATTTAAAAGACCCGGGGCAGGGTACATGCAGGGAGGGAAAACGAATGCGATAATATCGAAATTGTTCAAGAACATCCTACAAAATTCGAACCCAACCAGCATCATAATACACCTAAGATGTGAATTAAACCATCAATGGCAAGAATCATCACCTTTGCCAAAAACCCCCAATAATTCGAAAATTAAACCCTACGAAATTGGGGAAATTCGAACCATAACATCTTAATTCGATCCCACTTAAGCATCATAATTCATTTAAGCATGAATAAATCGAATCCTAACAAGAATTATCATCCTCATGCCAACAATCCCCAAAATCGAACATAAATCCCCCACACATCATGAAATTCGAACCAACCTCCACAAATTCGAACTCAATCCTCAAAATTCGAACACAATAATTCACAATAGGTAGGGAAAATACATCATAAGCATGGAAAAGGGATAAGGAACGTTACCCAACGAAATCGGAAGCAAAATCAAACGAAAATCGAAGAACCCTAGAAATTGGGGATCGACGCTTACCAGCAAAATCCGACTTCCACACGCGACGAAACTTCCAATTGGCAGAGGGGAAAGGAGCGCCTCGTCGAGACGAAGCCGTGGGTAGGTCGCACGCGCCGATCGGCGGCCGGACGGCGGCGGGCGCACCGCTTTTGCGCGCGGGGTGCAGGGCTGACGGGAAGAGGGCGCGCGGGAGAGAGAGAGAAAATGTGAGGGCTGAAATGAAATTCTTCTTAAAATTTTGGGTTCAATTGGTATTTATAGCAAAAATACCCCGAAAAATTAATAGCCCCACAAATACATCATGATTCCTTAAAAATCATCTGTTTTCAAAAACTCTCTCTCTAACTCCAAAACCCTCTACCGGTGCTCACATAGCACCCGAGATCCCGAGACACATCAAAAACCCAACTCTTAGGTTTTACACCGTAATGTGAATACAATCTCAACCTCTGGATCCAACGATCCCAACTACCCAAATAAACGAGCCCAGAAGGCCCAACATCGCGATTAAACTCCAAATCGCTACGTAAAACCACTTTAGGGATTATTAACACTACGGGATTAACACCTATAATCCCTGGTCATCACACTAGGTGAATGAATTTGCTAAAAGCTGGTCACATCAAGGAAATCAGTTTCCCAACGTGGCTCTCGAATGTGGTTCTTGTGCCGAAGTTAGGAGACAAATGGCGAATGTATGTAGATTTCCGGGATGTGAATAAAGCTTGCCCGAAGGATTGCTATTCTCTTCCAAGGATTGATCAACTAGTAGATTCCACTGCCGGACATGATCTACTATGTCTAATGGATGCATACCAAGGGTATCATCAGATCCCTCTGGCCCGAGAAGATCAATCTAAAGTTTCCTTTGTCACGACTGGAGGAACTTTTTGCTATGTGGTTATGCCTCGGACTCAAGAATGCAGGAGCCACTTATCAAAGACTGATGGATAAGATATTCAAAGATCAGATTGGGAACCCTGCAAAATGCACATTCGAAATTCATAGTGGAAAGTTTTTGGGGTACATGGTTACTGAAATGGTGTTGAAGCCAACCCCGAGAAGATAAGGGCCATTCAAGAAACGAATCCTCCTTGGACCCTGAACAAAGTACAAAGACTAGCAGGATGAATATTTGTTTTGAGTAGGTTCATATCCCGATCAGCTGCTTGGAGCCTACCATTCTTCAAAGCACTAAGACAAGGAGCTCGGTTCGAGTGGAATGATCAATATCACTATGCTTTTGAGGACTTCAAAAATATCTAGCAGAGCTGCCATTGATGAATAAACCTGAGCACAATGAGACCCTCCTCGTGTATCTATCTGTGGCCGAGGAGGTCATTAGCTCGGTCTTGGTCAAGGAAAAACAGGACAACAGCTGCCCGTCTATTATGTAAACCGAGCATTACAAGGGGCCGAGCAAAGATATACCAAGGTCGAAAGCAGTACTCCGCTAGGAAAATTGTTATCGAAAGCAGAGATCTCCAGAAGAATGGGGAAGTGGGCTACCGAAATCAGCGAGCTCGATCTTACATATCAGTCTCGAACTACTATCAAAGCTCAAGCCTTATCAGACTTTCTGGTAGAATGACCCATATGCCCGAAGAAAAGGAATGGAACCTTTATGTGGATGGAACCGCTACTCATTCGGGGAGTGGGGCAGGTGTGGTTCTTATTAGAATCCGAGGGGGAAGAGATAAAGGTAGCCATCCAGTTCGGCTTTCATTCCTCGAAGAATGAAGCTGAATTCAAAGCTCTGATTTGGGGCTCTTAATAGCACTGGATGCAGGAGTTCAGAAGATATCAATGTTTATGGATTCAATGCTCGTGGTACAACATGTGAATGTTGTATATAAAGTAAAGGAAGAGAAGCTGAAAAGATATGTTGAAACTGCTCGGGTACTGATAGGAAAATTTCAAGAAGCTAAACTAACGCAAGTTCCTCGAGAAGAGAATAACCGAGCCAATTAACTGGCCAAGCTAGCCAGGTCAATGTACGAATGGAAGAACATAAGTGTGCTGGTACAAGAGCTCTTGATCTCTCATATATATGTGAATAGCATAATGGGTCTTGAACCATGCATCATGGGAGATTGGAGAGAACATATCATTAAATTCTTGAAGAATAGTGATATCCCCTCTGTTCTGAAAGAAGCAGCTCGGGTGAGAAGAATGGGGAATTGGTTCGTGTTGATAGAAGGAAAGCTGTTCAGGAAGGGCTTCTCGGTCCCTTTTTTACACTATGTTTCTAATCAAGAAGGAGAATATTTGTTGAAAGAAATTCATGAAGGTTGTTGTAGTAATCATTTTCAAACATGCTATACCAAAAAGCAAACCGAGCTGGATACTATTGGCCTACCATGAGGGCAGACGCTGAAGACATTGTCAGAAAATGCAGTAATTGCCAAAAACATGCCAACTTATCACACGCACCAGCTGAAGCCCTTAATAGCAGTATCATTTCTTGTCCTTTTGATCGATAGGGAATGGATATTGTGGGACATATCCCCCCAGCATCTGGACAAAGGAAATTAGTCCCGTGGTTTTGTCCTTCGATTTGGAGGTTTTCCACGTAAAAATTTTGGCGTATTTCTTTTATTTTCCGCAAACACTTAAATCTATCAAAGACAAAAAAAATAGAATCACATTATATATATATATATAGTTTGTATATATAAAAGATAAATATAATAAAATCTAAATCTATATATATATATATATAGTTTGTATATATATATATATATAGTTTGTATATATAAAAGATAAATATAATAAAATCTAAATCTATATATATATATATATATATATAGTTTGTATATATAAAAGATAAATATAATAAAATCTAAATCCAGATATATATATATATATATATATATATATATATATATATATAAGATATAAATATAATAATCCATTCTGCACCAGGGTTTTTAGGGTTTCTATTTCCGCCAAAAAAAAGCAAAGAAAATGGATAGATACCACAAGGTGGAGAAGCCAAAGCCTGAATCTCCTGTCAATGAGAATGAGATTCGAATCACTTCTCAGGGTTTGGTTCGCAACTACATCAGTTATGCCACCTCCCTACTACAGGTACCGTTTTCCCATTTTGATTTGTTCTTCTTCCGATTTTCTTCTGTGTTAATCTTAGTTTTTCTTCTATTTTTTATGTGTTAGTCTTCTAGCATACATTTTATGGCATTTTGTGTTCCTTTTTGCTGCACTCCTGTGATTGATGTTTCAAATTTAGAGTTTGTGTTGAATTTTTGGGGCGTAATTGCTTGAATGATATCTTTGTTCTTATGATTTTTTTATTGGGTAAGACCTGTTTTTTTTTTGTTTTTGTCGTCTGTTTCGTGGTTTCTTTTGATTTTTAATGTGCATTTGTCCTTAACATGTTCACATGCGTCGACCAACCAATTAGATCGGATTTTGGAGCTCATGTGTGTGCGTGTGTAAAAAATCTGTTCGTATGGTTTTTCTTATGTTGCTGCGCTTGCCTTTAATCAACAAGAGCTTATGTCGTACCATTTCATATTATTTTTATTCATCATTCTGAATTCAACTGTCGAGCGGAACCAGTTATTTATTCTGTGCTAAAGTATGTGCCACTTTTTATTCTAAATATTGGTGACCACTGAGAATGTGTGCACTTGCCTAGGATTTTTCTGTTATGTAATTGCATTGTACATCCATTTCTCAGGAGAGACAAGTGAAGGAAATTGTCTTGAAAGCAATGGGTCAAGCTATAAGCAAGACTGTGGCTATTGCAGAGATCATTAAGGTTGCTATGCCAATTCCATTTTACATTGCTATTGTTTTCCACTTTCAATAACATCCCGGCGAACCTGTCCTTTACTTTCTTGTTTGAAACAGAGAAGGATTCCTCGACTGCATCAGAACACTGCCATCAGTTCGGTGAGCATAACTGATACTTTTGAGCCCATTGAAGAGGGCCTTGAGATGTGAGTTTCGTATCTTTTGTTCTTCTGATTGTACTCTAGCATTATGAATTCTCCTTACTGATAAATGTTTGCTTGCTCTTCAGTGGGATGAATCTTATGTGGATGCTTTGCATTTCTGATTCTCTGATTTGATTTCATTGTCTAGTACAGTGTGGAGCAGACACGCCACGTCTCAATGATTTCAATCACCCTTTCTTTGAAGGAGCTTAACGATAATTCTCCTGGGTAATTTTACGCTGACACTCAGTTATATTATATAACTTAAATGTCTGTCAAGGAAGAAATACAGATATGATCATTTGACAACCTTTTTCTCTGACGCACAGGAGGTGCTACGACTCAAATCTTTTATTGACTATTGACAGATGTCTCTGTCATTCTAAACTTCGAGCATTATCTCGATGTTTTTTTTTGCTTCCAGTGAATATATTTTCTGTTTATGTTTACTCGTTGTAATCTGTTCTGAATTTGTTTGTTTGATCTAGGTATCAAGGTCCATTGCTTGTGAATCAAAATAAACCGCAATACAATTATCAACCACAGCAACAACCTCCAAGACAAGTACACGCAGTGTACAACACCAACAATAGAGGTAGAATAGTAACTGTAATTCAATTTTAAGTCATTGCTATTCAGGACGCAGATCACAAAGCTGATGTTTTGAGTTTTAGATAATTATGGCCGAGGAAGAGGTCGCAGCAGAGGGAGGGGACGAGGTTGGAATAGAGGTGGATATGGAAACTACCATGGTATTTATTTGCTTCCTACTGATGTTGTCTAATTCAGCAACCAGGTTATTCTGGTTATTCATCTAATGTATATATGCATGTGTTCTCATGGAGTATTTCTTTTTCGCAGATGATGGTGGCTATCCTAATTGGGGTCGTGGTGGTGGACATGGTGGTTGGAATTATAATGGTCAGCAATTATTTTCTTTCACAATTTAGAAATATTACTTCATGGAGTATTTCTTTTTCGCAGATGATGGTGGATATCCAAATTGGGGCCGTGGTGGTGGACGTGGTGGTGGACGTGGTGGTTGGAGTTATAATGGTCAGCTATTTTTTTATTTCACAATTTATAAATATTACTTCTCATGGAGTATTTCTTTTTCGCAGATGATGGTGGATATCCTAATTGGGGCCGTGGTGGTGGACGTGGTGGTTGGAGTTACAATGGTCAGCTATTTTTTTCTTTTCTCAATTTAGAAATATCACTGCTATCCTTTTTCTCAAGGACTCATATTTTGTGTCATTTCTATGGTCACATGTTCTCTCAAATATGCTTCTATCATTAATACTTTCTTGCTTTAAGTTTTTGTCCCAAGAATTTCCATTTATTTTTAGGCGGGGGATACGTAAGAGGGAGAGGAGGTGGAAATGGAGGTGGCAGAGGCTATGGCCGTGGCCGTGGAAGGATGGTTAATCGTCCAAGGGGCGGTGGCTACCAAGTATAGTTGGGAGTTGGTTATCTTGCTTGCTTATGGAAAATGCTTGGCTTCGGTTTGTTACTGTGTTTCAAAGGTTTTATATTTCACGAAATTGTGGGCAGCTGATATGTTTATATCTATATGTGGGCAAGCTTTGTTTGAGACGTATACTCGTTTTATACATAGGCAAGCAACCTATTTCTTACTGTGACCATTCTTGTTTCTTCTTTTTAACATGTACAGTTTATTGGACTGCTATGTCTAAGATAAATCCCGTCTGTATTTGGCATTCAAATGCGATATGACATTCACCGACACCACTGTCTAATAATTCAGAGTTATTTCCAAAAATCCATACATAAATAAATGTAAAAGAGCTTAGCATAGCTAAGTCACATAAGTCGGATGCGGATGTGGATGCGGATGATTTGCAAAAAATTTGAGTGCGGGTGCGCCTTAATGCGCCTATTAAAAATTAATAAATAAATAAATATATATACATACACACTGATGAAATGAAGTTAAACATACATAATATACATCATATTTAATAAACTCACATCATTATTATATTATTTACAAATTTACAATATGAAGTTCTTAACAATTTTGATGTTTGTAGCTTTACCATTCTTACAAAACATTAAAATTAGATTTTATTGAAAAGTCTAACATTTGCAGCTTTGCAAAAATGTTATAGCCAGTGATACAACGTAATTTGAATCTTGTATTTGATCTTTTGTCTAGTAAGAATTCTCCGAAAAATATATTGTAGAAATAGAAATGAAGTATTAAAGTTTTGTTTTATTCTAAGATATAAAATAACGAATTTGAAAAATGCAACCAAATTGTTCATATTTATTTCAACATGTTTGGTAATAGTATGAATTTATTAAAAATGACTTATATTATTTCCGGAGACTTATATTATTACTTTATGAAATGACTAATATAAACATTTAAATTAACTCAATAAAAATAAAAGTTTTATTTGTAAAGTTCATTCTAGTTTTCATGCAAAAAACTAAGATATCAAATATATTATATTTACTTCGCAAAAATGTTACAAAATCACAGATTTATCATACTTTCTTTTATCACATATTTTAATCTTTCATATGTTATTATGTCTTTTCATGATTCATTATCTATCTATTTACTATATAATATAATTTTCTTACCAACCCGAAATACATAGAAACCATAAAAGTTCATCTAAACCCAAAATCGAAGAATTGTTTTTATAATTACAAAAAAAAAAATCGGAGAATTAAGGAGGATTAACAAGACTTAGTAACTTCGTGCGCGACTTAGTAAATCTTAGTGCGCGAATTAGGAAATCTTAGTGCGCGAATTATAAAATCTTAGTGCGCGAACTAGAAATTCTTAAATTTGGCATCAGTCGCAATTATGACACGTAGATCTCGTGTTCTAGTCTACATCCTCCCTCCAAGTAGTTGTAATTGTTGCTCAAGATCTGCTTGTTGACATATATAAATATCCGGAAAATTGCAAACACTGTGATAAATTAGTATCTTTTGACTTTATCTAGTCAAAATTCGGTTTTAGTTTGATAGCTTAAATTGATTTTGCTTTTAGTCGTCTTTCACCGGAGTTGTGATGTGATACCAAAAATCGACGTTGTGGCGCAGAGAATCACTAATCTAGCATTAACTTTTGTTGACGTGCCAGGAAATATACTACCGATACCTAATATGTGAAATGAGTGAATAAGGAGGATGTGCTCAGCCTGGCTTGCGAGAGTGTATCACTGTGTGAAGTCCAAAAATTGGGTAAATTTTAAAAAATGATCCTATAGATTAATAATCTTTTCAATATTAGGTCTGAAACTTTGAGAACTAATCAATATTGTCTCATTTAAATTATTTTTAATAAAAAATATTAATTAACTTGTTTTTTTATCAATATTAATTATCCAACTGTTGTTTTTAATCAAAAATGATCTTAAAACATAATATTCAATTATGAGACCGCTTTTGTTAAAAAATAATTTTCTATATTTAATTAATTCTAAAAAAATAGGGAGAAATACTCTATGAGTCCTTTTTTTTTTTAAAATTTACCCTGAAGCAAATAACAAAAATCTCCTTTGATGGTTTAAAACTTTATGAGCTCACAAATTACTTTTGCCTTTGAAGCCCAACAAGAGTTTCCTCGATGTTATTTGCTGAAATATATGATGCAACATAAATTCTACTTGAGCTATAACTCGAGATTCAAAATGCCTACAAGGAAAAATGTATAAGATTGTTCAAGCACAAACCACGCTATCTGCGCCAGGATTCTATCGAGTAAAGCAAAACATCTCAACTTTCCTTACAATAAGCAATAGCGACACTTCAAACTAGTACATTAAGAGGATTTTAGAAATACAAACTATACAACAATTGTCACGCAATACAGATCACACTGACGTGAATACGTAAAGTGTCACCAAAAATTTAAGGGAAACTGCTGATGCAACATGGGTGGCCATGAACGACGGCTTACTTAACACAGGCTAATGACATTTGAATCCACCACAGACAGACAAAACAATGATAAGGATCAGAGCAATGATAATGCCAAGAACGATTAGCTTTATCTTCATATTCTGCAACCACATCTTTCTCCTCATTTTAGTTCCTTGTGTCCTGAAATCTTGTGCCTGTGACAGAGATTGATGGCTCGAGAATGTTCAATTTCATCGTAAATCCACATTATGAAGGTACATTCATAAAAGCCAAGTACATAATAAAAGAATACTCTAGCACAGCATTTATAAAAACGTAAAAAATAAAAATTGGCAATGAATCCCAGAGGAGAAAGTTACAGACAAGGTGGAAATAGCATTAAGCGGGCAAAAATAACATAAACAGAATAGAACTATAAGCTGTACTGAAGACTATAGGACATTGGGATCCCCAGCATATCAACTGGCATTTCAAATTCCAGTCCAACAAAATCAACAACAGTCAAACACCAAAACGATTTACAGATAGCATTCCATAGAGGCCAACAAACAGCAATTCTGCTATAGAAAATTTTGCAAATCTAACCATGTAAATATTAATTCCTACAATCATATCACTGAGTATAATGATAGAATCATTTCTATGATAGAGACCTCATCGCAGGTAAATTCAAATATTATTCGACCCCAATTCAATATAAAATCAAGCAGACATGACATTCCAATCAACATGTAACCGAAACATGTCCGGTCGTTTAATTTAAGACAATATACAATGGCATTGACAAGACTTTATACACCTGAGAACGAAGATTTTCAGTTTTATCAACCAGAAGCTCAATTTTCTCTCCACGATCAAGAACCTGCAGAGACAGAAATTCTAAGGTTAATCAAACACATCTTCACCAGAAACCAAGCTCCTCTTTATTATCTGATCACATAGTAGTACATCTATGATGATATATTAATAATCAGAAACATAAAAGCTACACCTTTTCTATGTTTTCCATCATCACCCCTTTAACTTCTGAAACCTGAGCTTTAACCTTTGCAAGCTTGCTAATCTCCTCTGGGTGATCCACACAGTACTGCATTTGCTCCTTCATTTTGGGGCTAAGTTTTGATGACATAAGAATTAATCTGAAGGAGATAAGAGAGTCAACATAAATTGTCGTTGAAAGAGAATATTACCCAAACTCTTTATTCAGGCTGTTGGCCACTGCTGTAGCAGCCTTCCCTCCTGCATATTTCTTGGTAAAGTCCTCCTTTACTCGCTCAAGAAATGCAATCGGAATCTGTCTCCCAACAGATTCAACAGCCACGACACAATAAGCTGTTGTCCAAAAAATTAAGTGTTGGTCCACCGAAAAACGTATGTATGAAAAATAAACGTAAATAGCACGAAAAAGCAATATTTGTATTATACACATCGTACAGTGGTTGAACAACATACACAGACAAGCATCCCTGATAAAGTAATCAAATAACCAGTACCAAGAAATCTTTGATTAATTTATTTTTCAAAGACACAAATCGAGATGATTGAAGTTCAGACGGGAAACTACGAGGATGACCATTATGTCGAAGCAAACTGCAACCTGGTTTACAGAGGAGTATGAAACTTATGACTAAATTAAATTTATCGCATCATTTGTACATCTAGTGAAAAAGTAGCTAATATCCAAAAACAAAGCATACTAGAATGATTCAGAAAGAAAATGCTGATTGCGGATTACATATACAGACTCCATATGGCAAATTCCGTTGTTTAGCACTCCACAATAAATAGTCGTCCCCGAAAAGCCTTATATACCTTGTCCAAAAGCATAATCATCGAATACGAAGTCAAAATTTGATGTGGTGTCATCCTGTTCCTATATATCAAGAAAACACAAGGTATTGATATAGCTCAAGAAGTAGACACATGTACCGTCATGATTGGCATGAATGAAATAAACAAGGTTGTGTTCTAAGGCTACAGTACCCGTTTGATCATTGCGTTCATTATTAAATCATCCAATGAATCACAACTTTGATGAACAAAGCCACCTAGCAGCTTCGGTTGCTCCAGAAGGAAGTTCTCGTTGGACCTTGCTCTAGGTTCCATTGGCGATTTGTCACTCTCGTTTTGCTGCACAAGACTCAAAACACCTACACTTGATCTTCCGTTTACAAACACGTCCATCTTCTGGTCAAATATTCCACTATTATGGTCGAGACTCTGGTTCAAGGGAGGGCCTATACCATTTTCGGGCCTTTGAGAATTTAAGGAACCAAAAGCACTATTTGGAATGTGCCTGTAATTCTGCTTTTGTTCTCCCCATATATTGTTTGTGGTTTGATTCATTTCTTGAGCATCACTGACAACCAAATCTTGGCAAGACCTCTCCCTTGAATCTTGAAGAGGCACTGAAGAAGCAACAACGGGCTTGTTCTGAGAATAAGAACCATTTGAAGAGTTCTTGTCTATCCTACCACTGAGAGGCAACTGAGGATGAAAAGGATTGGCAGAAAGCAAAGAATTTGGCTGCATTTTGGGTGATTCAATGATGTTTTGCCAGGTCTCGTTACATTTACCAGGATCCAGCAGATTGGAGGAACAAGTGATACCAGTATTAAAGGATTCTGAGTTGAAAGAAGTCATGTTATTGGAAGATGGTTTTCCAAATCCCCCAACAAACATCATGGGATTATTTCCAGTACTGTTAAACACGTTGCTTGAGCCACCAAACGCTGCTCCCGAATCTGTAAATGTATTGGCAGCGGCAAAGATTCTTGAGTCATCCATACCATTGAAATTTAGAGTGCCTTTCTGTGGTATTTGATCTAGATCCAAAGACGATGGTATCCCTTGAAATAAACTCGGATTTTGACTTGAGGATGAGAGGACAGGGTGCGTTTTCCCAATCAAGTTACTCAAGTTTGGAGAATGAGTCGGCTGGAGTAGAGAAGATTGAGTGAGATTACGAAGGTTCATATTAACAGGACTATTTAGTCTCCCAAGTATGCCACTGGTGGCATAAGGTGATAATGTCGCATTTCCGAGTCGTCCTGGTCCATCATCTTCTTCATCATCTTCCTCGTCCTTTCTTTTTCGATTAAATCTCCCGTGCGGATCTGTATCACCTGTTGTTGGAGATACATGACCTTCTCCATCACCTGGCTGAGCATTGACTTGATCGGTGGATGCATTTTGATTTTTTGAATCGAACTTCTTTCTCCTAAGTACGTGTTGCCATATATTCCTCAGCTCCTCAATTCGAATGGGTTTCACCAAATAATCACAAGCACCATGAGTAACCCCTTTCATCACAAGTTTGGGATCGCTATTCGCTGACAACACTGCCACAACAAATGATAAAAAAACTCCAAAATCAGATTAGTAAGTAATTCTACACTATATGATAATCACATTTTGACGCCTTTGAGCGAGAAATCAAACCCAAATGAAAGATTGGAATTTGGTATCAGTCTCCTGTATATTAGAAGAAACAAGGTAAAAAGGAAAAGTGAACTTACTGATGACAGGTAAATCCATTTCAAGACCAACAAGTTCAAGAAGCTTAAAACCATCCATGTCTGGCATGTGCACATCACTGATAACCAGGTCGAATCTGTCTTTGTTTTCCCTCAACATATTTAACGCCATACGAGCCTGACTTGTAGTAGTAACTGATAATCACAAATCAATTTCATGAAAGTAGAATTCAGCCATTAAACAAGACCATTCAAGATGAGCTTAGACGCGATTTTGAGTAAAAATGGCAACAGAAGTACAAAATGTATAATAAAGCATCATAAATTGACAACAAATGAATCAAAATCTGTTAGAACAAGATTCCCAATCAACAGTCTGGACCTTAGTTATCAGAAGCGCAGGTGGGCCCTAAGGCGCAAAGTGTGCCGTGTGAGAGGAGGCGCAAGCCTCAAACGAGGCAGATAAAATGGTAGAATCTAAATATTTGAATAAAATTAAATCACATATAACCAAATATGTACCTTGCAAACTATTTAACGACTGTAAAACAAATACTCAAAACTCTACTTGCACAATGAACGAATATTGTCCAGCATTTCATCTTGTATTAGTAACTCCATATTTAAGACTTGCTTAAAAGACGCCTTGAGCGTCTAAAGTGCAACGATGTTGGGGCTTTACAGTTAAGACGTGCTAGAGGCGCCAAGGCTGAGCCCCTGAGCCTAAGCCCGCATCTTGTGGGTAATATTACTGCTAATCCGAGATACAAGTTTCAGTATTCAAATAATAATGCAATTCCAAGCAAAATCAAAATTTTTAACTGCAGCAAGTTTCATTTACATGATAAATAGCACGGGCTGCTTTGGCCAAGTACAATCTCATATAGATCCCTAAATTGTTGTTAATTAGTCCTCTGTGCATCGAATAGACAATTCTGGACGTTCACAGCATTTGGCAAGCAACTCAAACTAGACAGAAATCAAAATATCAGATTTTGAACCTATCTTAAAGCTTCCCCAAGCTCATAATACATGGTAGTCTACTAAATATCATATTCCAACTAAAAACAAGATTTAAACTAGGAGAGTAGGAAACACATAGACATCAATCAACAGAATTAAATGAAATTGGAAACCCAGAATCTTCAGGTATTAAATAAAAAAGACAGACTGGAAGTTGAACAAGTAGATCAACAAAATTTAGAAGCAAATAAAGGCATCAGGTTATGAAAGAAGGCCGCACAGCATAATTAACTTTACCGTCTCAGGGTTCTGATGGCATACACGAGAATCGGAAGAGTTACACATATAAACATTGAAATACTGAAATATTCATAACTATCACCAGGTCAACCCAAATATTGATGAATGAAAGAAAATACGTCAAGAATCAATCAACAGGATTTCAACAAAAATTCCAAAATAATAATAATAAAGCAATAAATTTCAAAAGCAAATCAAGATGCCACTCGACAAATCCACCGAACAGTAATCATCAGCACAAGAACATATAAATAACACACCTTGATATTGGCACTTCCTGAGCAAAGTTTCCAATAACTTCAAGCAAATCGGGTCATCATCAACGGCAAGAACACGCAGTCCCGCTGGAAAATTATCAGATTTTTCATTGTCAAGAATGATTTTCTCCACAATCATTTTGCACAACCCCAAACTTTCGAACTCCCCAGATGAGAAAAACACAAATCAAACCCTAAAGATGGGATCTTTGACACCTAGTGTCACTTTCTTGAACACCCAACCCAAGACCCAGATGCCAAAAAGCTTCTTTTACGATAACAACCAATAACGATCGGGAAAAATCAAAACAGAAACACAAAGTACACCGTGAGTGTGTGTATAGAGAGAGAGACGGGAAAGACTTGGTTCAAGAAACTAAAAGCCGTACGTGTTGACAACGATGGTGATGGCCAGAACATAGTTAAAGGTTCCAACACAGCAAGAAACCAAATCGTATAATAATTTTTCTCACTTCCTCTCTGCCTATAGTACCACTATGTGCGTGCGATTTGTTTTTTCTTTCAACTTTTCCCCCCTTTTAAATGATTATTAGTAATGACAAAAGGTGGATATATTATATGGTAAACATGGATATAGATATGTGTATATGTGCGTGTCTAAGTGGGTGTGAATAATGGAGCTTTATGGTGTCAAATAATGGAGCTTTGAGCTTTCTTTATAGTCTGCTTCCAGTAACTTTTTCTCTTTCTTAACTCCGATGGAGCCAGAAGCATGCAATTTCGGGAAGACTTTTTTGTTATTATTCACTGTCATCCCACGAAGAGGGCCGTACACCCCACCCTTAAAGAAATCTGGACCCTTCATCTCCTTGTATATATATATTTTTTTAACCAACTTATATCCATGTACATCTAAACCATGAACTAGTGTATATATAAGAATATTTCTCACGTATATATTACGCCAATTCTCCGAGCCATGGTAAGTATCTTGTTAAAATTGGAAAATGTCATTTTGTACACAAATAAATCAAATTTTATATCAAAATAGTCTGATGTGACTAAATATTTTTTTATAAGCCGAGCTCGTGCCAATCTTGGTTATATTGTGGATATCCTGATTGTTCATTAGGACATCTCAACCATTAATGTGACACATCCAACATTCGTACATTTTGATGATAGTATCAAAGAAACCGTCAATCTTGCTCTAAATTGGTGTAATTTGTTTTACCTGTATGATACATGATGAAATGTTAAAGTGTTTTAATTTTATAAGTATGTGATTAATCAGTGTAAATTTATTGACAAAGTATAGAATAGGTTTGAAAATAGTGCACGTAACCTTCGGTTTTAAAGCTTTTCATTAAGGTAAAAACCATTTTTGTTTTGGAAAGCTTAAGATATTCTTTACAAAATATATACATCTAAATCCCTTTCTTGACCCCAAGTGCCATGAGCTTGATAAAAATAAAGGGTTATCCCTTTCAGCAGTGACGGAAGTAAGATTTTTGGGATTGAGCAAATAAAATTTAGGCCAAAAAAAGTTTTATGATCAAAATATTATTTAAGAGGGACAAAATGTAATTTTTAATAGGCAAACTATAAAATTTTAGGGTAAAATCATAATTTTTTTAAAATTAAATATTTTTAAGGTAACAAACATTTTTTTTTTGGACAAAAGGGTAAGTCCACCCCAGCCTTTGAGGTTATTTTAGTCTTTTGGGGTGTTCGATAAACATTTACATTGGTAGAGAACAATCAATCAGAATCTTGGTACTAATTTGGGGATTTAATGCTAATGATGATTCCATTTACATTTTATGGGAAATCATTTACAGCATCCAGCAATATAAAATATACCCGATTTGAAATTAGAAGGGTGCTCAATGTGTGTTAATTAATTTCAATAAATTTTAATTTTGACTCACATTTAAGTACTTTGTCATAAGGCATTTAAAGCCACCACATACTGAGATCTTGAGATCTTTTAGTTTTGGGACTATAATTTATTCCTTTGATCTAAGGATAATAAATTTCAAGAAAAATGTGCGAATATATTGAAATAACCATAACTATAGAATAAAATAAAATTTTATAAAATATAGGCGATTGATAATAAATGGATAATTTAGTTTTTTTTTTTTTGCCACATACAATTTGTTTATATAAGTATCATGCATTATATATAAAAAAAATCTGTAACACATAATTATTGGAAGTACACAAATTTAAGTAACACTTGAAATTTGTTTTTTGAGTACATTACATATCGGGATTGGAGGTGGGAAATGGGGATGGAGGCTCGAACTCGAAACATTAAACTTCCTATTAAAGCTGGTGCTACTTGGAACGATGTCCCTCGGCAATTTTATGATACAATTGCTAACAGTATAAGTTCAAGAATTTGTCCAAGATTAAAAAATATATATTATTTTCTTATTTATTGATGAATTTTAAGGCTTATGTCATATTTCCATGATAAGTCACGTTCACAAATCTTGGATTGTCACGCATTAAACATTGTTTAATAAATAAATGCTCGAATCAAATCATAAAGAACTTTTTTCTACCTTATTGTGCTTTTTTTTTGGCCAAAATTTATATTAGAATGGAGTATAAGGGGTACTCCAACCCTTTACAAGATACATATCAAATGTTAACTAACTCCCCTTGAGAAACACCACAAAAGACAAAAGAAGTAAGCAATTTAGCGTCACAAATGAAGGTTTAATAATGAAAATCTCCACTATCCAAATATCTCCGGCATCAAGTAGATTAAGATGAATGAAAACTTATGCTACTGGATGAATAATTTGCATCCACGGACATATCCCTGTGCTGCTGTGGCACAAGAATTATTCCAGAAAGCAATTAGGTATATCATTATCAGAAACCACAATAATAAGCTCCATCGTCATCAGTCCTTTTCCAGATCAAATTGTACATTTGATAATCCATGTTGAAAAATCAGTAAGTAGTCTACCCAAAAAACATCATCCACACAACCAGATTCCCAAAAACATCAGAGCACGATATATTCTGCTCAACTAAAAGTATGGCTCTGCGAATAAGAAACACATTCACTTATAATCCCAAACAGGTTGTAGGTTCCCGGTACCAATCTAAAGCCGAATGTGGATGAATTCCTACACTCTTTGCTGAAATCCAATGCAAGACCTAAACTTGGCCATCTCAATAGTGGAGGCAATTGAACATTCTTCATTGCTAAATATTTTCTTAGTACGTGCTTACCAAATGCTCCACACCATGCATTCCCAAATTGTAAGCCATTCTCCTTTACCTTTCAACCCACCCAAATAACCCAGATGTTGCCATAAACGTTTTACTGGATCTTCATGTGACACACATTGAAAATTGAACCATTTGTAGCATTCCTTCCAAACACAGTTAGCAAACGAGCAGGAAAAAAAGAGATGTTTGGTATCCTCCTCAACTTCTGTACAAAAAGCGCAAAGAATAGAGTTTTGATCCAACAAAATACCTCTTCTATGAAGATTTGATTTTGTAGGGATCTTATTTTGTAGCAATTTCCACACAAAGCCGGATACTTTCTTAGGGATCATCGGTGACCATATTATCAGCAACGCATGTTTGTCAGGCACTTGTTCCAAATTGATGTTGCTCCTCACTGCCAGGTATGCTGATTTCGTCGAGTAAAGCCCATCTTTCTCAAATTTCCATTGCCATACGTCTTCAACTCCAGATTGTCTAGGGTGTCTGTCAATAAGATTAATAAAATTATGTAACATATTTTCTTCCCAAGTGAATAAAATTCTCCTCCACCTCCAATGCCATTCCAAAGTTCCTTCAGTCCACACGTCCCTCTCAGAAATTAAAGAGTCACCCTCCAATCCAGTTTGAATAACATATTAAATAGAACAGATAGATTATCCCCTCCAACCCATTTATCAATCCAAAATCTAGTTTGATTACCATTTCCCACTTTCCTAGCCAAGCCATCCAGAAACAAATAGAACCCTACCCACCTTACCCTCTCCAATTAGAACCCACCAGCGACCCCCAACCCCCCGATCCATATCGAGCTAACAAAGTTCTTGCCCATAGCCTATCAGATTCATATAACAATTTCCATGCCCATTTTCCTAGTAAAGCCAAATTAAAGGAATTTATGTCTCTCACAGCCAAACCCCCTCGTTTTTTTATTTACAGATGGTCGACCATTTTACCCACGCAATTTTCTTACCCCCTTCCACACCACCCCATAGAAAAGATTTTTGAATTTTGGTTAAGGTTTTGGATATTGTTATGGGAACTTTGTAAAAAAGAGAGATAGTATGTTGGTAAGGAAGCAAGAACCGAATTTAGTAAGGTTAGCCGACCGCTAAACGACATGCGCTTGTTGCCCCACCGATATAGTCTACGCTTCACCGATTCAATCAGAGGTCTCCACATAGCCAGTCTTCTAGGGTTGTCCCCAATAGGCAACCCCAGAGATGTGAATTGTATTGATCCTTGCATGCACTTAAGAAACTCGCTCATCCGAGCTACCATTTCATCCTCCACACAAATCCCTATCAAAGTGCTTTTGTGGAAATTGATCCTTAACCTCGAAACCAATTCATAGTTTCTTAGGATACAATTAATTGCCCAAACATTGTCCCATGTAGCTTCGCCAACAAAGAGTGCATCATCTACAAATTGGAGGTGAGAAATTGTTAAGCTTCCATTACCAATTGATATTCCTTTGATTTGGCTTTCTTGTTTGAAACAGAGAAGGATTCCTCGACTGCATCAGGACACTGCCATCAGTTCGGTGAGCATAACTGATACTTTCGAGCCCATTGAAGAGGACCTTGAGATGTGAGTTTCGCATATTTTGTTCTTCTGATTGTACTCTAGCATTATGAATTCTCCTTACTGATAAATGTTTGCTTGCTCTTCAGTGGGATGAATCTTATGTGGATGCTTTGCATTTCTGATTCTCTGATTTGATTTCATTGTCTAGTACAGTGTGGAGCAGACACGCCACGTCTCAATGATTTCAATCACTCTTTCTTTGAAGGAGCTTAACGATAATTCTCCTGGGTAATTTTACGCTGACACTCAGTTATATTTTCTTAAATGTCTGTCAAGGAAGAAATACAGATATGATCATTTGACAACCTTTTTCTCTGACGCACAGGAGGTGCTACGACTCAAATCTTTTATTGACTATTGACAGATGTCTCTGTCATTCTAAACTTCGAGCATTATCTCGATGTTTTTTTTTTGCTTCCAGTGAATATATTTTCTGTTTATGTTTACTCGTTGTAATCTGTTCTGAATTTGTTTGTTTGATCTAGGTATCAAGGTCCATTGCTTGTGAATCAAAATAAACCGCAATACAATTATCAACCACAGCAACAACCTCCAAGACAAGTACACGCAGTGTACAACACAATAGTAACTGTAATTCAATTTTAAGTCATTGCTATTCAGGACGCAGATCACATAGTTGATGTTTTGAGTTTTAGATAATTATGGCCGAGGAAGAGGTCGCAGCAGAGGGAGGGGACGAGGTTGGAATAGAGGTGGATATGGAAACTACCATGGTATTTATTTGCTTCCTACTGATGTTGTCTAATTCAGCAACTAGGTTATTCTGGTTATTCATCTAATGTAATATGCCTGTGTTCTCATGGAGTATTTCTTTTTCGCAGATGATGGTGGATATCCAAATTGGGGCCGTGGTGGTTGGAGTTATAATGGTCAGCTATTTTTTTCTTTCACAATTTATAAATTTACTTCTATGGGACTATAAAAATTTGATTAATTCTAAAAATTTGAGACTAATATTATAAAAATCAATATTCTATGGGACTATTTTTTTTAAAATTAAGTTTTATTTCTCTTGCTGAATAAATACCAACAATTTCAAACACGTGTTTTGTTAAAACACAATTAATCAGTCAAATGATGATGTTTTTTTTTTTATACATAAAAACAGAAATAGAACAATGCACAATCGCCGATGGCTTGTAGCACATCTGGCATCAGTCGCAATTATGACACGAAGATCTCGTGTTCGAGTCTACATCCTCCTACCTCAAAGTAGTTGTAACAGTTGCTCAAGATCTGCTTGTTGACATATATCAATATCCGGAAAATTGCAAACACCATGATAAATTAGTATCTTTTGACTTTTCATCATATATCTAGTCAAATTTCGATTTCAGTTTGATAGCTTAAATTGATTTTGCTTTTAGTCGTCTTTCACCGGAGTTGTGATGTGATACCAAAAATCGATGATATGGCGCAGAGAATCACTAATCTGGCATTAACTTTTGTTGACGTGCCAGCAAATATACTACCGATACCTAACATGTGAAATGAGCGAATAAGGAGGATGTGCTTAGCCGGGCTTGCGAGAGTGTATCACTGTGTGAAGTCCAACAATTGGGTAAATTTTAAAAAATGGTCCTATAGATTAATAATCTTTGAAATACTAAGTCTCAAATTTTTAGAAGTAATCAATATAGTCTCACGTAAATTATTTTTAATAAAAAATATTAATTAACTTGTTTTTTTATCAATATTAATTATCCAGACTGTTTTTTTTAATCAAAAAATGATCTTAAAACATCATATTCAATTATGAGACCGCTTTTGTTAAAAAATAATTTCATGAGACTAATTTTTTTAAAAACATCTATATCAGACTATTTTTTATTAAAAATAATTTATCAGGGACTGAGTCTAAAAAAAATTGGGAGTAATACTCTATGAGTCCATTTTTTTTTAATTTACCCTGAAGCAAATAACAAAAATCTCCTTTGATGGTTTAAAACTTTATGAGCTCACAAATTACTTTGGGAAAATTACGGGCCGGTACACTTTCATGAAACATAATCTATCCTAGTCCAGCGAAAAAACATTAGTTGACATAAGTCCATTCTAGGTTGAAATGATCATAATAACCCCATGTGGTCCATTGTGGTCCAAGCGGTCCACGCGGTCCAACCAATCTTTAATAAATTTGCATTCTTAGCCCCTAGAAAATGTTTAAAGAACAAAATATGCCACAATATACTATTCATCATCGTTTTCATCCTAATATTTACCAAACAGAAACATTATATGAACATGAGATCCTTCAGTTTCTGTCATCTCGAGATGAATCCCAAGAGCATACTTTTGCAAAGGACTCACGGTTTATATACGTTCGTCTAATTATAATTCAACCCGATTTGAAGATCATGTTAAAAATAAATAAAAGGCCCAACATGCTTCCGTATTACAATAAAATTTTAACAAACTGAAAAATACCATTTTGACCATAACGGCACCGGGTGAGGTGGGTCGCAACTTCCACCAGTCGAAAACTTACTGCCTCCAGACTGTTTTACGAATGGCTCCTCACCATCCAACCTTAGCTCACGGGCGAGGTTAGTCTGCCAGTTATCCGACTCCTTCAGAAACCGCACAGCACAGCCCTAATTCATTTCCTACCTTAGGGCGTAAGGTATAATCAAGATATAAAAAAGATTTAAAGAAATCTGGGAGATAGCTGGGCAAAAGCCTTATTTTTATTCTGGAATACTTATAACATCTATTACATTAAAACGTCTCCTTTTGGGAGGAGACGGACTTGTTTAGCCTCTCATATAGATGAGGCTTGACTCAAGAACACATAAACTTAAAACCAACAGAACAATATTACAAACGATTACAAAAGAAAGAAAGATTACCAAGCTACGAAAGTTGAAATATTACAAAGCTTGGAGACTCTAAATTTATTTCTCAGAAAACTATGGAGAATTTTCGATGTCCTTAGCTTCCTGAATGCCTTGGTATTTATAGAAGTCTGGAGGTGGATGTGAAATTCGGACTTCAATTCTTGTTTAGAATCAGACGTCATTGCATGCGTCTTCTCTCTTGTTTGGTATCTTGTGGTCCCTTCGACTTTCGGCCGAAGAGTGGTCCTACCATTTTGTTTTCTTTTTCAAATGGTAGTGGTCCTCGTCATAGTCACATGGCTCTTGTCTCCCTGTGGTCCCTAAAAATTTGGTTTTTGCAGTCCGCGTGGGAATCTTCCACGTTTGCCCGGTCCTGCTTTGTCCTCTTTCTTCTGGTCCCGTTTGACAGGGAACCCTTTCCCGAACAGTGGCTCTTTCTGCTCTGGACAGCTCGGACATATGTAGTCCTGCCATCGTCCTACATGAGCCATGTTGCAGAACTTCCGGCTGGTTTCTTTGGTTGCCGGAATCTTGTTTTCCCATAATATTTGCCTCTTCTTTTCAAAGATGTCCTCGGCAAATTTTGTAGTATGGCTTGTCATGGCGTTAACCATGAATGATCCGTTCGCTGTTTTCTGGAATATTTTGAACGGATACTTGACTTTGTCCATCTCCGTGAGACAGACGCATAATCCCCAAGCTCTTCGGGTTGTAATGTCATCTTCTGTGAGCGGGGAAACTAGTGTTGTTCCTTCGGGCGGTGGTTTTATTTGATCCATCGCCTTCCAGTTAGGCCTCTGTAACTTTACAAAATGAAAGCTAGGGTGAAGGCCTTTTCCTGTGATTTCTGGGGCTGCAGTTATGAATTTCAGCTCCAGAACATCTCATCGTCCCAGTGTATGATTATTTTGCCATGAGTCATACACTCCTTCAGAGATCCAATCCGGTAATTTTGCGATTTCCGGGAAACTTGGTTCTGTGGTAAAGACTGAGGCTAGGCAGCCAAAATCAAACCATTCACGAACACTTTCTGGTTTGACACCAGGATGCATCCACATTCTTGGGTATTTTCCTGACCAGTCTGCTGTAATTTTTCCAGGAATTATACCCATTCTTGTACAAAGTTTCTCCCATGATCTTTGATATTCCTGCAAAGGGGAAGTTGGGGAAACAATATTCTCGTTAGTATTAACCTTAGATTTGCCCGCCGATGGCCTAAGATTAATCTCTCCCTCTTTGACCCCTGAGGTGCTGGGTTGGCTTGATTCTTCCGATATCCCCGATACCTTGGAATCAATTTTTCCTTCTGTATCTTCCTCGAAAGGATCAATACTAGGACCTGTAGTGGCGGTACTTGAATCCTCCACACCGGTTGATGAGCTCGGCTCTCTGAAACACGACTTTAGCTTCACCGATGAAGCATCTCGTCGGAGGGGAATATAAAGAATGTCCCATAAACAGGTGTAAGCCTGCATGGTAGCCTTCATAGCCTGTTGGACCTTCGTGAGATCCAGTTCCTGTACTTGACCCGCAACCTGAGAATTAATCACCAGGCCGTTGATCTTCTTGTCTAGCTCCTCCAGATTTTCTCGGAGGTGCTTTGATCTCGTGATGATGGAATTAGCTTCACTTTCTTCCATCTCTCGTCAAAAAATCTGCAAGAATATTTTTATCAGATTTTACAATGACAATATCATAATCATAATATTGGCATTCAGCTTGCCATCTTAAAATTCTAGCATTTTCTGGTTTTGATTCAATTTTATTTTTTAAAAAGGCTTTGACACTCGTATTATCTATTTTCAAGATAAATTTCTTTGCAAGTAGGAAAAGTGGCCATTTCTTAAAAGCCTTTCAAACAGCAAAGAATTCCTTCTCGTTGATGTGACATCTGATAACTTCGTTGTTATCGAATAGCCCACTGCAATATCTGCATGGCACTTCTCCTTCTGGTGTAATTTTCATGAGAACTGCCGCCCACCAATGATCACTGGCATCTGTATATAATACCAGTTCATCCTCGTCGTTTGGTATTGCAAGCTTTGGTAGTTGCCTGCAAACCTCCTTCAGCTGTTTGACAGCTTGTCTATGATCGTCATTCCACTCAAATTTAACATCCTTTTTTAGTAGCGTACTGAACACCTTCCTATGGTTTGCTAGATTGTTGATAAACATCCCAGCGAAATTAACAACTCCTAAAAAGCTCTGAAGTTGTTTTAAATCCTTGAGGTCATCCGGATATCCTTGTACTTTTTCAACAATATGATTTTGCAGGATGATTCCAGATTCATCGATCTCTATTCCAAGGAACTCGATCTGTCTTGTAGCAATTACTGCTTTCTTTTCGGAAAGCACCAATCCTTCCTTGTAACAAACGTCTGAAAAGATTTCCAGATGTTTAAGATGTTCTTTCATGTTTTTTGACACTATGAGGATGTCGTCAATGTACACGAACATGAAGCTGAAGTAATCCTTGAAAAGATTATCCATCTTCCTCTGATATATCTGGGGAGCATTTGCTAATCCCATTGGCATGACATTCCAGATATAATGTCCTTGTGGTGTGGAGAATGCCGTGAACTTTCTGCTTGCTTCCTCCATTTTAATCTGGTAGAACCCAGACTTGCAATCGAATTTAGAGAATACTTTGGCATTCTTGATACTATTTACCAAATGTTCTCTGCTTGGGATAAAATATCCATCGAACTCCAAGATTTCGTTGATCCCTTTATAGTTGATCACCAATCTCGGCTTTCCTCGTTTAATTTCTCCATGATTCCTTACCAGAAATCATGGGCTGCTGTATGGAGAAATACCTGCTGAGATTAACTTAAGGTCAAGATGCTCCTTAAGTATGATCTGCATATCCTTTCGATCTTCCTGGTTCATGGGGATCGGTCTGTACCTACCAAACTCATTCTCTTTTCCAGTCTTCACCTTCAAAGTAGCTCTGAGCTCATTTTTGTTCCACCATGCCAGTGGATCCTCGTTGTAGTTCCTACGAATCTTCCTTTTTACATCCTCTAGAGTGATTCGCTCTTCGATGGTAGATCCAGGTTGTGGAACTTCTTCTCGTAAAGCATTTTTCAGTAGCAACAGGGTTTCTGGAGTTACTCTTTCCTCAGCCTGCTTCTCTGAAAGACATGTTATTAAGCCAGTCAAAAGTTTGAGAGTCCTTTTCACTAGGCCCTTGTTGTCGGAACTGAAGAATCGATTCTCCAAATTTCCGCTGATCTTTCATCTTTGGGTGTCGAAGTTTTCCGTCATCACCACGCTTGTTGCGAAAACGAATAGGGAATTTTCTGTGAAACGCCTCCCGTAATCGCTGTACCATAATCTTATGATCACACAGAGTTGTGAAAATAAGTCTTCTCGTTTCATATTCTTGAGTGAATGTCTTGAACGTCTGTAGGAAATTGTTTCCTAACAGCATATCTGCACCTGTATCATGGAAATATATAGGTGGAGTTTTGACTTTGTACCATGGGGTACCGCCTGCTCCTCCGATAATTATTTCCGCTCCTCGGACTCCTTCATTAAGAATAAGGATCCGTTTGGAAAAGTCTCTTCCGGCAATGGCTGGTAATTTCTCACCAACGTCTTTTGGGAAGATTTCTCGTCTGGCAGTGCATATTCCAGCTCCTGAGTCAATGTAGGCTGCAAAATATTCTGCCCGGTACTTCTCATATAACATCCCAATGGAGATGTATATTGAGAATGGACTGGTGGTCATCGAATTCGGTATCTCTTTCCGTCGACCGTGAATTCCATTCCATCTTGCAATCTTTCCCAAGGTTTATGTTCCTCGAGAAATTCAATCCCTAGAATAAGCTGTTCGGGGATCCGTCCGTCAATTCCTTCAATTGTGAGATTAATTTCACCAATTTGAAGGTTTCCTTGAAATTTGCCAACTGTAGGTTGTTGCAAATAATATAGGACATCGCAGGGGAAGATATTGTTCTTCTCGGTGATGTCAAAAATTATCTGCACTTCTCTCCAGCCTTGTGGGCATTTCAGTTTCCCTATTGTTTGGAATACATCAGGAACTTTCTGAATTCTGCTTGAGGCTGCCTTCTGTTTTTCCCCTGGATAGTTGCTGATTAACCTATCCTGTTGGAAAGACATCCTTCTTGACTCGATCATGAGGCTCCTGCTTCTGTTCAGAACAGGTTGATCTTGTATCCTCATGTCGATCTCTCCTATTGTCGGAGTATCAATGATGTCCGGCAATACTGCTTTGGCGAAGTCTTCGAAGATTCTGGGGACTTCGATGAATTCCTTTTCTCAAGAATACTTCGGAATGATGAGTATTCGAGAGTGCGTATGACACCTTGTAGGTGATCGAGTAAGGCCTGTTCCCTTCTTTCATCAAATCTTCTCTTTTAAAATCTTGATGAAGAGTGAGAACTTTGTTGAAGTCTCGATCTCCTAAATTGTATGCAATCCTCGGATAGATGTTGAAGGCCATCTTTCCTGCATACAGATTTCCTGCTACTGCTCCCAAACAAGAATCTTTGAGGTTCGGGATTCTCTTGTCAAAGATCGCCAGGTTGAGGGGCGAATCAATTCCTTCCTTGAATGTTGCTTTGATGATAACTCTTATGGCTCCGATATGAATCCATGAGAGTGTATTAGCAACCTCTCTCTTGACTTTGTTCTTAATCTCCTGGATTTCTCTGTAGGGGATTAACTGCATCTCAATTTGGTTTCCCGTGAATTCCATCGGGATCGCAAATTCACCTGTTGTCACCCTATGGATAATCTGATGCTTTCTGCTACGAAGACCAATCATATCCATGGCTCTTTTCCATTGCTCCAATTGTAAATCCATCATACATCTGAAGCTTTGGTTCTTCTTTCATGATCCTCATAAGGGTTTTATGAGAAACAGTAGTATGCGAGAAAAACCCCGACGACTCTTCTCTAATCACGTGCTGAAGGAACTCTCCTTCACTCTGATTCTGAGCTAGATTCACCTCCATCCTCAGAATAGATCTCTTCTTCGTAGATGCTTTCATCTGAGGGAATATCCTCAAATTGATACACCTGTACCAAATCCTGAAAATAGACAGCATCCTCAAATTCCTTGGTATGCTCGAACTGTCTTATTCCTCGGCTTTGGTTTTCTGGACAATCTGTAGAGATATGTCCTCTTGCTCCACATGTCCAACAGTTACAATCTCTGAAACTCTCATTTGCACGGGTAGGTGTGCGTCTGAAAGTTCTCTTCGTTGGTGCCCTGCTAGAACTTGCTTGATTAGAACCTGTCGATGAGATTCTACTCCTTGTTGGTCCTGACCTTTGCCCCGATCTATAGCTTCGGGCTTTCTGTTTTGACCAGAACTTTCTAGGTCTCCATGAAGACCTACTTCTTCTTGAACCACCTCCTCGGGCATACGGTTGACTTCTGTGCTTCTTCAACTTGCGCCTTTGTGGGTAGTTCCCAATGATTGTAGGGATATCATTTCCCGTACAACAAAGAGGAGCCATTTTGTTGATTCCTCTGAGATTCTTGAAATTTTTCTGGAGCTTTGCTTGGTAGCACCACTCCGCCAGCTTTACTTTGAGAAATGACATTCTCCTGGACACCGTCTCGATTGCATGCGGTGTATACTCCTGGATAAGCATTTATCTCCATGGGCTCGGAATTTTGGCAAAGAACAGCTCAGCTGCATCTTTTTCCGCTATCTTCGACTTCCATCGATACTCTGTAAAGAGTTTGATGTACTCATCGACATAGCAGATGTCATGTAGTTCCAGGCTAATTAGAGCTTGTCTGTATTTCTTAGCCTTTTCTTCCTCCATTCCCTCGAAGTAGCTTATTCCGATGAAACAGATTTTGAAGAATCTCGCCATTTTGTCCACGATCTCTTTCAGGGACTCTCCGGCTAGAACTTCTTCCTTGGTTCCTGGGTCTCCAAGATCCCAGGCAATCTTGACTGATCCTTCCAGACTCATTTTTAGAAGTAAAATGAATCCTTCTTTGCCTAAGTCAAGTGTTCCTGCTGCTATTCTCATTGCTGAAGCCCATTCATCAATAAGAATTTCTCTGTTTTTGAAATCCAAAATATCCATGTTGAGCATAAGTCCATATGGATGGATTGGATCTAGCTGTGACTTCCCGTATGGCGTCTGATGAATATCTGGCCTTCGGGAACGGTTCCTTGTTCCTACTGGGGGATCCAAAGTTGCTGAGGTGAAATCATCCCTGTGTGGCATACTTTGGTCTCCTTCGGGTGGATTGTGTGACCCGAAGCTCTCTTGTGGTGGAGGCCTTTGTACAAGCTCTCCTGTCTTGATTTCTACGAGATTTAGTCTCGCAAATGAATCAGCAAGATCATGAAGATCTTCCAGGTTGATCCTTTCCATTACTTTGTGGGATGTAATGGTTCTCCTCGTAGGACTGCAATCATTTTTTCAGTCTCCGTCATAGGCCGCCGGACCTCCTTTGCTTTCCCTTTTTGGTGTAAAAGGGGTTCTGTTCCGTAAGATGGTGGCAACCATCCTCCGTTCCTTCTTCCTGTCGGACTTGGCCTTGACTCCAATTCCTTCACTCGGGTTTGAACATCTTGAAGGTTCTCAAGAATTTCCTTCTCATGTTTAATCATGGTCTCCATCTGACTCTGGATCTGATGGATTTGTGCAGGGACATGGTATTGAAGGTATCCATAGCGCTGCACTGTCTTCTGGATCTCTCTAAGATCTTGGGATATCTTAGAAGAATCTGGCTCGATTTCTCGAAAGGTTGGCTCACCCATCTTAATCATCCGGTCCGGCCCTGTTGGATCATTGGGGTCTGATACAACGTCCTCGTGTTCAGGATGATTGTCCTCCTGAAGTTCGGCTAACTGGAACTGAAGTTTGAGGTTCACTTGATGAAGCCTCTTCGCCATCCTTTCCAATTTCTTGTAATGATTTATGCCTGGAGTGCATAAACCTGTTCCTCGTAATTGTTTCCACTTATGGCTGAAACGTTGAGCTTCTGCCATATGCTTCTGGTTTAGTTTTTCCAATTTCTGAAAATACCACCTGTAAGAATGACACTTCGAACATTCGTTCGGGTCCATAATTTTCTTGAATCGTCTCCTCCGTATAGGTTACAAATTAATATTCAAGATATTATCATAGTATTTCCAGAATAAACCTAGGCTCTGATACCATTTTGTGCCAAGGATCGCAAAAAACGGGGACTTGTAAAAAGACGATGTTAAATGTTGCTTTTTATAAATATAAGGATATAAAAGATAATTAAATATTATATATGGACTTCTTTGTAATTTCAACAAAAGCCTAAAGGATAGAATGCAATATAACAAACTATTGAGGGGGTAAAAGAGTCATCATAAAATACCCAATTGATTTGAAAATTTGAAAAGTGGACTTATTTCAATACAATTGTTTCCAATTTGGCTTTTTATGCACTAAGATTTTTTCTCAAGACTTAAGTAGATTTTGTGTCACCAAAGTGGACTTCCATGTAATTTCCCCAATTACTTTTGCCTTTGAAGCCCAACAAGAGTTTCCTCGATGTTATTTGCTGAAATATATGATGCAACATAAATTCCACTTGAGCTATAACTCGAGATTCAAAATGCCTACAAGGAAAAATGTATAAGATTGTTCAAGCACAAACCACGCTATCGAGTAAAGCAAAACATCTCAACTTTCCTTACAATAAGCAATAACGACACTTCAAACTAGTACATTAAGATGATTTTAGAAATACAAACTATACAACAATTGTCACGCAATACAGATCACACAGACGTGAATACGTAAAGTGTCACCAAAAATTTAAGGGAAACTGCTGATGCAACATGGGTGGCCATGAACGGCGGCTTACTAAACACAGGCTAATGACATTTGAATCCACCACAGACAGACAAAACAATGATAAGGATCAGAGCGATGATAATGCCAAGAACGATTAGCTTTATCTTCATATTCTGCAACCACATCTTTCTCCTCATTTTAGTTCCTTGTGTCCTGAAATCTTGTGCCTGTGACAGAGATTGATGGCTCGAGAATGTTCAATTTCATCGTAAATCCACATTATGAAGGTACATTCATAAAAGCCAAGTACATAATAAAAGAATACTCTAGCACAGCATTTATAAAAACGTAAAAAATAAAAATTGGCAATGAATCCCAGAGGAGAAAGTTACAGACAAGGTGGAAATAGCATTAAGCGGGCAAAAATAACATAAACAGAATAGAACTATAAGCTGTACTGAAGACTATAGGACATTGGGATCCCCAGCATATCAACTGGCATTTCAAATTCCAGTCCAACAAAATCAACAACAGTCAAACACCAAAACGATTTACAGATAGCATTCCATAGAGGCCAACAAACAGCAATTCTGCTATAGAAAATTTTGCAAATCTAACCATGTAAATATTAATTCCTACAATCATATCACTGAGTATAATGATAGAATCATTTCTATGATAGAGACCTCATCTCAGGTAAATTCAAATATTATTCGACCCCAATTCAATATAAAATCAAGCAGACATGACATTCCAATCAACATGTAACCGAAACATGTCCGGTCGTTTAATTTAAGACAATATACAATGGCATTGACAAGACTTTATACACCTGAGAACGAAGATTTTCAGTTTTATCAACCAGAAGCTCAATTTTCTCTCCACGATCAAGAACCTGCAGAGACAGAAATTCTAAGGTTAATCAAACACATCTTCACCAGAAACCAAGCTCCTCTTTATTATCTGATCACATAGTAGTACATCTATGATGATATATTAATAATCAGAAACATAAAAGCTACACCTTTTCTATGTTTTCCATCATCACCCCTTTAACTTCTGAAACCTGAGCTTTAACCTTTGCAAGCTTGCTAATCTCCTCTGGGTGATCCACACAGTACTGCATTTGCTCCTTCATTTTGGGGCTAAGTTTTGATGACATAAGAATTAATCTGAAGGAGATAAGAGAGTCAACATAAATTGTCGTTGAAAGAGAATATTACCCAAACTCTTTATTCAGGCTGTTGGCCACTGCTGTAGCAGCCTTCCCTCCTGCATATTTCTTGGTAAAGTCCTCCTTTACTCGCTCAAGAAATGCAATCGGAATCTGTCTCCCAACAGATTCAACAGCCACGACACAATAAGCTGTTGTCCAAAAAATTAAGTGTTGGTCCACCGAAAAACGTATGTATGAAAAATAAACGTAAATAGCACGAAAAAGCAATATTTGTATTATACACATCATACAGTGGTTGAACAACATACACAGACAAGCATCCCTGATAAAGTAATCAAATAACCAGTACCAAGAAATCTTTGATTAATTTATTTTTCAAAGACACAAATCGAGATGATTGAAGTTCAGACGGGAAACTACGAGGATGACCATTATGTCGAAGCAAACTGCAACCTGGTTTACAGAGGAGTATGAAACTTATGACTAAATGAAATTTATTGCATCATTTGTACATCTAGCGAAAAAGTAGATAATTTCCAAAAACAAACCCCAGATTAAAATCCAGCATACTATAATGATCTGGAAAATATGGAACAAACTACAAGTAAAGTGCTTGTAATTGATACATTTATTTCACATAATCAGGATGATAAAAATATAGTATATGGTATATAATCATAGAAGTTAGTGCAGATAAAAAGACCACCTGCAAAGATTGGAAGCCATCATAAACAAGCAATGCAAATGGCCCAAAAAATAAAATAATAATCTAAATTATGGTGTACAACATCTGATAACTGTATTTGAGGTATCAGTAAATATTAAAGCTCTAAATTGGACAAATGCCCGACTTGACATAAAGTAAAAGTGTAGTCAATAAAACAACTCATCTCCCTCAGATGAATCACACGCTTGAACCGGTTGTTGCAAAATCATTGTCGATTTCTACCGAATGAGGACCCTTGTCTCTCACAAACTCGTTTTCATTAATCGTAACCAATTTAGCCAAGTGATAAAAATTGGATTCATCCACTCAAACGAAATCACGCTTCAAAACTTTTAACAGCCGATCAAACTCTATAACCACAGTATAAAAACAATATGGCCAAACCAATCACCTTAAACAAAGATCTGACCTCTAAATGTAACTCATTCGTAAACTAACAAAATAACCCCTAAAATCAACATATCAAGCGAAATCCGAAAATAACCAAAACGAGGACACCAAAAAACAAAATAAAAGAACAAACGCAGGCCAACCACATCCAATGAACAAAACAAATATGGAAACAAACAGATCAGACACGTAGCCACTCACTGAATCCATCCTCGACGAGGTAATTGAAGGTGTGGCCATCGCAGTTGTAGGTGAACTTATTGTTGGTGGCGGGGAGTTTCTGTAAGCACTGCGCGGCGATTCCGGTGAAATTCCCGGTGAATTCAGTGTACTCTGCCAGGATCACCGTTCCTACGCGCCACAAAACTGTAGATCAACGACTGCTGCCCCATTCCTCTTTCTCTCTCCGATAAACCCTAGGCCGAACCTATATATATGCAAGTATGAATCTGTTTTTGAATGTTTAACGCAAAATGAATAGAGAGATTAATCGAAGAAATTAGATCGGAGAATTTATATTGAAACTATAGAGAGAGAGAGAGAGAGATGAAGAAATTTAGATCGGAGAATTTATATTGGAAACTGTAGAGAGAGAAAGAGATAAGGCATTAGGCAGTGGAAGCGTGACATTGCCGGGACGATGAGTTTTGATATAACTTTTTAATAATATAAATCTATTTTTTTTCCATGGGTGAGTTGTGAAATATAATATATTTAAATTTTCAATACACATATATATATATATATATATATATATATAAATATATTTACCTGAAAAATATTTAAAAAAAAATCAAGAAGAAATTGAATTTGCAAAATTACATCAAACTACGAAAATATGTTTACTCTTACTCTCATTGTATAATTGTAATATTGAAATATTTAAAGAGTGATTTTACTTACACTATTTTATATTACATCAAATTTATTAGTAAGTTTTATATATTAAGTGGAGTATGAGTAAAATAAATTGAGGCATAAATAATATTGATACTATGTTTATCACGATTATGTGTACTCAAAAGCGGAGCTTAGGGCTGGTTAACTAATTGGGTTGGTCCAGAATCGGTTTGAAACTGAACCAGTTCAATCGGGTTCGAAATCGGAACCAAAATCGGGCCAACATGTTAGGAACTGGATCCGATCCGATAGTTATCGGATCGAATTGGTTCTAATGGATTGGAACCGGTGTTTATCGATTTTTGGTTAAATGGTTCCGATTCCGGGTTGGAACCGAAATCGGTAAAAATTTAAAAGGTAAACTGAATTTCTCTTTAAAAAAGTATTTTTTTTATTAATTAACGGTTCTGGGTTGGAACCGGTCTAACCCGAAACAATTGGATCCGATTTCTTACCGGATCGGACCGATTCTGAAATTATCGGGTCCCAAATAGGTTGATTTTGAATCGAATCGGACCGGATTGAACCGTTAAGCAACCTTCGTTGAGTCAGCAAAAATCTTAGGGGACGCAAAAAAATTTTAAGAAATAAGAGTCAAAAAATAAAATAAATTTAAATGCTTTTTTAATAGAATTTTTTTTTTTGGGGAGGTGGGGGCCACACCCCATTGCCTCCACCTCTGTATATACTGATGTATGGCTACTCGAACTAAGTAAGATGAGATATTAATTTGTTTTAATATTTTTATATTATATATATGTAATATTTAGGTCTTTTGAAGTTTTAGGCACCATTAGAAGTGAGGGGTGTTATTTTATAATGGTTGATTAAATTTATTGTTTGGTGTAATAATTAAGATACTTTCAAAACTTTGAATGTCAAATTCTAACGAGATTTTAATTTTACGAGGGAATTCCAAATTTTTGGAATTATGTTATAGGAAATAAATTGAAATTTTTGGAGGGAATTTCAAATTTTAAAATAATAAAAAAGGTGGAGGAATGATATGTGTGTCATTTTGTACGCTTTTTTTTTATTGGTTTTTAATTTTTGTAAACAAAGTAAATTACTAACATGGAGTTAATCAATAAATTTAAACGTTGGATTAAAAAAAATTAATACCATCCTAAGGTATTCATGCACTTCAAACGATACCTTAGCGTATTAATTTATCACTTATCTATAAATTCGAACTCCATTTATAAGATTATATTAATCAATGAAAATTACTCAATATTTGTGGTTATGAATTGTGTTTTGACGTGATTTGGAATTTTTTTTTTCAAACTAAATGGCATTGATATATTTAATGAATTGATCATTTGATTGTATATATATGTTTAAAATTATAAAATATATAAATAATCTATCTATAGTTTCCTAACAATTACTAGCAACGAAAGGGAATTATTTTAAAAATTGGTGTTTTTTTTATTAAGATTTTAAAATATTATGTTTTTTTCTTTTTGACTTTTGCAAAAGAAAAAATTAAAGGAAGAACATAAATAAAAATAATAATTAACTAATATCATTTTTTAAACTATCCCTAGCGAAAGCGTGTCCTTTCATCAAGTAGCATAATATAATATAGGGTAGAAAGCGTAAAACCTCACGTGTTATTGTAAATATGTACGAAACCAGAAGCGGACCTACAGTATGGGCTTGGGTGGGCTTCAGCCCCCTCAGCCCATCTCAGAATTATGATATATATAAAATTGTTCAAGTTTAAAAAACAGAAAGACGTTTGGTTCATTGGTTGTTGCGCAGGTTAAAGTGGACAGTGGGGAGCTGTTCGAATCTCAACATCTCACTTCAAATTCAAGGATAGGATTAGGATTTATCATTTCATAACATTTTTGAATGTATTTATTTACCCAAAAAATATTTATTTTTAAAATATATCAAGGTAAAAATAATTTCATACTTATTTATCATCATCCATATCTTTTAAATGTGTTTTTTAAAAATATGCAGATATACAAAAAAATTAATAAAAAATATTTTTATTGTTAAAAGTTTTGTATCTAAAAATCTTTTAAATGTGTTTCATTTCATAACATTTTGGATGTATTTATTTGCCCAAAAAATATTTGTTTTTAAAACTTATCAAAGTAAAAATAATTTCATACTTATTTATCATCATCCACATCTTTTAAATGTGTTTTTTTAAAACATGTAGATATACAAAAAAATTTAATAAAAAAATATTTTTATTGTAAAAACTTTTGTATTAAACTTATACTCATATGTATTAATTTAAAATTTAGATTAAATGAATTATGAAGTGTTTATACAAAATATTAAGAATGAAGTGGTGAATAAAATTTATGGATGTGGGTAAAGATATTATTAAATAATAGCAAACGAGTATAAGAATGAAGTGCTTATACAAAATAATATGAAAAAAATATATTATTTTGATACAACAACATTTTAAAAATCCACCTCTTTAATCTAATTTATACATATTAAATAACGTTAAATTTTTATAGTCCAGCCCCCCAAATCTAAAAATTATGGCTACGCCCATGTACGAAACCTCACAGTATTAACAAAATAGACAAAAAAAACTCTTATGTTTTCTTAAACTCGGCATGAAACCTCTTGTGTTATAATAAATATGTACGAAACTCCCTTGTGTTAACAAAATAAGTAAAAAAAACCCCGTATTTTCTTAAACTCGACATGAAATCACAATGTGTTATATAAAAAACAAAAAATCTTCTTTTTTTTGAAATTGTTGGGGTACAACAATCGCACTTGCTGTGTGATCGATCGAAACGTGATGCTCGTGCTGCTATACAGTTTAAAATATTTGAGTTGCACCGTTACCATCAACTATAGCTTTTGGTAAATCGGCAAGCGCTTGATCCTACAGAAACCTTGTACGAAATCCTCGTGTTAAACAAAACAGGCAAAAACCCATCTATTTTCATAAATCATGCACAAAATCCTCTCGATTGTCTATGCTCTCAAATTTTTATGCATCTATATTATTTTCTTCTTTTATATAATGATTTGTTCTTTTAGTTTTAAAACGAACATTATTCAGAATTTTAAAGTGAATAATTTTTATGGTGTAATTATAAAAAAAGATTATGAATAATTTTCTGAAATTTTCTTTTAATGTATGCATGCTTATTGACCAATTCAATTTCTTTTTTTTTTCAAGTTTTGGATATAACGAGTAAAAACAATTGCATATATAAAAAATATGCATATTTTTCACAATAATAAACATATACATAAACACAAAATAAGGTATAGATTAACCTATATAATAATATAAACGTTTATGAATTTGTTTTCATAAAACTTGTATATTGTTTTAATGAGATTAAATAAAATCTATTTATTTGTAAAATTGATGGGTTTTGGGTAGGATTTAAGAAAATATACGAGTTTATTTGCCTATTTGTTTAACACGGGGGTTTCTGGCAAGGTTTCAAAAAAGAAAAGACTTTTTTTTTGTAACACAGATGAGTTTTATGCTGAGTTTAAGAAAACATGGGATTTTTTTGCCTGTTTTGTTTAACACGAGGGGTTTCATGCAATGTTTCAAAAAAAGAAAGGTTTTTTTTTTGTTTTTTTTTCTATAACACAAGTGGTTACAAGCCGAGTTTAAAAAAACAATGTTTTTTTTTTTGCTTACCCTATAATGGATATGTCTCTTTGTTCAATATTTCACAACTCTCCGTGTTATTCGTTAATTTTGCATTCCAATAAAATGACCCGTCAAAATTGAAGGATTCCAAGTTATTGCTTTTAAAATTGAGAACATATTTGATTTAATAATGAAATTTTTGACTTTGCAGGAAATTGAATTTCAAAATGGAGAAGATATGACGGGGTGTGTTAATGATGAAATTTTTGACTCTGGGGCAAATAATTGGTGGAAAAGTATGGCTTATTTAGTTAAAAATATTATAAAATAAATAAAAAATCACTAAAATAATGTAGTTTGTAATTTTTTAACAAACTAACTTAAAGCATACATTAGGGCTGCTTATCAGACCGGACCAATCCAGACTCGGCCTGGAACCGAACTGGTTAACCCGGTCAGAACCGAAATTGGGCTAACTAGTTTCGAACCGCTCTGAAACCGATAATATACCGATCTGGATCAGTTCCACGGATTGAAGCCGGTAGCACCACCAATTCCGATGCTACTGACCCGGTTCTAAACTGGAACCAGTTTCGAAATAAAAATAAAAAAAATGTTAAAATGCAACGGCTGAAACGACCGTTGCATTGTTAACTTTGGAAATGGCTATTTCATCCGTTGCCAGCGTTAACTTTTGTTTTAATTTTTTTATAAATAGGTTTGTTGAGATTTGTGAATACACACAATCCATTCTGTTAGTTCCGAATTTTAAAGATGACAAAACAAATCAGATCGGATCGATGGAAATCAGCCTGACCAGATCGAAGCTTCAGATCGATCTCAACCATATCAGATCATAGCAGTCAAGGCTGAATAAGAATTGCTCTTCAGTCCGAATCATTAACGGCTATTTATTGAAGCATTTAATGTTGCAATTAATGCTGAAAAAGACCAAGGACTGAAGATTACCATAAAAGGTAAAAAGACAAAGAAGAGCTTACCTGACAGTCGCCGAAAGCATGAACCAGAATGGCAAGCACCTTAAAGAAGAAGACTGTAGCTTACTCAGAGTTTAACAGAGTCAAGAGTTGCACATTAAGGAAAATAATGTCGTTGGTACATGCAACTATATAAGGATGCAACAGAAGAGCTCAAGAAGAAGTCTGATCAATCGAAAAACGCAAAAGAAAGCAAAAACAGCACAAGCTTACAAGCTCAGACTTTCTCGAGCTGAAAATCTTCATAAGCACAAGCATATTGTAATATTTGATCATCTTAGGATCATTGTGTGCATAGACTAAAGTCTATCTTTTGTATTCTATACTAAGATAGAGAAGTGAGAATCAATTGTAACTGTTAGACAGAGTGTGTCTGAACAGATCGAGAGACTAGGAGTTTCAGTCTGGTAGTGAGGTAAATCCAGCTGAATCGAGTTTGTACAACATGATTGTATAAATCAAAGTCTTCTAGTGGAATCCTTCCTTAATTGGAAGAAGGGGTGACGTAGAAGGATTACACCACCTTCGAACTTCCAGAAACATATTCTGTGTTTTATCATTCTGCATTCGTTTTACTATTCAAGCCATCGAGCCGTTCTTACTAATCTAAGAACAGACCGTTCTGCACTAAAACTTTCAGTGGTCTGTTCTGCAGAAGAGTTGATTAAGAAACAGATTTCTTTCACTAATCCGAAAGAAATCACAAGGGATTAATTTTTAATAGGAGTGTTCATTCACCCCCCCTTTAAACACTCCGGACCGATCCTAACAAGTGGTATCAGAGCAGGTCGTCTTAATCATCACAAAGACACTCGAACTGATGGCATCATTCAACAAAATTCCTATGTTCTCAAAAGAAGACTATGATGATTGGAGAATCAGAATGCAAGCTCATCTGGCAGCACAGGATGACGATATGTGGTTCGTTATCACTGATGGACCAATGAAAATTCTGAAAGTCAATACAGCAGCCTCTGTTACTGGTGGTGAACCCCAAATGGTCGAGAAAGACAGATCCCAATGGACAAATGAAGAAAGAAAGAAAGCAAATCTAGACAACGTTGCCAAAGACATCTTGTTCAAGACGTTGGACAAGAATATGTTCAGTAAAATCAAAATGTGCTCTACTGCCAAAGAAATTTGGGAGAAGATAGCACAGCTATGTGAAGGGAACGACCAGACCAAGGAAAACAAGCTGACTGTTGCTCTACAAAGATTTGAGAGCATAAAAATGAAGATTGGAGAAACTCTAAATGAGTTTGATGAAAGAGTTACTGGTATTATCAATGAACTGAATGGTCTGGGCAAGGAATACTCTAACAGAGAGATTGTTCTGAAAGTAATGAGAGCGTTGCCAAAAGAATGGGATGTAAAGACCATTGCAATGAGGGAGTCCAAAGATCTGAACAAGGTTGAACTTCATGATCTGTTCGCGGATCTTAAAGCATATGAGTTCGAACTGAACACCAGAGGTGAAGCAGAGCCGTTCATCTCCCAACCAAACAAAGCACTGGCAGCCATTCCAGACCAGACCACCCCTCAACAGATTGATCTATCGAACAGATAAGTAATGATGCTATGTCATTATTTATCAAGAAATTTGGTAAATTTATGTCTAAGAATAAAAGAAACTTTAAACCTTCTCATCATTATAAATCTAGAAATGACGATGCTATTAATGATCAGGCTTGCTACAATTGTGGTAAGACAGGACATTTCATTGCAGAGTGCACCAGATCGAAGAAAGAAGAACGAAAAGAGAAGCATCGTGATGACAAGAAAAAGAAGCACTACAAAGACCGCAAAAATCATGGGAAGTCCCAAAAGGTCCTAGTAGCAGAGGAAGGAAACAACAAGTGGGCTCAGGCTGATTCAGATTCAGAAATCTCCGAATATTCTTCCAGCGAAAGCGAAGAAGATATTCAATGTCTAATGGCAGACGAAGAAATGAGTCAAACATACGAGGTATTCGATCTTGACTCAAATGATTTTACACGTGAAGAGCTTATATCCGCACTGCAAGACATGGCTAATGATTATAGAATCTTAGCTGAATCATTTGATAAAACCAAAGCTAAAGATCAAATGGATGAGCACTTCAAACCAAGCTGCTCTGAGCTAGGTGAGTGCAATAAACTACAGATCGAACTAAACAAGCTAAAAATCTCTTACGATCAGCTCCATGAAGAAAATAAGAGAATTACCACACAAAATGCTAAGCTTTCTCATATCTTCAAAACATGGACAAAATCAAGAGCATCATTGGAAGAATTGCAAGATGTACAAAGAAATGTCGGTGATGTCACCGGCATAGGCTTTGATATCAAAGACTGCACCAAAGATGAATCTGAACTGTTGCTGGTAAAGAACAAAATCAAACAAATGATATTTGTTAAATCCAGCACAGTATATGAAACTGAAGCACCTACAATTCAAACGGGAGTCTCCTTCGGGGATCAAGGTTTGAGAAGAGGAATTGGGTACGTTAACCAAGCTAAAGAAAAGGCACCAGCAAGCTTTGTGTCTATCAGACCAAATCTAAAGGTGCAATATCTAAGGCAAGGAAAACCGTCCAATTACTATAACTCAAAACCAGTTCAACGAAGATATAGACTACCTCATAAGAATCATAGGTTTCCATATCGCACACATTATCACACACAACATCGAAACAGATCAGCTCACAGCACACCAGACACACACAAGCCATTAAAGCTAATACAGGTGTGGGTTCCCAAAGGGCTAATCCGTTCTGGACCCAAGTAGGATTGGGTACCAACAATAATTATGTTTGATGACAGGTACCGAAGAATCCTTTATTAGACTGGTACTTAGACAGTGGGTGTTCTCGTCACATGACTGGAAACGTCGAGCTGCTGTCTGAAGTCACAGAATGTACTGGACCCAAGATCATCTTCGGGGTTAACTCGAAGGGTAAGACCGTGGGCAAGGGTAAGATTGTCCATGTTAATATTATTATCAATGATGTGCTGTTAGTTGAAAATCTATGCTATAATCTGATTAGTATAAGTCAACTATGTGATAATGGTTATGCTGTAGAATTTCACAAACACACTTGCACTGTTAAATCGTCAGACGGTATGACCATGCTGGTAGGAATCAGAAATGGAAATACATATAAGATTAATTGGAACTTTGCCCAACCTGATAATCCTACTTGCTTCATCGCGAATAATGATAATAAACACTGGCTATGGCATAAACACTTGAATCATCTCAACTTTAAGATTATCTCTAGCCTGTGTAAACATGATTTAGTTGTCGGTCTTCCCAAGATCGATTTTGCTAAGGATAAGATCTGTGAAGCTTGCCAAATGGGCAAACAGATCAGACCATCCTTCAAAAACAAGAATGCCAAATCTTCCTCACGTTGCTTAGAACTATTACATATGGACTTGTTTGGTCCTATACCAATAACAAGTTTAGGGGGAATGCGGTATACTCTTGTTGTTATTGATGATTACTCACGTTTTACATGGACTATATTTCTAAGCAGTAAAGATCAGACTGGTCCGAAATTGATCAAGCTGCTGAAGCGCACTCAGAAGGAGAAGTCATCAAGCATAGACAGGATTCGAAGTGACAAAGGCACTGAATTTTCAAATCAGAATCTTGAATCCTTTCTAGAAGATCAAGGAATTAAGCATGAATTTTCAGCCGCTCGAACCCCTCAACAAAATGGAGTTGCAGAACGAAGGAACAGAACGCTTAAAGAGGCAGCAAGGACAATGCTTGCTGATTCTGGAATTTCGCAAAAGTTCTGGGCAGAAGCTGTAAATACTGCATGCTATACTCAAAATCGGTCTATGATTAACAAGAAGTTGAATCTTACTCCATATGAGGTATGGACTGGTAACAGACCGTCTATCTCTCATCTTCATGTATTTGGCTGCAAATGCTTCGTTCACAATAATGGTAAGAATCATCTTACAGCATTTGAAGCTAAATCAGATAATGGAATATTCTTAGGATATTCATCGAATAGCAAAGCGTTTCGAGTTTTCAATAATCGCACTTTAACTGTAGAAGAATCAGTTCATGTAGTTTTTGATGAATCGTTATGTATTGAGGGTAACAAGGAATCAATTCAAAATCAGATGGAAAATATCCATCTCGAAGCTAACAGTGATGATGAGATTGTAGCTAACAGGTCAAGAGACAATCCACCGGAACCTGAAGTACCAGATAGACCGGATCAAGGCAATGAAGCTCCTTCAGATCGAGCCGATCTGGATGTTCTTAACTCTAATGTTAAGCAGATGCTGATAATGCTGCTACTATTCATCCGTCTGGACCAGATAATCCAGAATCAAGCTATCGATGGACAAAGAGGCATCCACCCGATCTAGTGATTGGAAGTCCTTCTGCACCGATAAGAACCAGAGGACAGATGATGGATGAATTCACTCATGCCACCTTCATATCAAATTTGGAACCCAAAAAGATTGATGAAGCCTTGACTGATTACAACTGGATTAAAGCCATGCAAGAAGAGCTTAATCAATTTGAACAAAATCAAGTCTGGAGTCTAACCCCCAGGCCAAGTGATCTGCCTGTTATTGGAACCAGATGGGTTTTCAGAAACAAGCTAGACGCAGACGGAGTTGTGGTTAGAAACAAGGCCAGACTGGTGGCTCAAGGATTCCGACAAGAAGAAGGAATTGACTTCGATGAATCTTTTGCACCAGTCGCCAGACTTGAAGCAATCCGAATATTTCTTGCTTATGCTGCTTTTAAAGACTTTAAAGTATATCAAATGGACGTTAAGAGCACCTTTCTTAATGGTAAACTTCAGGGGGAAGTCTACATTGAGCAACCTCCTGGATTTCAGAACCACTCATTTCCAGATCATGTATATCTACTGAATAAAGCAGTATATGGACTGAAACAAGCTCCAAGAGCCTGGTATGACACTCTGTCTCAATTTCTGTTGAACCATGATTTTCAGATCGGCTCAGTGGATAAAACTTTATTTAAATTTATTAAGGGGGAACATACTTTGTTAGTTCAAATTTATGTTGACGATATCATTTTTGGGTCAACTAACCCCAAATTATGCGAGAAATTCTCTAAGTTAATGCAGGGACAGTTTGAGATGAGTATGATGGGAGAACTTTCATTCTTTCTGGGTCTCCAAGTCAAACAGCTCAGTAATGGTACTTTCATAATCAAACCAAATATACCAAAGAGCTTCTCAAGAGATTCGGAATGGAAACTTGTTCAACTTCATCAACTCCAATGAGTCCTTCAATCAAGTTAGATAAAGACGAAGGGGGAACAACAGTTGAAGTATCTATGTATCGAGGACTGATCGGATCGCTCTTATATCTAACAGCGAGCCGGCCTGATATAATGTTCTCAGTCTGTATGTGCGCTAGATTTCAGTCAGAACCAAATCAATCACACTTTATTGATGCTAAGCGTATTCTGAAATACTTGAAAGGATCTCAGAACGTTGGTCTTTGGTATTCCAAAGATTCAAACTTCAGCTTAATCGGATATTCAGACGCTGACTATGCTGGATGTAAGATTGATCGCAAAAGCACCAGTGGAACATGTCAATTCTTAGGTGAAAGATTAATCTCTTGGTTTAGCAAGAAGCAAACATCTATTGCCACATCTACAGCTGAAGCAGAATATCTTGCCGCTGGAAGCTGTTGCGCTCAAATGCTCTGGATTCAACACCAGCTCAAAGACTATGGCATTCAAGCTGTTGAATCTCCGATATTTTGTGATAACACCAGTGCAATTGCTATAACGTATAATCCAGTCTTGCACTCTCGAACAAAGCACATTGATATAAGACATCACTTTATTCGAGATCATGTTGGGAAAAAGGAAATTCGGATCGAACATATTTCAACAGACCAGCAAACAGCAGATATCTTCACCAAACCACTTCCTGAGGCTAAGTTTAATTATTTTCGTCAAATTCTTGGTTTAATAGACTTATCTTGATATTTTAGAAGTATCTTTCGTTTAGCCTTTAAAGATTGTATGCTGGCACAGATCGATAATACAATGATCAGAAAGACACAGACCGGTCCGAACTTTCAGACCGATCTATGTCAAATCTGATGATTATCCCATGATCTGTCTGGTCAACAAATCTTTAAATAAAATAATTATTTAAAACAGCCCGGACTGATTGCAATTTTAACCGCCTTATCTCTCTTTCATCCTGTCCGTTTATTTTGAATTACTTTAATATCAGTCATCGAGATAAAGACACGTGTCTTCCCTCTCCTATTTAGCGGGCTGAACATTTCACTTTCATTCACTTTTTACGAATTACTGCTGTCTGCTCTCTACCTCTCAAATATTTCAAACTCTCCGTACTCTTCATTACACTCAAATGGCTACTATCACTCACAATTCCCTTTCTGTTGAGTTCAATGAAATCTACAGGGCTGAAGATCCGAAAATGGTCTCCATGTTCAAATCCTTAGTGTCTTCCGGATTAAGGAATTTTCTGGAATGCGGGACGGTGGTTTACGAATCGGAGATTCGAGAACTGTTTGCAAATGAGGTGTCTCAGAAGACGTTCATCTCCACCACCGTCAAGGGCCACTCATTTGACATTTCTCAGTCAACGCTGGCAAAGACCTTTGGTCTTCCCAACACCGGACTGACTGACTTTGGCCATATTCCTCAGGCCACTATCACTGATCTTCAGGGGAAGGTATCAATTTTGGCCACCGCCTGCAGCCGTCATTCAAGAAGAAGGAAATGCTCTTTCATTTCCAAGTGTTATGCGAGATTGTTGGCAAGCCACTACTGGGCAAAGCCGGAAGCTTTGATGCTGTTACTGCTGAGAAATTCCAGGCCATGGCTGCTATTCACTCAGGGCAGAAGATGAATTGGTCTGCGATTTTGTTTGGAGTTCTGCTGGAAACAGTGATTGCCTCCAAACAGGCTGTCTGCTTTGCTGTTCCTCTAAGCAAGCTATTGGAGACGCTGTACATCGAGCTGGGGAAGCCGTCTGCTCTAAGCCCCTTTAAGATTCTCAACTCCAAGGGTTTGACACTACTGAAGTCCAAAAGTGCTCCACCCACTCCTACCGATCTGGTGGCTGTCAAGATTGAGAAAGGAGCAGAACAGACTGCTGCTGGTAAAACTCGAGTCAAGCGCAAATTGACTATTCAGACTGACTCCGAGGAAACTCAGTCTACTCCTTCATCTCCATCCAAGCCCCCTCCTAAAAAGCCAAGAACCCAAATCACCAAGCCAATTAAAACCTTACCCATATTGCCTTCCACAAAAGCCACCTCTGCACCCCAAACTACAACCCAACCTTCAACAGCTCCAACCACTGTACCCAAAGTAACCATCAGAGTCCCCTCTGCCATTCCTGTGGTCAAAGGAATTGTTGTAACTGAATTGGGAGACTATACCCAATCAGGGATCAAGTCCCCGTCTTCCACCGGCAAGGGCAAGGCCATTCTCACTGAACCCCTCTCCTCAAAACCCAAATCTGCCACTCAAACAGCCATCGACATCGCAATGGAAGATGTCGAAGAGAAAGTGAAGGAGCTCACTGTGGTGTTTGATGAGTATGTCGAATACAGAACGATCAACCACATTGATATGTTCTTCGGCAAGCTGAGAAGACTACAGAAGATGGAGCAAGAAGTCCTTAAGGGGACAGAGACTGGCGACGTTAGAATTGCTGTTCAGCGCAAAGATCTGTTTCAGGCCAACCAAAGATTCAGACTGGCAAATTTTCTCATGGCCGCTAAGAAAGAAAATTTTGATCCGAACTCTCCAACTGCCAAAGATGATGGTGCTGTTATTGCCCAGCTGGAAATGGATATTCATGGCTGTCCGATTTCAACGACAGAAGCTTAGCATATCCACTCCAGTTCCCAGCCCGGATCATCCGTCTGAGAGCAAGACTCTGACAGAACCCTTCATAGAGCCAATTCCCTCTGGAGTAGCGGATCAGACAGTGGAACAGACAGCGGCGCAGCCACTGACCACTGCTCCGTCTGCCGCAGAAACTGAAGTTATGAATGTTCTGTTGGACTCTCCAACAACGTCTATTCCTCTGGGATCATCAGTTTCCCCTGTTCAACTCAGTCCAATCGCCGCACTTACGAAAATTGTCTCACCAGAGTTCGTCGATCCGGATCTGGTGGTATCAACCGTTGTTGCAGCTTTACAGGTTGAGGAGCCTTCGAGACCTAGCACTCCTCCAGACCAAACTGCTGAAGATATGGCATTCTTAGAAGATTTTTCTTCAGACTTGGTCACCTTGATCCGGTCCGAAACACGCCAAGCTGCTTTATCTTCACTTATACCAGTTGCCGCAGAAGCTGATCACTCCTTGTCATCATCTGATCACTCTCTAAGCCCGTTATCTGATGCAGCCCCATCCCTGGCTAGGTCCCTTCAGCACCTCTCTGATAACTGTCTATCTCTATCTCAACGAGTCATAGAAGTTCATCAAAGTCAGAGGACTACTTTTTTGGATTTTGAATCTTTCAAGGAGAAGATGACCGCCAGTGTTAGCAGCATTCAGCGAGGACTGAATGATCTGTTCTCTCAGCAAGCTACTTATAAAAACAGTCTGAGAAAAGAGCAGATCGAGCTGGCCACTGAAGTTAGAGCATCCGTTGCCAATTCCCTTCGTGCTCAAGACACTCGTCTTGATGCTATCAGCGCTCAGCTCGCCCAGATTGTCAATTTTCTTCAAAACATTGTTGCTGACAAAAAGGGGGAAAAGAGTAAAGACTTCAAGCCACATCAGTCTTCAGCAAGAAAGTAGCAGTCCTTATAAATCAGACTTGTCCGTAATTGTAATAAGATTTTTGCTCAATAAAAATCTAACTTCTTAAGTCCTTGTTCATTTATTTTGAACTAAAATGACTTAATCAATCCGAACTTCAACTCGAATTCGTTCATTTATTTTGAACAAGAAGAAGTAATTGATCCGTAAGCATACGCTTCAGAGTTGTTAAAAGACTGTATAAAAAGATATAGAAGCTAGGTTTTGTCATCATCAAAAAGGGGGAATTTGTTAGTTCCGGATTTTAAAGATGACAAAAACAAATCAGATCGGATCGATGGAAATCAGCCTGACCAGATCGAAGCTTCAGATCGATCTCAACCATATCAGATCAGAGCAGTCAAGGCTGAATAAGAATTGCTCTTCAGTCCGAATCATTAACTGCTATTTATTGAAGCATTTAATGTTGCAATTAATGATGAAAAGACCAAGGACTGAAGATTACCATAAAAGGTAAAAAGACAAAGAAGGGCTTACCTGACAGTCGCCGAAAGCATGAACCAGAATGGCAAGCACCTTAAAGAAGAAGACTGTAGCTTACTCAGAGTTTAAGCAGAGTCAAGAGTTGCACATTAAGGGAAATAATGTCGTTGATACATGCAACTATATAAGGATGCAACAAGAGCTCAAGAAGAAGTCTGGTCAATCGAAAAAACGCAAAAGAAAGCAAAAACAGCACAAGCTTACAAGCTCAGTCTTTCTCGAGCTGAAAATCTTCATAAGCACAAGCATATTGTAATATTTGATCATCTTAGGATCATTGTGTGCATAGACTGTATTCTATACTAAGATAGAGAAGTGAGAATCAATTGTAACTGTCAGACAGAGTGTGTCTGAACAGATCGAGAGACTAGGAGTTTCAGTCTGGTAGTGAGGTAAATCCAGCTGAATCGGGTTTGTACAACAGGATTGTATAAATCAAAGTCTTCTAGTGGAATCCTTCCTTAATTGAAAGAAGGGGAGACGTAGAAGGATTACACCACCTTCGAACTTCCAGAAACATATTCTGTGTTTTATCATTCTGCATTCGTTTTACTATTCAAGCCATCGAGCCGTTCTTACTAATCTAAGAACAGACCGTTCCGCACTAAACTTTCAGTGGTCTGTTCTGCAGAAGAGTTGATTAAGAAACAGATTTCTTTCACTAATCCGAAAGAAATCACAAGGGATTAATTTTTAATAGGAGTGTTCATTCACCCCCCTCTAAACACTCCGGACCGATCCTAACACATTCTTTGAAAGTTGTATACTTCTATCTAATATTTTTCATAATCTCTCCATTATACATTACTTACATAACAATAGCATCTTCATCTAGCAGTACTGATCGTAAGCGGGATCGCAGCCAATGAATTTTCCTGTGCCAATTCCAGAGTTAAATGAAAGTTATGAATATTTTTCTGACCTTAATTATTGGAACCGAAGAGGGGGGATGGATGAGGTTCCTTGGCTACTTTAGCGTTTTAAAATGAATTTGCAAAATAAACGAGTTTGCGCTGCGGAAGACTTAAGTCAATCGATAAATAAATAAAATGAAGAAGTAAATAAATGTGTAAATTAAATAAAGCAATAAAAGACAAGAGAATTTGTTATAGAAGTTCGGCGATGAATCGCATACGTCTCCTATTCCCGGCTAGATAACTTCCAACCGAGGTTCCACTAGAACGAAAAAGATCATGGCCTTAAGGGCTCCAAGTTAGCTACAACACACTCTTCCCGAGTACAAAAAGCTCTTCACGAGCACCACACTATTCACGAGTCTTCTTGGCCTTAAGGGCTCCAAGGATAACCACAACACATGCACCAACTTTACTTGTTGATGACTTTTACAATTTCCAACTTGCGTCGGTGTTGGAGGACCTTACAAATAAATCAGCAACACCTTCACGGTGTAACAACACGAAGAACACAAGACTCTCACACGAGAAATGAATCACAAACTCCAATACAACACAAATGTATGGAGTTTGCAATGCTAGATGAAATTTGAAAAAGCAAAGCTTTCTTGAAGTTTATAGACTTGTTTCTTGTCTTCAAAATGCTCCAAAACATCCATATATATAGTGTAGGAGGCCCCCAAGCCTCCTACTATTCGTTGCTACACTCAAGGCTTGAATCACTCCCAGATCGCCTCGGGCGATCACCACAGAATCTTCCTTACATCGCCTCAGGCGATGTCCCGATCCCCTCAAACCATGTATACAAAAACTCTCCCCCTCAAACTATGCATGAATTAAACTTCAAGTTTATCACAAAATTCTCCCCTTTTTTTGTGATAATCAAAAAGTACAAAATTTAAATAATCATAGCACAAAAAATGTTGACACATAGCCATATTTTAACAATTTACACATGTTCCTCATCAAGCATGTAATAGCGATAACAAACATAAGATTAAATCCTTGAGAGGAATACAAACATGCGTTTAAGGCATTCAACAATGAATTCTAAATGTGCAAAATGTGCATATGTTCTACCAAGATTTCATGCACTCATGCCCAATAGACATTAAAAGTCTTAAAGCACCATAAAATTATTAATCACATAATTGCACATTTTCACAGTGCATATTCAAATTTAAACTCAAGGCACATCAAGATATATACCATAAAGAGATAAGCATAAATCATGCATCAAAACAATTTATATGTGCAGATGCTAAGGGAAAATGCATTTTACTATCAATGAATATTGAGCTTCATTATTTATTGGTCACAATTAATTTGTGTCAATTAAATTTTAATTGATCTTTAAATGCACAAAATAATTTTACTTTTGATGACAAGAGTACGTTCTTGTCATTGGTCATATACCTCGCGCTTCTTCTATTGTGGTGAATAAGATGGTTTCCTCCCTTGAGGTGCTAGTGCCTTCATCATCCATCTCTTTGTTGTCCATACAAAACAAATTAACAATAGGAGGATCTTTGGTACCCATTTGATTTTTGGGTCCTTGTGGGTTAGTTTTCATTAATGCCTTTGGAATCCATTTCCACCTTTTGTTAGGTTGGTATTGGATTTTAGCAAACATATATTTATTCTTAGTATGACCATCTTTGCAACAATAAGTGCAAGTAGGAGAATTATGCTAGCCAACAAGCTTGAAAATGTTTTAGATTTGCTTAAGAAGCCTAGTCCGGCTTTATTGAAGCTACAACGTTGCAAGCCAATCAATTCATTCATCTTTAAACTACTATCACTAAACCTGTCAAAAGATGTCTTTAAATTATACACTTGATTTTTCAAAGTAATATTTTCTTCTTCCTTCTTAGCCAAGTCTAGCTTAAGCAATTTATTGTTCTTCTTGGTTCTACCAAGACAATCAATGAGTACATTATAAGCATCTATGTAAGGACCCTAGTTCCTTAAGTGCGGATTAAAGGCATAATTAGAGCTAACAAACATTATCAGAGTATAAAAGTTCGTGTTGAGACTTTGAGCCTTAAGAATTACATGCCAAGTTAAGGACTTTCAAATGGATTAATTACATTCTCTAACAAATGAATGTTATTCACTATAGCTTTACACTACTCCTAGAGTAGACACTATACAAAATAATCATGTCCTTCCTTATCAAAAGCGTTCTTCACAAGCTCACTGCATCAACCCGTCTTAGCCCCTTTATCATGCCAAAATGTACCTACAAGGACAACCCCCAAAACATGAGCATATAATAACCCATATTCAACACAATATGAATATAAGGCATAAATGCATAAACCGTAATAAAACACTTCCTGTTTTCCCATGCATTTTAAAAACTCATTTTTTGGTTGTCCCTGTACCATAACTCATGAGTATAATCAAAAGATTATTTAATGGTTCACACATGTCATAACATAACATCATTTCATTATCACCAATCACCAATCCCTAGTCTGTTATAATAGTGTATTTTAATGCACCTCGCTTATCATGACAGCGGCACTAATACCCCTCGCTTCGATATATTAGCGGCATTGAATAACCTCGCGCAAATGCGACATGCGGCAATACCCTCGGTTCAACATTTGGCGGCAAATATTCTTTCCTCGCTACAATATGACAGCGGCAAGTATTCTATCATCGCTTCAAGTGACATCGGCAAAGCATTAAAATCATCACTCTATATAACCATGACTCATGGGATGTGCACCAAACAATCATCATATGCATATGCAATCATAATGCATAATTCAACATGTATTTGCATTCACAATGCACAATTTCATATATACTCGCATCCACAATGCATAATCAATGAGTATTATAGATACATGTACCGTTGGGTGCACGTACGTCTCTCTACGTACCTTTACAAAAGTAGGATGTGGTATGACTTCACTTCCTTGGTTGTGTTGCCACCTGGGATGGTTCTACACATTCACCCAAACCAATATTAGAACCCAATAATAGTCCAATACCAAAAGTCCTACAAAAATTACCGAAATAAACAATTTTGGCATCTCGCGATCGATCGGTATAATGCCTAGATCGATTGCGAGGTCCAGCAGCCGCAATGCCCAAAAAAAAAATCCCATCCGCGATCGATCGCTGAGTTCGTGCCGATCGATCGCGCCAAACTCACGATCGATCACGCAAGCTCACTCGAGCCTCCTTGTGGCTCGCGATCGATCGGGAAAATGTCCCGATCGATCGCCAAAGTCTGTACGCGATTTTGGCCATTTTTCCACACCTCATCTTCTCCAACCCATTTTCTTCAAATCTTTCCCCACCATTAACATCCAAACACCAAAAAATCTCAAATAAAACATCAACAATTCAATACCACAATAACTCCATAAAACAAACATGGAACACTTCAAAAATCATAACCCAACCACATACAACACATACCAAAAACAAAGCCATATAAACCCCAAAATACCAACCCATTTCAAAACAACCAAAACCATTTCAAAATCAAACCAACACCATTAAAACATCAAGGAGGGGTCCCTACCTCTTATGGACTCTAAATCTCACCAAGAATCTCACAAACCAAGCTTTTGTGAAGATTTCTCCTCCTCTTTTAAGCCAATTTCGAAAATGGTGAGGGGATAGGGTTTGGAAGAGTGATTTGGGGATTGGTAAAGTGATGGGTAAGGTAGGGGTATAAAGGTGGGGGGTTAATTAAAACTTGTACCCTAAATATTAGCATGATGTATAAAATATCACAACATGGTATTTTAAAAGCATTTTACCAAAATGCACCCAAAACATCAATTAAATCCATGCTTTCTAACTAATTAACAACCAAAATGAATAAACCATGTTAATACCCAATTTCCCAACATGCATCCTGAAATGCACTACCGGGTCACGCCTACCTTGTGACTAAGCATTTCAACAAGATAATTAATTCCAACACATAATTTAATTATCTCCACAATTAATCACATAAACATAATTAATGCCCAAATTGCAATTAATTATTTCGGGGATATCACAATCTAATAATTCATCATAAGATGGTACCTCAGCATCATCCTCTTCATCTTCATCTCCAAGAGCCATTAGACAAAGATTTGTTACTTCTTCTTCATCGGAGTCACTATCACTCCATGTGGCTATAAGAGCCTTCTTCTTCCCTTTGTCTTCATTCTTCTTCCTAGGACATTTATTAGCATAATGACATTTATCTTGACAATTATAGCATGTTACCTCGTGTTTGGAATCATGTTTGGTAGCACCGGAGGTCTTGGCTTGTTGTGTTTGTTGAAGAGCTTCTTGAACTTTTTAGTAAACAAGATCATCTCTTCATCATCATCACCATCTTCATCATTGGATTGATTTTTCCTACCGACCAAAGCAATCCCTTCCTTATGGATCTATCATCCTCCTTTATTCCTTTCCTTGTTGACACTTCAAGCTCATGGGTCACCAATGTGCCATGAAGTTCATCAAGGTCATAAGATGCACTTTCTCCTTTGTTGGATTCGATGATGGCTGTCCTCTTTGCATCACATTCCTTTGGCAAGGCTCTTAGTGCTCTTCTCCATATTTGCTTTGGAGGGTACTTCTCACCAAGTTGAGCAAGCTCATTTATGATTTGAGTGGGCCTTCTAAACATCGAGTCAACGTCTTCTCCGGACTCCATCTCAAATGTCTCATATTTGAGTTGTAGTAGGTCTATCTTTGTCTCCTTCACTTGATTTGTGCCCTCATGACAAATTTGCAATTTGTCCCATATTTCCTTTGCGGTAGAGCACATCGAGATTCGGTTGTACTCCTTCATATCTAAAGCACAAAATATTAATAACTTGTGCATTTTGCGAAATTAAAATCATATCCGCTCTTGTAAAATCGTCCATTTCTTTGGGAATACTTATTCCTCCAACTTCATTTGAAGGATTATGTGGACCTTTCACAATAATCTTCCATAGGTCATAATCTATGGATTGGATGTATAGAGAAATTCTATTCTTCCAATAACTGTAATTATCACCCGTGAAGAGCGGAGGGCGATTTGTAGATTGACCTTGAGCAAACTCATTTGCTAGATTAGCCATAGAAAAATTTTGATTTCAATAATTACCTCTCAATCTCAATTTCTATTACCAGCCCCAACACAAAGAATCCCAGACCCCAGATCCCACAAAAACTCAATTTCAATGTTTAACACCACGATGAGAATACAATCTCATCCCTTGGATCCAACGACCCCAAACACCGGATTTAAAATCATCGGGAGTCCCAATACCTCAATTAATTCATAATTGCCACAATTAAATCCATTAAAGATCATTACAACACCGGATTTACACCAATAGTTCCCGGGCATCACACCGATAAATGCAATGACTCCAACCATCTATCGAGTTGCTTACGTGAACCACTTCTAGCTGAGCATCATTGGATGTCATCGTCGGTACAAGGGCGGTGCCATCATCTTCCAATTCAAGCCTTGCAAGTATTAATAGATCAATTTACCATCAATCTACTGTATCAACGCGATAAGAACCATGCTGAAAATATTGATCAGCTTACATAAATACACATAATATATTACCTCTGTATGTTGCTTCCACTTCGAATCAGATCATTTCTCCTCAATGCTCTCATGTCAACAATCGTTAATTTCATACACATATGAAGATGGATCATGTTAGATGCATCATCATCGTCATTCAAGGTCACATATTTCTTATGATGAGGAGCTAGGTATTGCAATGATATTAATCTGGGTTCAATATCGTCACATTTTTTCGCAAGAATTAAAAAAAGCTCCAACAAAGTCACACAATTTTTGATTGATATCATTTGAAGCTCATCATTATATTCACAGCTACCCAGTAACATAATGTTGGAACTTCACTACATATTCCATTTCTCACTGAGAAAAAATAATGAACGGTGTTCGGTTATGCCTTACCCCACTACACTGTCACTCCAAGCAGCAATGGGAGATTCAGAGCCTTACACACCTTTCCCACTCTCCTACACTGGATTCGATCCACCTCCTTCCAATGAACAAATATTTTTGGCAGTTGTTACGCTGGAAACAATGGCTACGAATGCATCCCGAAAAGAAGAAAGAAAATGGGGGGATTGTGTGGGTATTTGGGGGAGGAAATGATGGTGGTTTACAGAGAGTATGAGTACGTAAATATGTGATTAACAACAAGCTTACAGGGGAGCATCGATGGGAAGAAATAAAGTGGGGGAACGATCAGGGTGTTTAGGGAGGAAATAAAGAGTAGGAGTAGAAATACATTTGATCTTCAAGCTTATAGTGGGCCATCGAAGGATTGAAATGGGGGAGGGGAATGTTGGGTATTTGGGGAGCAAATAGCAGAGATTATGAAGGAGGGAACAACTAAGAAGAAGAAATAAAATTCTTTAAATCATCATCAAGAAGAAGAAACATGGGGGGAAGATACAGGGTATTTGGGGGTTTTTCTTTTCTGAAAGGTAAAGTTAGTCATTTTACTCGTTTTCTTTGAGTTAAGGAGTTCAAACAAAGATAAAATGGCAGTAGGAAGTTTGAAATAAAATTTCCTGACATAGGGACTGAAACTAATATTAACTATGGCCCTAGGAATTTTTGGTTAGATTTCCCGGAACTTGAAAAAATAATAAAAAGATATATCTCAATCAACGAACCGAACCGAATGTTACATATGTCCCAAGATTGGGATATGTTTCGATTTCGAGACCCGTTAACTACTCCCAAATTTTATCACAGTATCATGATAATAGATTCACAATCCCTTTAACGAATGATAATCAAAATGCATTAGGCAAATACATCTTTTCCTAGTCCTAGAAACATAAACTATATTAATCTGCTGGAGTTATAACTTGGTGAAAACATAATTAGTGGACATCGGAATTAAATCTTAACCTAACAATGGTCCATTGATAAATGTCGAATCCTCGGCCATTGACGATTTATATATCATCAACAATTGAAGCTGCAGTGAGAAGCTTTGCCAGATGAGGGAGGAGTCACTGATGGTCTTGTACAGTAACGTATTTTATTATTAGCAATGATAGGATCATTGCCAATTCATAAAACAGATATATGAATAAAAATTGTGAGCAGTCTTCCTATACAGGACTGCTTTAGAATAATCTGACATTCCTCAATCGAATTCTTCGGAGAAACAATGACTTCAATACAGGTTTCTGCATTACATTTGGATTTGGTAACAATTTGTTCACAGTGAACCGGGTCAAATTAACAAGTTCCCGTAGAAATGACCAAATCTGTATATTCGGATAATACTTGCGTACTAAAGAATGAAAATAAATGCAATGTTGCAAAAACTATTTGCGACCATTTCAGAATTAGGGAATAATGAATATCATTTTACAAAATTTGGTTGTGAATTAGAAATACTGATCAACGATAAATGACACTAAAATAGCACGACCACAATCTTAGAACCCGCCAATTCAATTCAAAATCTTGACTCGTATTCAATGACATAAATACCTGCTATAATACTTAAGTTATTCAGTATCCAATTCAACCCCAGAAGGCATTTCAAAACGATTTTTACTAGCTGGTTCATTCTCATTGGCAACGTCCATGGCAGTTTCCGTCCTCACATAATCAACCTTAAAATCATAATCGCCATTCGTATCATGTTCCATAGTAGATGGCCGATTATCCTTTTTCAATCGTTTCTTCTCTGCTTTTTTCAACTTCGTGTTTAGCATGCCTTCTTCGGAATACAACTTCTCGTTTTGTTTCCTATTTGCATATTTGTCTTTCTCAGGGATGGAACCCTTTTCATCAGATTCCATGGGCTCGTCCTCACCATTGGCCTGAGTTACAGCTGGTGCATGTTCATCATCCTGCATAAAAAAGACATACTGCAATTTACTTGGATCTATCCATGAGGGAAATCTAAGAAATCACGTGAGAGAGAGTTTGAATTTAGAGAGGGGATAAAAGAATAAATATTGTTGGAAGGGAAATCATTCAGCGTATTATTTTGTTTAGGGTTTTCTATCTTGAGCTAAGGGCAAGAAAAATCACTCCATCTTGTTAAGGCCTCGGGGCAATAGTCTTCATTTTATTTAAAGATTTGGTCGTTTTTTGTATTCCTTAATATTAGAAGCAATATTTATACTCAGGAGGGATTTCTTTCCTTCTCTGTTTAGATCGAAATATGGTGAAAATTTGTGATCATATCCGAATGCAAAACCTTAAAAGATTAAGAATAGAGGTGGGATGCAAGAAATGCGCGGATAGGCGATTTGATCTATTTGGGGCCAAACAGAATGAGTGTACATGAGAATCAACGCCCTACATCTCAATCAGAACATTTCTTACTCAAAACTACTTACATAGAACACACAAAAATGATCAAGATTGAATTCTTGAAAAAGGATACAATATGCGAAAAATTACAAACCTCACGAACCATCATGTTGAACTTTATAGGAAGATTTGATGGAATTTCAACTGGATTGAAATCATTGACAGATTTCAAACTGCCAATAAACGAAGATTCACCACCATAAACTTCATCCACATTGAACTCTTTCCCAAGTTCTGAGACGATTTTGGCCTCAGAAGGCTCCTCTACATTCCGAATGGGAGGCATGGTGTAATATGGAATTTTACCTAGGAGGAGAGAATCACAAACAAATATCATGTTACTTTAACCCCCGGCTTGTACTGTTTCTAAAAAGGTATTGTACCTCAGAAACAAAGCCAGGAATTTTGTGTAAGGAGATGAAACTAAAACTAAAATTTTTAGGAATGAGGCAATTCACGAACTACAAATAATATATAAGCCTATAGAAGATTTTATGGAGTGGAAGGGGCTGCTGACGACTCCAACCAGTGCATCTAGATCTGCCTCTTCTGCAGCAATACATGTAATATTGATGATATTTAGATAGATGGAAAAGAACCATACCTACATTCCAATCATGCAAAACAATTCTTGCAGCAGATTCCACATCTACAATACCACCTTTTTTGAGCTTTCCCCGGACTGTGGCAACCATCTGAAGGAAATCGTCAACAGAAGTAAACCCGGGGATCTTATATAATGTCACTAATATCTTATCCGGGCAAAGCTTGAGGATTTCCTTAACTGCACAGTTAATAACCAGGAATAAAACAAATACCCAACTACGACAATAAAGATCAATTGAGAATCTTACAACACGAAGAGAACTCACCAGGACCAATTGGATCATCTATTTTTTCAATTCTTTTGCAATTACGAAGAGCAATGGAGGCATCAGTTTCGGATGATTTTAGCATCACAACCCCAGGGCAGTCCAATAATTTAACATTTTTATCCAGCTGAATTTCTTGCATAGATCTTGTCAAGCCAGGGGTGGCACCAACGTTTGCGACGTGAGATCTTTTCAGGCTATTAATTAGGCTACTTTTCCCAACGTTGGGGAGGCCAATAACCCCCACGGTGATAGATTTTTTGATCTGCACAAAAACAAGAAATTAATACTGCCTCACAATAAATCATATAGACATGTGAAGTTATCATGAATCTTTAAGAGAAATGTACTATACACAAAAAAAAAGGTAGGAAAAAGTGGAAAAGAAAATGGATTTCATGTATATACAGTTATACACCAAAATAATTAAGTAGGACTTGTATTGAAATTTCTACCAATACACACCTCATGGCTTCTTGAATAATTTTTCAGCAATTTTATGAGAGTTTCAGCCCCCATACAGTCGCTTGTTTGCAGGGTATCGCTTGCCTTCCCAGCCTTTGCAGCCTTCCCAGCCTTTCGAGCAGACTTCCACCCCAGGTTTGACTTCTGTTCTTGGGTGCTGCATTTAAAGGCAACTGTTGGTAATTCCTCTCTAAGATACTTGAGCCACTTTTCAGCAGCTTCACGAGGAACAAGATCTGAAACGTGAAAAAAACAGGTATCATGCATGTTTTGACGAGTTCTGTGCAGCCTTGAAACATGATTAAATCAGTTGTGCATAAAAATCTTGGAATTATTCATTAGAAGCAAGAACCACTTAACTCTCATGAAAATAAAATGTAAATTCCATTAAATAAATTACTCCCAATAGCTTTCAAAAACCATAACCTGCCAGCTTTTAAAACTGAGATATTCATTTACCAGAAAAACTTGGGGGTTTTAGGGCCAGCATAATGTTAATGTCAAACTCAGGATCATAAAGTTATAAAAGATATGCAGAAGAACAAGCGAACCAATTTTATTTAGGAGCAAAACGAGACGCTTATCAGGCCCTGATTTCATCACCATTTTTTCCATGTCAACACAACGTGTGCCAAGGGGATCTCGGGCATCAATAACCTCCAAAATTACATCAGAAGCTTCGATAACTTTTACCAACTCCTTATAAAAAGATTTCTCTGAGTTGTCTGCAAAAAAGTAAAGAAATTTTTTTAAAATAAATACATCAAATAAAAATATTTGGACACCAAAAAACTCTTGCATATTCAGACCTTGAGTTTTGGAAGCTCGGATGGATTCCTTAGCAACCAACTCCTCTCCACCAGAACACGGCTCTACTTCTTTCATTTCCTCGTCCTCCAAGAGCCCCAATTTTCGCTTTTTAGACTAAAAAATAAAAAAAAGGTTAGGTAACACAGTATAAATCCAAACCGAAAAAATACTCTAATCAGCTGATGCAAAAAATGAAGTTTTCCTAAGTACTGGATGATGCAACAAAATCTTGGTTGATGCTATAAACATCAGGTACTGAGTCAAACTAGAAATTGAACCGGTGCATGAATATATGCACAATTCAATTCCAGGTTTACAGGATCACGTTCTTAAAACATTACAACACTCACATAAATCTGAATTAACCTACTATCAGCGTAGCAAACATTACAAAGTAGCCCATACTGGCTGGCGTTAGGCATTTTATGGTCTGGTGAAAGACTCAGTAGCCATCTCACTCATCTCCAATTCAATTCAATATCCATAGCCTATCCGGGGGAAAAAAGTTCAGTAGAATGTGAAACCAAAAACCAACATAAAAAAGGTTACTCACAAGCGCAGTAAACATGACCCGCGATCAAAAAAGAATGAGCAAACGAATAATAAACCACAAAAGGATTAAATTACCCTATCCTTGCGAGCGGCTTTCTTCTCCTCTAACTCCTGAATGGCGCGCTGGCGGCGTGCCTCAAGCGCCTTGAGCTCCTGCTCCTTAAAGGGCCAATCATTGGGGATTCCCGGATCCTTCTCAACTTTGGATTTCTTGTCGTGTCCCAATTTCTTCGCTTCTTTGGCCTTCTTTTTGTGGTGTTCCTTCACTTTCCGTATTATCTTGTACTTCTTCTTCAGAGACACTCTCTTGCTCTTGCTCTCTGAGAAAATCGAACACAAGAATATTAGTGCATAAAAAAGAAGGATTAAATATGCTTCTGTACACTAAATAGGTTGCTTGGTAACGTACTTTTGCTTTTCTTCACCATGACTGGATTCTGCGAGGAGAGGAAGAAGGAGACAGAGAGGTCGGGGGCGGGGATTTATTAGGGTTTAGAGTGCAAGGGCAGAAAAAATTTGTGGGCGGGTCGGGTTAAATGGGTGTATTTGTATTTGGATCTATATAAACGGGTATCAAGTATTAGGGTGTGTTTCCGATTGCTTATTCAAAGCACTTCTATGTTGCTTTTGCTTAAAGTTGGAAAAAGTTGATTTTAAGCAAAAGCATTGAGTGTTTGTTATTTAAATAAAAAAACAGCTTAATAAACTTAAATTAATTACGAAATTGCCACAAAACAACTTAAAGCAGTCAAAAGCATGTCATGACATGCTTCTCTGCTTCTGCTTTTTTCTGCTTATTTTTAGAGAAGCAATAGCAGAAGCAAACAAATAAAACACCCAAAAACTGCTTTTTTTTATCTGAAAAGCAGATAAGCAGTTTTCATAAGCAATTGCAAACACCTACTTAGTGGTGTTGGTAAAATGTTTATACAAAGTATGAGTTTCATCTATAAACAAACTCAATATGATTGATATAAAATTATTGTTATATTATTTTATGTATTGAGTTGGTGACGTGAATATAACTCATATGTGTGTATACAAGTTTTTCTCGTGATCACTGCTGACTTTCAACGATCAAATCATAATAAAATCGGGTTTTTTAAGTTTTTTTTTGTATAATATACTTATTATTATTATTTCATTTTAGGAAAAAAGTGACGATTTCTAAGTTTGCTTTAATCTATAAGTTAAACCAACCGATCACATATTTTCGTTTGATTTAAATGGGTTCCTTGTCTAGAAAATAAATTGTTTGGTAGATGTTAATGTGATTTGTACGTAAACCTTCCATTTCCTAAAATAAATAGGAATAATTTTATTTGTAAATTAAATGTGTATAATATATACTAGCAGCCGACGCAAACGTTGCGTGTGAATGAATATTATGCATTCAGAAAAATATCAATTATTGATCCTTAAGGGTCCTACTACCAGTATGAAAATACTGAAAATGCAAAGAAAATGCTACAAACAAATAAAAAATCTCACAATCAATTAAAAAATAAATCTTATTTGAGTGATCTTCCAATATTATCCCTTTATCTCATTGCTATTAATAAACAAATAGCGGGTGTTTTTGGTATCTCACAATGATCATACCAAAGTAGTTACTCTAAGGTGCTTATATATATATATATATATATATATATATATATATATATATATAGAGTGAAAATAAATAAAAAAAATTGTTGATTAATTTCGTGGTCTAGCGTCAATCGTGGTTGGACTAAGTCAAGCAAGTTAAGAAGTTAGTTGTTACTCAACCACTATTACATGTTCTGATGTTCATGAATATGTAGCAAAGCGGGAAGGACAGCCGTCGTGGATGGACTGAAAAAATTGAAGGATTCTCGACAAATCAACCAATCAAGAACTTATCAAAATGCTTTTTACAACTTTATCAAATTCTAGTTTTCAATATCAACCTCGTATTTTTGTATTTTCAGTTTGTAAATTTTAATTTTCTAGCTTAGATTGAATTGCCTCCGACTTTTATTTTTTACATCTATGCTTGAAAAATGTTCTTTTTAGTTCTAAATAGCATAATTAATTGTTTATGTCGATTGAAGAATTATATTTTCCATTTTCAGGAATTTCTTTAGTATAATTTGCATAGTTTTCGACGTTTAATCAATGAGATCATAACTAACGATCGAATTGATGATTCACATTTCTTTGATTTAGAAGTTAGATTTTCACATCTTTGGTGCGTTTCGTACCAGGCACGCCATCACAAATTTTCACACCCAACAAATACTAAAATAATATTAAAAACATTTTCCTTGATAACAAAATTGAATGAAAATATTTTATAGATCATAAAATCGAAAACCAAAGTTGTCAGGATCGAATCTGGGTGGTGGGTGGTCAGCCCACAGCCATCTGAGTCCAGTCAAGTTGAGATGTAGTAGCCCGTGCTCTTGAAGTGATTGCACCGAGAGATTATATCGAGTTTGGTTTTCAAATCAGACGGAATACACTTGAATTAACTTGCTATGAAACAGATTAAACAAAGTAAAACCATTAAAACAAATATATGAAGTTGAAAGATAATGCGGAAAGTAAATGCACACATTTGTTTCTAGAATTTCGAAGATGATGTAATCATTCTACGTCTCTCATTCTTCTAGTTTTGGATGATTTTACTTTAAAACCTTAATTTGTACAATCATTCTCGTACAAACTATCTTATAGTCTAAACTCATTGCCTCACAGCTCCACCAGCTGAGGCCACATTTATAGATGGGAGCACAATTGCATATTTTTTACTGTCTATATGCAAAGATTCTGTGTAGACAACATTATCATAGTCAGAACAAATACTATTCTATTAAGCTCACGGATATAACATGTAGAATGTAATATGTTGGCACAATTGATCTCTTAATATATCTGATATGGTCTAGTAAGTGGTGCCTGAATCTAGGTTGTGCACTCATTTAGCAGATATGCATTTGAAGCTCACATAGTTTGAATCTCTTTGGGTTCTTGATATTCTTTTATGCATGTTGTAAATCTTCGAAGGATCCTTTATCTCTATCGCTCTATTGATCTTGCTTTTCAATGTTCAAGTGTGTATATATATCATTGACATGGACATGTCCGTTAGACATATTAGTATACCCGCTGGAAAGTATCTATTTGTTTCTGACTTTCCAATAGTTATATCTACTTTGTTGGCTATTGTTTGCAACTCAACTATTCAGTGTCTGTCCAACTTGAAATTCATTTGTTCAGCTGTCTTGTCGTATAATTGATCTTCATATATCATGCTCTGTTGATGACCATGCTGGTATGCATCAGTTTACCTCTACTTGCAGGTCGCAAATGTTTGGTTGAGTACTCAAACAGTTTGACTATCCAATTGGATTGGTCACATCAGCTTGGTAGGGTCGGTTCAACTCCATTAGTCAGTTGCTGGCCTATTCCGCTGAAGCCCTATTGATCTGTCAGCTGTTCAGATTGATCTGATTACTCAACCAGTTCGGTTCCAGTTCGCCTGGTCTCCACTGACTTTCTTGACTAGTTTTGCTGGTCATTTAACTGTCATGACTGCTTGTCACGCCTCGGACCCAGGCCCGCGCAAGCGCGACTGCACAATGAGCTCCTATAGTAACTACTTCGTATCCGTCCTCGCTCTACGAAAATGGTTAACCCAAGTTGCTATAATAGTCCATTGTAAGCCTTTATAAACCACTTTAAATTTTCATCCACAACCAATGTGAGACAAGGGTATTACAATCACCCCTCCTTTAGAACGCGGCGTCCTCATCGCGACCTAACTCATCGATCCACCGGCACCGGGAATCTAGAGGTGGCTCCTACATATTCAAGAGGTGGCTCCCGTCATGTAGCACTTTGCCCCGCAGGTTCAAGAGGTGGCTCCCACGAACGTAGCACTTTGCCCCGCAGGTTCAAGTAGCACTTTTGCCCTTTAGGCTCAAGAGGTGGCTCCCACGCACGTAGCACTTTGCCCTGCATATCACTTATCTCCCGGTGTTTTCTGCCAGTGACCGGCTCTGATACCATTCTGTCACGCCCCGGGCCCAGGCCCGCGCAAACACGACTGTATAATGGGCTCCTATAGCAACTACTTTGTATCCGTCCTCGCTCTACGAAAATGGTTAACCCAAGTTGCTATAATAGTTCAGTGTAAGCCTTTATAAATCACTTTAAATTTTCATCCACAACCAATGTGGGACAAGGGTATTACAATCACCACTCCTTTAGAACGCGGCGTCCTCATCGCGACCTAACTCATCGATCCACCGGCACCGGGAATCTAGAGTTGGCTCCTAGAGGTTCAAGAGGTGGCTCCCGTCATGTAGCACTTTGCCCCGCAGGGTCAAGAGGTGGCTCCCACGCACGTGGCATTTTGCCCCGCAGGTTCAAGAGGTGGCCCCCGTCGTGTAGCACACTGCCCTTTAGGCTCAAGAGATGGCTCCCACGCACGTGGCATTTTGCCCCGCAGGTTCAAGAGATGGCCCCCGTCGTATAGCACTTTGCCCTTTAGGCTCAAGAGGTGGCTCCCACGTATGTAGCACTTTGCCCTGCATAACACTTATCTCCCGGTGTTTTCTGCCATTTACCGGCTCTGATACCATTCTGTCACGCCCTAGGCCCAGACCCGCGCAAGCGCGCCTGCACAATGGGCTCCCATAGCAACTACTTCGTATCCGTCCTCGCTTTACGAAAATGGTTCAACCAAGTTGTTATAATAGTCCATTGTAAGCCTTTATAAATCACTTTAAATTTTCATCCATAACCAATGTGGGACAAGGATATGTGGTTGTTTCATCATTCAAACTACACTTATCAATTCTGGGTGATCATCAACCTTGTTATGCACTTGATAAAAGTATCTGCAATAAATTGCAAGTTTTGTTAAATCAAAACTAAGATTAATCGGATCGACGAAACCCAACAAAATTGCCAATAAACAAAATTGATTCGAATTAAATGGTTTTGTTGGGCCAATTGTGACATAGACATCACAATGACCCGAGGAGAGGATGTTTGGATTTGGTCCATATCACATCTGGACCTCGACCCGATTACCCGAGCAGTCCAACTATCCAGCCGTTTTGTTGACCTTATCAGTCCTCTGGATCTTCATCTGTTTGGCTCTTGTAATCTGTTAATTGGTTCCCTAAAATTTTTGCGGTTCAACTGTCATTTTAGCTAGAAAAATTTCCATGTGGAAAACGATGTTTGCGCGCACTCAATCCTCATCCACTTCTCTGTAAGTTATACACTTTTCCTGTCATTTTCCGTCAAAGCCAATTATCTGTTGCATTTTCTTATTACCTTGAATTTAGGGTTAGTTTTTTTAATGTTTGATTTAATTTAAGCTGTACTTTGTGACAAATATTTGTTGATCTTGAACCACGTCTGGAATGTAATGAGTTGATATTGGTAGTTAAATTCTTTAGATGAATCAGCTGCTGTACATTTATGACGCGGACTGTAAATTCCATACGCTTTGATAGTGCTTCAACAAGTTGTCAACGAATAATTACAAATTGGAGGGGGTGGAAATCTATTTCCTAGCTAGGAACTGGCTGATCCAGCATTAGATATATCATATATGACTTTGTTTGTTGAAATTCTGCCTTGTAATCCTCTACATGTTAAGTGTTAGAGAATGTTGGAACCCCCTTCTTCTTCGCATTTGGTTTTCTGCAATTGGGCTGTATGCATGGTCAGTACTTCTGTGGTTCAATGCTCGAAAATGTGAAATGAGAAAATTCTTGTTCTCTCGCAACTACTGTACGTTAAGCAATTGAGATCAGAACTATGCCTGTGGCTGCAGAGGCAGCATCATTTTGTCGAAAACAGTAAGTTTTTGTGGTTCATGAATAATGAATGTGATTTCTCAGTGCTTCTCATTTTGCAGGTGCTAATTTGTGATCTGGTGCGCACTGAACATTTTCCCACAATGTATACTAGCCATCTATTATGCTAATCAATTGGAAGAGACTCTGCTAATGGCAGTATGTGCGGTTATTCCATCCAATGCCAAGCTGCAAGCTCATGGAAATGTTTTTAAAGAGCCGTCATTGTTGGCCAAAACTTCTCATGTCCCAGCTCAAAGGTTTCTGTTACATTCAGTTAGTTCGGTATCCTCCTAATATACATAAAATCTCTGGTCATCATTTGGATTGACTCTTGTCCACTGTACTCATTCAGATGAAATAACTGTAATTGTCTTGTAGTCACTAGATAGAATTTTTTTCCCAATTATAATAAAACATCAGTCTTTTCATTCTCTTACCTCCACTCTTCTGTTTTTTGCAATCTCTCATACCTCAGCTGTTCAATCTCATATTTTCTTTTAAATTTGGTTATATTTCTTCTCATGTATCTGTTTGTACTTGTTGTGAATTGTTTTGCTATCAAGAGATATCTTGGATTAGATGTATATGCAGGAATTTTTATTTTAGTTTCTCAAGCTTATTTAAAGATGGGGTATATATTCCCTAAATGATTATTTTTTTTTTTTATCAATCCCTGATAATTTCTAGGAGGATTTATTGTGCAACTTTTAAAGTTAAGCCATTCTCTCTGTGGAAGGCCCACAACCTCATTGCTCCATGCTTATCAATTGGATTTCCAAAACCTGAGACTCTCAATAGGTGCTGTTGCTTTGGTGCCCTAGTTAATGCTGATGGTGCTATTTCTTCCGACTGGGTTCCTGTTGCAGACCAGGTCCTCCTGTTGGCAAGTATGATCCTTACATTTATAGCTGGAGTAATTCCTACGGGAAAGTACTTGCATAATAATGCAACAAGCATCTCCCAGAATGATGTGGTATCTGAAAGCTCTTCTTCCTCGGGTAGGTAAGGAAGGTTTATGATTGAAATTTCTCCAAGGTTATATCTTTTGTACAGAAGATTATGCTTAGATGATAATATGTGTCTGCTATGTTCCATTTTAAGTTTTGATTTATTTAATTGCAGTGAAATGACCAATGATAATGAGGTTTACTTGCAGTTTGCCTGGGATATTGTGAAAGGCAAGCTTATGGATTCCTTATCTGCTATAAAAGTTGGGGTAGATTTAAGAGAAACACTTTCGGAATTTGAAGGAAACAACACAAAACGGCAGTCTAGTTTGTGTGCTGTTGATGAGGGTCCCAGAATAAGATTGCTATGGGCATCATTTCAGTGGTTCAACAAAGAGGCAGGCACTTTGATATTGTGTTATGTACTTGTATTCTTTGTTTGTGTTGTTAGGAAGTGCGGACCGTTTTTTTTAAAAGGATTTTGTTCTAGAGAAAGAATTTTTCTTCATACTGCCACAGATGGAAGACGCTAGTAATTTTTCTCTTTTTTCCTTGGCTTTTTATTACTCTGTTGTGAACAGAGGATTAGTAATTCTCTTCTTTAGGTGTCCAATATCTCTGGAAACTCTGCCACAAAGTCAACCAAGGACTTTTCGGCTGTCTTTGCTGAAATTATTCTGAACTGTGGCCAGAATCTATGTAAAACATGGCTGGAAGGGGAACTTCAACTGGTATCCGAAAAACCTGACAAGGTTTGTTGCCCCATGAAATATAATTGGTACACATTATTGCTGCAATGAGCTATCTGAATTACTTTGTTAAGCATAACTGTTATTTTGTTTTCCCCACTCTCTATTAGGAACTTCCTTCTTTGGTGGTCAATAAATTAGGTGCCTATGACAATCTATTTCAAAGTATCAGAAAGTCAGGCAAGGAGGATTTATATGCAGAATTGACATATGCCCTTAAATTTGGGTCTTCCAGGTAAAAAAAAGTAGTGATATCTTTTGGAGGTTGACCATATTTCTATGCCAACCAGTAACCGGTTATTTACACATTGATGAGTGTTTCTTTTAGTAAACCCTGTTGTCTTTTCCTGATGAGTATCTTCTTTAATTTCTTGATTTGGAGAAATAGCTTGAAAGGATGTGTCAAAGCAAAGAGGTTACATGTTTCTATGTCAACCAGAACCGGTTATTTACTCTTAACACATTGATGAGTGTTTCTTTTAGTAAACCATGTTGTCTTTTCCTGATTAGTATCTTGTATAATTTCTTGATTTGGAGAAATAGCTTGAAAGGATGTGTCAAAGCAAAGAGGTTAAGGGCAGTACCAATAACATGCTCAGAAGTATGATTGTGATGGAAACTAACTTCAGGATAACTTTTGTATCTACCAGTATCATGTGGAAATGTGGCCTCAATGGCTATATGGGGTTCCTGATTTCGTAAAGCTTTTCTTTGATAAAATGCTTCATTTGTGTTTCTATTTACTTTGATTAAGTTTACCTTGCCCTTTGCGTGCTGTTTATTGAAATCTTTATTTTCTTTTGTTTTTTGGCAGCTAATATTTTTTCGATTTAATTTGATGTTCGAGTGAATCAGTTACAGCACCTTGGGATCTGCATTTATGGTTTACTTAGCCATCACAACTATTTAATGGTTATAAACACTGTAGTATTTCAAGTAAAACTAGTTTTATACAATATGTGTACATTGACGCCCACAATCACAGATAATGGATAATGCAAGAAAGATAGCTTTTGCAATGCTTGCCTTTACCATTCTCTTTGTAGTCTTTAGAGGCAGATAGCATGTTTATTGTACAAGGATCCACGATTTTCTGAATTGCACCTCTTTGTTTGATAGGAATGATGGATGCTGCAATCATAGCTTGTTTGCCCAACATGGAGTAGCAATATTGGAAGATCTTCTGATCACATTGTCTGATGGCATTGCAAGCACTTACTTGGAGCTTATATCAGTGGACAGTAGCTTGTCTAATGAGATGAACAACCTTGGCTTGAGCCTGTGTACCTTATCCACTAGAGCACTTCAGCAATTGCGCAATGAGGTGGACTTTATCTTTCACCCTGCCATTCATGTTTTTTACAGAACCTCTCATACTTGTGTCAGGCATTTAAGTTCCCCGAATATGCTACTCATCAACATGGTTCTTTCTGAAGAGATGTTCCATACTTCACTCATGGAGCAATTGTATTTTATGAAGCATGAAGTTGTGTTCATCCGTAAAAGCAAATTTGCCTTGCATATTATTTTGGAGGAAACCTTTAAAAAAATTTCTTTCGTTGTCATTACTAATACTATTTGTAATAGTTTTTCGAGTTATATTGGGCATGGGAGGCCCAGAACTGTTACTTTGTCCAAGGCATGTAGTAGACTGATGAGGTCTGTTTATTAACATGAGTTTTAGGATGGGGACTGAAGTTGGTAAAACTATATAACGTGGAATGATAGTGATTTATAGATTGAAATATGCGAGCATTACGGTACTAGCTTTTCTGTAGATTTAACGTTAAAGATCTGGGTTTATCTGGTTCACAGGTAGCATTGAACCAATGGTTGCATCAAAACATGGCAGCAATTGTATCTATGTATGAAGATAGGTTTGAACTTTGCACACTTCAAAGCTTACCCGCTCAGAAATCCAACACAAACGAGGCTGGGAATTTTAGTTGGTGGAAGAATTTCAGTTTGATGAGATCAGGACCTGTATCATCAGAACTGCATTTTGTTGTGATCAGCCACGTCTCTGTACCTTTTAAAAGGACCAAGGAATTAAGGGCCTTGACTGGGTGGTATGTTCTACTCCATTTCCTATTTTTTCCCTGTGAATTACTAAGTTTTATGAGTTCATTACCTCCGTTGATATTTATATCTTCAGATGCACCTAGTCATGCGAACATTTTCTTTTAATAGGTTGCTGGTTGTCATCCCAAACATACTACTAAATGAAATGACCAATTAACCAAACCATCAATAGAAAGATTCGTTGTAGAATTTTGGTTTCCTATCAATTATTGTAACTACAAACTAACGTTTTGTTCGAGCTATTTTTGGTAAATATTACACTTCACATTCCACGAACTGTTATATTTCTCAAACATCAATGCAAGTACGTATGTTATACGCACTAGTTGTGTATTTAAGAAGCCAACCTCTCAATGTTTCGAGTAAAAAGTTGGATTATTCTTATGTTGCAGGAGGTACTATTTCAGTCTATTCCTTGAATTGGCAGATATCGCCATGCCATTTGTAAGAACCATTGTCTCTAAAGTCAGTGATGCCATTTCATTCTTTCTGGTCTGCTTGATAGGGAGGTCATTAGGGCTAATTTACTCTGGAATTCGACAGTCCTTGCGATGGAAGTGAGGTAAAAACAGTACCTTATGTTTTGTCTAAGCTGCATCCCATCATTCTTTTCCGGTATTACTTTGCAACTACTTAGATGTTTGGTCTGGGCATTACGAAGGTCCATATTTTGTCATTTTGAGTATTTTTAAATTTTTTGAAGTGACAAGTGACTTTGATTCTCACTTTAATTGTTAATAAAACATAGCTCTTCGGACTTGTGAGTAGGAACTAGATTCTTCCCATAATCCTAAGATAATTCTTCCCATAATGCTAAGATTTCATGTACGTTTACTTGCAAACATTATATAACACCTTGACGTAGCTTTGAGATGAAACAACTTAAAGCAGAACTTTTGGACCATCTATTTGTTGGGAAACGCAACGGAAAGGAGAGTGGGGCCTAAAATTTTAATCTCTCTTCATTCATGGAAGTGAAAAATAATTTCTTTGGCTGAAAAGCTGTAATGAAGATTATAAAATATTGTGCCAAAAGATCAATGATTCTTGGCACTGTTTTGAGAAGTCTACTGCAGATTCATAAGATATCCAATCAATCCAAAATAATGATTTGTTTTGCAGTATTATTTATCTAAGTCTTTATTTTTTTTGGGTTGGGTCTTGTTAATATTATTTCCCTTTTTCACAATTTTTCATCAAGAAAACGGATGATACGATTTTAGTTTTTTTTTTGTTTACTCGAAAGGAGCTATCTCAGAACGTGAAATAATTATATACATCCGGTTTGGATCTCACTTGTATACCAACACATTATTACAACACAATACTTTTTAAATAAAAAAAATATAAACTAATATACCAACTATTTTAAATCAATTTTTATTGAGTTGATCCATAATTAGAGCCTAAAATATGTATTTTCCACTCAGAATAATGGTCAATTTTGATTTTGATTGATCCATTTTTTTATATTATTTATTATTTATAAGCTGTTCTACTCGTTTGCACTGTAGCCCCTAACCTGTGATTTACAGCTGATTTTGCTAGCGATGGTGGGTAACATGGCAAAACGAAAGGCAATGGCTAATAATTTTTCGAAAAAGATGACAAAAAGACAAAAGTACATTTGCCTCCACCAGCTTTACTCGACATGATTTTTTTCAAAGAAACTTCTTGATTTAATCTAAATAATATTTGGTGCCCACATTTTCTTCAAGTGAGGTCTCCATTGTTGGGTTTTCACGCATAGTCGCTTTGTCAATTACAAGATTCTTTTCCAAAGCCCTTAGCTCAAGTGATATCAAGCCCTCAAGTGAGGACGCTGCCTCATACCACCCTCTATTTTGATACCCGAAGCCTTCCACATCATACTCCTTAATGAAAAATGTTACAAGATTTGTTTTGCTCTAAATATTTATGATTTTTTTTATTTGAATGTACGCTGCTTTATTACCCCCAAAGGATAGAGATAAATTTGACCGTCGACCGTAGGGTATCAACGATTTTAAATTGGAAGTTCTCAACTCGAATTTTGAAATATATATTATCCTATCTAAATTTATCAAGACTAAGGGGGGTGTATTCAATCTGGACTTTTATTGACTTTTAATGACTTTTTTAAATGATTGACCTTTATGTAGTCGATAGATTTATATTGACTTTTATAGAATTATATAGAGTTATAAAAAGATTTGTATAGAGTCTCGTAGACTTTTCAATAGATTTCTATAGACTTTATTGACTTTTAATGACTTTTTATATTATGGACTTTTATGAAATTGATAGATTTCTAATAACTTTTATAGAATTACACGAAATTATCAAAAGAATTGTATAGACTCTATAGATTTTATAACTTATAATTGATTTCTTTGAACTAACAATTGAACATAAATAACTTCTTCAACATATAATTTCTTTTTGTTATTAATGTAAACACATTTTACTTATTTAACAGTCAAAAATGTGAAAAATACATATTCAATTCTTTTGCATGACAAATATTGAACAACTTTTTTGTATCTTCAACATAACGACCTTGAAGATTCAGTTAATATTGCTATATAATTGTAATCTATAATTTTGTGTAATAAAACAAAAGTTTTCTATTAAATACATTTTATAAACTTAAAATATTTTTTGATGATAGTTGACTACTATAAAAATTCTTAAAACATACTTTTTAAATAAACATGATAATTTATATCGTTATAAATATCTTTTGTTTTAGAAAAAAATTATTATAATTGTTTATAGATATAGACCCAATCGTTTTAAAAATCTAACATCTAATATAAAATTGAGCACATTAACTTGCTATTTTATCAAAAAACTTGTGTAAATATTAGTATTATATTGGATAAAAAATAAGATGTGAAAAAAACAATAATTGAAGAAAGAGCCGCACATTAGAAATTAAAGAAATGGTACATGTAGAAAACAGGGGAGGAAAAGCCAATGGGGAGGTGGCCATGTCGAAAATGAAAATATCAAAGAGTAAAGAGAGGTAAGGGTAATTAGGAATTAAAAGTCATTCCAAATCTTAACTAGGAGTGGTGGAGAATTTTTAACTTTTTTGGGATGTACATGGGGCATCAGAGTTTGTACCTAAAGATTTCAACATAAGTCATTAAAAGTCTATGAGATTTTGGATACATGTAGACTTTTATAGAGTTTTAAAAATTCAAGTTTGAATACCACCTGACTTTTTAAACTCTACGAAAGTCTGTCTTGAATACCATTAGACTTTTGCAGAGTATATAAAAGTCTGGATTGAATACCTCTAGACTTTTAAACTCCATAAAAGTCATTAAAAGTCAATAAAAGTCTATAACCAATACACCCCCCTAAACTTTACTTTATTCCGTCAGCAGAATAGCACTCTCTTCCTCTCAAAAAGAATAGAACTCTCTTGGACGCACTAGTGCTGGCAAATTGCCGATAATTAGGCGGAACATTAACATAAATGTATGGATGAACATAACTGATAAAACTGAAATGTAATAATGGTTGATGACTTGTAGCCTATCTGCACCTGTCGCAATTGCGACCTGGATGTCTCGTGTTCGAGTTTCGGTCCCCCGAGTAGTTGTAACCGTTGCTAAAAAAATAATGCAATGCTGGATTTTGTGACATCCCAAATAAACTGACATTTTCTTATCACATCGAAACTTGAGGATCTATAACTAATTAAATGGAACATTCACTTCTTTTTCTTCTGGAATTCTTCTGCCTCTACTCTTTGCTAACTTATATGCAGCGTACAACATGTGCATGCTATACCTGATGGAAGGGTAAAATACTGAATATTTAACTCCTTCGTCGCGGATTAAAACTATGCTTTATTTTATCTCATTGCTGACGAGTCACATAAGATCAAATCAATCCCGGGATCTTGATTCTAAACCCGCATTTGGACTCAACACTTCCTCAATTACATGCTTAAATCATGTTTATGTAGATTAGCGATGAGATTATAACCAACGATCGAATCGAGACTCACATCGCTTAGTTTTAGAAGTTAGATTTTCATTTTGGCACACTTAAGTGTCAAAAAAAACAAAAAAAAAAACTAAAGTGATCATCGAAAAACGTGAAGCCAAAAGTTTAGGAAGAAAATGTCATGATTAATATGGTTGATGAAAAATCACAATCATGTTTCCAAAAAAAAAAAATCACAATATAAACATTTTTGTCCATACATTGTTTTTTCCAAATATACTGACATGAAGAGGTGATATATGCACCCATTTAATTTAAAACTCATCATTTTTAATATATATATATATATATAATTTATTTATTTAAGAAGATTGTGATTACCTCAATTCCCGAGGGCTGAGGCATGCTTTGAATTATTGAATAATAATTATTAATATTACCGAACTAAGAAAGCTATATATATATATATATATATAATTTAATTTATTTAAGAAGATTGTGATTACCTCAATTCCCGAGGGCTGAGGCATGCTTTGAATTATTGAATAATAATTATTAATATTATCGAACTAAGAAAGCTAGATATTAATTATTTTTGGTGGGAGTGTAAATTATGCTGAATCCGGGCCAATATTGCCAGATTTAAAATGGAAAAGATATCAATCAACACACTGTGCTCCGGGTCACTACATGCCCAAATTTATTTTCGTGGGAAGCACCTTTATTGCATTTGTGAGTAATGTTTAATAAATTTGTTGGAAATTATGAAATAAAATTAAAGGACTCGCGATCGATTGCGAGTGACAGCGTGTTGAAAATGGGGGCGCGATCGATTGCGCAATCAATCACGCCCTGAGCAGAGTTGCACGTTTTCGCGTTTGGCTGCATTATTTCATGATGGAATGCTTCCAAATGGTTTCTTTTGGTAACACTACTTGATATACAATATAACAAACAACCCCTGAACGAATTAAATATGATTATTGAAAATCAAACACAAGATCAAAACAAATTTCTTGCAAAATTTCTGCATATTCATATTGTTCCTCCTCCTTTCTTGTTGAGCACTTTTGAACCTTTGTGGTTTAAATGATTTGTGATTTGGAGTGTTCCTATCACAAATCATAGTCGTTGTATATTGGGAGACAAATTGCGAATTGAACCGTTACAAAGGTATTTCTTGTGTTTTACTTGCTACTTTCATAAGATACACATCCAGTAAATATTTTGTACTACAATCTTAAGATAATATTCGCAACAAATGGCTTCTTAAAGTGTAACAACGACTCCCGTTCATCATGGTGAAAGGCCAGAGAAGTTCAACGAAAACGACTTCAAGCGGTGTCAACAAAAGATGATGTTTTACTTGACAACCTTGGGGTTAGCAAGGTTCCTCAATGAGGATGTTCCTACTGTCATGGAGATGAAACCGACAGCCAAAAGAGGGTTGCGGTTGATGCGTGGAATCAAAGCGATTTCCCGTGCAAGAATTATATTGTCAATAGACTAGACAACAAATTGTACAATGTGTATTGCCTATTAAAGACGGCCAATGAATTGTGACAATCCTTGGAGAAAAAATATAGATCCGAGAATGCCAGTATGAAGAAATTTATCTTTGGGCAATCCCTGGATTTTAAAATGGTTGACACAAAGCCGCTGATAGCGCAAGTGCAAGGTTTGCAAGTATTCATGCACAAAATTCATGCTGGGGGAATGGTTCTCAGTGATTCATTCCAAGTGGCTGCAATGATTGAAAAGTTGCCTACATCATAGAAGGACTTCAAGAATTATCTCAAGCACAAATGAAAATAGATGAATTTTGAGGACCTTGTGGTTCGCTTGAGAATCGAAGAGGACAACAGAATTTCGAAAGGAAGGAAATTGGCACTAACATGAAGCACGAGTGAACTTAGTGGAAAAACCCGCCTGAACAAAGCGCAAGTTTGACGGCATGGCCTCCAAATCTGGAAAGAGAAGAAGTTCAAAGGCAAGTGCTACAAATGTAAAAAAACCTAATCACATGGCAAAGGATTGTCGCAATAAAGATAATCGTGAGAAAGCTATGGATCAAGTAAATGTGACCGAAGAAGATCGCCTCTCAAATGATTTGGGTGATCTAGTGCTTACTGCTTAATTTGATTGTGTATCTTTGAAAGTTGTAAACTCAAAGAATGAAGTGATTCTTAAAAAATGTAATGATGATATTTGTTGACATCAATAAAATTTATGTTATTACTTCTTGGATTGAATCGTATGGTTTGTGACGTGATTGTTAGGATCATTTAAACCATAGTTCGTAGCACAAATTGTAATGTTAAACTTATTGCTTGAGTGGGGGCTACGTTAACAAAATCGTCATTCATTTGTTAAAAGAAACTTAACGCCTCTAGAATGATGTTTGTGATGAAAATATTGTGCAAACTAGAGATATGAGAAAAATAATTTGTTACTTTATCAATATTTGCACATGATATTGTTGTGGCTTCTTTGTTACGAAGCAAAAACAATGCCGTTTATGTGTTTAAACACTTCAAGAATGAGATTGCAATCAAATTTAGCAAATGAGGTTTGCTATGTGAAATTGTGAGTAGATTATACTTGTGTTGTCTAAGAATTTGACGCTTAAGCTTGAATTTGCAAGAATAAAATCTTGAATTCGAGTTTCTAAGCTTTGTACGCTTAAAACACAAGTGATGAATCGAAGCACAAATTTCGACTATACGTTGTAATATCTCACTTGGTTCATTTGAATTTCTAAGCTAGTACGCTTAAAATATGAATTTGAAAGATTTAAAATCTTGAATTCAAGTTTTCTAAGTTAGCACGTTTAAATTGCAAATTGTGAACCGAGTTTGAGAATATCCAAGTTTCAACTTTTGTAAGCAAGTATGCTTAATCCAAAATCTTCAAGAAATAAAATCTTGAATTTGGATTTGTAAGACGATAACACTTAGAACTTGAAACACGAATGTTTGAACGCCAGTGCAATTAGTGACTGTCCCGAAATTGCGAGGGGTTGCAATTCTAAGAGTCAAACACATCCTAAGTGCCACATTTAGGCAATGACGAAAAACCTTGTGATTGAAGGAAAATAGAGTTTCATACAATATTTGAAATGTAGGTGTGCTTGGCTAAACTAGAAATATGAAGTCCAAAGTGAAGTCATAACAAACGCCAAATAAATGACATGAAGAGCTTGACAAATCATCTTGTCAAATAGATTAACAAGTGTGACAAATGTGTACACACCTAAGCATATGCATGCTTGTGTATTGATGATATGCTTATTGGAGAACCAATTTAGAAATCATCAAGAAACAAAGAAAAGTGTTGACGAGACATTTTTGGCATGTGTGCATCAAGAACAATACTTGGAATTAAAGTTTCCAATACATTTGAAGAATGAAATCTCAGTGATTATCCGAGTTTCAAATTTTAAGCTTTGCGCTTAAATTTCAAGTTTACAAGAAATAGAATCTTGAACTTGTAATTTTTAAGAATCTATGCGCTTAAAAATTTGAATTGTGAATTAAAATTGAGTCTTTCCCCTGGTCTCGAATTTTGTAAGAAATAACGCTTAAATCCAAATTTCAAGGAAATAAATCTTGGAATTGGTCTTCTACGTTTACAACGCTTAAAATTCGATGATGAAAATATCCTAAAAGGATAAATGATGCAAATGAGATAATGTGATTACCAAAACTGAAGAAATATTGTTATGAAAAATTCTCTATGCAAAACATATAAAGCTTCTTCGACCGAGTGACTTTAGAGAAAAATGTTGTGGATCAACTAAAATGTGTTGCACTAATGATGTATGACAAAATGATCTCTAGTGTCATAATCTTGAGTGGTTATGTGAAACCGTGGATCCGCATATGAAATGGTTAACAGAAAGATCATATGGAAGTTTAGTGAGGGGAATGTGGTTAAAACCCTATAATCAAAATCTCATAGTGGATACACATCATTGTTGACTGGAGATACCAAGCTCTTGGTTCAAAGGGACAACTAAATTATGAGATTGTACAATCACATTGGATATCAATCTCCAACCCCTTCCTATGATAAGTGGTGTAACCTGCAAAAGGGGTATGAGGATAGGCAAAAGACCTTTAATAATTCATAAGACATATAAGAATATGTTGGAGTATAGCAGGATACTCTTTTAGGAGATCACCTACGTGAGTGCGAAGTGTGGCCGCTTCAAAGATGGAAAGCACTTATGAAACCAGTGGTCCAAGGCCGGAATGGACACAACCGTAAGAAACCAATACGAAGGTTATATTTGTTATGGTGTGAGTTCAATTTTCTAGGTTTACACCAACGACTAAATAGTTCAAGACTATGAGTTCACTATTAAGTCAAGTAAATCCGATTGAACTCCACTATGGAAGGTTCAAAGCCGCAAGCTACATCTCCAGATGCTATAACAATTCGTTAGAGGTGCTCAACTGCATACATGCATTAATTAATTCTTGTGGGGGATTGTTGGAAATTATGAATAAACTAAAGGACTCGCGATCGATCGTGAGTGGCATGAAGGGTGTTGAAAATGCGAGAGCGATCGATCGCGCCCTGCGCTGGGTTGCACGTTTTCGCGTTTGCCTGCGTTTTTTCATAATGAGATGCTTTCATATAGTATTTTTTGGTGACACTACTTGGTATACTATATAAGGAACAACCCCTGAACGAATTAAAACATGATTTTCGAAAATCAAACACAAGATCAAAGCAAAATTTTTGCAAATTTCTGCATATTCATCTTGTTCCTCCTCATTTCTTGTTGAGCACTTTTGAACCTTTGTGGTTTAAAAGATTTGTGATTTGATGTGTTCCTATCACAAATCATAGTTGTTGTATCTTGGGAGACAAATTGCCAATTAAACCTTTAGCACCGTAGCCGGACAATATTGTCTTAAGGACGGAGATTCCAAATCTCGCCTCGACATTCTTACTACAAATTTGTTGTTTTTGATTGCTACCTTCCTAAGATACATATCCAGTAAATATTTTGTACTACAAAATTATGCAATTTATTCATGAATATTAGTTTATGACTTTGTTAACAGAATGGTAAAATATGATTTCAAGGTTATAAAAAAAACCCTGTAAACTAAGTAGAGTCAATCGGGTTTATACGGATGCACATGTATCTAGGAGCGGAGGAACGATTTTAAATCCGGGGACAGAATTTTTTTTTTATAAAAAAAATTAAAGGTAAAATAGATATTTTTAACCTGCAACATATATATATATATATATATCTCGAACAAAATACATTTTTAAAAAAAAAAAAAAATTCTACCTGGAAATGTTTAAGTACTCATCAAAAATATTTATAAAATAGCAATTTTGGTAGGATATTTTTTGGGTATTCATCAAAAATATTTATAAAATAACAATTTTAAAATCCTTAATTTAATATAATCTCTTAGTTCTCTTATTTTTACATAAAAATATTTTATATAATGTATACAAAAAATTAATTTACGATTTGTGCACAGGAATAATTGAATATGTATAAAGAGAGGAAAGTGAAAAGAAGATCTTGCTTTTGAGGATTTTCTTCCTAAGCTGTTTGTGGTTTCATGTGTCACATTCTTTCTTTTTTTCTTCTGAGGAAAGATTCTCGGAATTAAATAAAGTATTATAATGAATTTTGGCTTTAAATAAAGTTGGTTTATCAAATTAACTTTATCATTATGTTAGATTCCAATTAGCAAAATGACATGATAATATGAAATAATGCTAATAGTTATTCTTGGAAGGATGTGTTTGAGATATAATAAATTTAAAGCTATTTAGGGAGTATTTGAGTTACTTTTGAAAAGGGTATCTGCTTTTCAAATAAATAAAAAATTTGGATGTTTATTTTTTGTTATGTTATTGATTCTCTAAACAAAACATGTAAAAACATAAGTATATAAGCAAGTCATGAGATATTCTGTCTGTTTAAGTTAAACGATGTCAATTTTGTAAAAATTGAAGTTCATTATGCTATTTTTTATTTTAATATAGACCACTCTTTTACTTAAAAAGGACTTTTCAAACATTAAGCCAAATCAACATAGAAGTATTTTAAATAAACAATACAAACACAAATTTATCATATCTATAGGAGTTAGTTGAGAAAATGGCGGAAAAAATTTGTGATATATGGTGAAATTACTAATAAGTACATCGAATGAAATTTACATATCAAATGCAATATTTGAGCATTATTGAAAAACATTATTGGTGTCACATATAATACCAAAACACAGTTATTCTAACGCATCGTTTGGTACAACAGATGAGATGTGATAAGTGATGGATGAATAGTTAAAAATCATGGTTTATCCTACCTTATAACTGTATCAAACGGTGTCTAATAGTATTAAATTATAATATTATAATAATATACATAAGTATTTAAAAAAGAAAATAGGATAACCTGATTTCTTTAAACAATTCATAAGTTGTCAAACAACTTATTTTGAGATCTTATAAACTCTTGAAAGAAAACTTAATTTTTATAGTTTCCGAGCTCTCAAAAAGCTTTTAGCTAAAAAGATTATGAGCTCAGCCAAAAACCCTTATACGACCAAGCTCCCAAAAGTTGTATATTATGTTATGGCTAATAAAACTATTTAATGATCTAGGGCATAGTCATTGTATCCTATTTATGCCCATTAAATAGTTGGTAAATATAGGGTCCATATGGGAACTCTGTTTCGAGGCTCGGGGCGTGACATAATCGTATTTATGATAATGAATATGACATATTTACCATCCAGATTTCGATTAACCATTTATTGGGTTGGCTTGAAGCTATTAATAGGTCTCGATCAGCATTTGTGCAACTCCTCAACGTTGGCAATGAATGTTTTATTTTCCTTCAGATAAGCCAAAATTTTATTAAAAAGAATAACGTGAAGTGTTTAGCATATGGCAAAAGTTAATACAGATTAATACCGAACAGTAGTTTGAACTTAAACAAATGAGGGGAAAATGAAACTAGTCAACCACCAAATAACATCTAATGCCATCTTTTCTTGGTCCATACCACACATACTCCATTGTGATAAGGAACGTGATCACACATACTCCATTGTGATAAGTCATCCACATACTCCATTGTGATAAGGAACGTGATCACACATACTCCATTGTGATAAGTCATCCACATACTCCATTGGATAAGGAATGTGACCACAATTTCAAATACTCCATACCACACAATTTCATAAATCAATCCAAAAGTCCATTGTGATAAGGAATGTGATCAAAGTTCCCATTTATTCTAAGGCTTATCTATGCATCCCAATGAAGTAATTTTCAAGACTTCCAACTCGCATTATGCATGCATTTTAACAAAATATATTTATCAATCCATTTTTTATTTTGTTATATATATATATATATATATATATATATATATATATATATATATATATATATATATGTGTGTGTGTGTGTGTGTGTGTGATCCCAATTTTTTAATGTTCGGTAGAATAAGTGTAATAAAATATTTACTAGAGACACCACATTTTTTTACGATGTCTATGGTTAACTAATTGACGGGCTGCGCGAATAGTTGAAACCATACCCAATCGAAAAAGCATGTTATCCAAAAGCATTTCAAGTAATTGTAGTAAAATTTGACCTGTTGACCCCTTGGCTTTTCCCGGAACGTGATTGGTTTCTAAGATCACTTCCGACTTTAGGCCTTTTATTTGGGGGGAGGTATGATACCCGTCGGTGCCGAATTGAAAGGATTAGTGCCCCCTTCAAAACAACATAACAAGAGCCTTTTGGAAACAAAAAAATAATAATCTATTCGAGGGACAAATTAGAGATATTTTGTTTCACCACAATAAAATTATTTGATTCTTTTCTTTCAAAGAATTTCCATGACACATCAGAACAATAGTTTATAGGATTTAATGATTCCTAAAAGTGGATGACTATACTGGATTTGGTGCAGTCATTTGATTTGATAATCAAAATCTAAGGAATAGAAAAGAATAATGGCTTGTTTGTCTATCTACGACCAATCTATGTATGATAGAAGAAAAGGAATGGAATCCTAAGATGTCGCCTTATATCTCCGCAAAGCGTAAAGGTATTCATATTACAAATCTTACTAGAACTGCACGTTTTTATCCGAAGCCTGCGATTTGGTTTTTGATGCAGCAAGTAGGGGAAAACAATTCTTAATTGTTGGTACCAAAACTAAAGCAGTTGATTCAGTAGCATCGGCTGCAATAAGGGCCCGATGACATTGTGTTAATAAAAAATGGCTCGTCGGTACGTTAACGAATTGGTCTATTATAGAAATGAGACTGCATAAGTCCAGGCACTTGAGAATGGAACAAAAAATGGGAAGACTCTATCGTCTTCCTAAAAGAGATGTGGCTATGTTGAAAAGACAATTATCTCGCTTGCAAACATATCTGGGCGGGATTAAATATATGACAGGTATTACCCGATATTGTAATCATCGTTGATCAGCATTGTTGGGTTTTGAAAACCCGAATAATCTTGATTATGAGGTTAACAAAACTTGTTATTGTGTTGCTAACATATTTCATCAAGTGTGCATTGATTAGATCATGATTAGGAGCTTGATGATTAGCAAAGAAATAGGTCAAAGAAACTCGACCAGTAGACAATACAAGTAACTCAACCTACTGCTGCATCCAAGAACCAGTAGACCTTGGACCAGCAGACCTCGAAGCTCCAATCAGTAGACGTTGACTAGTAGACCTTGGACCAGCAGACCTCGAAGCTCCAACCAGTAGACGTTGACCAGTAGACCTTGGACTAGCAGACCTCAAAGCTCCAACCGGTAGACGTTGACCAGTAGACTTTGAGCATTAGACGTCGACAAGTGGATTTCGAGTAGTAGAGTTTGACCAACCAGTAGACCTTGAGAAGTACACGTGGACAAGAGGACTTCGAGTAGTAGAGTTCGACCAACCAGTAGATGTCGACCAGTAGACGTTGAGCAGTAGACTCAACCAGTAGAGGCCAGTGGACTTCAAACCAGTAGAGGCTAGCGGACTTCGAACCAGTAGAGGTTAGCAACTCGACCAATAGACTTGCTCTCCTGGAACAAATCAGCAGCCTTTAGAAATAGCCCAGAAAATAGAATATGATCGTTGCAATGTTTGAAAGCTTACCAAAACTGTGATGCCCGGGAATTAATGGTGTAAATTCCGGTGTGGTAATGATCCTTAATGGATTTTAATTGTGGCAATTATGAATTAATTGCGGTGTTGGGACTCCTGAGGATTTTAAATCCGGTATTTGGGGTTGTTGGATCCAAGGGTTGAGATTATATTCTCATCGTGGTGACAAACCTTGGAATTGTGTTTTGGTGGGATCTGGGGTCTGGGGTGCTTTGAGTTGGGCTGATAATGGAAATTGAGACTGAGAGGCAATTATTGAACACATATGATTTTTAATGAGTCATGATGTATTTGTGAGGGACTTGGGATTTTGGAGCCTTGGTACTATATATACCAAGAGGGCTCGGTGTTCAGTCATTTTTTCCTCTTCCCTCTCACTCTCTCCTCTCCCACGTTTCTCCCCCAATTCCCCTTTCCCTTTTTTCTCTTGGAGGAGAAATCGAGCAAGGCTCGTCCTTGGGGCGTGATTTCTTAAAGATAATTGGGTAAGATCCTTCCCCTCGTCTTTATCTTCGTGTTGATTGTGATTTTGTGGTTTTTGGTTAAGTTTTGTGATGGGTTTTGGATTTTGGGGGTTTTTTGTTGAAAATCTTAAAGTTTGTTATTGGAGTTTTATTGGTGTATTTGAAGTTGTGGAGGTGTTGGTTTTGAATTTGGGGAAGGAAACACCATGGTAGCAAAATATTTTTCAGAAAATCGCAGGTCGCAATCGATCGTGGCTTGATGCCGATCGATCGCGATGTTATGCTGGAAATTGGAGAAGATGCACAGTGTTGGCGATCGATCGCTAAGTCTCAGCGATCGATAACGAGGGGTCTGGCGATCGATCGCCGAGACTTGGCGATCGATCGCTGGCGCGATCGATCGCGCGTAAACGACGATCGATCGTGGCTCCTTGGGATGAGTTTTTTTTTTTCAAACTTTGATTAAAAGTTGGGAGTTTAGAATCGGGGTTTAATTAGCCGACTTTCAGGGCAATGTCTACATTCCAATGTGAATAATACACTTTAAAATGAAATGGTTCGGGTTGAACTTTTATAAGACGTACTATTCATTCGAGTTAATCGGTAACTCATTTATCGTAGAAATGGAATGGCTTGAGTAGTACGCATAGTTCATTATTGGTAATTAATCATCGTGGTAGGATGATGTATTCGGGGATTGTTTACATGCTTGTGCGTGTAGTAGTATAATTTTGATTAATTGCAGACTATTAACTGTATTTAGCGAATAACTCACTGGATCTCGGGGCCAGACAAGGTTTGACTCTTGCTATCGGAAATAAGGTAAGTATTACATACGAGCATAGTTATATATATTATTGTCATGTGCATGAATAATATATGGTTGTTGCAATCACTTTGATATGCATTGGGAATCACGTGGTGCCGCTATTAAGCGAGCAATGATTAAGATGTTGTCGATGTTGAGCAAATATCGGTTGTAATACTGCCGCTATTGAGCGTGCGTGAGGTTAGAATGCCGCTATTGTTGAGCGAGCGATGAATGGAACTGTTGAATCATTGGTTAGATATATGTGATATTTGTGGTCATTTGTATAATGATTTAATCATAATTGATTATGGAATTGGCATGGTAAAAATGGGCATAATTAATCAATGTGGTGATTAACTCGCAGTGATCCAGTACATTTTGGCGATCGATCGCCCAATGACCGTGATCGATCACAGCTACGCATGCTTTGAAAAAAAAACATAATGTTTTGGTGATCGATCGGCCGCATTTCGCGATCGATCGCCATCTGCGAAAAAGTCAAGATTTTGTTTTCTTGTTGGGTATTTTGTGTCCAAAAATTGGTAAACTCCTCCACGACTGTAAAAGGATGAACTTGGACGACTTTAAATGACTTTGTTCAGTTTTATACCCTAGAACACAACCTCCACCTCCATTCAACCTCAATCCATTGAAGAGCAAGCCGGAATCGAAGAGACGAGAATACGCAATGAAGCAAGGAGTCGACGCCTAGCATCTTTAGTCTTTCTAAACTCTTGATTGTCGTTTATTTTCGGATTTGGAATGTTGGATTTGTTGTTAAACAAGTTTTTGCATTTGGTTAACTTATTTATTGAGAGTAGGGGATCCCGTGTATGAACCCATAATTCAAGTATGAGTTTTTGATTGATTTTTCTACAATTCTTTGAGTATGATTATGTTTTTAATGCTTTTCAAGGATTAACTACCTTTGAATTGATGTTAGTAATTATAAATGATTTGACCATATGATATTATAATTTGACAAGATAATTCATACCGTGGGTTTTAGATTGAAACTGACCACGTAGAATCTAGCACACGTGTGATAGTTATAGATCTACCAAGATGGAAAGCTAGGAGTTTTCATAGAGCGTATGCAATATTGAATGTTAAATGAGTCCATGACCATTGACTTGTTACGTTTTATTATTAGGTTCAATACAACATGACGAAAACATATTGGATAACATAGGAAAACTCGTCACCTTAGAACGTAGAATTTGAAGTCTTAACTAATAAGAGAATTGTGGGGAATTATATGGATGAACCGAAGTCTTGATACTTGTTTCTATTGATTTTCGTCGCTTTTCACGCTAGCTTGATTGGTTTGGCTAATTTTCTGGGTTTATTTTAATGAAGTTTCAGTCAATAATCGTAGGCTAAATACAGTTAGGCTAATTAAATTTGGTATTTACTACTAGTCCATGTGGGTGTGACATCCCTATTTTCATATCATTATACTAAAACTTGACACCGTGCACTTGCGGTATACAATCGCTACACTAAAATTTTCGGTTTAAATAAATAGCAATCAAGTTTTTGGCGCCGTTGTCGGGGACTAATTTAAGTATCATAGGAGATTAGTTAACTGTAATTTAGCAATTTTGCATTTTATTATTACTTTTGTTACGTTTTATACTATTTCACTACTGTTGTTTCTTCCTTGTTTTGACTTTTGCAGGTAGTTGTCTTCGTGGTGCATGCTACGGAGTGACAACCCTATATTAGAGCCACTCGACTTAGAGATTGAACGAACTTGCCGTAAACTTTGGAGAGAATCTCGAGCGATGGCTGAGAACAATCGAGGAGGGAATGATGAACGTGAACAACACGACGAGGAAGTGCCAATTACACGATCCATGATGGACTATGCACAACCAACCTTTCAAGGCACTATGTTTAGCATCACTAAACCGAGGATTCAGGCTAATAACTTCGAGATCAAGCCTGCCATAATTCAAATGTTTCAACATTCGGTGCAATTCGGAGGATCAGCCACTGATGATCCCAATGCCCACATCTCCAACTTTTTGGAGATCTGCGATACCTTTAAACATAATGGCGTTACTGACGACGCCATCAGGTTACGATTGTTTCCTTTCTCTTTAAAAGATAAAACTAAAAGTTGGTTGCATTCTTTGTCTGCATGTTCTATCACTACGTCGGATAAGATGGTGCAGTTATTTCTGTCCAAATACTTACCACCATCAAAGACTGCAAAGACGCATAATGACATCACCACTTTCACTCAACAAGATCAGGAGACGTTATACGAAGCTTGGGAACGAGTAACGGATTTACGGAGAAGATATCCACATCACGGCCTCCATATCTGGCTGCAGGTACAAACATTTTATAACAATCTATTTTCTGCTAGTCGTTGTATGATTGATACATCATCAGGAGGTACCATCATGAGACGAACGTCTGAGGCAGCCTATGAACTTCTTGAAGTGATGGCTTCCAATAGCTATCAATGACAGTCTGAGAGGAACGTGCCAAAGCGGCCAATTGGGGTACATCAAGTTGATGAGGTGACATCTATAGCCGCTCAGTTAGAGGCTTTGAACAAGAAAGTGGATAGCTTGAGCATGACAGCAATGCAAGCTCAAGTGATCATGTGTGATTTATGTGGAGGCAACCATCCGAACACGGAATGCCAGGCAGGTAATCCTTTTGTTCAATCTACTGAAAATGCTAACTTTGAAGGAAACATGCCACCACATGGTAACTCCTACTCCAACAACTATAACCAACCATGGAGGAATCATCCAAACTTATCTTGGTCGACCAAAAGAATGTTTTGAACCCCCAACCACCACCTGGCTATCCATCAAAGCCGAGCATGGAGGAAATACTTGTCAAGTTCATATCATCTACTGAGATGAGAATGAATAATCAAGATGCATCTATCAAGAATTTGGAGACTCAAGTCGGGCAATTGGCAACCATACTAGCTGGTAGAGCACAAGGAACTCGACCGAGTGATACAGAGAAGAATCCAAGGGAGCAAGCCAATGTCGTAACCCTTAGGAGTGAAAAGAAGCTTGATGATGAGGAAACAAAGGAAAAGGTTGAAGCAAATCAAGAAGAGAAGGAGCAATCACGCAACATAGGTAAGTCCATTGATACCATTACGCCTATCACATCACAAGAAAATGTACAAATTCCTCTCTTGTTTCCCGCAGCAGTTAATAGGGCAAAAGTTGATGCAAACTTTGCCAAATTTCTAGATATGTTTAAGAATTTACATATAGATGTACCATTCATTGATTCTTTAATGCCAAACGTTGCTAAATTCTTAAAGGATATGTTATCTAAGAATCGGAAATTGGGAGAGCATGAAACTGTATGTTTGACTGAGGAGTGTAGTGCCATTGTGTAAAAGAAACCGGCAACAAAATTGAATGACCCAGGGAATTTCTCTATTCCTTGCACTATTGAGCCCATTTCTTCTATTAAAGCGTTATGTGATTTGGGTGCTAATGTTAACTTAATGACCTTGTCTGTTTTCAGGCGACTAGGATTGGGAGAGCCAAAGCCCACTAGGGTGGTGTTACAAATGGCACACAAGTCTATCACATACCCACTAGGAATCATTGAGGATGTGCATGTCAAGATAGATCAATTCTCTTTCCCGGTGGATTTCTTAGTGTTGGACATGGAGGAGGATGTGAGCACACCATTGATTCTCGGACGGCCATTCCTAGCCACTGGAAGAGCCATCATAGATGTTGAAGAAGGGAAGTTGATCCTCCGTGTAGGAGATGATCGAATTACATTTAATATGTTTAAATCTTCAACACACACACAAAACGAGCATGATTATTTAAAAGTAAATATAATTGACACTTTGTCTGATGATGAGGTGCAAGGTACTGATGAGATGAAGGTAACAACCGAGCTAAAGGCTGAAGAAGGCAAGAGCCATGACATGGTGACGCCAAGGAAGGCGAGAAACCAAAAAGACAAAAGGACATTTGTAGAGGGAGAGACAATCAAACTACAAAAAGCGCCACCACCTCGCATTTTCCAAAGCGAGCGAAAGGCATCATGGGTTGGACCATTTACGGTGACTACTGTCTATGCTCATAGAGCAATCAAGGTAAACGATCCTATTCTAGGCACTTATATGGTCAATGATAAGCGGTTGCGGCACTACCAAGTGGACGACACTAATCCACATATTTCGAGTCGTTAAAGTGTAATTGGTAAAGAGTCCAGCTTAAGACTATAAATCAAGAACACCATCTTCTTCTTTTTCTTCATTTTTAATTTCATAGTTAGTTTTTGCAAATTTTTGTTTCTAGGATTGACTCATTGTTTCTTTTTGCAGAGTGGGTGTGAAAGAACGAATCCCGAGAGTAGAAGAAATTAGTCTGAAAAAAAAACGGGCAGTGAGTTTTGGCGTTCAATCGCCAGAACACCGCGATCGATCACGGTGTTCCAGAAAAATCTCACGATCGATCGTCAAAACGCCGGGGTTAAAAATATTGTTTTTTTTAAAAAACAAAGTCAGCACATATCACACACACTCAAATCTCGAATCCTTATCCCCAATTCACAAAATTCTTCCCCTATTTCACCAATTCAACCCCAAATTCTTCCATTTCTTTCAAATTTTTGAAACAATTATCAATTCTCACATCAAAGTTTGATTATTTACAGGAATTTCCAAGGGAGAAGTGGATTTAGGCACCCTATACTTCAAGTGGAAGCCATGGCAAGCTAAGAACTACCTAGCCTATAATTTTCGATTTGTTTGAGGTATTTTGGCTTAATTGTACATGGGATATCATATGTGCTACATATAATGCTTGGGCATTGAACAATAAGTATATCTTTGTGAATGTTGGTTGAATTTGGATTGTGTTATTGTTAAGTTTGGGGGAAAGTTGTTTAATCTTGTTATTGGATAGTGTGATGTTGGGTGTTTTGCAATTACATTGGATTTTGTTGTTGTGGGAGTGGTGGTGTATCTCTTGTCAAATGTATGGCACCTAAAAAGAAACAGAAGCATGCAGGGGCCGACACAGGATTTTCGATAACGGGGGCAATATTATAAAGGAATAAAATTAGCCCAAAAAATTCAATAAAATAAAGTAACTTACAATTATCTCAAAAATCTAATTTACAATTGACCTCGACGGTTTGCCATATTTTTAAATTTATTAATGACAGCTTCATTAGGTACACGATCAAATATATCTTTTCAATATAAACCACCAAATTATCATTCATCCATTCATCACCCATTCGGTTGCAAAGTCGATTCTTTACGATATTCATAGCAGAGAATGCTCTTTCCACCGTAGCAGTTGCAATCGGCAAAATCAAGGCTAAACTTATAAGCTTGTAAACCAATGGGTATGCTAGGTCTCTTCTAGTTTCAATCATTCTTTTAGTTATATTACCAAGCCCTTTTACATTGGAAGTATCAATATTTAAACGCATATCAATAATGAAATTCTCGAGTTGGTCCAGCAATGCCAAAAGCTCCACACCTTGAAAATCATTTGGATAAATTCTGCTAGTCGAACTAACTTTTGTTTGTCAAAAGCTTCAAAAGAATTGAATGGATTCAAACAAGCAACACAAAGCAGCAATTCGGTATTTACCTCATTGAATCGACCATTTAACTCAAGTAATTGCATATCTATGACGGTATTAAATACCTCCACACGATAGCGATGAGAGTTTGTCATCTCCTCAACTCTCCGTCTTGGTCTTTTTCCACCCACATAAACATCATCCATATCAGGCACCTTAATTTCATTATTTACACAAAAAGCTGATACATCCTCTACCAAAGAATTCCATCCACCATCTCTCATTGCTTGAAGTCTTCTTTTAGAAACATCTACTAGAGTCATATCATTCACGATATCTTGATCTTTTCTTTGCAATGCTTGAGACAAATCGTTTGTTATTCCTAATATTGATTTCATCAAGTGCAAATCAAATACGAAGTCAAATGATAGCATGCCCTTTATCAAACGCGATGCTTCACCCCTTTGATTAGATAATGTTCCTTCTTTCACAATCACGCCAAGCACATAAATTATAGAATCAAACAAATTAATCAAGCTTAAGATAGTACCGTAATGCGAGCTCCAACACGTATCACAAGGACGAATGAGAGTGTTTTCTTGATTCAATCCTCGTCCACTAGTGATCACTTCATTTTCTAAGGCTTGAACAATATTTGAAGCTTGTTTTTCTCGTAAATTATCTTTTCGCTTGCACGAGCCACCGACCACATTAACAACATTAGAAATCAGAACAAAGAGTTCATAAATACATATATGGTTTTTCGCCACAGCTACAAGAGCAAGTTGAAGTTGGTGTGCAAAACAATGAACATAATATGCTGTTTTATTTTCTTTCAAGACAAGAGACTTCAATCCACTAAACTCCCCTTGCATATTACTTGCTCCATCATAACCTTGTACACGCAACATGTATATGCTTAATCAATGTGAATTTAAGAGATCTTCAAGTGCACCTTTAAGTGAGAGAGCGTTTGTGCACTCGACATGTTTAAATCCTAAAATCCTTTCAAGCAGGCGACCTTTTTTATCTACGAATCTCAAGACAACATCCATGTAAGGACCCTAATCCTTAAGTGCGAAAATAAGGCATAATAGAGCTAATATAAACAATCAGAGTCTAAAAGAACATGATGAGTCTATGAGCTTAAGCATTACATGCCATAATAATAAGGACTTCCAAAAAGAATGGATTAATTACATTCCTCATCAATGAATGCTATCAACTAGTTTTACACTACTCCTAGAGTAGACACTAGACAAAATAATCCTGTCCTTTAATCCTCAAAAGAATGCTTCACAAGCTCACCACCTCAACCCGTTCAAAGCTTGCTATCATGCCAAAAAGGTACCTACAAGGACAACCCCCAAACATGAGCAATAATAATCATTCATATTCAACACAATATGAAGATAAAGCGTAAATGCATAATCAATATAAAACACTTCCTGTTTTCCATGCATTTCAAACGCTTCCCGTTTGGTTGTCCCTGTACCATAACTCATGAGTATAATCAACAGATTATTTTTAATGGCCAAAACATGTCATGACATCATATACCATCTCAACAGTACCAAATATTGGTCACCATTCCCTAGTCTGTCAATCACAGTGTATTTTAATGCCCCTCGCTTATTTACATATGAGCGGCATAGGATAACCTCGCTTCAACGGACTGCGGGACTCCCACCCCTCGCCTCTCGTTGAGCGGCAAATACCCTTTCCTCGCCCCATATGATAACCACGCTCAAATGTGACATGCGGCGCTCCCACCCCTCGCTTCACATTTAGCGGAACCAAAACAAAAAGCGGCAAGCATTAAAATCATCAAAGGATGACCACGACTCATGGGTGTGCATCCAATAATCATAATATGCATCTATCATCAATATGCATCAATTACCATGTATATGCATCCACAATGCAATACCACATATGGCATAAATCAACATGTATATGCATCCACAATGCAATACCACATATATACCCGCATCCATAATGCATAATCAATGAGTATATAAAATACATGTTACCGTTGGGTGCCCGTACGTCCACTACGTACCTTTCCAAAAGTGGAATTGGTCCGGCTTCAATTCCTCGGTTGTGTTGCTACCTGGGATGGTTCTACACAATCACACAACCCCATATTAGAAGCCAAATAATAGCCAAATACCAAAAATTTGACAAAATAAACCATTTTCCAAAATTCCACAGGCGGCGATCGATCGCTTCCCCTAGGCGATCGATCGCCTCAAAATTTACACAGCGGCGATCGATCGCCCCAAACATGGCGATCGATCGCCATTCCTTTGAAAAACCTACTGCCTCTCGGCGATCGGTCGCCTCATAACAGGCGATCGATCGCCTAACCCGTAATTTTGGTACTGCCTTGCGGCGATCGATCGCCCCATTTTAGGCGGTCGATCGCCTCGCACAGACTCGCGATTTTTCACCATTTTTGCTTCCAAAAACCTTCCAACCCATACCAACACTTAACCCAACAAACCAACATCAACAAATAACATCATGAACCACCAAAACATACTTCAAAACAAGTATAAATCCAACCTTTAAACAAACCCACAACAACCCAACAAAACCCATTTTAAAACCATTCAAAATCAAACCAAACTCAAACAAAACCTTACAAAATTAAAGCATGAGGTACCCATACCTCTTGGGGATCTCAAATCACCCAATATGCTCCACAAATCAAGATTTTTGAAAGGTTTCTCCTCAACCCTAGGCTTGAGCTCGAAAATGGAAGAAGGGAAAGGGTTTGTGGGTTTTGATTTGGTAAAGTGAAAGTGATTTGGTAAAGTGGGGTTGGGGATAAAAGGGGATTGGGTTAATTTAATTAAAAGCATACCAAAATAATTCCATGGTGTATAAAACACCCCAATATGATATTTTTCAAAGCATTTACTCATAATGCACCAAATATTAATTAACACATGATTCCTCATAAATTGCTAACCAAGGCAAATAAATCATGCTTCCCATAATATTTACCCAACATGCACCACATGCACCCTAAAATGCAATCCCGGGTCACCCCTATCCACATGACCATGCATTTCCATAAGGTAAATAAATCCCAAAACATAATCAATTACCACATAATTAATCATGTAAACACAATTAAAGCCAAATAGCAATTAACCATTTCGGGGATGTCACAATACTCCCCTACTTATAAGATTTCGTCCTCGAAATCACATGCACTTACCCCAACAGAAACTAAACATAAACTCATACCAGAGAATAGTTCCGGGTAGTGCTGCACCATATGCTGCTTCGTCTCCCATGTAGCCTCCTCGACACCCCTGCGATCCCACTGAACTTTGATCATCGGTATCACTTTGTTCCGAAGTATACGGTCTGCTCTGTCCAGAACTCTAACAGGCCGTTCTACATAAGACACATCTGACTCTAACTGAACTTCGGAAGGCTGCAACACGTGAGACGGATCCGGCTCATATTTTCGCAGCATCGATACATGAAACACATCATGTATCCCAGATAAAGAAGGCGGCAAAGCCAGTCGGTAAGCTAAGGTGCCAATGCGCTGTAAGATCTCGTACGGTCCAACATACCTCGGAGACAGTTTCCCGCGCATCCCAAATCGCACAACGCCTCTGAAAGGCGAGATCTTCAAAAAGACCTTATCTCCCAACTGAAATTCCAACGGTCTCCGCCATTTATTTGCATAAGCTGCCTGCCTGTCTTGGGCCGCTTTCATTTTCTGCCTTATAATCTTTATCTTCTCTTCCATTTCCCGGATTAACTCAGGCCCTCCGACTGATCTACTGTCCAAATCATCCCAACACAAGGGCGATCTACATCGTCTGCCATAAAGAGCTTCAAACGGAGCCATCTGAATACTTGCCTGGTAGCTATTGTTATAAGAAAACTCTACCAGAGGCACTGAATCCTGCCAAGAGGCATCGAACTCCAAAACACAAGCTCTTAACATGTCCTCGAGCGTCTGAATAGTGCGCTCGGTCTGGCCATCCGTCTGAGGATGATAAGCAGTGCTCAATCGGACTTCAGTTCCCAAAGCTGACTGAAGACCTTCCCAAAAATGAGATGTGAATCGCGGATCTCGATCTGACACAATGGAAACGGGGATCCCGTGCAATCTCACCACATCTCTAATATATAACTGCGCCATCCTCAAGAATGTAAAGGTCATGCTATAGGGGATAAAGTGGGCTACCTTGGTCAATCTGTCCACAATCACCCAAATAGCATCGAAGCCTGAAACACTCCTCGGCAAATGAGTCACGAAGTCTATGGAAATGTGCTCCCACTTCCACTTCGGTATCTCCAAGCTCCTCAATTCGCCGCCAGGTCTCTGCCTCTCTGCCTTAACCTGCTGGCAGATCAGACACCTCTTCACAAAAGCGACGACATCAGACTTCATTCTCTTCCACCAAAACTGACCACGCAGATCTCTGTACATCTTCTTCCCGCCTGGGTGGATGCTAAGTCTGCTACTGTGAGCTCGCTCCAAGATCCCTTTACGCAACTCCGGCGTACTTGGAACCACCCATCGGTCACCCAATCTCAATGACCCGTCATCGGCCACCCTGAAATTCGTTGGCTGACCTAGATGTACTAAAGATAACCACCTCTGAACTTTATCATCTGACCTCTGAGCTCTCCGGATACTCTCATAAATATCTGCCTCAGCTAACAAAGTTGATACATACACAGGCGATGCATCTATATCAAAATCATAGCCGAGATGGCAATAGGAGGTCATCATAGCCGACAAATGGATGACGTCCTCAGCAGAACTCCTCACTTTCCGGCTCAAGGCGTCCGCTGTCAAATTGGCTTTCCCAGGATGGTACTCTATCTCACAGTCATAGTCCTTGAGTAGGTCCATCCATCTCCTCTGCCTCATGTTCAGCTCCGCCTGAGTAAATAAAAATTTGAGGCTCTTGTGATCAGTGTATATGGTGAATGATGTACCATACAAATAATGTCTCCAGATCTTCAGGGCGAAGATGATAGCCGCCAATTCCAAGTCATGAACTGGATATCTGATCTCATGCGGCTTCAACTACCTCGATGCATAAGCTACCACATGCTTATCTTGCATCAGAACACATCCAAGGCCCTGCAGTGATGCATCAGTATGCAGAACAAATCTGGAGTTCTCCGTCGGGATCACTAACACTGGCGCCGTCGTCAACCGGTGCTTTAACTCCTGGAAGCTCTCCTCACAAGCTTCTGACCAAAAGAAAGGCACTCCTTTCTGAGTCAACTGAGTCAGCGGCTTGGCAATCTTTGAAAAGCCCTCGACAAAGCGCCGATAATACCCGGCCAAACCCAGAAAACTCCGGATCTCAGGCACAGAAGTGGGGGCAGCCCACTCCATCACAGCCTCAATCTTCTTGGGGTCCACTGATATCCCGCTGCTCGAAATGACATGCCCCAGAAACACTACACTGCTCAGCCAAAACTCGCACTTACTGAGCTTAGCATACAACTGATGCTCTCTGAGAATCTGAAGCACTGCCCTCAAGTGTTTCACATGATCTTCCTCGCTCCGGGAGTAGATAAGAATATCGTCAATAAACACGATGACGAACTGATCAAGATACTGCTGAAACACTCTGTTCATCAGACTCATGAAGACTGCTGGAGCATTCGTCACGCCGAACGGCATCACTAGGAACTCATAATGCCCGTATCGTGTCCGGAATGCTGTCTTTTGCACATCTTCCTCTCTGACCCGAATCTGATGATACCCGGACCTCAAATCAATCTTGCTATACACCCTGGTACCTTGCAACTGATCAAACAAGTCGTCAATCCTTGGGAGAGGATACTTGTTCTTCACTGTAGCCTTATTCAGCTGCCGGTAATCGATGCACAATCGCATCGAACCGTCCTTCTTCTTCTTCACAAAGAGAACTGGTGCGCCCCATGGCGACACGCTCGGGCGTATATACCCCTTGTCCAGGAGATCCTGCAACTGTTCTTTCAACTCTCTCAACTCGGCCGGTGCCATCCTATAAGGTGCACGAGAGATAGCGGATGTCCCTGGCAACAGCTCAATCCCAAACTCAACTTCCCTAGCCGGTGGGAACCCTGGGATCTCTCCTGGAAATACATCAGCAAATTCGGCCACTACTGGTACATCCTCAACTCTCAGTTCTTTACTCTTCCCAGACGTGTCCACGGCATAAATAAGATAGCCCGTGTGACCACGTTCCAACAACTGAGTCATCTTGATCGCTGAAATCAACGGAATCTTCGCACGAGACCCGTTGCCAAAGAAAGTCCACTGACTGCCCAACTCAGGTCTGAACTTCACTGTTCTCTGCCGGCAATCTACCACTGCCTGATATCTGTTCAGAACATCAATACCCAAGATGCAGTCGAAGTCTAACATACCCAGCACAATCAAGTCTGATCTCAACTCGTTGCCCTCAAAATAAATGAGGCTATCTGCCAAGAACTGATCAGCAACGACGTTTCTTCCAGTGGGTGTCGAGACAAGGAGAGGCGTGGGTAAAGAAGACGTGCGCATATGGTGTCTCTCCACGAATCCCACAGACACAAAAGAATGGGAGGCACCTGTATCTATCAAAACAAAAGCAGGGTACGTAAATAAATGGCACGTACCGGCAATCACCTCCTCCGGGGCTGCCTGAGCCTGCTCTCTGGTCAGTGCATATACCTGTCCCTGGGGTGGTCCCACTGTCTGACCTCCCGACGGACGAGGCCCAAACTGCTGCCTCTGCTGCACTGTCCTGTCCTCAAACCTTGGCCTGCTGCCCTGATACTCTGACTGTCCTCCCCGTGTGGGGCAATACCGAGCAATGTGGCCCATCTTGCCACAGACATAACATGCAGGACACTTGTTTGAAGAATGTGGCCCTCCACAATTGTTGCACCTCGGCTCTCCCGGCCTATCCCCTTGTGAAGATCCTCTATTGGCCGACCAATTACCCTTCTTGTTATCCTGCTTCTGTCCAAAGTGTTTCTTTCCACCATACCTTGAAGATGAAGAGGCACCACGGGGCTTAAATGGCTCACCCCGAGGCCTCAAACTGTCACTAGTCTGCCTCTGCTGCGGTACTGGTGGTGGCATAGCGTAAGCTCCCACTCCTAGCTCGGCAAGCTCCGCTCTTGTGAGAGCATCATCAAAAGAAGTTGGGTTATTAGTGATAACCCGGTCATAGAGCTCCGGTCGCAACCCTTTCATGAAGTTTCTCATCTTAGCGTGTCCACTGGTGGCAATGTGGGGAACGTATCTCAACAACGAAGAGTACCGTGTGGCGTAGTCTGCCACTGTCATGTTCCCCTGCCTCAGACTTGTAAATTCATCTCCTTTGTCTGTCTTGCTGCCGCGGAGAAGTACCGATTCAGAAACCTAGTCCTGAAGAGAGTCCAGTCAATTACAGCACCCAGTGCTCTCATTTCCATCACTGTGCTCCTCCACCACATCAGAGGTTTCTTGGCTAATTGAAACTCCGCTAGCCTCAGCCAAGCTGTCACAGCACAAGGAGCCGATACGAAGATCTGCTCAAGTCTTTCCAACCACTCTTCAGCCTCCTCCCCAGACTCTGTCCCCTCAAACCGGGGCGGATGATAAGATAGAAACTGTGTCAAGCTAATCTCACCCGGTAGCAATAACTGAACTACTGGTTCCATCCCTACAGCCGGTGGAGGTAGAGGGTTTGTCTGTCCAATACTAGCATTCATGCTCCCCATATCACCGACTTCCTCATTAGCAGCCATGCTGTAACACAAATGTTAACAACAATACCAAAGCAATATACATCATATCGTTAGATAACAGGAGTGATATAAGCATGTTAGTATAACAGGATATACAAAATATGCACCACATGCATAAACATGCTCCAAATGTAAGCACTTAGCCAAACATGCTAAGGCTACCCTTCACTCGTTCCCGGGTTCTCTAACCACTGCTCTGATACCACTAATGTAAGGACCCTAATCCTTAAGTACGGAAATAAGGCATAATAGAGCTAATATAAACAATCAGAGTCTAAAAGAACATGTTGAGTCTATGAGCTTAAGCATTACATGCCATAATAATAAGGACTTCCAAAAAGAATGGATTAATTACATTCCTCATCAATGAATGCTATCAACTAGTTTTACACTACTCCTAGAGTAGACACTAGACAAAATAATCCTGTCCTTTAATCCTCAAAAGAATGCTTCACAAGCTCACCACCTCAACCCGTTCAAAGCTTGCTATCATGCCAAAAAGGTACCTACAAGGACAACCCCCAAACATGAGCAATAATAATCATTCATATTCAACACAATATGAAGATAAAGCGTAAATGCATAATCAATATAAAACACTTCCTGTTTTCCATGCATTTCAAACGCTTCCCGTTTGGTTGTCCCTGTACCATAACTCATGAGTATAATCAACAGATTATTTTTAATGGCCAAAACATGTCATGACATCATATACCATCTCAACAGTACCAAATATTGGTCACCATTCCCTAGTCTGTCAATCACAGTGTATTTTAATGCCCCTCGCTTATTTACATATGAGCGGCATAGGATAACCTCGCTTCAACGGACTGCGGGACTCCCACCCCTCGCCTCTCGTTGAGCGGCAAATACCCTTTCCTCGCCCCATATGATAACCACGCTCAAATGTGACATGCGGCGCTCCCACCCCTCGCTTCACATTTAGCGGAACCAAAACAAAAAGCGGCAAGCATTAAAATCATCAAAGGATGACCACGACTCATGGGTGTGCATCCAATAATCATAATATGCATCTATCATCAATATGCATCAATTACCATGTATATGCATCCACAATGCAATACCACATATGGCATAAATCAACATGTATATGCATCCACAATGCAATACCACATATATACCCGCATCCACAATGCATAATCAATGAGTATATAAAATACATGTTACCGTTGGGTGCCCGTACGTCCACTACGTACCTTTCCAAAAGTGGAATTGGTCCGGCTTCAATTCCTCGGTTGTGTTGCTACCTGGGATGGTTCTACACAATCACACAACCCCATATTAGAAGCCAAATAATAGCCAAATACCAAAAATTTGACAAAATAAACCATTTTCCAAAATTCCACAGGCGGCGATCGATCGCTTCCCCTAGGCGATCGATCGCCTCAAAATTTACACAGCGGCGATCGGTCGCCCCAAACATGGCGATCGATAGCCATTCCTTTGAAAAACCTACTGCCTCTCGGCGATCGGTCGCCTCATAACAGGCGATCGATCGCCTAACCCGTAATTTTGGTACTGCCTTGCGGCGATCGATCGCCCCATTTTAGGCGGTCGATCGCCTCGCACAGACTCGCGATTTTTCACCATTTTTGCTTCCAAAAACCTTCCAACCCATACCAACACTTAACCCAACAAACCAACATCAACAAATAACATCATGAACCACCAAAACATACTTCAAAACAAGTATAAATCCAACCTTTAAACAAACCCACAACAACCCAACAAAACCCATTTTAAAACCATTCAAAATCAAACCAAACTCAAACAAAACCTTACAAAATTAAAGCATGAGGTACCCATACCTCTTGGGGATCTCAAATCACCCAATATGCTCCACAAATCAAGATTTTTGAAAGGTTTCTCCTCAACCCTAGGCTTGAGCTCGAAAATGGAAGAAGGGAAAGGGTTTGTGGGTTTTGATTTGGTAAAGTGAAAGTGATTTGGTAAAGTGGGGTTGGGGATAAAAGGGGATTGGGTTAATTTAATTAAAAGCATACCAAAATAATTCCATGGTGTATAAAACACCCCAATATGATATTTTTCAAAGCATTTACTCATAATGCACCAAATATTAATTAACACATGATTCCTCATAAATTGCTAACCAAGGCAAATAAATCATGCTTCCCATAATATTTACCCAACATGCACCACATGCACCCTAAAATGCAATCCCGGGTCACCCCTATCCACATGACCATGCATTTCCATAAGGTAAATAAATCCCAAAACATAATCAATTACCACATAATTAATCATGTAAACACAATTAAAGCCAAATAGCAATTAACCATTTCGGGGATGTCACAATCCATTTGCTCCTTAGTTGAAACATCACGAGAATCATCGAGAAGAACACAAAAAACCCATCACCAAGCTCTTCAATTATAGCTTTGGTTGTGTCAAATGCACAAGCTCTAACAATATCTTTCTGAATATGAGGAGCTGTTAACTTGAGATTTGCAGGTGCATTCTTGAGGGCAACCCTTCTCACATCCTCATTATGGTTTGCAAGAAATTTCAAACGTTCCAGAAAATTTCCTTGATTGCTTGACTGCGCAGATTCATCATGACCATGAAAGGCAAGTCCTTGCTTCAAAAGCCATCTAATACAATCAATTGAAGCATTTAGCCGCGCTCTGTAATCCATTTTTGCTTCATCCGTCGTTTTAACAAAAGTTGTCTCAATATGTTGCTTTTGATTGAGTAAGTCTTTACATTTACTAAAAGCATGATTATGAGCACTATTAGTTGTACCCCCGTGCTTACAAAGCTTATTTTTGTTCTTCCAATCCTTAAAACCTCCACTTACAAAAGTATCACCACCTCCTTGATGGCCCAATTCATTTTGAAAAGGTAACAATAAAGACAAAAACCAGCATCCTTGCTTATACTATACTCCAACCAACAATATACCTTGAACCATGAACGGTTAAACCTTCGTAATTTCCCATCGAAATCTGTTTGGGGGAAATTCTCAAGATTAGGTTGGCAAGGACCGTCTAAATAGTATTTTCTCCGAACTCTTTCACGAATATTAGGATGATAATCTGTAATTCTAGGTCGTTTGCCCGGATCTGTAGGAAGTTCTGGCAGGTCAGAATTTTCTTGAATTAGTTTTGGTTGCTCTTTAAGACTCTGAGAAGAAGCAAAGTCTACTGAAGTTTCAGACAATTGTACACTGTTTTCTGGACTCGCATCAGAGAAAACATGATTTTTTATCGACTTGTTTAAAGTACTTCAACATACTGCATTAAGCAAAATTAAAATTCTTGAATACTAAAAGATTTACACCCCAAGTTGACATTTTGAGAACATTCATTATACAGTATCATGTATCTAGTTTTTTTTCAAATTGTTGCATTCAATTAAATTTAATCAAATAGAATTAAATCAACATAATTCTTCGGTAATATTGTGTTTTCATCCATTTGTACTTAGATTATGATCAACCAAAACTACACTAATGGCAACCTTTATAAAAGGCTCAAGAATCCAAGTAATACAACTCAAGAAAATTTCCATCAATTTTGAATCTTCTATCGAATGCACCCCAAGCTATGTTCTGCTCCAAATTTTATTTTTTGCTTTTGTATCTCTCCTCTCGCTCCAAATCTAACTCCTAAAATTTCTTATCACAAAATTTGTACAAAATAGAAAAGAAACCTGGCGCAGAAGTGGAGGCGCTGACTCATCTTCTCCGAAATAGCAGCAAGCGAGTGGATTCACGAACGACTGGAACTCTGGAAGTCTGGAACTGGAAGAGAAAGTGATGAAGGGTGAGGGAATCAGCGTGTTTTCATCTAGCAGTGGGGGGAAAATTTGGTTTAGGTTAAATTTTTTCTTTTATAAATGTATAAAGAGGGTATATTAGGTATTTTAAATTTAAAAACAAGGGAGGGCATTTGCCCTCCCTTGCCTATACATGAATCCGCCCATGGAAGCAGTGGGCTTCCGCTTCACAACCGTTTGATTCATTCAAGTTTAGCAACAGGGAAGCATCCGATTTTTTTGAGGTATACCAAAAAAAACCTCTCTTAGGGAGCGGGGGATGGATATCGGTACCCTAGACTGTGCCGTGATTAGAGAAGCGATGAGAGAGAGTGATTCACATTTGTCCAGCAACCACAAGATGTTGTGGTCCCTCTTGTACGAGAGTTTTACTCCATCTTGATGCCAGCAGAGTCACTTTCCGGCAACATCCCGTTCCTTTCTATTACACCGCTATCAATAGCTTCTACCACATGCCAACCATCAGGGAAGATGACTACTCGGTCTACATTAAGCACCACATTGATTATGATGAGATCCTAACCACCATCTGTGTGGAGGGCACAGACTGGCGACTAGCAGCCGATGGCACGCCACAACTGGTGCTGATATCTGAGTTGAAATAGGAGGCCAAGGCTTGGTTATCCTTTATTGTAGCACGTGTCATGCCATCGACTCATACTTCTGAGGTTACTAAGGACCGAGCTGCTTTAGTATATGCCATCATTACCAGGTTGACTGTTGATCTCAAACACATTGTGGAGACATCCATCCGGAACTATACACATGGCACTCCCACTTTTGGCATGCCTTGTCCCTCCACTATTACAACTTTGTGCAATAGAGCGGATGTTGTCTGCGACCCCGCTGAGGAAATCATATCACCTAAGGCACCCATTGTGGTTGCAAACCCGCCACCATCCTCCAGCCACAGGAGAGCACAATCTCGTCCTTCGACCACTCATGCCATACCAGGACCATCCTCATCTGACACCGCTATTACTCTCGCCTCCCTACAACACGAGATCACTGACATTCACCGGGAGCAGACTGACATTCGACGGTAGCAGGCTGACATACGTCGGGAGCAACTGATGATGCACCAATGCCAAATGGAATATATGAACTTTACATCTGAATGGACATATGTCATAGCTCAACAATTTCCTGGCGCTCAATTTCCACAACCACCGGTCTTCCCACCATACCCCCTACCAGCTAATGACGAGGAGGACGACGATCACTGAAGATAGTCTTCATAGGTATGCGCTTTGTCATATTTATTTTATCTGCCTAGTACATTGAGGACAATGCACACTTTAAGCTTGGGGGAGTATTTACTGTTGTTGCATGCGTTACTATTGCATGTCGTCTCTTGCTATTTCTTGCTTCTATTTGTACATTAATGTATGACTTGTGTCCTTGAGCAACAAATTTTTTTATAAAGGAAAATGAGTTCTATCTTAAGAAATGAATGAATTAGAATTGTAACTGTATTACATGATGAAATTAGTCTCCATCTCAACTAGAGTCTTGAAATTTTTTGATTTGTTTGTGAATATCGTTGGTTGAGTTAGTACTTCAAAATTAAGGAACATTTTGGGCACTTTTGAGTCATGATTGAGTGGAGTATATGTTGGAAAGTGAAAATTTTGTGAACTATGATTTGTCTTGAGCATCTTAGAGTACTCTAGAACCTATTTGAGGGCACTTTGAGACGAAATTTTATAATTATGAACTTGACTTGGACATGATATAGGCAATCTATGGAATGTTTGAGCATTTCAAGCCTTCCTTGGCTATATTAACCACTAGTGTCCACTTTTAAGCTTAATTGAAAAAGAATGGAAATTAACCACCATTCGACTTTTGTTGATGAAACTCATTATACCTACCTTTATATGAGGCTAAAAATAAATTTTATCCTTACCTTAAGAGAGTATAATGAATTTCATGTACGCACTATATTTTGGGCTATTACAAGAAAAAATATCCAATGCCTAATGAAAAAGGAAAAAGAAAGACATAGTGGAAAAAATAGCATAGTTATGTGATGATGAACCATGTGGAGGTCTTACATTGACCACATTTCGTAAAATCTAACAAAGTCCATGGTCATCAAGATTTAAAGAAAAGAAAAAATGATGAGGGAATTGAAGATGTTTTAAGATGAAATTTACAAATTATACTCTCTTCTTTGAATTCCTTACCTTTTCTTTAAACCGACACAAAATGTCTAACGTTATAATCTTAAAAAGACATTTTGATCCAAGTCTAGGGAATAATTACATTAGTGGAGAAGCGCTTGAAAAGTAGGCTTATGGAGTACTTGATAGTAATATTGATTTTGATTTTAATAGCATTATTTAATCTTACAAATATGTATGAAACTCAAGATTGACAATAGCACACACGCACGTTCCGATTTTGCGATGTATTGATTGGCTTAGAAGAAAACACTTCTTGTTGATTGTTGGATTGACTTTTGTTGATGTGTTAGTGGGATTTCTAAGCTTTACATTTGAGTTGCTAAGTTAGTTCTTTTAAAGTATTAAGGATGAACTCTACATTTTTATCTTATTGCTTGCTCGATGACGATCAAGTCTAAGTTTGAGAGAGTTGATAAGTGTGATTTTTTACAATTTTTTTGCTGTGAATTTTGGGTGTTTTATATGGACCATTTTACATTTTTTGGGTATATTTTCATTGATTCAGGAATCTAGGTCCAAGTGCATAAAAGTAGAGGAAACAAGCAAAAAATGTTGAAAAAGGACAAAACCTAGCGAACACGTTGAAAGAAGGACCGAAATCTGGAGATTGAAGGATTTGAACTCCGCGATCGATCGACAGCGTTACCGTGATCGATCGCAGAGTTGTATACCTTGGAAAACAATTTGATTAATATGGCGATCGATCACCAGGAAGTCAATGATCAATCGCCCAATGACCATGATCGATCGCGTCTATGCATGCTTTGAAAAAAACTAGAATGCTTTGGCGATCGATCGGCAGAATTTCGCGATCGATTGCCAGGTGCGAAAAAGTCAAGATTTTGTTTCCTTGTTGGGTATTTTGTATCAAAAAATTGGTAAACTTCTCCACCACTATAAAATGATGGACTTGGACGACTTTAAAAGACTTTTGCTCAGTTTTATACCCTAAACCACAGCCTCCACCTCCATTCAACCTCAAGCCATTGAAAGAGCAAGCCGGAATCGAAGAGACGAGACGGGGAACGAAGCAAGGAGTCGACACCTAGTATCTTTAGTATTTCTAAACTCTTGATTGCCGTTTTATTTTCGGATTTGGAATGTTGGAACAAGTTTTTGCATTCGTTTTTGATGATGGTAGTTGGGTAACTTAATTATCGAGACTAGGGGATCCCTTGTATGAACACATGATTCAAGTATGAGTTTTTGATTGATTTTTCTACAATTCTTTGAGTATGATTATGGTTTTAATGCTTTTCAAGGATTATCTACATTTGAATTGATATTAGTAATTATAAATGATTTGACCATACGATATTATAATTTGACAAGATAATTCATACCGTGAGTTTTAGATTGAAAATGACCACGTAAAATCTAGCATACGTGTGATATTTATAGATCTACCAAGATGGAAGGCTAGAAATTTTCATATAGTGTATGCAATATTGAATGTTAAATGAGTACATGACCATTGACTTGTTACATTTTAATATTATGTTCAATATAACTTGACCAAAGTATATTGGATAACATAGGAAAACTCGTCACCTTAGAACGTATAATTTGAAGTCTTAACGAATAGGAGAATTGTGGGGAATTACATGGGTGAACCGAAGTCTTGATATTCATCTCTATTGATTTTCCTCGCTAGCTTGATTGGTTTGGCTAATTTTCTGGGTTTATTTTAATAAGTTTCACTCAATAATCGTAGGCTAAATATAGTTAGGCTAATTAAATTTGGTATTTACTACTAGTTCCTGTGGGTACGCATCCCTACTTTCATATCATTATAATAAAACTTGACACCGTGCACTTGCGGTATAAAGTCGCTACACTGGAACTTTCTGTTTAAATACATAGCGAACATTGCTGGTTGGGCGGGTTCGATGGCTCTGTATGAATTAGCAGTTTTTATCCTTCTGACATGTTCTTGAGTCAATGTGGAGACAATGTATGTTCGTTATACCCTTCATGACTCATTTAGGAATAACCAATTCATTGGGGGGGGGGGGGGGGGGAGTATCAGATGAGGGACTGTAACGAATTCTGGGGATTTGGAGTTACGAAGGTGTGGCCGGGGCACATATTGTATTTTCTAGCTTATTGTTTTTGGCAGCTATCTGGCATTGGGTCTATTAGGATCTAAAAATATTTTGTGATGAAAGTACAGGAAAACCTTCTTCGGATTTGCCCAAGATCTTTGGAATTCATTTATTTCTATCCAGGGTGGCTTGCTTTGGTTTTGGTGCATTTCATGTAACAGGCTTGTATGGTCCTGGAATATGGGTCTGATCCTTATGGACAAACGAGAAAATACAACCTGTAAATCCATCGTGGGGCGTGGAAGGTTTTGATCCTTTTGTTCCGGGAGGAATAACTTCTCATCATATTACAACAGGTACATTGGGGATATTAGCGGGTCTATTCCATCTTAGTGTCCGACCACCACAACGTCTATATAAAGGATTGCATATGGGAAATATTGAAACCGTACTTCCAGTAGTTTGAGACTGTCTTTTTTGCAACTTTTGTTGTTGCTGGAACTATGTGGTATGGTTTAGCAACTACCCCCATCGAATTATTTGGTCCCACTCGTTATCAATGGGATCAGGGTCACTTCCATCAAGAGATATATCGAAGAGTTAGCAACGGACTTGAAGAAAATCAAAGTTGATCAGAAGCCTGGTCTAAAATTCCTGAAAAATTAGCCTTTTATGATTATATCGGCAATAATCCGGCAAACAGAGGGTTATTTAGGGCAAGCTCAATGGATAACGAAGATGGAATAGCGGTTGGATGGTTAGGACACCCTATTTTTCGAGATAAAGAGGGGCGTGAGCTTTTTGTACGTCGTATACTTTTGTTGAAACATTTCCAATCGTTTTGGTAGACGAAGATGTAATTGTTAGAGCTGATGTTCCTTTTAGAAGGGCACAATCTAAGTATAGTGTTGAACAAGTAGGTGTAACCGTTGAGTTTGACATTGCTACTGTGAAAAAATATGCTAGACGCGCTCAATTGGGTGCAATTTTTTAATTAGATCGTGCAACTTTGAAATCTTGGATGGAAATTTCTTTTACCTATTTCTCTAAGTAATTTATTATTAACAAATTCCTTCCAACTTCTTCCATTATAAAAAGAATTTTCTATTCACAACTTATCTCAAACAAGAGAAAGAAACAAGTATCAATTTATTTATAGATATTTGATATGTTCCCTATGCTAACCGAGTTCTTAAATTCTAGTCAACAAACACTATGAGCTGCCATGTACATTGGTCAAGGTTTCATATTACCTTGTCCCACGCGAATCGTTTACATATGACTATTCAATACCTCTACGAAAAATTGATCACATCGGAATGTTTCCGAGGCCGAATCCACTTTGAATTGATAAATACATTGCTTGTAAAGTATGTGTTCGGGTATGTCCTATAGATCCACATGTTGTTGATTGGAAATTGGAATCTGATATTCGAAAGAAACGATTACTTAATTAGAGTATTGATTGGAATCTGTATATTTTGTGGTAATTGTGTTAAGTATTGTCCAACAAATTGTTTATCAATGACTGAAGAATATGAGCTTTCCACTTATGATCGTCATGAATTGAATTATAATCAAATTGCTTTAGGTAGGTTACCGGTGTCAATAATTGACGATTATACAATCTGAACAATTTCTTCGAATTTACCTCAAATAAAAAAAGAAAATCTCTAATTCAAAAAACATTCCTTTAGATTCAAAAGAAATTTTATTTTGAATTTAGGAATGAAGTTTTTGCTCGGTTAATGCAAATCAGCGGGTACTTGGCGATAATTGTGGTTTAATTTGAATTGAAAGTCAATTTCTATTCGAATATGATTTAAAAATATATGGTTTGAAACTCTTCTTTTGAGAATATAAAGTAGCCCAATAACTGTATCCACATCAATCCACATCACCCCCTTTCAATTTCAGTCATTTAAGAATAAGAGGTAACCTGATAACCTCATCTTTCCTGGTCTGGTCAATAAAGTCATGAAATTTTTGATTTCTTTTGTTTTATATAAAATAAAATGGATTGAAGGGAAAAACCACAGGACCTTGTCAAGTATAAATTTTCTACTATGAACGTTGATTTGTTGCAGGACACTGACGCAATACTTGAACAATGAATTTAAACAAAACACAAGAACAAAAAGACCGAACATACAATATATTATGCTCTCATCGGAGTATTTGTCTTGCCCAAAAAATCCAATCTTCTGCAATGGTACCAAAGGCTTGTATTTACATTGTTGAATCTGGAAGTTAATGCATGTCAAATCCGGGACACAATCTCCTCTGATCGTGGCGTTATTGGCTCAAGACATGTTCGAGAAATCCGCGAGTCATCAACGCACGTTCGTCCGTACCTGTTAATTTTCAGTTATATCCGGGTTTTCCGTTACAATTTGACCAATTAGCCGATAAGGTATTGACAATGCTCGGGTAACCTGCGTTCGGGACTCTTGGTTCGGGGTATTTCTTGCTCTGCACTTGTATGAAATTTTACCTGAAGAGACTAATTCATCCTATAAATCAATATATATATATATATGTGTATATATTTATTATTGAATCAACTTTAGAAAATTGGGGCTCATCTAGTTAGAGTATAAAATGAGTAAATCGAATATAAAACGACGAAAAATAGGAGTTTTGAAGATTGGGGCGCTTTGGCATCAAATTTATGTAAGGAATCCGAATTCATGGACCAGTGGAAGGGTTGACAAGGAAAAAGAATAAAGATCTTTTTCAATATTCACAAACTCTGTGCTTATAATAATGGGATTCTAATTCTAAAAGGATAATAAAATGGTCGAAATTAAATATACAGCCTTAGAATAAAATAAAAAAGCAGAATATTGTTGAATAATTGTCATCAGTTATGTTTACTTTGTCCCTATAAAAACACTAGACATTAATGCAAGCTTATCATAAAGACTCATTGTTGGGTTCGAAAAACCCTATTAATCTGAATTTTAATGTTAACATAACACGTTTATATTATTATTATTAATCAATCTATCAGCTGGAGTGAGTTTATACAAATTATTGTATAAATCAAAGTCTTCTAGTGAAATCATTCCATGTGGTGAAAGAAGTGGAGATGTAGAATCATTAAGCCTTCGAACTTCCATAAACAAATATGCATGCAATTTTACTCTGTGTGTATCTTTACATTTTATTATATTGTTTAATCAGTTCATACTAGATTAGTTTGAGTTACTTCTGCTTGGTTTCTTTAAACCAAACTCGATCTAATATCTCGATGCAAACACTTTAAGGATATGAACTATTGCAGTAGACTTGACTAAACTGAGCTGTGTGGACTGATCAACTCTTCAATATCGATCCTAACAAAAGATATCGAAACAGTCAACGCGACCCACTTGTCAATACCCACCACCAGTTAAAGATCGCTTATAAGATCAGTTTGACAATAATGAGCAACTTATGATGCATATATCATAAAAATATAAATACATTCAAAATAGAATATAAAATAGTCGAATATGAGTCTTTTTAAATAATGCATAAAATGTATTAAAAAAATATTATGAGAGCACTTTTTCTTATTCACCTCTCAACAACTCGGTAAAAATATCAAGATGTGATTCGAATTAGGATATTATTTATGACATTATTTAACTACAAGCTATTTTACTTAAACACCACGAAAAAAATAACGAAATCACCAAATCAATAATTGAATAACAATAATTGTTGTGCAATTGAAGTGCACACATGGCGTGACTAAAATTGACTGTAATATATTGATAAATGACAACAAAAATATTATTTCTCACTTATATGTAAATTTGATGTTAATAAATTTTTGTATACTAATTTTTCTAATTATAGAAACTTACATAATATCAAGTTAAATTAATTATAAATATATACATCAATCTACATACATTCACTTAAATCCACAGGTAGCGATAGACACCATGTACTGGATCATTAGATACATATTATATGATCGATCGTTTACTGATTTATCAAAAATCATAGCTAGTAGTAATAATACAACTGTTGTGATTAATTATTAGTTATTGGGTTTATTGAATAAAAGCCCAATAATTTGGTATAATTTTGTTAATGAGAATAAAATTAAGGTAAATTAATTATGAATAGTCAATTAGGCTAAATAAATCTCACATTGAGAAATTGAGACACTTATGGTTTGTTTATAATGCGATACAAATCAATAGAGTGTACTTAAGTAGAAAAGATGGGTGCCCCTCGCGCGTCGTCTGTCCGTCCGCTCCGCTCCGCTCGTCTCGCCTCGCCTCGTCGCGCCGCGCCGTGTCGCGCGGGTCGCCCGTGTCGCTGCCACGAAGGCAGCCCTATCTTTTTACTACTCGGATTTCTGAAATGACTTCATATACCTGACTTTTCATATTCTGATGAGTTAAGTTTGAGACTTTTCAACTACCTGCAGAATTGATTTCAGATTTAAGTGTGAGACTTAAATCCGAATTAATCTGATGTTAAGTATTGAGACTTTTCATCAACCCCACTAAACATTACATTTAATGATCTTTGACCTTTGGAGAAGTCTGTTGCTCAGCTATATAAGCTGCACCAGCTCTATGCTTTCTTCATTCCGAAAATCTGCATATATACATATATCATTCTGCTTTGAGAGTATTGCACACTGCTAGTGTTCGAGGTAGTCTGCTCGGAGTTTTGCTTCAATCCGAACAGAGGTGATTGGACGTTGTACCTTGGAACTTACTTTTCCAGGAGGCCAGAAGCTAAGGTGGACAAATTTGAGTTTACGGGCACACGGCTTGCTGTGGCCTCATCCAGAATTATTTCCAAATTCTTGTTCATTAAGTCTTCAGTTTATAACTACCGCTGTAAGTCTAATGCTTTTGTAGTTTGATTGTTTGATGTTTGTTTACAGTATAATTTCTCTTCTTATTACAATTGTTTAAACTGATTCAATCTTTCGATTTAAATAAACAGTACCAACAATCATAAACTCAAATCTTTTGTGTTTTTGTTTATTTTTGGAGTTGAATCAGTTTCGGAAAAAAAAAAAATTTTCTCGAATTTTCAAACAATCACTGTTTGAGCACTATCAAAGGTTTTATACTATTATTTTTCAAACTAGTTTGATATTATTTGTCTTGTGTTGTTTGTTTTCTGTTTTAGCTAATGGCTGACTAGATTCAAAACCGAATTGCTGAGAATACTGAGATTCCAGTGGTGAAAGCTAACGGTGCTGAGGTCGTTATGCCAGTTCTGAGAAACCCAATGCCGTTCTCTCAATTTGAAAAACCGAAAAAGTTCAAAGGTTCCAATTTTAAGCGTTGGCAGTAGAAGATGATGTTCTTCTTGACCAGGTTTCTCAAAGAGGAGAAACCAGTGGAGGACAAAGAGGATCCTCAATCTGCTGTAATAGTCGAATAGTGGCTGAGTGCCGACTACCTCTGTCGTAACTATGTACTGAATTCTCTTGAAGATGCACTTTTCAATGTGTATTCCCCCAAAGAAACTGCGAAGGATCTTTGGGAATCGTTAGAAATGAAGTGCAAGGTTGACGACGCGGGCGCAAAGATTGTAGCCGGTCGATTTCATGACTATCGAATGGTAGATGGCAAGAGCGTTGTTGAGTAATGCAAAGCACTGCAGCTGATATATCATGAACTTGTTGCCGAATGTATGGGGCTAAATGTTGCTCTCCAAGTGGCGATGAGGATTGAAAATTACCGCCATCTTGGAAAGACTTCAAGGGCTACCTGAAGCACAAGCGAAAGATGATGAGTCTCAAGGATCTTATCAGGAGGCTGCGAATCGAGCAAGACAACGGAAAAGTTGACAAGAAATCATTTGGAATGATTTTCAAGGCCAACGTGGTTGAAGTTGGGGACAACTCCTATGGGAATAAGCGCAAGCGTACTTTTGATCTCAAGGGAGATATTCAGACAATGAGGTTCACCGGTGACTGTTATGTGTGTGGTAAGCCTAACCATAAGGCCAATGACTGCACTCAACATCAAAACAATGAGGGATGAAGATAGTCCATTACAAAGGCAAAGGCAAGAGGCCTGCTCATGCCCACATTGCTGGACAACCTGAGCTCCGACATGGATGACATGCATTTGTCTGCTGTGGTGTCGGAGGTGAACCTTGTTTGTGACACCCCCTACATTTTCATTACACATGACATGCATATCTCTTTTATACATGTGTAAATACATGAGGCATGTCACCTAACATTTATCCCGTAAGGGCGTCACATTACTTATATACATACACATGACTGTGACTATAACATTACTATAGTAACATATTTAATTCGTTGCAGTGGAAATTTTACTTTATAACATGTAAATTTAAAACTTTTTCATAACAATATGTACATGGCATATATGCCACAAAAATGGACTGATGCTGTATCTCGCATTACTCATACCAAAAACCTATACACTTATATGTACAATGATGAGCAGAGGGAGAAGGACTAGAGTCAACCAGCCGACCTTGGATCCATGACTTCCAAAATACTTAGAAACACCTTGTAGAGTCAACTTTTATTTACAGCAACTGAAAAACAACATTTGCATTTTGTTGAGTTGCAAACTCAATGAGCATATTCAAATAACCTAGTATTTAACATCACATAAGTATATAATTCGTATCCACGTAACCACATGAATATACTCACATGATTCATCATAATCTGTACATCAATTCACATGATTCATATAAAACCAAATGATGCACATGTATGCCCATATTGTTATTCTGTTATGAACCAACTAATGCCAAGAACAATCCGTGATCACGATATGGCCATGGCACTCTGTAGATCCCCTTTTGAGTTCTCAATTAACGCAGGATCGCTATTCTTTGATTCTGTAATTCTGACCGTACTCAGAATGCAATAACACATGGTTCAAGATCATTAGTGGTCATGACAGAGTTATTTTAATCTCTTATGAATGCACGTGCCATAATCATATGCATAAATTGTAGAATGATAACATCATATAGATCGTATAACATCATGTCTCAACATGTACATTTTAGAACTCAATTTATTTCTTGCACATCATATTGCATTCATTGCAATTCATTCACCAATTCAAGATACTTATATAACAAAAATTACATACTCATCTAAAATTAAATGTCAAGTTATAAGGATATACTCACCACCGAACTCCATCAGTGCATTCAAATGCACAACCAAACTCAATATCATATGTTCAATATGAATTAATTATAGTTATACATAAAATGTTCATACCAAGTGTAATATTACTTTTCTACTATTCATTATTTCGCAAAGCTACAATTACATTTTCTCAATTCAAATTTAGTAAAACCCTTCAGATAAGATGTGTAAATCAGTTAAATCACTTCAAGTTACATTCTCATTCCCTGGTTCACCTATCTTCAATTTAGGAACTTTTATTTCTATTAGGTTCAATTTATAAAACACTTTTGAATCTTTGTCAAAAGCATGTTGTCAAATATTTCTATTACTAAAGTAAAATATGTACAACAACAAGACTAGCATACATTTATGCTTATATATTCTCACTAGTTAACGTTGTTAAAGAAAATCCTATACCAGAGCAAAGTAACATTAACCCAAAATTTAATGTTTAATCAAGGTCAAAGTAAGCTAATTGATTCATTCTTATTTCTCAAGACAATTAATACAACAGGGTTCCAAATTCAACATTTACATAACTCAAACCCATCATTTGATAAGTCATATGTATCAAAAATCTTAATTAATAATTAAATAGAACTAAGAAAATTACCTTGATTTACAGATAGTGGTACACGAGTTCTTTACGGTAAAAATCTAAGTTTGCTCCGTAAAATAAAAATATGGATATGTGTGGAATGAAAAGTAGATGACACACAATTGTATAATATATCATAAACACCAGTGCTTTATCAACACTTGCATGACACACGTGGCCTTGATTATATTTTTATCAGTTTTATATTCATTTTTTTGTATTGCTAAAATTAGTTTTATTATTATTCTTTTTATTCACTACTTCGACATTTAGTCCTTATTTCTTGAAAATCTATTCAATATATATTTATATTGATCTATTCCATTGATTATTCTTCAATTTTATTCTATTCACAATCTCTTGTTGTCCAATGCACATAACATATATGCCATGATGCATATACATGATCATGTAAAGTGTCGGGTCATGACATTGTTGGTAGGAACTCCAAGGAATGATGATGGACACTGGGGCTACTCGCCACATTGCGCCAACAAACGGATGTTTAAGGCCTATCAACCAGTAAATGATGAGCACTGCTACATGGGAAATGCAGCAGTCTTAAAGTTGAAGGCAAAGGGACGGTTGTGCTAAAGATGACTTCTGGCAAAAAGTTGACTCTTACCGAGGTGCTCCACATGCCAGAGATCGAAAGAATCTCATCTCCGGAGCAGTGCTGAACAAGAAAGGCTTCCCACTCGTGTTTGACTCTGACAAAATCATTCTATTCTAGGGTGGTATGTTTGTGGGCAAAGGCTACTTGGCCAATAACCTCTTCAAGATGAGTGTAATGACTTTAGCTCCTAAGGCTAAGTCTAGTGTAGAGGTTGAGGTTGATGTTAATGCAGCATATGAGGCTAGCACAAGTAAAAATAATGTAATGATTGTTGCCAATGTGGCTAATAAAACTTTAAAGTTTGATTATTATTGTGAGTCTTTACATTTGTGGCATGGTAGATTAGGACATGTGAATTATAAGTCCTTACAAATGCTAACATCTCTTAACTATTACCTAAATTTAACATCAATCATAAACACAAGTGTGAGACTTGTGTAGAGGCCAAATTAACCAAGTCTTCATTCCACTCAATTGAGCGAAGCACCGAACAATTAAACTTGATCCATACGGATGTATGCGATCTAAAGTATGTACAATCTAGAGGCGGTAAAAATTATTTCATAACATGTATCGATGATTGTACAAGATATTGTTATGTCAAGCAATTGATATGTTCGTTCACTATAAGAATGAAGTTGAGAATCAACTTGATAAAAAGATTTAAATTCTTCGAAGTGATCGAGGTGGTGAATATGAGTCACCATTTGCACAAATATGTGCTGAGAGTTGCATTATTTATCAAACCACTGCTCCTTATTCTCCCGAGCAAAATGGCATTGCTGAAAGGAAGAATATAATGCTTAAGGAAATGATGAATGCAATGCTTATAAGTTCTGACTTACCTCGAAACTTGTGGGGGAGAAGCTCTGCTTTCCACCAACTATGTGCTAAACAGAGTACTACAAAAAGTTGGATAAAACACCTTATGAATTGTGGAAAAGTCGCGCACGTAGCTACAAGTTTTTAAGGGTTTGGGGTTGTCTAGCAAATGTATCAATTCCTCCTCCTAAACGGACTAGGATATGGCCTAAGACAGTTGATTGTGTATTTATCGGATATGCGCAAGATAATAGTGCTTATCATTTTCTAGTACACAAGTCAGATAATGCAGAAATGCATGTAAATACTATCATTGAGGCTAGGGATGCTTCATTCTTTGAGGAATTGTTTCCACACAAAACTCAGACATTAACTAAAACCAATGTTGAGAGATATGTGGGGGATAGAGAATCTCAAGAGAATGTAGAATCACCTAGACGAAGCAAAAGAGCTAGAAAAGAGAAGTCTTTTGGCTCGGATTTCCTAACATATTTGTTGGAAAAGGATCCAGCTACTTTTAAGGAAGCAATGTCTTCGCAAGACTCTGATCTTTGGAAAGAAGCGGTGAACAGTGAGATAGAATCTCTTACATAATCATACTTGAGAACTAGTGTATCTTCCTGCAGGTTAACCACTAGGCCATAAGTGGATCTTCAAGAGGAAGATGGAAGCTGATGGTACTGTAGCTAAGTACAAGGCTAAACTTGTAGTCAAAGGCTACATACAAACTGAATGTGTTGATTATTTCGACACATAAGCTCCTGTATCCAGGAAAACGTCGATAAGATTAATAATTGCATTTGTTGCATTATATAATCTAGAGATCCATCAAATGGATGTAAAAACGGCTTTTCTAAATAAAGAGTTAGAAGAGGAGGCTTACATGGACCAACCTGAAGGGTTTGTAGTTCCAGGTAAAGAAACGAAGGTGTGTAGACTTGTGAAATACTTGTATGGATTAAAATAAGCACCTAAACAATGGCACGAAAAATTTGATAGCGTTATGCTTTCAAATGGGTTTAAAACAAACCAATGCGATAAATGTGTCTACGTAAAAGGAGACAATACAAACTATGTGATAGTATGTCTCTACGTAGATGACATGATAATTGTTGGTAATAACAATAACATCACAATTGCCAAGAAACGTTGTCACAAAATTTTGAGATGAAAGAACTAGGTCTTGCGGATGTGATTCTTTGGATGAAGATCACCAAACATACAGATGGATATTCTCTCTCCCAATGTCATTGTGTCGAGAAGATACTTGACAAGTTTGACAAGGGAAATAATATCATCGCAAGAACACGTATGAAGGTGGTGTCAAATCTTTGCAAGAATCGCGGAGAAGGTGTGCAACAACTTGAATACTCTAGGGTCATAGACAGTCTAATGTACCTCATGGACTGCACTAGACCTGATATAGCTAACCCAGTCAACAGATTGAGCAGATATACGAGTAATCCCAGTTACGAGCACTAGAAGGCAGTAGTTCGAGTTCTTAGATATCTAAGATACATACTAACTACAGACTACATTATACGAGATATCCAGCAGTAATTGAAGCGTATTCAGATGCGAATTGGATTTTGGACTCCAAGAATATATAGTCCATGAGTGGATTTATCTTTATAATTGGAGGCGCAACTGTCTCATGAAAATCATGCAAACAGACGTGCATTGCTAGATCAACTATGGAATCTGAGTTCATAGCATTAGATCTTGCAGCAGAAGAAGCTTATTGGCTTCGGAGTTTCTTGGAGGACATTCCAATGCGGTCAAAACCTGTGCCACCCATTAGCGTGCACTGTGATAGTCAGTCAGCTACGGGAAGAGCACAAAACAATGTGTATAATGGGAAATCTAGACACATACGTCGAAGACATAAATCCGTGGGAAATCTACTAAAAACCGATGTTATTTCTTTAGATTATGTGAAGTCTAAAGAAACATTGCGGACCCATTTACGAAAGGTCTAACGAGAGACCGAGTAGAGATTTCATCGAGGGGAATGGGGTTGAAGCCCATGAAATTCATTTCCAACCATGATGACAACCCACCCTGAATTATAAAGTCCAATTTACAGGTTCAATATGAAAACCGAATTGTGGGGGGATCGAACAAAGCACTCGGGAAATTGAGTTCCTTCCCTATTCTTGTGATGAAAGAGTGATAAACCTGTATTTGAGAAGGCTGAGTTCATACTCTTAATGATTATTCTATCTCGAGATATTAAAGTGGGGTATGACAGGATATTCTTTAGGAGAAATCACCTATATCGAATATGAAGGGGCCGCTTCCATGAGATGACCTGAGGGATAAATCTCTAGAGCATTCGATGAAACATCCAAGGCAGTCCAGGGCCAAAATGGACAACAACGAAAGAACCAATAATAGTGTGGAGATGAAGCTGTGTGAGTATTGTTGTATTGTTATACATAAAAAGTCGAACAGTTCAAGGCATCACATCTAGTTGACATGTAAATCCGATGATACTTTATTAAGGAAAGTTCAAGGTTAACCACAACATATCCTGATGCAGTGGTTTCTCAAAGTGCTCTCAAATCTTCATCTAGGTGCATTGTGTGATTTTTTCGCCATATTGCATTCATGTGGGGGATTGTTGTGATTAATTATTAATTATTGGGTTTAATGAATAAAAGCCCAATAATTTGGTATAATTTTGTTAATGAGAATAAAATTAAGGTAAGTTAATTATGAATAGTCAATTAGGCTAAAGAAATCACACATTGAGAAATTGAGACACTTATGGTTTGTTTATAATGAGATACAAATCAATAGAGTGTAGTTAAGTAGCAAAGAGGGGTGCCCGTCATGCGCCGTCCTTCCGTCCGCTCGGCTCGTCTCACCTTGCCTCGTCGCGTCGCGCGTGTCGCTGCCGCGAAGGCAGCCCTATCTTTTTAGTACTCGGATTTCTGAAATGACTTTTCATATACCTGACTTTTCATATTCTGCTGAGTTAAGTTTGAGACTTTTCACCTATCTGCAGAATTCATTTCAGATTTAAGTGTGAGACTTAAATCCAAATTAATCTGATGTTAAGTATTGAGACTTTTCATCAACCCCACTAAACATTACATTTCATTATCTTTGACCTTTGGAGAGGTCAGATGCTCAGCTATATAGGCTGCACCAGCTCTATGCTTTCTTCATTCCGAAAATCTGTATACATACATATAGCATTCTGCTTTGAGAGTACTGCACACTGCTAATGTTCGAGGAAGTCTGCTCGGAGTTTTGCTTCAATCCGAACATAGGTGATTGGGCGTTGTACCTTGGAACTCACTTGTCCAGGAGGCCAGAAGCTAAGGCGGGCAAATTTGAGTTTACGGGCACACGGCTTGCTATGGTCTCATCCAGAATTGCTTCCAAATTCTTGTTCATTAAGTCTTCAATTTATAACTACTGTTGTAAGTCTAATGCTTTTATAGTTTGATTGTTTGATGTTTGTTTACAATATAATTTCTCTTCTTATTACAATTGTTTAAACTGATTCAATCTTTCGATTTAAATAAACAGAACCAACGACAGCTCAAATATTTTAAATTGTATATCAACCCACACACAACGTTTTGATTGTTATCTTAGTATAGACAATTATTAATTCCCAACAATTTCCTCACAATAATTGCACTCATTGCAATTCATGAGAATTGAATATATGACCTTGTGCCTGATATCATTTGTTAGGATCAATATGGTGCTTAGAGGGGTGAATAAACACCTCATAAAGTAAATAGAGTTGCATTAGCTCTGTTATTAAAGTGTTCTTGATCGTACTGCGTACCGAGAAATTATATCGAGTTCGGTTTCTAAATTGAGTAAAAACACACAAAATAACTCATTTAAAACCGATTAAATATTTTGTAAATCATTTCGAAAGTATGCAAGTTAAATATATAAAGATAGTTTGGTTGAAGCATTTTATCAAATACTTAATATGCAACAATGAAGTATTTTATCAAACATATAAAATGTTTCAACAATATTCATTCAAAACAGTAAAATAAGTTAATGCAATAAAGTAAATACATACAAATTTATTTATGGAAGTTCAAAGAAATTTTTTTCACGAATGGAATGATTTTACTAGAAGACTTTGATTTTTACAAGTGCTTGTACAAATTCATTTCGGCCAAGGTCACTCTTATAGCTGAAACTCCTAGCAGCAGCTCAACTATGACTGGAACGACATGTATTACAATCAAATTGCAAACATGATAGCATATTATTTGCCGTCTATATGCGAAGACTCACACAACTATTCTATGAAAACACTTATCTCTTTGTTTGAGCGAATTCTCTTCAAATAACATTCTACAATTTTTGAGCAAGAAAGAGTATTTTGTAAACTTGTTTGAGTGTGAAGAATTTATCTCTGAAAGCTCATCTCTCATATTGTTTCTCAAATCTCACTTTCTGGGGCTTGCCCTCATTTTAGCTGATTTTCTTATCTTGTCTTCCTATGGTTTAATCCCCATCCAAATCTTGTTATTTGATTGTCAAAGATTTATATTTATATTTATATTTTCCAAGAATTATATAGACGTTAGATACACGAATATAGTCGTTTGGAAAAGTTCTGCGTGATTTCTGACAGTCCAACAATCATATTCGTGTTGCTGGCTATTTTATACATCTGAGATGATCTTATCGTTGGTTGAGATATTAGCTAATCGGTTTAGTTGATCCAATTGGTTGTGCACTGAGCTGATGACAAGTAGAGAAGTGCTCAAACTGGTCTGGTAAGCATCTAAGTTGATCTATATATGTTGTCAAGTTCTATTGATTACATCTCTTGATTCGTAGCTTTCTGGGCAAAATGAATGAATATGAAAGTGTAACTCTTTGTCTTAGCTTTTCATAGAATTACTAATTACTTGATTTTGACATCTTATGCGAGAGATATACTTGAAATATGAGATCATATGTCTGTTGAAACCTTCCTCTATACGGTTGCAGAACATATGAATTGCACTCGATGTATCACCCATCTTAGGACCCGGTCCAAACTTTGACTTCTAAATATGATTTGTATTGTATTATATTCGTAAAGCATACCGAATCACTTCGTTTCAATAAATGAACTATGAGTGATACCCTGGAGGAGAAAGATATTACTTCACCTTATTATACTCGACCGACCTCCCGACCTAACAAGGTAAAAGTGATCAGATCATCGATGGTTATGTTCCCAACCTCCCGACCTACCTAGGTCAAAGTACAGATCATTCAACATTGATTCCGACCTCCTGACTTGATCACCATTTTGTCTTTGAGATGATCACACCTTCAAAACAAGAAGACCTAATTCTCCGAGCTCCCATCTGACTAACCAGCGATGATGCTCATCAACCTGGAAAGCTCCAGACATCCTACCTCTAAAAATAGGTTGACCAGGTCCACATTGATCGGGCACGTCCCGAGATTTCAGGAAGTGGAAATGAGTAATGGCTTTATCAGTTGCAGGCATGTTCCGAAATCCCGGGAATCGTGTGAATCGTGGCCTTACTGCACCAAGATGCATATTCATGAGGTAAACTCTATAAATAGGAAACCAATACAAGATTTCAGGTATGCATTTTTGCCTATACACGCCTACATACATCAGCTATTCTATTACGGATTTTCCCAATATTTCCCATCATCTGACTTGAGCGTCGGAGGGGACACGTCGAAAAAATCTTCCGCACCCATCTAACACTTGTTTCATATCTTAACAGGTCATTCAGGATCCATCCCTTGTTATTTAGTCCATTGAAGAGCATAAGGAGAGGTAATTTAATTCCGCATTGATACTTTGCAAATCATCACCCTTTTTGGGAGTAACAATTGGCACCGTCTATGGGAAACGTTCGAGCTAAGGCGTGGATATGGCAGCAGGAAGAAGAGAACGCGGAAGAAGGAGAGCATCCGAGGGGAGAAACCCCCTTGAACCATCGGAAAACTGTGAAGATATTCCACCGGTACCAGGAGATCAGGTGCCTCCAGCAAGCAGAAGTGTAGGAGATCTCACTTTGGAGCAATTGGCTCAATACATCGCTCAACAGTGGATATGGCAGTAAGGGTAACCAAGTGCCACCTCGTCAGAACAATCCACCCCACCATCCTCATCCCATGAATTTAGGACCTCAACAGGTTGAACCAGAGCATTTAACCGCTGATCAACCAATAGTCGAACCTACGATAACAAATCAAATGGAGATGGTATGGTAGGAGATACAAAGGTTGGGCCAACAAAGGGGAGAAAGAATGTCGACATCTCGACGAGAAAGCCCCCCCCCCCCCCCCCCTCCAATCATGAGAGAAGATCTTCCTCCGAATTTCCGACAACCCACGGTCGGAGAATACAATGGGAGCACTGATCATGAAGAACATCTCGGGAGGTTTGAAAATGCAGCATTGTTACACCGGTATTCAGATGGAGTCAAGTGTCGAGTATTTTTTACAACACTCGTAAGTTCGGCTCAGCAATGGTTTAATTTTCTCAAGCCAAACACCATTCGCAACTTTGAAGACTTCAGTTCTATTTTCCTGAACCAACTCGCCAATAGCAAGAGGTATCAAAAGACCTCTCTGAATCAGTTCACTACCAAACAGCAGGAGCAAGAGCCTCTGAGAGAATTTGTGCAAAGATTTAACAATATTGCATTAGAGGTACCTACTGCCACTGCTGATGTCCTCATCAATGCATTCACTCAGGGATTAAGAGCGGGAGAGTTTTTCAAATCATTAGTGAAAAAGCCTCATCGGAGCTATGACGATCTCCTTGGCCGAGCTGAGAAATATGTCAATCTGGAGGATGCGCAGAAACAAAGGAGGATAGAGATGAAGCCGGAAGTAAAGAGAGAAAGGATTGAACCAGGAAAGAAAAGGCTCTTCAAAAAGGGTGATGATCATGGCAGAGCTAGAGGACAACTTCTAACTCGCACTCCCTTGACGATGAGTTTAGAGAGGGCTATGGAGCTTTGCGATGTGAAGAGGAGATTAGAAAGGCCGAAGAAGGCAGAGAAAGGACCTCGCTTGCCTCCCTCTGAAAAATGTTGTAGGTTTCATAGGGAGTACAGACATTTCACCAATGAATGTCAAAGGTTAGAAGAGGAGGTCGAGAGGATCATTCAAGGGGATCCTCAAATCAAAGCAGTACTAACCACAAAGCCAGAACCTTACATTCCTAACAGAAGAGGAAGAGATCGACGTTGGGAAAATAATAGGAGAGAGGCACGGTGAGATAACCAACCTCATCATCAAGGTTGGGAAATTTCACCAAAAAGAAATGATAGAGGGAGAAGAGAACATGAGCAGAATAATCCAACCCGAGGAATTATACATATGATTTCAGGGGGTGCTACTGATGGAGATTCTGGTCGAGCGCGTAATTGCACGGACGAAGGTTAGAGTGTTCAGAAATTGTAGCGGAGGTCAGTCTCAAATCTGACCCCGTGATATCTTTTGGAACCAGTGATCTAAGAGGAGTTGTTGCACCACACACCGATGCCTTGGTGGTCACCGTCACCATCGCAAATTATGATATAGCTCGGATATTTGTTGACACTGGAAGCTCAGTCAATGTATTGTTCAAAGAAACTTTGGACCAAATGCAGATAGAGGGTTTCCGCTTCGAACCTATCAGGACACCACAATATGGTTTCACATGGCATGCTATTAACCTATGGGCCAAATTACCCTCCCTTTGTCAATGGGAAGTGGCTCCAAATGAGTTACTAAAATGATTGACTTCACAGTAGTAGATGCTCCGTCCTCATACAATGGTATAATTGACCGACCTGCTATGAAGGATTTTCGAGCTATTTCATCTACATATCACCAGAAATTGAAATTCCCATCTGGCACGGAGGTAGGTGTACTACAAGGAGACCAAAAGGCTGCTCGCAATTGCTATATGAGTGAAGTAAAAGAGGAGAGCAAGAGATCAAAGTTTCAGGTTAGTGCAATAGCAGGAGGTAAACCCCGAGAGCAAAATCCGAAAATGTTAACTTTAGACTGCATAGATGAAGAGCCTGATCTAGTGGAGCTCAGTTCTCCCCAGAAAATGGTTAAAAGTAGCCAAAGACTTAAGCCAGGAGGTCCGCACTAAGTTGATTGCGTTCCTAAAATATCATGAGGACGTATTCGCATGGTCATCTTGGGAGATCAGAGATATTGATCCCACTATTATGCAGCATCGCCTTAACATTCTCACAGGTGCAAAACCCGTAAAGCAGAAGAAGAGGCACTTCGGCACAGAGAAGGATAAGTTAATCAGAAAAGAGGTAGAGGAACTACTCCGAGCTGGCCACATCCGTGAGGTACAATTCCCAACTTGGTTATCAAATGTGGTCCTGGTACCCAAGAATTCAGGAAAGTGGAGAATGTGTGTTGATTTTAGGGATCTTAACAAGGCCTGCCCTAAAGATTGTTACCCTCTACCACTGATTGATCAATTGGTGGACTCCACAGCTGGACATCAATATTTGTGTTTTATGGATGCCTACCAGGGATATCATCAGATCCCATTGGCCCGAGAAGATCAGGATAAAGTGAGTTTCATCACCTCAGATGGGACATTTTGCTACGTAGTGATGCCTTTTGGATTAAAAAATGCAGGAGCTACATATCAAAGGCTCATGGATAAAGTGTTTATGGCACAAATTGGTAGAAACATAGAGGTTTATATAGAGACATTTTAGTAAAATCAAGGTCGGGAGATGATCTCATGATCTCACAGAAACATTCTTGGCGTTACGATCGTATAACCTAAAGTTAAACCCTCAAAAATGTATCTTCGGGGTTAAGAGCAGAACATTTTTGGGTTATATTGTGACAGAAAGGGGGATTGAGGCTACTCCGGAAAAAGTCCAAGCTGTGCAGTCTATGTTACCGCCTAAAAATCTACAATAAGTACAAAGATTAACAGGTCGGATTGTGGCCCTTTCTCGTTTCATATCGAGATCAGCCCATCGGAGTTTGCCATTTTCCAGGTCCTTCGAAGAGCCAAAAAGTTTGAATGGAATGAAAAATGCGGAGCTTCATTTGAAGACCTTAAGAAATATCTGGCCGAGCTCCCGATCTTATCCAAGCCAAAGACAGGAGAACGATTGTTTGTTTATCTGTCAGCAACAGAGGAGGCCGTAAGCTAGGTGCTCATCAGACAAGAAGGTCCTATTCAACAACCTATATATTACATATCTCATGTGCTAAAGGGGCCTGAGTTACGATATGTAGAGATTGAAAATCTAGCTCTAATATTGGTGATGACAGCCCGACGTTTAAGACCATATTTTCTTTCGCGTCCGATATCAGTGCTCACCAACAGCCCGCTAGGAAGAATATTGAATCGAGCTGAGGTCTCAGGACGACTCGTGAAATGGACAACCGAGTTAGGAGAATATGATATAAATTATGAACCTCGGGTAGCTATTAAAGCTCAGGCCTTGACAGATTTTATTGTTGAAACCATAAGGCCTGAACAAGGAGAGATTTGGAAGATCTACGTGGACGGATCTTCCTCTAAAGAAGGCAGTGGAGTAGGGGCAATTTTACTATCACCCCGAGGAGATGAAATCAAGATAGCAGTTAGGTTGGAATTCCGAGTTTCCAATAATGAAGCAGGATATGAAGCTGTTTTAGCAGGTATGCGAGCAACTCGGAATGTTGGAGCTACTAGAATTCATATCTTCTCTGATTCTCAGTTGGTGTCCCAACAAATGATTGTTGTTTACGATATAAAAAATGAAAAGCTTGTCGAGTATGCTCGGGCAATTGAGAAGGCTAAAGATTTTTTTGTGGAAATAGTATTTGAGCAGATCCCTAGAGCAGAGAATGATAAAGCTGATAGCTTGGCTAAAATGGCAAGCTCATTATACAGATGAAAAGATCGGGAAATCATATCACAGGTCAAGCTAAGTCCTTTCTCCATTTCCCAACCTCCCGATCTTGAGGAAAATGATTGGAGGGCTGGTATTTTTGATTTCTTACAAAAAGGTACCACGCCAAGTGATCCTAAGAAAGCATACAGATTGAAGCAACGATGTCTTCATTTCTTACTCTTAGAGAGAATCTTATATAAAAGGTCTTTTTCCCGACCCCTCCTCGGATGCTTGGGTCCTAAGGATTCAGATTACGTGCTCAAAGAGATTCATGAGGGATGTTGTGGTAACCACCTTGGATCGTTGTCACTAGCTAGGAAGGTTGTCCTAGCTGGTTACTTTTGGCCTACTATTCAGAAAGATGCCGCAACTCTTGTCAGAACGTGTGATAGTTGCCAGCGACATGCCCGCCTTCAACTCCAACCTGCTGCTATGATGAAAGCAATTGTAGCTGCATGTCCCTTTGATCAGTGGGGAATTGACATTGTTGTCCTTTTCCAATAGCACCAGCCCAAAAGAAATTTCTAATTGTGGCTATCGACTATTTCTCTAAGTGGGTGGAGGCTGAAGCTGTAGCTAAGATCACAGAACAGAAAATATTGGATTTTCTATGGCAGAATATTGTTTGCAGGTTTGGGGTCCCAAGAAAGTTAGTCTCCGACAATGGAAGGCAATTTCAAGGCTCCTTGATGAAAGCATGGTGCGAAGAGATGAAAATACAACAGGCTTTCACCTCAGTAGCTTATCCTCAAAGTAACGGTCAGGTAGAAGTTACCAACAGGTCTCTGGTGCAAAGTCTTAAAGCCAGGCTAGGAAGAGCTAAGGGTAATTGGGTGGAGGAGCTCCCTCGTGTTTTATGGTCTTACAGAACCACTCCGAGGACAGGAACTGGGGAAAATCCTTTCAGCCTAGTATATGGAAATGAAGTTGTCCTTCCAGCAGAGACCGGAGCTCAGTTATGTAGAATAATTCATTATGACGACTCAAATGAGGAAAGAAGATCTATTGACCTTGACCTTATAGAGGAAGCAAGGGAAGCAGCTGTTCTTCGAATGGAAGCTTACCGGGGTCGAGTAGCACGAGTTTATAATCGATGGGTCGTCCAACGGAGCTTTCAAGTGGGTGACTTGGTTTTGAAGAAAGTACAAGATGTGGAGATCAGGAAATTAGATCCGAAATGGGAGGGTCCTTACAAGGTAGTCGAGAAACTGAGTTCGGGTGCTTACTACCTAGAAGACATGGAAGGAAAACTATTAAAGATGCCATGTAATGCTTATCACCTTCGCAAAAATTATGCTTGATCTTGTTTTTCTTTTATGATGTAATAAATTCCTACTCTTTTTTTTGTTATTTAATACAAAAATGAAGTATGTTCTTCAATGACAATTGCTAAAAAATAATGAATACGAGCTATGTCCATGGTCCGAGTTTCACGAGCTCGTCCAACCTCCATAGACAAATAGACTTTACGAGTCTCAGCATAGCTTTACGAGTTATGTCCGTGGTCCGAGCTTCACGAGCTCGTCTGACCTCCATAGACAAAAAGACTTTAAGAGTCTCAGCATAGCTCTACGAGCTATGTCCAAGGTCCGAGCTTCAGGAGCTCGTCCGACCTCCATAGACAAAAAAACTTTACAAATCTCAGCATGGCTTTACGAGCTATGTCTAAGGTCCGAGCTTTACGATTTTGTCCGAACTCCACATACAAAAAGACTTTACGAGCCTCAGCATGGCTTTACGAGCTATGTCCAAGGTCCGAGCTTTACGAGTTCGTCTGACCTCCACATACAAAAAGACTTTACGAGTCTCAGTATGTCTTTACGAGCTATGTCTAAGGTCCGAGCTTTACGAGTTTGTCCGACCTCCACATACAGAAAGACTTTACAAGTCTCAGCATATCCTTACGAGCCATGTCCAAGGTCCGAGCTTTATGAACTCGTCCGACCTCCACACATAGAAAGACTTTACGAGTCTCAACATAGCTTTATGAGCTATGTTCCAGGATCGAACTTTACGATTTTATCCGATCTCCACAAACAAAACGACTTTACTAGTCAGCATAGTTTTACAAGCTATGTCCCAGTTCCGAGCTGTTAGGATCGGTCCGGAGTGTTTAGAGGGGGGGGGGTGAATGAATACTCCTTTAAAAATAATCCTTATTGATTTCTCTCGGGTTAGTGAGTGAAATCTATTTCTTAATCAACTTCAGAACAGACAGACCACTGAATATAAGAGTGTGGAATGGCCTGTTCTTGACTATTAAGAACGGCTTGATGGCTTAATGAGTGTAACTCACTACGGAATGAGAATAGTCAGGATATGTTTCATGAAGTTCGAAGGTGGTGTAATCCTTCTACGTCTCCCCTTCTTCCAATTAAGGAAGGATTCACTAGAAGACTTTGAGTAATACAACCACTTGTACAACCCCGATTCAGCTGGATTTATCCCACTACCAGACTGAAACTCCTAGTCTCTCGATCTGTTCAGACAAAGATTGTCTGATAGTTACAATTGAATCTCACTCCTCTATCTTAGTATAAATATGAAAGACAGACTGGTTTTGTCTATGCACACAATGATCCTATGACGATCAAATATTACAATATGCTGTGCTTACGAAAACTTTTAGCAGACTGGTAAGATGAATATCTTTTAATAGCAGTTCTGCTCAAGAATATCTGGACTTGAAAGCTTGTGCTGTTTTGTTTTCTTCCCGTTTTTTGATTGATTAGTCGGCACTTTTGAGCTCTCTAGTTGCATCCTTATATAGTCGCTTATACCAACGACATTATTTCCTTTTCTGTGCAACTCTTGACTCTGTTCAATCTCTGAACAAGCTTCAGTCTTATTCTTTTAGGCACTTTCCCTTCTGGTCTGTGCGTTCGGCGTATGTCAGGTAAGCTCTCCTTTGTCTTCTTACCTTTTAAGGTAATCTTCAGTCCTTGGTCTTTTTCATCATTAATTGCATCATTAAATGCTTCAATAAATAGGCGTTAATGATTCGGACTGAAGAACGAAGCTTATCCTTGTCTGCTCTGATCTGATATTAATTAGCTGATCTCGTGCTTCGATCTGGTCAGACTGGTTTGCATCGATCCGTTCTAAGTTTGCGATAGACCATATCGGTGTGATCTGCTTTGACATGGTTTTACGGCTTGATCGGTCTGATCTGTTTTGTCATCTTTAAAATTCGGAACTAACAAATTCCCCCTTTTTGATGATGACAAAACCTAGCTTCTATGTCTTCTTATTCAGTTTTTAAAAAGCTTTGAATAGTATTCTTGCAGATCAATTAAGTCTTCTTGTTCAAAATAAATGAACACTGTAAGTTGTAGTTCGGATCGATTAAGTCATTTTGTTCAAAATAAATGAACTATTCAAAATAAATGAATAAGACTTAGATAAGTGACTGAAAGACTCTGATTTTATTGAAGAAAAATCTGATAGATACATTTACATGTCTGATTCATATAGACATCTACTTCTTTACGGAGGACTGCTGAGCTGGCTTGAAATCCTTTTTCTTTTCCCCCTTTTTGTTAGCAGCAATCTCCTGAAGGAAATCTACAATCTGCGTGAGCTGAACGCAAATAGCATCCAGACGAGTGTCTTGAGCAATAAGGTATTTGGCGATGGAAGTCCGAACTTCAGTTGCCAGCTCGATCTGTTCTTTTTCTCAGGTTGTTTTTATATGAAGCTTGCTGAGAGAACAAGTCATTCATTCCACGCTGAATACCGCTTATGCTAGCCGTCATCTTGTCTCTGAAGGATTCAAAATCCAAGTGTGTAGACCTTTGACTTTGATGAACTTCTCTGACTCGTTGAGAGAGAAAGAGACAATTATCAGAGAGTTGTTGAAGAGACTTGGCCAGAGATGAGGCTTCAGCAGGTAAATGATCCGGAGAGTGATCAGAAGGTGACGCAGTCAGATCAACTTCTTCTTCAACTGGTACGAGTGTGGAAACAGCAGATTGGCGTATATCGGACTGGATCAATGTAACTAAGTCTGTAGAAAATTCTTGCAGAAACGCCAAATCTTCAGCAGAATCTGGAGGAGTGATAGGTCTAGAAGGCTCCTCATCATGTATAGCTGCAACAATTGTTGACACCACTAGATCCGGATCGACGGAGTCTGGTGAGACAACTTTTGGAGGTGCATCTTTTGGACTGTTCTGAACATGGGAGACTGAAGACGCCAGAGGAATGTAAGTTGTTGGAGAGTCCATCAAGATCCATGGCTTCAGTCTCTGCGGCAGACGGAGCATTGGCCAGTGGCTGCTCCGCTGTATCAGAAATAATTGGCTCAAAGAATGGTTCTGCCACAATCTTGCTCACAGAGGGGTGATCTGGGCTGGGAACGGGAGTGGATATGTTGAGCTGTTGGCATTGAAAGCGGACAGCCATGTGGAGAGTATGAATGTCCATCTCCAGCTGAGCAATGACAGCACCGTCATCTTTGACAGTCGGATTGTTGGCATCAAAGTTCGCCTTTTTGGTTGTAATAAGTAAGTTTGCCAGTCTGATAAGAGGATTAGCCTGGAATAACTCTTTGCGATGCACCACAATCCGCACGTCATCGGTTTCTGTCCCTTTAAGGACTTCTTGTTCCATTTTGTGGAGCCTCTTGAGCTTGCCAAAGAACAGACCAAAGTGGTTGATCGTTCTGTATTCAACCCATTCATCGAATACCATAGTAAGCTCCTTATGGTTGATCGTTTTGTATTCAACCCATTCATCGAATACCACGGTAAGCTCCTTAACTTTGTTTTCGACATCTTCCATGGCAATGTCAATGGCAGTTTGAGCAGCTGACTTTGGTTTGGAAGAGAGGGGCTCAACTAGGATTGCTTTCCCTTTTCCAATGGTAGACGAGGGCTTAATCCCTGAGTGGGTGTGGTCCCCTATTCTGTTATAACAATTCCTTTGACCACAGTGGTAGTGGAGGGGACTCGGATGGTGACCTTGGGTCCAGTGGGTGGAGCTGTGGAAGGTTGAGTGTTTGAAGGTTGCAATGGAGTTTGGGTTGCAGGGGTGGCTTTTGTTGAGGGTAAGATGGATATGGGTTTGAGATTTAATGTCGACAGAGGGTTGGTGATCTGGGTTCTTGGCTTCTTTGGAGGAGGTTTGGCTGGGGATGAAGGAGCAGAAGCAGACTGAGTTTCTTCTAAGTCAGTCTGGACTGTCAGTTTGCGCTTGACTCTAGTCTTTCTAGCAGCAGCCTGTTCCTGTCCCAGTTCAATCTTCACAGCCACCAGACCAGAGGGAGTGGGTGGGGTACCTTTGGATTTAAGTAAGGTCAGACCCTTGGGGTTGAGAATCTTGAAGGGGTTAAGTGCAGACGGCTTCCCTAGCTTGATGTCCATTGTCTCCAAGAGCTTGCTGAGAGGAACAGCAAAGCAGACAGCCTGTTTTGACGCAATGAGTGTTTCTAGAAGGACTCCAAACAAGATAGGGACCAGTTCATCTTCTGTCCAGAATGGATAGCAGCCATAGCCCGGAATTTTTCTGCGGTTACGGCGTCATAGCTTCCGGCTTTTCCCAACAGTGGCTTGCCAACAATATCACATAGGACTTGAAAATGAAACATCATTTCTTTCTTCTTGAAGGATGACTGCAGTTTCTGGCCAAAGATGGATACTCTGCCCTGAAGATTGGTAAGGGTGGCCTGAGGGATGTGGCCAAAATCAGTCAGTCTGGTGTTAGGAAGACCAAAGGTCTTTGACAGCGTTGTCTGAGAAATGTCGAAAGTTTTGCCCTTGACGGAGGTGGAAATGAATGTCTTGTGAGAAACAGCATTGGCGAACAGCTCTCGAATCTCCGACTTGTAAACCACCGTCCCACATTCCAGAAAATTCCTTAATCCTGAGGATTCCAAGGATTTGAACACAGATACCATTTCTGGATCTTCAGCCCTGTAAATCGCATCAAACTCAACAGATAGAGAGTTGTGAGTGATAGTTGCCATTTGAGTAAGTATGGAGAATGCAAAGAGAATTGAAAGATTTGAAAGATATAAACAGACATCAATAATTCGTAAAAAGTGAATTGTGAGTGAGATGTACAGCCTGCTAAATAGAAGAGATAGGACACGTGTCTATATCCTGATGACTGATATTTAAATAATTCAAATTTCACGGACATGATGAGAGAGAGATAAGGCAGTTAAAATTCGATCAGTCCGGGCTGTTAAAAAGTATTACTATGTTTAAAGACGGGTCGAGATTGAACAGACAGATCATACGATAATATCAGATTTGACAGAGATCGGTCTGAAAGTTCGGACCGGTCTGTGTCTTTCTGACTGTTGCATTATCGATCTGTGCTAATACTCAGTCTTTAAAACAAAATTAATGAACGCCTAAAATATTAAGATAAATCTATTAAGCCAAGAATTTGACGAAAATAATTAAACTTAGCCTCAGGGAGTGGTTTAGTGAAAATGTCTGCTTCTTGCTGGTCTGTTGAAATATGCTCAATCCGAATCTCCTTTTTGCCAACATGATCTCGAATGAAATGATGTCTGATATCAATGTGCTTTGTTCGAGAGTGCAAAACCGGATTATATGCTATAGCAATTGCATTTGTGTTGTCACAAAATATCGGAGACTCGGGAGCTTGAATGCCATAGTCTCTGAGCTGATGTTGAACCCAGAGCATTTGAGCGCAACAGCTTCCAGCGGCAAGATATTCTGCCTCAGCTGTAGATGTGGCAATGGATGTTTGCTTCTTGCTAAACCATGAGATCAATCTTTCACCTAGAAATTGACAGGTTCCAATGGTGCTCTTGCGATCAATCTTACACCCTGCATAGTCGGCCTCTGAATATCCAATTAAACTAAAATTTAAATCTTTGGGATACCAAAGACCAACGTTCTGAGATCCTTTTAGGTATTTAAGAATGCGCTTAGCGGCAATAAAGTGGGATTGCTTGGGATCAGACTGAAATCTAGCGCACATGCAAACTGAAAACATAATATCAGGCCGGCTCGCTGTAAGATATAATAGCGATCCGATCAGACCTCGGTACATGGTTACCTCAACTGCTGTTCCCCTTTAGTCTTTATCTAGCTTGATTGAAGGACTCATTGGAGTTGACGCAGTTGAACAAGTCTCCATTCCGAATCTTTTGAGTAGCCCTTTGGTATACTTGATTTGATTGATGAAAATACCATTGTTGAGCTGTTTGACTTGGAGACCCAGGAAGAATGATAGTTCTCCCATCATACTCATCTCAAACGGTCCCTGCATTAACTTAGAGAATTTCTCACAGAGTTTGGGGTTAGTTGACCCAAAGATAATATCGTCAACATAGATTTGAACTAACAAAGTATGTTCCCCCTTAATAAATTTAAACAACGTTTTATCTACTGAGCCGATCTGAAAATCGTTGTTCAGAAGAAATTGAGACAGAGTATCATACCATGCTCTTGGAGCTTGTTTCAGTCCATATACTGCTTTATTCAATAGGTATACATGATCTGGAAACGAGTGGTTTTGAAATCCAGGGGGTTGCTCAATGTAGACTTCCTCCTGAAGTTTACCATTTAGAAATGCACTCTTTACGTCCATTTGATATACTTTGAAGTCTTTAAAAGCAGCAAATGCGAGAAATATTCGGATGGCTTCAAGTCTGGCGACTGGTGCAAAAGATTCATCGAAGTCGATTCCTTCTTCTTGTCTGAAGCCTTGTGCCACCAGTCTGGCCTTGTTTATAACCACCACTCCATCTGCGTCTAGCTTATTTCTGAAGACCCATCTGGTTCCAATAACAGGCAGACCTCTTGGCCTGGGGGTTAATCTCCAGACTTGATTTTGTTCAAATTGGTTAATCTCTTCTTGCATGACCTCTATCCAGTTATAATCAGTCAAAGCTTCATTTATCTGTTTGGGTTCCAGATTAGATATAAAAGCGGCGTGAGTGAATTCATCCATCATCTGTCCTCTGGTTCTTATGGGTGCGGAAGGACTTCCAATCACTAGATCAGGTGGGTGCCTCTTTGTCCATCGATAGCTTGATTTTGGATTATCTGGTCCAGATGGATTAGTAGTAGTAGTGACATTATCAGCATCTGCTTTAATATTAGAGTTCAAAACCTCCGGATCGGCTCGATCTGGAAGAACTTCAGTGCCTTGATCCGGTCTATCTGGTACTTCAGGTTCCGGTGGATTGTCTCTTGATCTATTAGCTACAATCCCATCATCACTGTTAGCTTCGAGATGGATATTTTACATCTGATTTTGAATTAATTCCTTGTTTCCCTTAATTCACAAGGATTCATCAAACACTACATGAACTGATTCTTCTACAGTCAAGGTTCAATTATTGAAGATACGAAAAGCTTTACTAATAGATGAATATCCTAAGAATATTCCATTATCTGACTTAGCTTCGAAAGCTGTAAGATGATTCTTACCATTATTGTGAACGAAACATTTGCAACCAAATACATGAAAGTGAGAGATAGACGGTCTGTTACCTGTCCATACTTCATATGGTGTTAGATTTAACTTCTTGTTAATCATGGATCGGTTTTGAGTATAGCATGCAATATTTACAGCTTCTGCACAGAACTTTTGGGAAATACCAGAATCTGCAAGCATCGTCCTTGCTGCCTCCTTAAGCGTTCTGTTCCTTCGTTCTGCAACTCCATTTTGTTGAGGAGTTCGAGCGGCTGAGAATTCATGCTTAATTCTTTGGTCTTCTAGAATGGATTCAAGATTCTGATTTGAGAACTCAGTGCCTTTGTCACTTCGAATTCTATCTATACTTGATGATCTCTAATTCTGAGTGCCTTTCAGCAGCTTGATCAACTTCGGACCGGTCTGATCTTTAATGCTAAAAAATATAGTCCATGTAAAACATGAGTAATCATCAATAACAACAAGGGTGTACCGCATTCCCCCTAAACTTGTTATTGGTATAGGACCAAACAAGTTCATATGTAATAGTTCTAAGCAACGTGAGGAGGATTTGGTATTCTTGTTTTTGAAGGATGATCTGATCTGTTTGCCCATTTGGCAAGCTTCACAGATCTTATCCTTGGCAAAGTCGATCTTGGGCAGACCGACAACTAAATCATGTTTACACAGGCTAGAGATAGTCTTAAAGTTGAGACGATTCAAGCGTTTATGCCATAGCCAGTGTTTATTATCATTATTCGCGATGAAGCAAGTAGGATTATCAGGTTGAGCGAAATTCCAGTTAATCTTATAAGTATTTCCATTTCTGATTCCTACAAGCATGGTCATACCGTCTGATGTTTTGACAGTGCAGGTGTGTTTGTGAAATTCTACAGCATAACCATTATCACATAATTAACTTATGCTAATCAGATTATAGCATAGATTTTCAACTAATGGCACATCATTGATAGTGATATTACCATGAACAATCTTACCCTTGCCCACGGTCTTACCCTTTGAGTTATCCCCGAAGATAATCTTTGGACCAGCACATTCTGTGACTTCAGACAGCAGCTCGACGTTTCCTATCATGTGTCGAGAACATCCATTGTCTAAGTACCAGTCCGACACTTGTTTCTTCAGTACCTGTCATCAAGCATAATTACTGTTGGTAACTGTTGAGCCTTAAACGCATGGTTGCGTTTAATGCGTTAAATTATCCCGGTCAATCTTTGAGTTTTGATGATCAACAAAACTTGTGTTTGTTATACTAATGCATCTACTTAGTGTGCAGATTAAGTGATGAAAAGTGGATTGGAATGAAGATTTTCAAGTGTGCATATTCTGGCCTGGATCGCCCCAGGCGATGGTGATCATCGCCCCAGGTGATGGGTGTCAGGCCAGGCATCGCCACGCACATCGACAGAGGCGATGGCTAGGCGAGCATGCGAGGAAGATCGCCTGAGGCGATGGTGAACAACGCCTGAGGCGATGGCAACCATTTGGCACTTCGCCCCGCACATCGACTGAAGCGACGCCGAGGGATGGCGCGGGCATGCGCGCAGACAAGTTCGCCCGAGGCGATGGCATGAACGCCCGAGGCGATGGGCTGGAACGCCTGAGGCGATGTGGAGTTCGTTTGAGGCGATGTAAAATTTGGACATGCTGAAGCTACGGCCTTAATTTTTGCTCTTGATCGCCTGAGGCGATCCACCGATCGCCTGAGGTGATCCGTGATTTTTGCTGACCGTTGGGGCGCGGCGATGGTGATCGCCTGAGGCGATGTCCGAGGCGATCTTGGAGTGATTTCAGCCTTATGAGTAGCAACGGCTAGTAGGAGCCTTGGAGGCCTTCTACACTATAAATATGGATGCTTGGGAGCATTTTGAAGCTAAGGAACAAGCCTACAACTTATACAAAAGTCTTGATTATTATTATTTGAATTTATATTACAATCTCCATACATTGTTGTTGTATTGGAGTTTGTGATTCTCTTCTTTGTTAGAGCTTGTGTTTCTTCGTGTGAGTACACCGTGAAGGTGTTTGTTGGTTTAATTCATTGTAAAGGTCCTCCAACACCAAATCAAGTTGGAAAATTGTAAAGTCATCAACAAGTCTAGTTGGTGCAAGTGTGTGGCTATCCTTGGAGCCCTTAAGGCCAAGAAGACTCGTGAAGAGTGTTGGTAGCTCGGGAAGAGCTTTGTATACTCGTGAAGGGTATTGTGCTCGGGAAGAGCGTTGTGTACTCGGGAAGAGTAGTGTGCTCGGGAAGAGCGTTGTAAACTTGGGAAGAGTTATTGTGTGGCTAACTTGGAGCCCTCAAGGCCAAGATGTATTGTTCTAGTGGAACCTCGGTTGGAGGTTATCTAACCGGGAAGAGGAGACGTAGGCGATTCATCGCCGAACTTCTATAACAAATTCTTGTCTCATTTTATTGCTTTATTTCCATTAAGCATTTATTTATTTTGTTCTTTCTATTTATCGATTGACTAAAGGCTTCCGCAAGCGCAAAATATTTTATTTTTACAAACTCATTTTAAAAAGCTAAAGTAGCCAAGGAATCTCATTCACCCCCCCTCTTCGATTCCAACAAGTGGTATCAGAGCCATTTGATTTTTGTTTTTAAATCAAATCTTTTATATGGCTAATCTAGCAAATGAGTTTGCTCAAGGTCAATCGACGAATCGCCCTCCGCTTTTCACGGGTGATAACTACGGTTATTGGAAGAATAGAATTTCTCTATATATCCAATCCGTAGATTATGATCTATGGAAAATCATTGTGAAAGGTCCACATACTCCTTTAAAGGATGTTGGGGGAATTAGTGTTCCCAAAGAAATGGACGACTTCACAAAAGCGGATATGATGTTAATATCTCAAAATGCTAAAGCGATTAATATTTTGCATTGTGCTTTAGATATGAAGGAGTACAACCGGATTTCAATGTGCTCAACCGCTAAGGAGATATGGGACAAATTGAAAATTTGTCATGAAGGAACCAACCAAGTGAAGGAGACAAAGATAGACCTCCTTCAACTCAAATATGAGACATTTGAGATGGATTCCATGTTTAGGAGGCTCACTCAAATTATCAATGAGCTTGCCCAACTTGGAGAGAAGTACCCTCCAAAGCAAATATGGAGGAGAGCACTAAGGGCCTTACCTAAAGAATGGGATGCAAAGAGGACGGCCATCATCGAGTCCAACAAAGGGGAGAACGCATCTTATGATCTTGATGAGCTCCATGGCACCTTGGTGACCCATGAGCTTGAAGTTGCCACAAGGAGAGAAGTGAAGGAGGAGGATAGATCCAAAAGAAATGGGATTGCCTTGGTTGGAAGGAAAGACCATTCCGATGATGAAGAAGATGATGATGATGAAGAGATGAGGTTGTTCACAAAGAAGTTCAAGAAGCTCTTCAACAAACATAGCAAGTCAAAGACCTCCAATGCTACCAAACAAGAATCCAAAAATGAGGTAACTTGTTACAATTGTCAAGAAATAGGCCATTATGCTAACAAATGTCCTAGGAAGAAGAATGAGGACAAAGGGAAGAAGAAAGCGTTCATAGCCACATGGAGTGATAGCGACTCCGATGAAGAAGAAGCCAAAAATCTTTGTCTAATGGCTCTTGGAGATGTAGATGAAGAGGATGATGATGAGGTACCATCTTATGATGAATTATTAGATGCTTATAATGAACTCATTGATTGTCTTGGTAAAACCAAGAAGAGCAACAAAGTGCTTAAACTAGACTTGGCTAAGAAGGAAGAAGAAAATATTATTTTGAAAAACCAAGTGCTTGATTTAAAGACTTCTCTTGCCAAGTTTAGTGATAGTAGTTTAAAGATGAATGAATTGCTTGGCTTACAACGTTGTAGCTTTGACAAAGCCGGGTTAGGCTACTCAAGCAAATCAAAATCCTTTTCTAGCTTATTGGCCAAAGCAAAGCATGACTCTACTACTTGCAATTATTGTTGCAAAAATGGTCATACCAAGAACAAATGTAGATTTGCTAGAATCCAATACCAACCTAACAAAAGGTGGAAATGGATTCCAAAAGTGCCTAAGGAAGCTAATCATCAAGGACCCAAAAATCAAATGGGTACCAAAGATCCTTCTATTATTAATTTGTCTTGTAGGGACAACCATGGATTGGAGGATGAAGGACCAAGCAACTCAAAGGAGGAGTTTATTCTATTCACCACCATAGAAGAAACGAGAGGCGTTGGACCTATGACAAGAACTAACTCTTGTCATCAAGGGTAAAATTTATTTGATTTTTTTTAAAGAGCAATTCAAAAATTCATTGGCACAAATCAATTGTGATCAATAAATATTGAAGCTCAATATTCATTGGAGTAAAATGCATAACCCCTTAGCATAATTGTTAAGTGCATGATGTATGCTTATCTTTTTATAGTAAGTAGCTAGATATGCTTTGCATTCAAATTTGAATATGCTATGTGAAAATGTGCAATTATATGATTTGTTATAATGTTTTGATTATTTTATTGTTTATTGGGCATGAATGCATGAACATATGCACACATTGCAACCTTTAGAATTAATTGTTGAATGCCTTAAATACATGGTTGTGATTCACCTCTATATGATTTAATCTTGTTTGATGAGGAACATGTGTAATTTGAAGTTATATGTCAACATATAAATTATGCCATGTTTATTTGAATTTTATGCTTTTTGATTATCACAAAAAGGGGGAGAATTTTGTTATAAACTTGAACCTTAATACATGCATAGTTTAAGGGGGAGAGCTTATGTATGCATGGTTTGAGGGGGAGAGTTATTTGTTTAATGATTTACTTGATAACTTGTATGTGTTATGCAATTGTTAAGGGGGAGTTATTTTTACTCACATTTCATGCATATTACTTATTCAAGTTTATCAAGTTTTGTGATCATCAAAAAGGGGGAGATTGTTGAGCCTTAAACGCATGGTTGCGTTTAATGCGTTAAATTATCCCCGGTCAATCTTTGAGTTTTGATGATCAACAAAACTTGTGTTTGTTATACTAATGCATCTACTTAGTGTGCAGATTAAGTGATGAAAAGTGGATTGGAATGAAGATTTTCAAGTGTGCATATTCTGGCCTGGATCGCCCCAGGCGATGGTGATCATCGCCCTAGGCGATGGGTGTCAGGCAAGGCATCGCCACGCACATCGACAGAGGCGATGGCTAGGCGAGCATACGAGGAAGATCGCCTGAGGCGATGGTGAACAACGCCTGAGGCGATGGCAACCATTTGGCACTTCGCCCCGCACATCGACTGAAGCGACGCCGAGGGATGGCGCGGGCATGCGCGCAGACAAGTTCGCCCGAGGCGATGGCACGAACGCCCGAGGCGATGGGCTGGAACGCCTGAGGCGATGTGGAGTTCGTTTGAGGCGATGTAAAATTTGGACATGCTGAAGCTACGGCCTTAATTTTTGCTCTTGATCGCCTGAGGCGATCCACCGATCGCCTGAGGCAATCCGTGATTTTTGCTGACCGTTGGGGCGCGGCGATGGTGATCGCCTGAGGCGATGTCCGAGGCGATCTTGGAGTGATTTCAGCCTTATGAGTAGCAACGGCTAGTAGGAGCCTTGGAGGCCTTCTACACTATAAATATGGATGCTTGGGAGCATTTTGAAGCTAAGGAACAAGCCTACTACTTATACAAAAGTCTTGATTATTATTATTTGAATTTATATTACAATCTCCATACATTGTTGTTGTATTGGAGTTTGTGATTCTCTTCTTTGTTAGAGCTTGTGTTTCTTCGTGTGAGTACACCGTGAAGGTGTTTGTTGGTTTAATTCATTGTAAAGGTCCTCCAACACCAAACCAAGTTGGAAAATTGTAAAGTCATCAACAAGTCTAGTTGGTGCAAGTGTGTGGCTATCCTTGGAGCCCTTAAGGCCAAGAAGACTCGTGAAGAGTGTTGGTAGCTCGGGAAGAGCTTTGTATACTCGTGAAGGGTATTGTGCTCGGGAAGAGCGTTGTGTACTCGGGAAGAGTAGTGTGCTCGGGAAGAGCGTTGTAAACTCGGGAAGAGTTATTGTGTGGCTAACTTGGAGCCCTCAAGGCCAAGATGTATTGTTCTAGTGGAACCTCGGTTGGAGGTTATCTAACCGGGAAGAGGAGACGTAGGCGATTCATCGCCGAACTTCTATAACAAATTCTTGTCTCATTTTATTGCTTTATTTCCATTAAGCATTTATTTATTTTGTTCTTTCTATTTATCGATTGACTAAAGGCTTCCGCAAGCGCAAAATATTTTATTTTTACAAACTCATTTTAAAAAGCTAAAGTAGCCAAGGAATCTCATTCACCCCCCCTCTTCGATTCCAACAGTAACCAATCCTACTTGGGTCCAGAACGGATTAGCCCTTTGGGAACCCACACCTGAATCAGCTTTAATGGCTTGTGTGTGTCTGGTGTGATGTGTGATGATCTGTTTCGATGTTGTGTGTGATGATGTGCGATATGGAAGCCTTTGATTCTTATAAGGTAATCTATATCTTCGTTGAACTGGTTTTGAGTTATGGTAGTTGGATGATCTTCCTTGCCTTAGATCTTGCACCTTTAGGTTTGGTCTGATAGACACAAAGCTTGCTGGTGCCTTTTCTTTGGCTTGGTTAACGTACCCAATCCCTTTTCTCAAACCTTGATCCCCGAAGGAGACTCCTGTTTGAATTGTAGGCACTTCGGATTCATATATTGTGCTAGACCTAACAAATGTCATTTGTTTGATTTTGTTCTTTCTAGCAACAATTCAGATTCATCTTTGGTGCAATCATTGATGTCAAAGCCTATGCCAGTGATGTCACCGACACTTCTTTGTACCTCTTGCAGTTCTTCCAGTGATGCTCTTGATTTTGTCCATGTTTTGAAAATGTGAGAATGTTTAGCATTTTGTGTGCTAATTCTCTTGTTTTCTTCATGGAGCTGTTCGTAAGAGATTTTCAGCTTATTCACCTCGATCTTTAGATTATTGCATTCACCTAGCTCAGAGCAGCTTGGTTTGATATACTCATCTGTTGATCTTTGGCTTTAGCTTTTGTTTTCTCAAGTGATTCAGCTAATATTCTATAATCATTAGACATGTCCTGCAGTGCAGACATGAGCTCTTCTCGTGTGAATTCATTTGAATCAAGATCGAATACCTCGTCCATTTGACTCATTTCTTCGTCTGCCATTAGGCATTGGATTTCCTCTTCGCTTTCGCTGGATGAACATTATGAGCTTTCTGATTCTGAGTCTGTCTGAGCCCACTTGCTGTTACCTTCCTCTGCTACCAGAACCTTTTGGGACTTCCCATGATGATTTTTATGATCTTTGTAATGCTTCTTTTTCTTGTCATCAGGATGCCTTTCTTTTCTTTCATCTTTCTTCGGTCTGGTGCAATCTGCAATAAAGTGTCCGGTCTTACCACAATTGTAGCAAGCCTGGTCGTTAACAGCATCGTCTTTTCTCGATTTGTAGTGATGAGAAGGTTTGAAGTTCCGTTTGTTCTTAGGCATGAATTTACCAAATTTCTTGATAAATAATGACATAGCATCATTACTTATCTGTTTGATAGATCGGTCTGTTGAAGGGGTGGTTTGGTATAGAATGGCTGCCAGTGCTTTGTTTGGTTGAGAGATGAATGACTCTGCTTTACCTCTGGTGATCAGTTCAAACTCATATGCCTTAAGATCTGCGAACAGATCATGGAGTTCAACTTTGTTCAGATCTTTAGACTCCCTCATTGCAATTGTCTTGACATCCCATTCCTTTGGCAATGCTTTCATTACATTCAGAGTAATCTCTCTGTTAGAGTATTCCTTGCCCAGACCATTTAGTTCATTGATAATGCCAGTGACTCTTTCATCAAACTCGTTTAGAGTTTCTCCAAGCTTCATTTTTATGCTCTCAAATCTTTGTAGAGCTACAGTCAGCTTGCTTTCCTTAGTCTGGTCATTCCCTTCACATAGCTGTGCTATCTTCTCCCAAATTTCTTTGGCAGTTGAACACATTTTGATCTTACTGAACATATTCTTGTCCAACGTCTTGAACAAGATGTCTTTGGCTACGTTGTCTAGATTGGCTTTTCCTTTCTTCATTTGTCCAGGTGGACCTTTCTTTTTCGATCATCTGAGGTTCGCCACTTAGTCCTCCTAGTGCAGGATTCACCTTTAATATTTTCATTGGTCCGTCTGTTATGACGTACCACATATCGTCATCCTGTGCTGCCAGGTGAGCTTGCATTCTGGTTCTCCAATCATCATAATCTTCTTTTGAGAACATGGGAATCTTGTTGAATGATGCCATCATGGCCAAGTATCTTTGATGATTAAGATGACCTGCTCTGATACCAATTGTTAGGATCGGTCCGGAGTGTTTAGAGGGGGGGGGGGGGGGGGGGTGAATGAACACTCCTTTAAAAATAATCCTTAATGATTTCTTTCGGGTTAGTGAGTGAAATCTATTTCTTAATCAACTTCTGAGCAGAACAGACCACTGAATATAAGAGTGCGGAACGGTCTGTTCTTGACTAGTAAGAACGGCTTGATGGCTTACTGAGTGTAACTCAGTACGGAATGAGAATAGACAAGATATGTTTCTGGAAGTTCGAAGGTGGTGTAATCCTTCTACGTCTCCCCTTCTTCCAATTAAGGAAGGATTCACTAGAAGACTTTGAGTAATACAACCACTTGTACAACCCCGATTCAGCTGGATTTATCCCACTACCAGACTGAAACTCCTAGTCTCTCGATCTGTTCAGACACAGACTGTCTGACAGTTACAATTGAATCTCACTCCTCTATCTTAGTATAAATACAAAAGACATACTGATTTTGTCTATGCATGCAATGATCCTATGACGATCAAATATTACAATATGCTGTGCTTATGAAAACTTTTAGCAGACTGGTAAGATGAAATCTTTTAATAGCAGTTCTGCTCAAGAATATCTGGACTTGGAAGCTTGTGCTGTTTGTTTTGTTTTCGTTTCTTGATTGATTAGTCGGCACTTTTGAGCTCTCTAGTTGCATCCTTATATAGTCGCTTATACCAACGACATTATTTCCTTTTCTGTGCAACTCTTGACTCTGTTCAATCTCTGAACAAGCTTCAGTCTTATTCTTTTAGGCACTTTCCCTTCTGGTCTGTGCTTTCGGCATCTGTCAGGTAAGCTCTCCTTTGTCTTCTGACCTTTTGAGCTGATCTCGTGCCTCGATCTGGTCAGACTGGTTTGCATCGATCCGTTCTGAGTTTGCGATAGACCATATCAGTGTGATCTGCTTTGGCATGGTTTTACGGCTTGATCGGTCTGATCTGTTTTTGTCAACTTTAAAATCCGGAACTAACACGAGCTTCTTAAGTTTGTCCGACCTCCACATACAGAAAGACTTTACGATTCTCAGCATATCCTTACGAGCCATGTCCAAGGTCCGAGCTTTACGAACTCGTCCGACCTCCACACATAGAAAGACTTTACGAGTCTCAACATAGCTTTATGAGCTATGTTCCAGGATCGAACTTTACGATTTTATTCGATCTCCACAAACAAAATGACTTTACTAGTCAACATAGTTTTACAAGCTATGTCCTAGTTCCGAGCTTCTTAAGTTCGTCCGACCCCCACAAACGCAAAGACTAAGTTTAGTTAGCTCATATTAAAGGAATTTCATAAGCTAAGTACTATATGTTTTAGCTTACATCCCGAACTACGAATTTGTGTTTACTCCTTAAAGTAGGCGTAAGATAACTCCTGGTTTACTGAACCTACTCAACTTATGCATAAATCGTAATCGATCTTCTCGGATCTCAAAATACATTATAGATGTATATAAACTATTGTGAGCGTGCCAAACTTTGTAAGTGTTAGCTTGCGAGCTCCCAGAATATTTTAGCTTATGTTAATCTCCGGTTGACAACCAGATGGTGTTCACTGATTAATTGTTTATCTGGTTCGTAGTGATTCAAGCATTAGAGCAATTGCCGAGCTCCCAAGTTTTAGAAATTGATACAAAATAAAAAATATGCTCGCCTAACATGCAGCATAAAATAAAATGTTTGTCCAAAATAGATACAATAAAAATTTGAAAGCCCAAGGTACTATTCGTTTCTACAATTTAGATTACAAGACAGGGATACATCAGACATCGGGAGGGAGGTTTTGGATGACACAATCAAAGGCAAGAAAATCTGAAGAAGTTCCTTCAGGAGGGTAGCCGCTTCTTTGAATTGAGCAATACAACCGTTGAATCCGACCTCCAAATACCCAAAGGCCTTCTCACCGCTCAAATCCATGAATTATGAAGACTTCAAGAACTCTTCTTTGAAGGTGGCCTTGGATTCGGAAGCTCTTGCTTCTGCATCTTCCAAAGTTTTCTTAACAACTTCCAATTCTTGAGCAGTGACCTCGGCAACCTCTCTAGACGCCTCCAAAGCTCGGCGGGTTCCTTCTAGCTCCTTGTTGTAAAGGTGGGCATTCTTCTGAGATTCATCAAGCTGGGCCTTGAACGCTTCTAGTTGTTCCTTCAGTTTGATCACTTCTTATTCATGAAGAACTTTAAGGTTGTTCAAGGAATGTTGGAGGTCGACGTTATTAGCTTCGAAGGCTTTGGAATCTCTTAAGGATTGTCGACGGAAGTTGTTGGCTCGCGAGGAGAATTCGCCTAGTAAAAGCATAGCCTAAAGAAGGAAAGAATAAAGTTGTCAGAATTGATTAACAAATAATAATAATAATAATAATAATAATAATAAATAGAAAGTATAGCAAAAACCTCTGTAAAGCTGCTACAAGTTCTATTGGCAAGCTCGGACCAGGATAGGTCTGCCATGAAATCAGCATCCTGCTTGGCGGCTAAATCACGGAGCAAAGAAATAGCCACGGTACTGGGACCTTCACCCACCAGACGCACCCCATCATGATAAGATTCAAAACCTCTGTCCCTCGATCTCTCCACTGATGTCCTCAGAGCCTCAGTACGGGGTTTGACCTGCCTCAAGGGCTCCACCTCTGGAGCTGAAGCTTCATTCCCGACTGTTAAGTCAGTAATCACTTCATCAGTAGGAGGTGCAGACCTTTTCTTATGCCTCAAGGAAGTCTCAATAGCTTCAGTTTCTCCTGGTACAGCTATGGTGACAACATGGGTAATCGGCTCAGGTATAGTAGCTGAACTCGCTTTACTTTTTCTCTTGGCATCCGCTTTCAAAATAAATGCATCCATGACTCTGTCAACTGAAGAGGTACATGCATTCGAGTCAGACATAATAGTAATAATGAAGATAATAATGAAATAAGAGAAATAATTTTTATTTTAGCTACCGAAGTTTCCCTTCAAGGGTACGTCTGCCGAGCTTAGACCACAATGACACAAGAGATCTTCAGATAAGAGATGAGAAATATTGAAACATCTCGACCCGATCACCGACCTCACCTCAGTAAATAAAGGGTTCCTCCGAAACCCATCAGGTGGAGAGGGTAAATTGGGGAGATGATCATGCCAACGGGAGAACATTGCCCATGGCCGAGGAGGTTTGATGAAAAAAGTAGTAATTTTTCCAGTATTTGTTACTTGAAGGATATCCATCCAAAAATTTACATCCAGGACGAGCAGAGAAATAAATAGGTCCTTCTTTGGACCTCTTAGGAAGCATGAAGTGACTAGGAGAGAAACAGTCTAACCTCAATCCTAAAGCCCGAAACAAGATTACAAAGGTACAAAGAAGGCGGAAGGCATTTGGGGCAAATTGACTAAGATTCAAATGATAGTATCTACTAAGTTGTAAAAGAAGTCAGGTACAGGAAATCGCAGCCCCCCTTCGATCTGATCAAGATGAAAAGTATAATAACCAGAGGGGGACTCATGAGGTTAGTCCTCAGGAGAAGGTATGATGATATCATAATCATCAGAGGCATGGCTCAGGGTTCGGATTGTAGCCTCAGTCGAATCCTTGAGGCCTGAGCGGTAAAGGACATACCAGGGGGAGTCCTCTAGTTTAAGAGAATCTTCAGTTTCCCCGACGTGAATTGTGATAAGGTCGGATCCTCAGTCAGAGGAAAGGTTCCAACCTCATCTCGGGAGGAGGCACCCGAGAGCGAAGGTGAGTCTTCAGAAGATTCGTAACGATCAATCTCCCGAAACACAGCACCCGAAGTGGAAGAGGTGGAACCATTATTAGATGACATAATGGCCAAGAGAAGTCTTTTTCTTTTTTCAGAATAAGAGATGAAAAGGAAAAGAAAGGTAAATATCAGATCTTACCTAGTAAACGAAAAAAGGAAAGAGGTCGGGTCCGAGCTATCTGCAACTAAAAACAAAATATGAAATGAACGAAAGAGACGTGGTATTTATAGTAAAAGTGTGCGCAAAAGAGACCGTAGGATGAAAATGATATAAAGGGTCACGATTAGCCTCGAGAAATGGAATGGCAGTGTTTACAATTTGAATTTCAAATTTTTTGATTTCCCACCTTGTGATTTTGCTACTCAGCCAGATATACGAGTTTCTGACCCTTAGTGTCAACTCGACTTGGGAGGGGTATTGTGATACCATGCAGGAGAAATATATTACTTCACCTTATTATACTCGACCGATCTCCAGACCTAACAAGGTAAAAGTGATCAGATCATCAATGGTTATGTTCCCGACCTCCCGACCTACCTAGGTCAAAGTACAGATCATTCAACATTGATTTCGACCTCCCGACCTGATCACCATTTTGAATCCGAGATGATCACACCTTCAAAACAAGAAGACCTAATTCTCCGAGCTCCCATCTGACTAACCATCGATGATGCTCATCAACCTGGAAAGCTCCAAACATCCTGCCTCTGAAAATAGGTTGACCAGGTCCACATTGATTGGGCATGTCCCGAGATTTCAGGAAGTGGAAATGAGTAATGGCTTTATCAGTTGGCAGGCATGTTCCGAAATCCCGGGAATCATGTGAATCGTGGCCTTACTGCACCAAGATGCATATTCATGAGGTAAACTCTATAAATAGGAAACCAACACAAGATTTCAGGTATGCATTTTCGCTTATACACGCCTACATACATTAGCTATTCTATTACGGATTTCCCCATATTTCCCATTATCTGACTTGAGCGTCGGAGGGGACACGCCGGAAAAATCTTCCGTCACCCTTCTAACACTTGTTTCATATCTTAACAGGTCATTCAGGATCTATCCCTTGTTATTTAGTCCATTGAAGAGCATAAGGAGATGTAATTTAATTCATCATTGATACTTTGCAAATCATCAACCTTTTTGAGAGTATCAATGAGATATGGTCAAAATGCCAGAACTGACCTGTCATAGCAACTTGCAGTTACAAATCGGTTCAGCTTAGCAGCTTGTTACAAATCGGTTCAGCTGAAGCTTATGGAGAATATTTCTCCTTAGCAGCTTGTTACAAATCGGTTCAGCTGAAGCTTATGGAAAATATTTCTCCTAGATAAAGTCCGAATAAAGTCAACCGATTTAGATTTAGAAGCACAATATTTGGATAACCGAGTTATGAGATATGAGTGAATAGCTCAGCTGCACCAGACACTTAGCTGAGCTAATTGACTTCCACAAGTTGAGCTAATTTAGTTTATCCAACCTGATTTGTTCTTCCAAAACTGATCTAGCTCTTCAAGCCCAAATATGGTACTTCAAACCAAACCTCAAACCAAGTTTCAAGCCACTTCATAGCAATCATCATCTACGAACAACACACCTGTTGAAATATATTAGAAACATAATAACAAATTTGTTATCATCAAAATCAATATAAAGGTAAACATGTGAATTGAAATATACATATATAAAATAAAATCATCACATCAACGTCACCTTATTTTTTTGTGATATTTTCTTCATGGACGTTGAAAATCATTACTATTTTTTTTTAGATTAGAGACATTATTTCCTCAATAATGGCCCGCTTCTTTGACTCTCGGAACAATTTGCCAAGAAATATACGTCGAAAGGTCACAAGGGTTTTGAGGATTTTGTTTTAATTGTAGGATCAAACATTTACTGTTTTATAATTATAAAAAAAACTATAGTTAATGATAACGATACAATTCAAGTTTTTTTTAAACCAAATAACAACCCAAAGGTTATACAATTCCATGTTTACTATCCATAATATAAATTCAGGTCCGAATACACAAAATTATAATTACTATTTAGCTTGAATATATTTGTATATGTAACTGATTATATATCTGTGTTTGCTTGCAATTGTTTGGGACCCATGAGTTATCCATGCCGGAAGACAAAGACCTTATTTTGGGGCATTTGCTTTGAGCTGTGGAGAATCTAATGCTAACAATTTACTTCACATACATAAGGTGTTGCAAATAATTTTTGTAGAGGAAATTATAAAAAAAACGGTACATAGAATAAGGACATTTGTAATAGTAATCCCAAATTTTTAGGACCAATCAAATATAATCCCAAAGAAATTATTTCTAAAAAAATAATAGTCAAATTATTTTTTAACAAAAATGGTCCCTAAACCCTTAATAAAATTTGGGATTAAATTTGTTAAATATAATTTCTGTGAGACTATATTTGATAAAAAAAACACTCATGTGAGATTATTTTTGTTAAAAATATTTCTTTGAGACTATATTTGATTCTAGAATGTTTGAAACTATTATTGCAAGTACTCTTATTTTATCAGATCCTTTTGTAAGTTACTCTACTTTTATTTTAAAATTTTCTACCATAATTTTCTAAAAATTTCGTTCAATAAATGTCGCAAGTTAATTTTTATTAGATATTTATCAATCGGTTGCTTTGTCCTGTATTTTCATTTATTATTATATATGATTTTATTAGCCAATCTTACCAAATTGTCGGGGGTTAAAAGAAAATGTTGGGTCATTTTCTTTCTTTTTTGCTTCTATATGTAGATTGAATATACTATTTAGTATTTGTAAATAATAATGAATGATATTAGTCAAATGGTATGTTAATATTTGTTGTAAAGTTTAAATCATTAATAGAAGTTAGGGAGAGATTTTTGGTAACACTACTTTAGATTCTCTATTTTAATCGATGTTTAGTATGCGTTATCCATGTTTTGACGATATGATCAATTCTTCTAGAAATAGTTTGGTCGTCAGGCGTAGTGACGGATGCAAATTTTTTGTTTAGGGGGCAAAAAAAAAATTAGGAGAGCAAAATACAATTTTGGGAGGGTAAATTTCAATTTGTTTAAGTTTTTTAGGGTTATACAAAAACTTTTTGTGCAGGGATAACTTGCTCCGCCCAACATGGCTCCGCCCCTGGTTGGGAGGTTGAGCTTTGGTTAGAGGTGACAAAACAGACTGGTAATGCCGACACAACCCATCAAAATGGGCCGCCCTATCACTGTTGCGGATCATGTCGGCACATCCATAGGTCTATGACCAACACGTCCCATATATATATATATATATATATATATATATATATATATATATATATATATATATATATATATATATATATATATATATATATATTAAATTTGATTCGGGCGTGATAAAATATCTTTCAAATTATTAAAACAAGTTATAAGCATTATGTGTGAAACTTATAAATTTTTTTAAAAAGGATTTGTATTTCAAATGATACTTTGAGATTGAATGGTGATCCGTTTCTCAGAATACAATGTTTGAAATATTCCGATTCATATGGAATTTTCTTTTACACAGATCCAATTGCCTAACAGATATTCGTGTAAAATTATTTACGCTAGTTTTTAGTACTTTTTCTTATTGATTTTATGAATATTATGATTCTATTATTCCGTGATCGTTATTTTTTTTAGTAAATATTACAACCATTTAGGGTTGGGGATGGAGAAGTTTAACTTCGCTAGATTTATTATTTGGAAAATTTCAATTTTGGTCCTAGATTTTAGACATTTTCAATTTTTAATACTATAAGTTTTCAAGTTGTAGGTTTTAGTCCATTAAATAGGTAATTATTTTCAATTTTAATCTTTTTTTCATGGGTGTTCTGACGTGATCGAAAATTGATGATGTAGCACTATAAATCATGTAGCACGATAAATTGCTAATGTGTCCGAGGTCACTTCAATCCTCTAATAAAAAAAGACTAAAAATGAAAATATCGACTAATTTATTGAATTGAAACTGCAACTTGAAAATTATAGGTCTAAAATGGACACTATTATTTATATAAATAAAATATAATGTTAAACAACCATTTGAAATAAAAAGATTGAAAGCTATCTTAATACCTAGACCTTGAAAAGCAATGTGAAGTGACATTTTTTATTTGATAAATCAACGGAGGCCAAGCGAAGAATTAAATGGTTTTTATTTTATTATTATTTTTGCCAAAAAGCATAGGTATAACTAGAGGTGGTTAATGGATTGATCCGGTCCGGATCGGTTCGGAACATAATAGTTTCGGATCCGATAATCCCGAAATCGGTCCGATCCGTTAAAGAACCAGATCGAATTCGGTCCGATCCAACCGGTTCATGGTTGTACCTATTCCAACTCGGAACCGGTTTGTCTGATTTTTTTTTTATAAAAAAAATCTAACTTATATTAGCTTAAATAAAAATAAAAAAAAATTTAAAAAAAAACTGGATCCGGTTCCAGTTCAATCTGGAACCGGATCCATTTAGTCCGGAACAGGTAATATACCGGTTCCAGAATGGTAGAACCGATCAGGATCGGTATCTTACAACCGATCATGATCGGTATCTTACAGGTTCTGAACCGGTTCGGAATCGTTTAGCCCGGTTGCGATTCTGAACCGGTTCGAAACCGGTTAGCCCGATTGCGGTTCCGAACCGGGCTAATCGATCCGATTTCGGGTCGAGTCCGGATTGACCCGATCCGTTAAACACTCTTAGGTATAACCCAAGTCAAATAAATGTTTTTTTTTGGTAACTGGCCGAAAGAAAGAAAAGCCGACCACCATTATCTATATATTTTTTTTAAAAATATATATTATAATATTTTTTTAAAATTAATCTTTTTACGACATGATTTATAAATGACAGCATAACCAAAGGAGTTAATTGTGGTGTGGTACTACATATTACCGTCGTGGCCCCTTTTGATTTCATAATTCTTTTAAAAAGTCAAGATGTTCAAATTGATTACACCAAAACATGTTATTGCACGTCAATGCCAATATGTATATGAAACATATGATATACTTTATAACATAAGATAAATATCATATTAATAGTAATTACTTCATGACATTCGTTAGGATCAAACATCCACCATTTTGTTAAAACCTATAGCTGACAGTAGAGACACAACTTTATTTCTTTATAGTGACAGCGCAAAGGCATACAAAGCGATATTTGGATACACGTGAGAACCGACGAGTCAGGTTTGTTAGACCATAATGCACCTCTTCGAGAGCATAGAATAATTGTTGGTACAACACTTCCAACAAGTTTGTTAAAGTAATACACGTATATATGTATATAAAATGAGATTTCTTTACATTTAAATTTTTAAATTTTATTTTCGTTCTTTATATTTAATTTCCAAATAATCTGTAATTATTAAAAAGTGAATTACAAATAACGATATATCGATTTAGCGGGGCTAGAGATACAATCATTGTCTTTAATATTGTCGAGAAAATTAAAACTTTTTACAGTTCCATATTCCCTTATTCAGACATCTCCCCTTCCCAAATTTAATTATTGTATTCACCCATAAACACTAATATCGATCACGTTACTCAGTCACATATAGATTCGTATACTTGTATCATATATTGCATTTTATTATGATCAAACGCTTACCACTGAGTCAAAAACTATAACTGTTAGCATATGTGTAATTTTATTTCTTTATATAGTAACAACGCAAATACTAATCGACATGTGGACATGAGAGACGATCGATCGCTCAGTGGCAATAGCCAAATGCATTGAGAGGCGATCGATCGCCTGGGAAGAAGCGATCAATCGCCCATGTCTATTTTTGAGAGGCCACGATCGATCGCGATATTTTACCGATCGATCCTTGACTTTCAACGTATTGCGGCGATCGATCGCTGACTTTCAACGTATTGCAGCGATCGATCGTGAATTATGCCGATCAATCGCGAATGTATTCTGTTTTCAGGATCTTTTTCCAGCGTGTTTCGGCGATCTATTGGTGATAAATGCCGATCGATCGCGGGGTCTTCATCTTTGTTGACTCAAGAATTTCAGACTTGAAAGACATCTAGATAGTTAAGGTTGAGTGGTTTATGATAGTTTTAAAATTTTGCTATCAATTTTATTGAAGAACGCTACGAAGATTGAAGCAACGGCGGGATTGACGACCTCGACGAGCGGAGATCGGATTAGTTTTCTTTCCTTTTCTTTTATTTTTCGTTTTTCTTATTATTATATTTAGCTAGTTTTACTTCTTGGTTGATGAAGACTAATACCTTGAATTTATTTATCTTGTGGAGATTCATATGCTTTTGTTTATCAATTTTATTGAATATCATTGTTTTCTGATTTTATTGATATGATTTGTGTTTGTAAATGTCAAAGGGTCAGACTTTATATGCCATAGACAGTTAGATACACTATAGGGTGCGTTTGGTTTATGGGATGGGAAAATTAATCTTAGGATTAATTTTCCCATCTCATGTTAGGTTCAATTTAAAAAAAAAATAATCCCACAATCTTCGTCTCATTCTAATCCCACTTTTCAACAAAGTTACATATATATCATTCACATCTTTTTTTACTACTATAAAATTTAAAAGTCCCGCCAAAAAATACAATTTATTTCATACAACTTTATTTTTACATATTATATTTGTATTATTTTATTTTGTTATTATTATATATAGTTATTATTTTATTATTATACGATAATCATTATAATATATATATATATTATGATTATTATATTTAGATTATTAATATATATATACTATTATTATTATATGATTATATATATATATGTATATATTATATAATATTATTATTAATGTAATTATTTATATTATATATATATACATATATTATTATTATTCTTTTATAATACAAATAATTTTTATTATATCTATTACTTCTTATTCTTTTATTATTATTCTTCTCTGCTTCTTCTCCTCTCTCTCTCTCTCTTCTTCCTCATCCTCTCTCGCTTCTCCTCTCTCTCTCTCTCTTCCTCTTCTTCTTCTCTCTCTCTCTTGTGCTTTTCTTCTCTCTCTCTCTCCCTTCTTTTCTTCTTCTTCTTCTGCTTCTTCTCCTCTCTCTCTCTCTCTCTTGTGCTTTTCTTCTCTCTCTCTCTCTCTCTCGCTTCTCCTCTCTCTCTTCCTCTTCTCTCTCTCTTCTTCCTCCTCTCTCTCGCTTCTCCTCTCTCTCTCGCTTCTCCTCTCTCTCTCTCTCCTTCCTCTTCTTCTTCTCTCTCTTCTCTTCCTCTTCTTCTTCTCTGCTTCTTGTCTCTCTCTCTCTGTCTCTCTTCTTTTTGTTCTCTCTCTTCTTTCTTTTCTTTCCTTCTTTTTCCTTCTTCCTCTTTTTCTCCTCTGCTTCTTTTCTTCTTCTTCTTCTGTCTTCTCCCTCCTCTCCCCTCCTCCTTCCCTCTCTTTCCTCCTCCTTCTTCTTCCCTCCTCCTCCTCTCCCCTTATTCTTCTCCTCCCCCGGGCCTTTTCGACCTTATCCCCCCTCCTACCCTTTATCCCCCTTTTCTCTTCCCCCCCCACCCTATAACTTATCCCCTATTATTTTTCCAATCATTTCCTAATTTTTAATCTTTCCATTATTTTCCCCCCTCTTTCCCCCCCCCGGTACCTATATCTCTTAGGGTACCTAAGATCTGCTATATAATTTCCATCATATTTATTTTCTTCAATAAATATAGTATTCTTTATAATTAGTCCAAATATTGTGTACGCAATTTCCAAACCCTCCTTTAATCCCCCCACTTTTTCTGAAGTTCTTCTCCCTCCTTCCCCCTTTATCTTTTCTTCTCCATTCTGAAAAAAGTCGATCTCGTTCCTTAATTTCCAAGGTGCATTCGCATCTGGTTAATGGATATTGATCTCAACTGGACTTCTGGGGGGGTGGTTTCTTTTTCAAATTTGCATGGCAACAATCCTTGAAATTTCTGCAAAATCCCACCTTTTTTTCGTCAAGTTTCTGTTAATTATCTTCATATTTGTCGCACTTGTGAACTCCGCAACGGACTCATCTTCAAATCCCTCGTCAAAAATGGCCTCAGATACCATTTTCTCAGATGTTTCATCTACTGAAACAGTACCAGATGCTGCTTCCAAAACAATGGAGTTTCACCCAAGAAAAAGGGAGAATTCTAAACCAAAAGGGAAAGATGAGCTTGTAGCAGGTGATGAACATGAAGTTCCAAGTGGACCAAACCCTATTTCCAACAGGTAAATTAAGAAAGAATCTTTCGATCCTGCTGCTCTGTGTGGTCCCGTGGAGAATTAGAAGAAAAATTTGGAACTCCATTTTCTTATAATTATAATTATAGATATTTTAATTTGTCTGCCATCAGTACTCTTTCTGAGTCGCCATCAAAATTAATACTACTTGTCCTGTGTGAAGAAAGATTTGTTGGTTTAATGGTTTTTGTTCTTATGGGCACCATGTATAGAAGAGAGACACCCCATATTAATTATATGATGATATTTTGTATGTAATGAATCTATTGTTATTATATGTTTTTGAGTGATGAATCGTTTGTGAAATTGCATATATCCCAATATATTTGTTATAATATATGTATATCAATAATTTTAAGTATAAAAATTTAAATGAGATTTTGTTTATAGATAGATGTTCTAAAATTCTAACTCAGATTCAAAAAATGTTCAATAATTGAGGTATTGACTCCATTAAAGAGTTGTAGCCTTCATCAATGGGACATGCAACATGCAGTTATTATCAAACGCTTACCACTTTTAGCAGATACACAACTTTATTTCCTTATGCAGTATCCTATATTTCCTTATGCAGTAGCCTCGTACTAAGTGACTTGTGGATATGCGAGGTTGCACCACTTGGATGCCAATATATCAGACTTGTTATATCATAGATGGTGCAGAGTTACCCGTTTACGAGCACACATAAGAACTATTGCGAGTCTTGCATAGATTCTCCAACATATACATCAAGCATATAGTGTTTTTATTTCAAATTCTAGTTTATGATTACACTGTGGTGGGATCATATTATAAATTTTAACAAATTGAACATGCTTTTAAAGTAGTTTTAAATTAACTTGTAAAGAAAAATTCACATGGAATCTCAAATTTTACTTCATTGATCTTGACAAGGCGGCCAGATGATATATCCAAACTCATTACGTGCTCATATATTTATCACAAATTATATTCCAAAAAAAATTTAAAGATACAAAACATAATTCATTCAAGACCTAGCTAAATTAAAATGGAATGTATATTCAAAATAATATTAATTATTAGAATAAATAAATAGAATAGAAAAGAAAGGGGAGCAAGGTAGGGGCTGCTGGTGTGTCAGAAATAGTTAATTAATTAATTAATCAATTGTTGGAGAAGACTCAATAGTCAATAGAGCTCTTTCAAGCTTTAGTTTTTTGGACTCAAAACAATTATTTGAATGGTGTCTTTGCTTTTGTCTCTCAAAACAGCATCCAATCGTACATTAAAGCTGATATAGATCTATCATCGAATTAAATTTCATATATAAATATATTATCATTGACTCATCATTGTTTTTTAGTCATCAACCCATCATTTCATAATCATCAATCTTATATTTCATAATCATCAATCTTTATAAAATGGAGATAAAATAAGAGTGAAAATTATATATATATATATCATGCCCTATAAATTAAAAGATATTTGAGCTATACGGCCTTGCGGGGATGGATAAGAGCTCATATACACTTTGGGAAGACTCGAGTTCGAGTCGTGCTTGTCACAAAAAACTGATTTAGCCACCCCCAACTCAAAAAAAAAAAAAAATATTCGATTCTAGAATTGATATTAGAGCAAATGTTACGTATTTGATTCTCATATATTGCAAAAAGAGCAATTATTGAGAGCTGGATCGTTGGTAAACAATAAATGTCACTGATAGGACCGTGACGTTTGCACTATTGTACGATTTAAAGCTTTGCATCATTACGACTGGTTAATATTTTTGGCAAAGTGGCTAACAATATATCCTACTACATTTAGTAAAATGGACATAAAGTTTTTAGGATGTATTGTTTTTGTAATTTTTCCAATCCTTAATAGATATTCGTCGTGTCAATCGTATCTTTAGATGTATAGTTAGAATTCGTGTGAGGACCATTACAAGTGGGATTCATCGGTCATTCCAATATCAGATAAATAAATAACATGGCAAAATTAATATCACAACTATTTCTGATGGCAAGATCGAATGGTAAAAAACAAAGGGCAAACCCTATTACATGTAGCTCCTGCTATGCTTGGGATCCCGAGAAGGGATCGGAATACTCTGGGCCAAATATACACAGTGTTCCTTTGTAGTGCAAGATGTTGTTTCTGCGATGTCAAGATTGAAGAAAAAGATTACAAAATAAAGTGAAATTTTAAAAGTCAAGTTTTATTCTGACCACTAGCTATTTTTTAAACAATCTTTTAGTAAAAAAGAACTTTTTTATATGAAGTTATTTTGTCCAAACACAATCTATATCAAAATCCAATTTTTATTTGGGAAGGGTAGACCCTAAAAATTTCTAATTCATGCATTACCTTGTCATTAAAAACATATTGACAAGAGATGGTATGTTGGCTGTATCTTGCAACGAAACATGAGTAAGTTGATCCAATCACTCAATTATCAATTGAAAATAATTCCCTGATTTTTTACATTTTTTGTTCTAATTTTTATACGTTAAGAATATTATATTTTATCTGATATTAAAAATGCTAATTTTTAGATTTTTTTTATCTCTCTCATAGAATAATTTGTAACCAACATTACTTGAACTCGAGCATTTCCCATAATTGAGATATAAAAAAATGCTAATTTTTAGATTTTTTTTTATCAAAGGGAGAGAATAATTTGTAACCAACATTACTTGAACTTGAACATTTCCCATAATTGAGATATTAAAAAATGCTAAATTTTAGATTTTTTTTATCAAAGGGAGAGAGAATAATTTGTAACCAACATCACTTGAACTCGAGCATTTCCCATAATTGAGATATTAAAAAATGCTAAATTTTAGATTTTTTTTTATCAAAGGGAGAGAGAATAATTTGTAACCAACATTACTTGAACTCGAGCATTTTTCATAATTGAGATATTAAAAAATGCTAAATTTTAGATTTTTTTTATCAAAGGGAGAGAGAATAATTTGTAACCAACATTACTTGAACTCGAGCATCTCCCATAATTGAGAAGCATGGCATTCAGTGGGGCTAAGCACCATGTGTAAGTTTTAGATTTGGTATATTGAAAAATACGTCAATTTGAACTGGGTTGGATAAGGCTTCCATCGGGCTATGAACAATTAAAGAAACCCGTTGGTAATGGGCCAGTCTAATATTTGGTAAAACAATCTAGGCTCACACCCATTTGGAGCCCAAGTTAATAGCTTAAAGGTGTGTAACACCACCTAGAATGTAGGAGTGGGCAACATGTTAGTATTTTTTGGACTCAACCCAACCTGATCGGGTATTTCATGATCGGATGAGGACATGTTAGGATTTTTTGGACTCAACCCAACCTGATCGGGTATTTCATGATCGGATGAGGATATCTGGGTATTCGAAATCAGAATTCAACCAAATTCATGTGCCTGAAATTATTTAGGTTTGGGATCGGGTATGGTTTTGAGATACAAAATCCCAAATACCCGATATACCCGAACCCAAATCCCAATTCTATGCGTATATTTAAAGTTGTTTTTTTTTGTTTAAATCTGTTACCCGAAACATGAATTGGGGTACCCAATAACTAGCCAAAATATGAATTCGGGTACTCCATTTATTCAAGTTCGGGATCGGGTATGAATTTGAGATTCCGAATCCCTGAACCCGATTATCCTGATTACCCGAAACCCGATTCAATTCTCATCCCTACTAGAAAGAACACAAATTAAGACCAAGAAATAATTCAAAATTCTCACAAATAACTCTACATAAATTTAAATTGCAAAACAGGGATTTTTAAACATTGTTTTATGCTTAGTACTATACATTTATTGAATCTTATATTTTAAAAATATATTCCTTTGATTAGTACTATATACTTTTGTATAAATGGGATGAGAAAATCATGGATAAATAACTATTCATTCAAGAATTTAAAAAAATACTATGCTCAAATATTTAATGAACCTAAAAAATAAATTATGGCATATAATACCTCTTGTGAAAACTTACAACTTTATAAGGAATCAGGTTTCAAAATTCATGATCTACAAGAAATTACAAAAAGTGAATTATTTATTTTCTATAATTTCTGTGCATGTCAACCGTGACTAGAATGAATTATTTATTTTCTATAATTTGGTCCCGCCTCTAGGAAGGTTGGGTAAGCCCCAACCTAACCCACCCCACCCCGAGGTGGGCCGATTTGCTTCACGTTTTATCTAGATATTAACAATGTTACTAAAAATACTTGGTTATGAAATCAGTATTTCTCAGTTTTGAAATACATGTTGCGACTTTGAACCACGACCAAGTAAAAAATATATAATGAATCAGATTCTTCAATGTGATATTGAGTTCCTATTTATGAACTGAGGCTTAAAAAATGGATAACCATTTATTTTAAAACGGGCCAAACCGTGGGCCAACCCACCAAAACCCGTTGCCCAAAAGGGTTGGCCTGACTTCCGACGGACCCAAAAAATGTTAACTCAACCCACCATCAAGCCCAAAAAATACTTAACCAACCAGCCTATTTGGCAAGTCGGGTTGGGCCAGTCCAACAGGTAGGTTTGGGCAAGCTCTGCGGGCCTGACAAATTTTGACACCTAAAATCGTGACATATCTCCCCTTCTATTCATCATTGGCGCTGAATATCTCTCAAGGGGATTGAATACTCCCTTTTCTAATAATCAATTCCTTTAGTACAAGTCAGGTTGTTCGATGCATATTACTCACCTGACTTATGCAGACGATGTGATCATTTTCTCAAATGCTAAAAAGGTCAAGGAATTCTTAAACCAATTTGACAATTGCTCTGGTCATGGTTAACAAATATAAGAGCACCCTTATTTTCGCAAACAGTTGTACTCAATCCCGGAAAAATAGGCTACGTGCTAGTTTTGGTTATTCTGTTGGGAATCTTTCTATAATTATTTGGGAGTTCCTCTGTTTTCTAGCCATAGTAAGAGTTGTTATTTCCTGGACATGATACAGAAAGCAAAGAACAAATTAATTGGTTGGAATCTTTCCACTCTTTCTTGAGGAAGCAAATTGGTGCTAATCAAAACTGTTCTTTGTTCAATGCTTATATTCCTTTTTCAGGTTATGCAGCCTCCAGGGTCGATTCTTCATCAACTAGAAATGACTTGTGCAAGACTCTTAGGGGGAACTTCAGGTGGAGATAGCCATAAATATTGGTTATCTTGGAAAGACCTTTGTCATCCAAAGATAGAGGGTGGTTTGGGGCTTAGACGGACGAAAGATTAATGAAAGCTTTCTCCATTAAATTATGAATTCAACTTCGATATGGGGATTCTGTTTGGGCTAATTTATGTTACATAAATATTGTTCATAGTCATCCCCTAATTGTCCCTTGGGTAGTAACATATCCCCCATTTGGAGAAGATTACTACAGATTCGAGTAGTAGCAGAACGTGGTATAGGCTGGCTTCTGATCGAGAGCAAGTTATATTTCTGGCATGATTCTTGGCTTCAATCGGGTACTTTTTTTTATTTATGTCATGTACAGGGGGATCATTAAGCACCAGTGAAGAGTTTTTGGGTAGAGTATCGTTGGAATATAGTAGAGCATCGTTGGAATATAGGAAAACTCATACAGACGTGTTATGTGGCAATTGTAGAAGACATTCTCATCCCCTGCAATTGAACGATATTACGCTTTTGGGTATTAATTTACATGTTTCAGAAACTTACGTAAAGTACGATAAACTAAATAAAATGAGCTAAAAACGATGAAAAATGACTAAACCGAGCTAACACGACAAAGGAGGAGAAAAATCTCGAGTTTGAATAATTATGCAAGCACCGATCGATCTTGAAGAATCCACGATCGATTGCGGATTGAGTGATTCAAGCAAACAAATTTAGTTTCGGCGATCGATCGCGGGATGTTGCCGATTGGATGCCGATGTGCGAAGTTGGAAAAATAAAACAATTAAAGCTAGCGATCGATCACGAGCAACTACCGATCGATTGCCAGGCGACAAATTTTGAGAGATTTGTTTCCTTTTAAAGTGTTTGTATCCTACAAGGAAGGTGATCTCTCATCTTCTATAAAAACTACATGATGCACGAAAGTTAAAGGATTACATCAGACTTTAGACCTAGGATTGAGCCTCCATCTTCCATCCTCCGTATCATCATCAACCACCATCCATAATCCACCTTCAACCCATCATAGGAATTGGAACATCTCCAACAAGATAATCGAGGAGCACGATTGAGAAAGAAGCGAGGGAAGAATCAAGAATCAACGAACGAAGCCAACTTGGGAGTTTGCTCTTAATTTTATGCTTTAGTTTTCAATTAATATTGGATTTATTGTATTTTGGATGAGTGAAAGATATCTTAAACATAATTTTTCTTTTGATATTATGATTGAATTCATACATCTTCTATGTGCATGTTTTATTGTTCTTAATACTTTTGAAGGTTTGACTACCTTTGGATGATTCATGTTATTATAAGTGAAATCAAAAGATAATATTACAACACGACATAGTAATTCATGTCGTATGTTTAAGATTGAGATCGAAAGATAAAATCACATACGAGTGATAGCCTTAGGTTATCTAAAGTTAGTGGTTTTCATAAAGTTTTACACAAAATTAAATTGTTAATTAAGTTAACAAAAGTTACTTGTTGCAATTTGGTGTTAGGTTTAATATAGCTCGATAGAGTATATTGAATAAATTCGAAAAATCCGTCACCTTAGAGATGGTTGGATAAAAGAATTGTAGGGGATTGGTTAGGTGAACCATTGTCTTGATATTTCTTTCTTGTGGACTTTTCTCGTGATCATCGATTGTTTTGGTTGGATTAGAATAATTTTATTTAGTATTTAGATTAGTTTACTCAATTTGAATTCGTAGGTTAGATATAGTTTAAAGAAATCTTATTTCGTACTTGCTTGTTAGTCCAATGTTCGACAGTCGTACTTACGAATCACTATATTAAAACTTGACACCGTATGTTTGCAGTCGATTTGCACTTTTGATTTATATCATGCACCGCTTAATATTTATTTGCTAAAGAAAAGCGAGATCAAGTTTTGGCGCCGTTGCCGGGGACTAGTTTAAGTAATATCATAAGAGATTAGCTGACTGTAATTTAACCAAATTCTTTATTACTTTTGTTACGGTTTCAACTATTTCACTATTGCTGTTTCTTCCTTGGTTTGACTGTTGCAAGTAGTTGTCTTCGTGGTGCATGCTTTGAAGTAATAAACTTATACTAGAGCCACTTGACTTAGAGATTGAACGAACTTGCCGTAGACTTCGAAGAGAAGCTCGAGCGATGGCTGAGAACAATCAAGGAGGGGATGGTGAATGTGAACAGTGCAACGAGGAAGTGCCAATTACACGATCTATGATGGACTATGCACAACCCTCTTTCCAAGGCACTATTTCTAGCATCACTAGACCGATCATAAAGGCGAATAATTTTGAAATCAAACTCGCCATCATTCAAATGATCCAGCACTCAGTCCAATTTGGAGGATCAGCTACTGATTATCCGAATGCCCACATCTCCAATTTCTTGGAGATATTTGATAAGTTCAAACGTAATTGCGTCATTGACGACGCCATCAGGTTACAACTATTTCCATTTTCCTTAAATAATAAAGCTAAGAGTGGTTGCATTCACTACCTGCAGGAACATAACTACTTGAGATTCAAAAAGTCATAAGGTTTCAAAAGAATGGCTTGAGGTCATGCAAGAAGAACTGAAGTCCTTATATAAAAATAAAACGTGGGAATTGGAGGACAAACCTCATGGACATAAAGTTAACAGTTGCAAATGTATTTACAGATGAAAGAAGGATACATGGTGCAGAACCCCCAAGGTAGGTAGTCACAAAGGGAAGCCGTAGATTACAATGAAGTATTTTCACCAGTAGTCAAGCATGGTTCAATCAGAATGCTATTGTCTCTAGCTACTCAAGAAGAGATGGAAATTGAGCAACTTGATGTAAAAACTGCTTTCTTACATTGGTAATTGAGTGAAAATATCTATATGTCATATCCCGAAGGATTTGTTAAACAAACAGAAGTTAACAGAGCGTGTTTATTGAAGAAATCCTTATACAGGTTGAAGCAAACTCCCAGACAATGGTATATTAGGTATACATTCATGCTTAAGAATGACTTCAAGAGATGTGAGTCTGATAATTGTGTGTACCTCAGAAAAACTGATAACAACATTACGATTTATTTATTACTTTACGTGGATGATATGCTCTTAATATCAAGAAATAAGTCTGAAGTACGAGGGTAAAAGATCTACATGGTAGTGAGTTTGAGATGAAGGAGTTGGGGCCTGCAAGAAAGATACTTGGAATTGATATTAGCAGGGACATAACTCGGTGGACTCTCTTTATCTCTCATAGTAGCTATATTGATAAAATATTGAAAAGGTTCAATATGCATTTATCAAAGCCTGTGATAACTCCTTCAAGTCGGCACTTCAAGCTTCCATTAAAGGATACTCCAGAAACTGAAGAAGAAGAAAAATATATGAACAAGGTTCCTTATGCGAAGGCAGTGTGTATATGATGTATGCTATGTGTTACCTCGGATTTTGGTAGGGTGTCCTCCTCGGTTAATAATAACCCCTTCAACGGAGGTAAGTTATCCTGAAAAAGAAAGGTTAGAAAGGGAGCCGGAGAGGGTTCTCCGGCGGGGCCCCTCCGACGATCAAGTCAGGATAGATGATATATGAACAAGAGCTTTTAGTTATGCAAAAGTCGAGCAGAAGTAAAATAATCAATTACCTCTCAAACCTGATACCTTAGACGTAATAGTGAGGGAGTGAGAATGACAACCTTTTATGGCCGACGGATGTTTAGGGGGACCACCGCAGACATTCCTCTGAGTCTTTTTGTTTCAGAGGATGTGGACCACCGACAAATACTGTACATATCGTACGACATCCTACCGGCGAGATCTTGATAGTACTACAAAATATTCCCTGGGTACTGGTCACTTTTTGATTGGCTTATTTATGCGTGGTCCCCCTATTCTAGGACAAAATTCAGTTACAGATAACTCGGACAAAGGACCACTCTAGTGCCCGCGATGGCACTGCCGACGCTGAGCAGAACAGGGGCCAAGGGATCCGCCCTGAGTTGGCACTCCAGCTCGGTTACAGCGTGCGACTCATGTGAGGCAGCCGGGGTCGGATCAGTTGGCTGGGGGTGGAAGTCCAGGGCTGAGCTAAGGTTTAGGTTACACGCTGAGTTCATGAGGACAGGCTTGGATCTGGAGCACCAAGATATCCAACGGGGTGGTCCTGCGCAGCAACGGACGGGGCAAGGTCGGGTCATACCCATAAAATTAAGGTTGAGGCCGTGCTGACCTCTATTAGGGATATCATGAGTACCCCCTCTAGTCGAGCTAGAGTAGCGCTGTCCTCGACTATTCGTCAGGCCGAGACCCGTTTCTAGTTGTCAGTCTTTGTACTCTCTTGATGGGACATGTCAGCAGGAAGCGACTGGTGACATGCGTCTCAATCGATGAAGCTGCCACGCGTCCACATCTGCGCTCGCGACGCTTGGTCTCCCTCGATCCTTGCCGTTCGAATGGGCCAGGCCCAAAAGGCCCACCGCTTCGGTGGCCTATATATACCCTAATCCCCCTCGTTTGTTTCACTTTTCTCTCGCCGCTCGCCTCCTCCTGCTCTTCTCGCCCGCTTCGCTTTGATTCTAGTAAGTGCTTTCTTTTTATTTTCCTTATGTCGAATTCGACTTCTTCTACCTCCGGAGTCGCCCTCAGGGGTTCGGCCGGGGACGCCTCGGGGTCTGGGCTTTCGAGCTCTCCGACCCGTAGTGGGCCAGTGAGGGAGGTTGTTAGCGCCACCCCCCTTCTCCAAGTCCCTCCTCGTCCTAATCCCGAGCCATTTCCTCATAATTTTGAGGTTGACCCTCGAGATTTGGTTCGGGCTGGAGTACCTTGGTATGAGGTCTTGAGTTCCCGGGTTTCGGCTGAGGCTGAAGCTCTTCTTCGTTCCCATTTCATTCCTCCTGACCACGAGGTACGGATACCAGGGTTGAGAGATCGTCCCCACGTTCCCCCTCCAGGCTTTTTTCCTTTCTTTATTGAGCAAATCAGGAGCGGGCTGCGCTTCCCTGTCCCCTCTCTGTACCAAGACTTATCTAGTTATTTTTGTGTTTCCCTTAGTCAGCTCAGTCCCAACTCTTATCACAATATGGCTGCCACAGCTGCCCTGTTCCAATCTTTGAATCTCCCCTTTTCTCCTGCCCTTCTGCACTATTTTTTCCATGTCAAGAATACCACCTTTCCAGGCCTGTTTTACTTTGGGTCTAGGCCGTCCTGTAAGTTTTTGGAAAAAATTCCAAGTTCTCACAAAGGGTGGAAGGAAACTTATTTTTTTGTCAAACCACCCCGACCTTGGTCTTGTCCTATGGCTTGGAGGGATACTCTTCCCGAGGTCCGCCCTATCCCGCACAGATATAAGGAAGACGTTTTTTATCAGAAGGTCATGTCAGCCATAGGGGGTCGACAATACGATACCACCATCCTGATTCGAGAGGACGTACTCAGGCGCTACAGGCTGAGCTCTTACCCAGCTAGTCCTCTTCCTGGTGCGTCCTCATCAATCTGAACTTATATACTGCTTGCTATACTATCCTTCTACTCATGTCTCTTGCTTCTATGTAGGTACCATGTCTTTCAATCAGATGTTGTCCGCCATGGTTTCTCAAAAGAAAGGGAAAGGGAGAGCGGCCCCCAAGCACCAGGATGAAGAACGAGCTCCCTCACCCCATCCTGCTCCTCAGGCCGCCACTGTAGTAACCCTTCACTCTGAAGAAAGCGGTGAAGCTGCCCTTGCGCAGCGCAAGAGGAAAAGGGACGGGAAAGCCCCCGTCGCCTCGGTCCGGGAAGAAGTAGCCACCTCCTTAGCACCCCGTGCTGAAATGTCGGAAGACTCCCTCCAGAGCCCGCAATCGGCTCGAACAGCTGGGCCGGGATCTCCAGGCCTCCCAGTTGAATATACCCAATCCACGAGCCTGATTAGTGACCACGGAATTCCGGCTGAGATACTAGAATGCATTACTACGGGCGCGGATCAACAGGCCATGGCCAGGATGAAGTGGAGGCCCTTGGCTAGGGAAGGGCTGGCACGGACCCTATCGGTATGTGTTAGTACTGATCTTCTACGGGCGCCCTCTATTGCCTTTATACTTTCTTATCATTATTCTTATTCAGGGCTTGATAATGCTGCACGAAAGCATTCAGATGGGATCCAATTATGGCCAGTCTTCGTCCGATGTCAGAAAGAAACTCCGGGAAGCTACCAAGCGAGCTGAGGCTGCCGAAGCTGAACTTAGGGAGGTTAATGAGCTGCAGTCCCAACGGCTAACGACCGTGGAGACCGAGTTGAGCAAGTATCGTGCTGAGGTTGACCGACTCCGCTCTGTACTATCTGAGAAAGACACTGTCCTGACCAACTCTACCGCGGAGCTAAACAAATCTCGAGCAGAGCTGGAGTCGTACATTGCTGGAGAGGTCGGGCGGAAAGATGCTTTCCTGAAGTCGGGGGAGTTCAAGAAACTCCTTACAGAGAAGGCGTTTCGATTCCTCGACCTTGGTTTCGAAGGCTGCAAGGAGCAGCTCAAGGCACAGGGCTTCCCTCCCAAGGATCAAGATCCTGACGACTTCTTGGACCTTCAGGCCATTGTGGCCAACATCCCTCCCGACTTTGTAAATTAGGGTAGTTGATAAGTCTATATTTAAGACATTTCTTCCCTGAAATGTAATCGGTGCTGCTTGCATAATCTTATTTAATGAAATTTTTATTATGCCGAGCTGTATTGTCATCCTGGGCCGAAGTAAAAACACCTGCCTTTTCCAAATTTATGCAAGGAGCACGAGCACGTGGCCCTTGCCAGCTATAACATTTAATATAGGCTGTGGTAACCATTGGCTGAAGGCGGGCTCGGGCCATAGTTGTTCGTTTAATTAAACCCTGATCGCTCCAGGCAGGGCGGAACTTACTTTTCCTTGTCAGGGCGGACCTTAACTTTCA